>CM054120.1:9711298-10942548 GCA_028673005.1 Tanypteryx hageni | reverse complement strand
TCTCTCTCCCTTCCTCCCTCTCTCTCTCCCTCCCTCCCTCTCTCTCTCCCTCCCTCTCTCTCTCTCTCCCTCCCTCCCTCTCTCCCTCCCTCACTCTCTCCCTCCCTCCCTCTTTCCCTCCCTCACTCTCTCCCTCTCTTCCTCTCTCCCTCCCTCTCTCCCTCCCCCTCCCCCTCTCCCTCCCTCTCCCTCCCTCCCTATCTCTCTCTCTCCCACTAATCAACACTCAGGCTCCACTAAAGACTAAAAGTGTCTCTTAGCCCCATGCACCATGGCTATTAACTGATATCAAACAGATGAAGAGATGTCAATATGCCTTCCGCATTTTCAAAAATATGAAAACCTAGCTTTCATACTGCCATTTTAAAAAATTGAGAAATAAGACTAAACAGCTCATCAGAAACTCTAAAACCAGATACATTCAATCAATAACTTGCCCTAATTCATCACAATCTGGGCTATGGAACAACTTAAAATTATTTGGTATTGGAACATCTAAGGATACATAATTCCCTCCTCATATTTGCCTTGATGCACTTAACACTTTAGTCACCACTCCCCCAATCCCTGATGGCAACGAATTGAAACAGAAACACATAGATAACTTCTTACATCAACACTTTCCTCCAACCTCAGCATCATCACCATTCCAACACAACTCGAAGTATTAGAATCTTTACGTAAAATCATGTCCAGAGCACAAGGCGCTGACGAAATTCCAATCGCTCTCCTTCATAGGATTATATATTTAGTTCTACCTGTCATCACTCATATATTCAACTGGTCGCTTATGCAAAACAAATTCCCATCGCAATGGAAACTCGCCTTAGTTCGTCCTGTACCTAAGAAAATTCTTTCTTCTGATATAACTAAATTTCGGCCAATAAGTCTTCTTCCTATATTATCAAAGGCATTTGAAAAGATTATGCATGAGCAAATTGCACTTTTTCTAACCAAAAATAATATCTTTGACCCACATCTGAGTTCGCATGTTCATGCGAAAAAATTTTATTGAAGGTCTAAGAATTGCAGACCGGGCGGTGCATATATGCAACCCCACATAATATGTGCAGGGTTTCACAGCGAAGGTTCTAAATCTCGGAAAATTTGGCCTAAACACCATGTTTGCATGAACGTGAACCTACAGAACCAAGATATACGAGAGAAAGCTCAGGGCGAAATAGCTCGTCACATCCATAGAGAAAGATGAAAAAACCGTGATGACGAAAATAACTGTCACTCCCAAATGTTGGCCACTTTGCTCATGATGAGTATGATCGTCACTCCCAGTCAAGTGGTTAATTGTTAAATCCTAATATTTACTCTCGCTTCCTCTTTTTTTCTCACCCAAGGGTACTATTAATTGCTCTCTTAACCACTGTCCTTTTCCCTTTCCAGTGATGAGCAGTTTTATTAATTGTTAATCTTATTCGCATTCATTCTTTTTTCCTGTATTTTTTGTTGTTATATGTTAATTTTTCTATTTTATTAACTTATTTTTTGTTTATAAATCGACTATAATAGGCGTAATAGTGAATGTTTTTGGATTTTATTTAAATTAATAAATATTTTAATTATTAAATTAATAAATATAAAGTTATAAATCAACCAAAAAGAAGGAAATAGGGTGTGTTGAATCGCAGTTAGTGAAATACAAGAAGAGGGAGAGAATAGGAAGGTGACGAGAGAGGAGGCAGGCTGTCATTCATCTAACTTAACACTGCTAACCTGAGGAAAAGGAAGAATCGAGGTAGGCAGCAAGAGGGGGAAACTTAAGGTGATGAGAGAGGAGGCAGGCTGTCATTCTTAACTTTTGACCATGTTAAGAAGACGATGGATGGGGAAGGCGAGTCATACTATATAAATATTTGTCTTCTGTATTCCAGTTTGCTAATGACATTGAAAAGCAAGTTTATTTTATGAAGAAGTAATTTTTTTAAAATTATGATTGTTTTTTCTAACTCTTAATAAATTTGTGTACTATTATAAGTTACATTTTTTAGATTATACCTATTCCTCACTTTGTGTGGTACGTGCATTCTTGGAAAAGACGGTGTGAACCAAAACCATGTAAAATGTGATTCCATAGGAATGCATAATATGGGCTATGCATTAAGAATTATATTAATGCATAAGAAAATATTAAGTAATATTTATGATCTATTTAAAATGTAAATGCAAAAATGGATAATATCAAATCATTTAAAAGGGATATGTAATTTTAATATAACCTATTGAGAATATGGCATCTTTATAAGTTATTACAAAAGAATAAAAAGAATTAAACTCCTCATTCCAGTAGATGTTGGAATATATAGTTAAGTATACTAAACTTGACGTCTAACTCCTACTGAATGTGTAGTTAAGCATGGTTTTAAGGTTTCATTTGACTATTGTACTCAACATGCAACTATTTAATTATATTGTTCTTTCTTATCATATCTGAGAGAAACTGTAAATTTTCCCTTTTCAATGCTTGGATATCAGTTTAAAACAAAGGTAAAACAAAACTGGTGACTGCAATTGGAGGGTTACCGATCAGTTTACCCAAAACAAAATATCACTGCATGCCACTCACCTGTTATTGTATAATTCAGCCTGCCATATTTATTAAAAACATCAAATTCAGCCAGCCATCTAATTCAGAATTATTCATTTTGTCTTCTCATAATGTGAGTTTGAGACCCTTACACTAGATGGCACAATCCTCCAGAATAGCCTGTCTATGGAAGCAGATCTCTAAACACTGTCCACTGAGGAAATAACCCTTTTTTAAAGCACTCTGCTATGTGGATATAGTGTGTGTCTAATGGCACAGCCTGTTTAAGGGATTAATATATTATATGACATTTTATACAATAAAAAAATCTTAAAAATAGCTATTTGAAATTACCTGTGACCTGATCAGTCATTTTAAATGTTGTATGTGGCCGACAATGGTATATGAAGCCTCTTATAGTTAAAAGTTGGGTAACCTCTGATTTTAAGCATTAATTCTTTTTTCTCTTTATTTTAGTTTTATACCTTTATGAATGTAGTTTGTGTCGTCATGCAAAAAATATTAAATTTTTAATTATGAAAACTGTCACAAAATTCATACAGGCATCTCTTGTTGATCGTCGTTTCACACTATCATCATTCACCTCTATGCATCTAAATATTCACACTTCTTATATACCTAAATACTGCAAAAATTTTTTTGGAATAAGGAGCTTTGAAAGAATGCATAAGATACAGTAAAATGGCAAACAACTCCAAACTGAATGCAAAAGATACTCTTCAAAGATTTAACCAGTTTCTTTGTAAACAAGAAAGATGAGTTGACCGTAAAGGGATTGCTATAATCCCAAGTATCCCAAGACACTTGAGGCTGTTTACCAGCTATAGTACATGCTGACAGAGATATGCATGCACGGGGTGAAATGAGGCTGGTTTTGAATGAGTGAGGGACACAACTGAAGCTTGAGATGTTGTCTCTCTCAAACCTCATCAATTTTAGGGCATTCCTAAATTAACTTTTTTATTGTTGCATTGGAGGCAAAGGCAAGTTGACCATGAAGAGAGAGTGTCACTGTGGTCCATATATCAATGCACACTGTCATAATAATCTGGTACGTATAGAGACCACATTGCCATTGGGGGAAAGATATAGTGGTGCATATATGAAGGAAGATGAGGGGTCGAGACAGACAATGATTGCGTCACAGTTTGCTCAGAGCTACCATTTGCTGCCAATGGTCCATTCTTGCTCTTTTGTCGCAACTAGCACATCAGTTGTCTGTACGTTTGGTACCTGTTCAGCCAGGGAAACCTTTTAGTGTTTAGTCCCAGTGATCACTGTGTACATTTTTGCATTTTAAAGGGATTATTTGGCTATAAATAATTAGCCATGTCCCCCAAAAGTGTTGGTGCCCAAGGAAACAACGAAGTGCAACTACTCTGGAGAAAAAGATGGAGATCATTATAAGGTTTGAAGGAGACTTATGGGCTGTGAATATTTCCAGGGAGTTTGGGATACTTCCAACTATGGTGGTGCTCAAAAGTATAAAAA
This sequence comes from Tanypteryx hageni, assembly GCA_028673005.1. Classification (NCBI taxonomy): domain Eukaryota; kingdom Metazoa; phylum Arthropoda; class Insecta; order Odonata; family Petaluridae; genus Tanypteryx; species Tanypteryx hageni. Next base: position 10,938,497 of record CM054120.1, on the reverse strand, counting down.
CATGGCCAAATTAGCTATTCTTGGATCTATTAAAACTTACAGAGCTAGGGAGGATATATTGATAAAGATGGAAAAGTTGTTGGTGATATGGATACAAGATGACGAGAACAAGCATATATCATTATCTAGTGCCCTAATTCAAACTAAGGCCAAAAAATCTATGACGATCTTAGAAATAAGGAAGGGAGAATGTCTCAGGAGGAATACTCATTCAGTGCAAGCAAGGGATGGTTAGAACGTTTCAAGGCTAGGACTAGTTTGCATAGCATCAAGATTTAAGGTGACAGTATGGCTGACCATGAGGCTGCAAGTGTGTACCCTGCTACTTTAAAAGAAATAATTGAGGAGGGTGATTACAGTCCTAAGCATGCCTTTAATATTGATGAAACAGCTCTCTTTTGGAAGAAAATGCCTAATAGAACTTTTATCTCGAAGGAGGAATAATGTATGCCAGGTTTTAAACCATCCAAATACCAGTTGACTATATCTCTTGGGGGCAATGCTGCTGGTAATTTCAAATTGAAACCCATTAATATATTATATCAATAGCAAAGGTTGCCCAGTGTTGTCCCGACTATGCCGGATGCCTTCAGTGAATCAAATTATATCCCACCTACCACCACCACATAGTTGAATTTCTTGCCGCTAGTCTGCTCTAGCACTAAGGCTAGCTGCTAGTATACTCTAGTGCCAAGGCTTGCTGCTAGTCTACTCTAGTGCCAGGGCTTGCCACTAGTCTACTCTAGTGCCAAGGCTGTTGTCTCACCCATAAACCACCACCACAGAATGGGATGGTTTGGCGCAGGACAGTTTTGTGCAACTGTTTCGGTATGGGAATCTTTGGGCGCAGGAACCTTTTGGTGCAGGGACCTTTCGGTGAAGGGACCTTTTGGCGCAAGGACCTTTTGGCACAGGGACCTTTCGGCACAGGGATCTTTTGCCTCAGGGATCTTTCGGCTCAGGGATCTTTTGGCACAGAGATCTTTTGGTGCATGAATCTTTCGGTGCAGCAATCTGTCGGCGCAGAGATCTGTCGGCGCAGAGATCTGTCGGCGCAGAGATCTGTCGGCACAGAGATCTGTCGGCACAGAGATCTGTCGGCGCAGGGATCTTTCAGCGCAGGGATATTTCGGCGCAGGGATCTTTCGGTGCAGGGATATTTCGGCGCAGGGGTCTTTCGGCGCAGGGGTCTTTCGGCGCAGGGGTCTTTCGGCGCAGGGATCTTTCGGCGCAGGGATATTTCGGCGCAGGGATATTTCGGTGCAGGGATATTTCGGCGCAGGGATATTTCGGCGCAGGGATATTTCAGCGCAGGGATATTTCGGCACAGGGATTTTTGGGTGGAGGGATCTTTGGGCACGGATCTTTCGGCGCGGGGATCTTTCGGCACAGAGATCTTTCGGCACAGAGATCTTTCAGCGCAGAGATCTTTCAGCACTGATCTTTCGGCACAGGGAGCTTTTGGTGCAGGTATCTTTTGGCACGGACTTTTCAGCACAGGAACACAATTTTTCAGTTTCCCGTAAAACTCGAGCAAAGTAGCAGAAAAGATTATTTCTACATACTATATCTTGGCTTCCTGTTGGTAAAAATCATAACTTAATGGAATATTTCTTAATACTGATACTTAAAATTGCTTGTAGGTACACAAACTTATCTTATGAAAATAATAACAATAGGAGGGGAAAGGATGGTAGAAATTGTTAAGATATATAGGCGATATGGCTGTCTATCGTAAATATCGATAAATGTTGAATTTTATATTTGAAATTCGACAAAAATAAATAATTTTCAATAACTGTTGATTAGGAATAAAAATATTAATCCTGAATAATAAATTATGATTTGTCAGTTTATCACATTGAATGTGAAAATGCTTCCAGTGTAACCACAGCCTTAGACGTGGATAACAACAATACTATGCAATGGTAATAGTATGACCACACAAACAATCGCGGGACAAAAGAGGGTGACGCGATTATTATAAAAGTATTGCTGAATCGCTCAAATTGCTTGTAACGCTACAAATGCATCACACACTTTTATCACTTTCTGTGTGGACAAAACCTTAAAATGCATTACTTCATCAATATTACGTACTTATGATTATGGTAACACCTCTGAATGAAAGATAAACCATTCGTAAAAGAACAGAATTTTAATTTTTTAACAAACAAAAGTTCGAATCCATGCCGATGCTGCAAAAAGTGTTTATAATCATGAATAAGCATATTTTTCCAAGGCTCTACTATGGAAAATTTTAATTGCGGTAGGAACAAACTCAGAACTTTTAAAAGGAACCTAAACATTGTATTGGCTTGACTCTCTGAATAATAAGGACCTTATAAAGAGATATTTACTTTAATGTAATCGAGATGCAAACCATAAAACTAAGCATTCTCTTTGCAATTTTATTTGTTTTTCTCAATGCTCCTGTTATTCACATACTCTTCTCTTCCTTTCCATTCTTTATTTGTATTTTGTTTGTTTTTGTGGTTTATTTTTTGTTCTCACTTTTAGTAACACCAGTATAGCATACAACATCCTACTTTGCAACCTCATGCAATGTTTATACTATATTAATAATTTCGACCATCTTCCCCCTAACCCTCACACCACTAATCCTTATTTAATTCCATAGTGTAGTTAAATATTGCTCATTTACTTAGAAATTTCCATTTGATAGACATTCATATTGCCTATATATGTTAATTATTTTGATCACTCCCTCCCTCCTCCTGCCTACCATTATTATTTTTATAAGATAATGTTGTGTGCCTACAAGCAATTTCCAGTATCAGTATTAAGAAATATTCCATTAAGTTAAGATTTTTACCAACAGGAAGCCAAGATATAGTATGTAGTAATCTTTTCTGCTACTTTGCTCAAGTTTTATCCAGGGAAACAGAAAAATTGTGTTCCTACGCTGAAAAGTCCCTGTGCCAAAAGATCTCCACGCTGAAATGGTTGCACCATACTGTCCTAAACCCCCACCACCAAGTCATTTTTACATAGTAGATTCTGAAAATCTCAGGACTCTTAAAGGCTTTGTCAAGGCTAAGCTTCTTGTTGTCCAGTGCTGAAACAAAAGGGCATGAATGACTCACGATATTTTTATTGATTGGTTTTGCAATTTCTTTTGTCCTGCAGTTAGTAGCTATTTGAAGGAAGAAAATTTGGCAGATAAAGCTCTTTTGGTATTGGCCAATACAATAAGTCATCCAATCAACCTTCACGATTTTTCTTGTGGCAACGTAAAATTATATTTTTACCTCCCAATCCCAGCTTTATTTTACAACCTATAGACCAATCAGGGAGAAAATTGTTGATTTGGGCATGCAGATGGGATTGAAGATTTGGAGATAGAAGATATTGATGGCCTGTTAAAATCCCATGATGCTCCATTAGCAACTGAAGACTTAGATCAGCTTGCTGAAATGAGAATAGCCTCTGAAGAAGAAGTATAAGATGAGTCTGAAATGGTGTCTCCCAAGACATTGACATCCACCTCACTATATGAGAGAAATGATACTACTACTAAAGGTTTTAAGCATATTGGTGCAGTAAAATGTATTTTAAATGTATCTGATCCTGACAGTAAAAGGAGCTCTTAAAGTCAGCAGAGAGCTAGATAATGTTTTAAGGTATTACAGGGAGATCTTGAATGAGAAGAAGAAGACAGCAAGACAAACTCGTCTTGATAAGCTCTTTACAAACACGAAAGATACCCAGAATACTGATCCATCTGAGTCAATGGCAGGAACAAGTTTTTCAACTTCTTTGCAAAGTAAGAAAACTCCATCAATAGTTTTACAGATCCATGAGACCCACATGGATAAAGAAACGGCTTCCTCATCCAATTAGTTTTACTCTCATTGTTCCCCAAGATGGCAGCTCCATCAAGCCTTTTCATTCTTCACGTATTGGTGAGTGAAGTTCTTAAATATCCTATGCATTAAGTAATTATTGTTATTGATTTAAAAACTTTAGTAATCCATAATATTCTTTTATTTATGCTATTTAATTGAGTTTTATTTATTTAAATATGCTTAATAGGCCTTAATAAAAAATTTCATGGCGATTTTTTTCTCCAGGGACACATTCCTAAAATATTACATGCATTTATGGGTAAAACAGATTTGTTGATCTTTGTTTCACAGTTCGTCACAGTTTTCAGGAACAAATTAATGATGATCAATGAGGGATGCCTGTATTTTAATCTTATATTTTTCACAGGAACTAGAAGTTATCTAAATAAAAATGTTTCATCATGATATTTGGTTGAGTTTTTTAGTCATATTCCATTCAAAGGATTTCATAGCTTGTTTATATATTTTTATTTACTTGGAAATTGAGTTGTATTTATTTGTGTGTTAGATATTTTACAGGATATCTGTTTATGGTTTTAGGTGAAATTATCATTGGCTTGAGTCCTGAGGATGACAACTGGTGGAAAGGAAAGATTGGAAATAGAGTTGGTGTATTTCCAACCACCTATGTATGGAAGCTAAATAGTGAGAAGTTCAAGGTAATATTCATTACTTTAATTACCTCTGTAAAAGATTTCTAAAAATCTTAGAAAATTTAAGATAACTCCTGAACCAGTGGCCTTAGCAGCCTTCAGTGGGCCCATGTTCAAATTTGGAAATTTGGCCCCTATCACTTTCAACATTGAGCTAATGTTTTGCCTTTACAGCAAAAGGCACAAGAAGGTTCAAGGATTTAAGCTCAGGCTTCCTTGCATTTGGAGGTTTGCTGTGTAATTTTTACTTTCTACATTATACAAGCATTGTATGTAGCAAAAAATCGATTTTGAGGTTTCAACAGGAATATGCGTTTTAAGGTCCCTAGAATACGTTTTGACCATTTTCTCGGAGATGTCTGTGTGTATTAAAATATTTGCCCTATCACAACTATTATGAATAGCATTTTTATCACAATGACAGGAGTTGATTAGATGTTGGGTAAAATCGGCTCACCGGAAAAGATGTTCGCTCGTGTCGGTCTTTCCAGAATATCTCAAAAATGGCTCGTCCAAATGGAAAAATGACTATAATGAAATGGCTATAGCTTCCATATGAAAGACCCTTTTATGGTTGAAGGAGAAACCCAGTCCTGCAAACTTTGCCCTCAAAACAAAAGGTATTTTCTGCGAGGGGTCAGGTTGTGTGAGGATTACAGTGTTGTCAAATCATTGTTTTGATCCGGACTTAGGTTCTGAGTACTCTCGAATGTTAACCTTTTTTTGGAAGTGGGTGTACGTTGTAAAATACATGTAAATCCTTATGTAAAGTTGTCATTATTATTGTCTGATTTTAACCAAAATTGGAATCGGTCGACAAATTTTAGTAAAACTCCTTAACCTTTAAACACCAGATTTATTTTGGAGAATTTTTGTTCATTTTATGGAAAAATGAGGTATCTCATGAATTATTGGCACTAAAATGTTCAAATAAAATGCATTTTATTGTAAAAATAATGAGGAATTGCATACTTCTGTTTTGTAGGGGAACGAAACATGTCAAAAATATTATAAAAAATATACGTCCATTAGCTAGTATTTTGTGTGACCATACGGGCACATTAAACGTTTAAAGGTTAATAACAAATTTCATCAAAATATGTCTGGCGGTTTCCGAGTTGAAACAAAGGAACATTGTAAAATATAGTGTTTTCATGTAAAGTAGTCATAATAGTTGTCTGATTTTAACCAAAATTTGAATCAGTTGACCAATTTTAGCAAAACTCCCCAATGCCAAATTTTGTCAAAATACGTCAGGCAGTTCCCAAGTTGAAACAAAGGAACATTGTAAAATACATGCAAGTCTTCTTGTAAAGTGGTCGTAATTGTTGTCCGATTTGACCAAAATTGGAATCGGTTGACCAATTTTAACAAAACTCCCCAATACCAAATTTTATCAAAATAAGTCCAGTGGTTTCCGAGTTGAAACAAAGGAACATTGTAGGTCTTGATGTAAAGTGGTCGTAATTGTCCGATTTTAACAAAAACTGGAATTGGTTGACCAAATTTAGTCAAACTCCCAAATACCAATATTCATCAAAATACGTCCAGCGGTTTCTGAGTTTTAACATGCGGAAAGGTGGATACTACCTCCCCTATATGCCTTCACTTCGTGCAAAGAACGCATAAAAATGAGGAATAATATTTTACTTTGTTACAACTTGATTAAGGTGTCCGTGATAGATTGCAAACCAGCAAAAATGGAATTTTCTGCATTAGTGTCATGCTGACGCACGTTAAGAATATATTACAGTCATCATCATCATGCTTCTGTTCGAAGACAGGTTTTAACTGAATCGCTGCCTCCATTTCTCTCTCTCCCTAGAAGCCTCTTTTATACCTCTATAAGTATTATATCCCTGCTTTATATTATCTAATATTCCTATTCTTTTTCTCCCTCTTCCTCTTCTTCCACTAATTTTTCCTTCTAAGATCGTCCTTTGTAAACACTGTCTTCTCAATATGTGCCCTATCCAATTTGCTTTTCTTTTCCTGATTGTTTTTATTAGCCTCCTTTCTTCTCCCACCATTTCTAATACTTCTTAATTTCTCTTCCTCTCTGTCCATTTCACTTTCATCATTCTTCTCCATACCCACATCTCAAAACTTTCTAAATATTTTTCCTCCTTTCTCCTTACCATCCACGTCTCCGCACCATAAAGAGCTATGCTCCATATGTAGCATTTTGCTAATTTCTTCCTTGTTTCTAAATTTATTTTCTTGCTTGTGAAAAGCTCCTTCTTCTCGTTAAAAGCTGCTTTTGCCATTGCAATCCTACTTCTGATGTCCTGTGTACTACTTCCATCCTGCGCTAAAATACTGTCAAGATATTTGAAACTACTCACTTGTTCCAATTTTTGGCCATTTACCATTATATTTAATTCTTTATGTTCCTTTGAAACCACCATGACTTTCGTTTTTTCTGCATTGATCTTCATTCCATATTGTTGGCCAACCTCCACTAGTCTGTCTGTCATCCTCTGAAGCTCTTTCTCGCCTTCTGCTATTAAGCCCTGATCATCTGCGTATTTAATGGTGGTAATACTTTCACCTCCTATCTTAAATCCTTTCTCTTCCATCAACGCTTCTTCTGTTGTTGTTTCTGCATAAATATTAAATATCGCTGGTGAAATAGGACAATCCTGCCTCACTCCCCTCCCTATTGAAGTACTTTCTGTTTCTTCTCCTTCAACCCTGACTCTAATCTTTTGATCAAAGTAAAGTTTTTTAAGCAGTCTTTTATCTTTCCAATCTATTCCTATTTTGTTTAAAATACCCAGCATTTTATCCCATTTCACTCGGTCAAAAGCTTTCTCCCAATCTACAAAACAAAAATACATACTTATATTGACTTCTAGCGCTCTTTCTATCATCATCCTCATACATCCTATAGCATCTCTAGTCCCCCTTCCTCTTCTAAAACCAAACTGATTATCTTGCAGCTCCTTTTCTATTTTACATTCAATTCTTTTGGTTATTATTCTGGTTAGAACTTTAGCTGTATGAGAAATTAAACTAATAGTTCTGTAATCCTTACAACATTTTGCATTGTTCTTTTTCTCCAGTGGTACCATCACAACATCTAAAAACTCTTCAGGCCATATGCCAGTATCATATACTTGGTTAAAAAATTTTGTGAGTTGCTTAACTGCTTTAGACCCCAAAACCTTAAGAACGTCCACGGGTATATCATCACTCCCAACAGCCTTCCTTCTTTTCATGTCATCAATTGCTCTTTTAACTTCAGACTCGAGAATACTTGGTCCTAGCTGATCTTCTTCCACATCCTCTTTTTCATTTAATTCAATATTTCTTGGCTTTCCTTCTTTGTCATACAGAACCTCAATGTATTCTTTCCAGACATTCTTTACATTGTCTGGCTCCGATAGTATTTTACCACTTTTGTTCATGATTCCTTTACGTCCTATCTTTCTTGCTTTTTTCTTGAATAGTTCCCTTGCTTTGCTATACATGAGGTCTGTTCTACAAATTCTTTCACATTCGACAATCTCCTCGCATTTCTCATTTATCCACTGTTCTCTGGCTTTATCTGTTTCCCTTCTTAAAGCATTATTTAACTCCTTGTACTTTCTTTGGCCTTCTTCAGTGTTTATGTTCTTCCACTTTCTCCGCTCTTCCATTTTTTGCAGCATGGCTGCTGTGATCCAGGGTTTTTTGTTCCTTTCACCCATTACCTTTCCCACCTTCTTTTCCATTACATATTTAATGTTGCTGTGGATGTATCTCCACCCCTCATCTACATGTTCCTATTTTCTTCAGCTCTCTCCCCCAACCTTTCCTCCAGCTCAGTCATGATAGCCTCGTCGTTCTTAAGGAGTTCCTCTAAGTTCCATTTCTTGTTAACTCTTATGTTTCTCTTAACGCTCTTCAGTCTACATTGTATATTTGCCACCAAAAGGTTGAGTCAGAATCGATATCTGCCCCTGGTAGTGTTTTCACATTTTTAATGCTATTTCTAAATCTTTCATTGACTATTATGTAATCTATCTGGTATCGTCTCTGGTCTCCTGGGCTTCTCCATGTGTAAAGTCTCCGCTGGTGATGCTTAAACCATGTATTAGTTACAATCAGTCTATTTCTATGGCAGAAATACACAAGTTTCTCCCCTCTTTCATTTCTCTTCCCTAGTCCATATTTTCCCACTATGTTATCTTCCTTTCCCTCTCCGACTACACTGTTCCAATCTCCCATTACTATGGTGGTGATCCTTCCTTTTCCCTCCTCCTCCAATATCTCCATAATCTGTTCATAGATTTCATCTACTTCGTCGTCGCCAGCATTAGTCGTTGGCATATACACTTGAATTTTAAGCATTTCCACTGGCTCCATCTGTAGTTTTACGGCTATTAATCTATCATTAACTGTCACTACCTTGCTAATTCTTTCAGCTATCTCTTTTCTCATTATAATCCCCACTCCCCTTTCCTTTTTCTCTCCTCCCGAGTAAATAATCTTAAATTCGTCTGAATTTATCTCGCCTTCTCCTTCCCACCGAACTTCACTAGGACCTACTATACCTACATTATTCCTTCTCATTTCCTTTTTTAAGTTCTCTAGTTTACCCCCTGAATTCATAGTCCTAACATTCCATGTGCATATTCTTAATTTCTCACCACTTGCTTTCCTATTAATGTTAAATTTCCTCTGTGCATCCCCTAGGGTAGTCCCCACCCGGAGATCCGATTGGGGGACTATTTTACCTCCGGAATATTTTATCCCAGAAAGATCCATAGAGGTATTTTCAGCTTTTCAGCCTATCATGGGAAATATAATGAGGTAGTTTCCCCTTGCTTTCCTCATCGCAGTTTCACAGAGTGATTACCCATCTGTAGCTGTTCAGATCCACATGATCACCACCTACAGAAGTACTGTGCAAGCTGCTGCCCTTGCACAGGGGGATGTAAAACCCCCAAGACTGCTTCTTAGTCTGACTCTTCCCCTCAGACCTTTCCGGCTTGGATGATCCTACCAGGAGAATTATCTCCCGCTGGCATAGCTCTTTGGTTCATAAGAGTACACAAACCCTCCCACCTCTGTAAGGTTATGCAGTCCTTAGGGAGGGATATTACAGTGGAAACCGCTTAACACGAAATGTGGGGAACCATCGCAAATATGTCGTCTTAACCGAATTTCGTGCTAAACGAATTTCATGATAACCTTTTTTGAGACTGATTTGAGATATTGATATAAGCTCGTAAATAAATCTTGACATAACAAATATGCAATGGAAACAGCACAGTAATTAGTTATAATAATGAAAACCTTATAATTTATTCATTACATATACACAAAAAAATTATTTTATTTCAATAATTTCTTAAAAACAATGTACAAATATTAAGTATCAAGGTCGCTCAAGTAGTTCAATTGTCTACTTCTTAACAAAAAATTCCGTAATTTTTTTCTGCCTAGCATTCGTAATGATCTTTTTTCCACATATTGTTCCAAATCAGCGTGATTTCAGTTGTCAATCTCATTACAGACGACACGCGACCGAAGATATCACACAATTCACTTTCAGTATATGTATTTACCCTAATTTTCGTAGTCAATTCAGTTTCATCCTGTCCAGAAAACCTATCTGCTGATGGCGAAGAGGAAAATCCAGCGTGGCGAAAACAATTTTCGATTGTTTTCGCTGTAACTGATGTCCAAGCAGCATACAACAAATGCAAGGAATCCAAAAGAGTCACGGGCTTAATTTCCTCATTTGATTAAATACTAGATAAATATTGCTGGAGTAATAATTTCCCATAGTGGCATTTTAGATTTTTTATAATACCCTGGTCACATGGCTGCAATACACTTGTTGTATTAGGCGGCAGAAAGATCAGTTTAATTGATTTCAGCTTTTCCACTTCTGGATGAGCAGGGCTGTTGTCGATAATTAAAGCTATTTTGCGCTTCTGGCGGGAAAAGCGCTTGTCCAATGCCCTAACCCAGTCTGTAAAAATGTTTCCTGTCATCCAAGCTTTTTTATTTGCAGTGTATTTCACGGGAAGCTTCTTTACATTCTTGAAGCAGCGAGGATTCAGAAATTTACCCACAACAAACATCGGGATTTTTTCAGAATGTCTGAATTGCAAGCCACCATTATCGTAATGCGCTCTTTAGATTTTTTTTTTCCACCAGAGCACTGCTCATTTTTAAAAGCTAAAGTTTTTTCTGGGAGGCAGCGAAAAAAATTCCGGTTTCGTCAGCATTAAAAATGTCCTTAGGCACAAAGTCTGTTAATAATTTAGGCAAGGTAGAAGTTACACACTCTGACGTCATATCACGGGAGACGTCTCCCGACTCGCCAGAAACACTCTTAAAAATTATCCCATTCCTCACCTTGAACCGCTCCAACCATCCAGGACTAGACTTGAATTCAATTCCCAATTCTGATCCCAAAGCGTCAGCCTTCGCCATCAAAACAGGACCAGAAATTGGAGCATTCTGGGCTCTTGCTTGCTTAAACCAGATGATCAGAGCCGCTTCCAAATCCTGGTGCTTTGTCGTGCGTAGACGCTTCCGTTCCGGTTCAAACATGCTTCTCTCAAACACAGATGTTATTTTATCACGATTTTTATAATTGTTGACAAAGTTGAAAAGGGAATTTCGAACTCTTTGCAGATGTCCGTTTTGGTTCTATCACCGTTATCAACCGCTTGTAGGAGCTGCTATTTCACTTTCAGCGGTATTGCTTTTTGCTTACGCACTTTACTAGCCATTTTTATGTGTCTTTTATCTTTTATAAAAATATAAAATCACAACTGAAAACGATCCCGAAAAAGAAAGAATAAGCTCACAGATTCGTTTCACATTCGCTAACCGTTCCACCCCGAAATTCAGAATAAACTGAGTAGAACTGTTCTGCATAGGGGTCTAGAGACGAGAGCAAGGGAGGAGTTTAGCGTATTGAAAGACGGGGAAAGGGAAGGTACAGTAAAGATAACAATCTGCACCTCCAAATCCTTCCTTTCATTCGAAGATGGTAGTTCCCAGAATTTAGTTTATTGCTGCCTAGGAAATCTCTGTAGCAACCCTCTCAACGGGGGCGCGTGAGTTTCTCTGAGGTCTACTAATGATCATGCCAATTGAAAGAGAGAGGGAAGGAGGCGGTACAGCTGTGGTTGTGAGATTATTCATACTTCTATGTTGAGAAACGAGTGGGTCGTTTCGTGTTATCCAAAGAATTTGACGGGGATTTATTTTCAGGGGACCGAAATTTTTTTTCGTGTTAACCGAAATTTGTTGTTAACCATTTCGCGTAAAACGAACTAATATACGCTGAAATGTATAGGCACCGGTTGGGACCGAGCCTGCATTTCGTGTTAACCGATATTTCGGGTTATCCGTTTTCGTGTTAAGTGGTTTCCACTGTATGTAGATATACATGCAGGTGAGCTGGAGGAGCAACATTGGACATGCAGCTTGTTGGGTGGGGAGGTTAGCCGCACTTTATCTATAGGAAGACATGAGAAAAAAATTTCCCCACGAGAAACGACATATCTCAGCAAACTGCCCCATTTACTTTTTTGCATGCTTAATGTATCAGTGCAATTTTTAGCACATTTTTTATGCGCTTATAGTTTCACTTTGGCATCTGTTTATCCATGTGTTTGTGCACTTTCTTAAATTGAAAATGTGACAAACCTGTAAACAATAGAGAGCTAAAACTTGGAGTGTAGATTTCTGTACTGCTGCCATTTGTTTTTCTTTAGATTTGATCTTTGAAAAATATACAGGATCGGAAAGGGGCCTTTTCAATTTTTTTATATCTCTGAAGATATAAAAGATGGAAAACTGAAATTTTGAGCATGCATTTCCACATTAGTTCCACTTACAAATAAGTCTTAATGACTGATATGTAGTGGTATAACCACATAAAACATAAATTTAGATATGCTAAATTTATGCATATAACAGATATTATATTCCAAATTTTCCTGTCAATTAGGCTACTGGGAGAAATCATCATAGCAAAATACAAAATATTACCAAATTTAATAATAAAAGAAAAAAATGCATTAATTTTATCCATATTCATGGATAACACTACTTGTTTTTATTGTTTTGACCCCTCATATTGTTTGAGATGAGCCGAAAGCATGAAAATTTTTGTGCTAATTTTGGAATTTCATTAATATTGAGGGCAGGTTGGAAGTATACATTAAATCTATTTACATTAATTCTTATCAGAAAAATTCCCTCAGTGCGGTTTCAGTTAGTGCTCTATTTTTCAGGAACCAAGTAAGTGTGCTAAGTGAGGGATGCCCGTTCAGCAAAAGCCCATCTGACTGGCATCCATGGAAAGCCATCTCGTACTGGTTGAATGAAATTGCCGGTCAAGCCAAAGATTGGCCTACTTCTGTAAGGGAAAGCGAACAACTACAAGTTATTTGCATAAACTGCAGGATATTAATTAGGTTCGTTTCATCGATTATTTATTAATAACTTTTATATTAAGACCACCAAATCCTCTTATATATGTTTCGCTATTCCCAGTGCAAAAAGGACGGGTGGGAGCTGATCATTGCTTTTAGGAGGGATGGGAGCTTGGAGGTGCGCACAGCAAATGGCAGGCTTGGTAATGGAGTGGTGGGGAATAGATGTAACAGAGAGGAAATAGCGGGATAGGGGAAGGAGAGTGGGAAGCAGCCGATTTAGTGTTTAATTTGTGATACTTTGTAGCTAAATGATCCATCGCATTCTCTCGATGTTTGATTTATTTTTTATTCGTTCTTCATTTCCCATTGTTTTTGTTAGTTTGTCTTTATGGTTCTTACTTTGTTCTTAGTTGTTTGTTGTAGTTTTTTTGTTGTTCATTCTTTGCTTATCTTTGTGTTTGTTGTCTTTGTATGTACTTTGTTATTTGGTGTTGTCTGTTCATATGTAACAGCATAAAAACTTCACCATTATTCTAATGGAAACTGCTCATTCGTGATTTTGATGTCATAGATTATCTATTCTGGTGATCATATTAATCGTTTTAATGAGATACTGTATAATGCTACCAATTACAGGCTGAAAAATGTTTTTTTCATTGGAGCGTAGATGCGAAGAACCCGAGGCCCTAGAGTGAATAATAGTACATACTTAATAAGCAGATCTCACCAGATATGCGCGAGTTCCATATCCACAGATTCATGGATGTTATTTGCTATTTTTTCTCCCAAGCTGCTTACCATAATTTACCGTATATAATTTTTGTCGCGAAAAATTTAGTGTGCATATTGTACATGGTAACAAACCCACGTATTCTTTTTCAACTGCTCAATAATAGTTATTTACAGATGCGTTGTTTGGTTCTTCCTCATTGAGAGAGAGAAAAAGAACTACAGTATAATTATTTTTTATGTGAAATGAGACAATAGAACAATTTGTGACAAAAATTTTAAAACTAAGTGAAAGCACGTCTCCCACTTTATCCTGGAGATGGTTATACATTGTATCCAAATATAAATCAGAGTAATGTATTTCTTGGATATGGGCCTTAGATAGACTTTCCACATCTCCAGGTTAGATCAAGTGCAAAGGGGGTAATTGTAGTCATATAGACTTATTGAACGCATCCTCCCCATCATAATTTAAAAGAAAAAACTCTTAATTGGCATAGAAGTGAATGCGAAGAAACATGTCGTATACTAAGACAAATTACTAAAATGGGGATTTCTGCCTTAAATATATGCTGATAAGAGGGGATGAACATAGGCAGCGGACAAATTTGACTCACGCAGTGAGGCACATGGTTTATGCACAAAGCACATAGGGACAGAGACCCAAGTATATATATAGGTATATGTCGGTTTGTAGAAGACCTCATTAATCATTAATAACTCAAACCCATAAGAGATACTTATGGATCAAAGGCTGGGTTGTTTAAGAATTCAAAAATTTTACTTAATGGTTCACTTCATACAATGGAATTAACTGAAATTGGTACATTTTTTCATATCCTTCAGTTTTGCTTTGTCCACCTGCCATCTATCGGCAGTATGAAATCTCCTGTGAAAATGCAAAGCAATATGATTTTTCATCGAAGATTACATACTGAGAGTAAAAGGATTATACGATTCAGTGCACCTTGTAGATTGTTAGTGATATATATATATTGTGTTAATATAGTAACTGTGGTGATCAAGTGAAGTGTTTCAATTGCATCGGCATAGCATAATTTTTTCCTAGTTAGCAATTACAATACATTAACTACATTTTTATTTTCAAGTCATTGTATCCTACAAATTACTCTTTTGTTGTAGGTAGAAGTTCGAAAATATTTCAATTCAGTTGTTGTGAAATCACCTGAACCAGTATGGAATCTGGTTCAAGCAGGAAGTTTAATAGGATAGGCGCTGGCTCTAATTAATGGGAAATTTGGCAACTGTGCATGCCATAAGCGCAATACTCTCAACTCAGGGTGGTACAGAGTATAGATTAATTACATATCAAATTCCATATAAATTTGGTTAATTATATAATAATGAATAGTTAAAATAAGAAGAAAGTTACATACAGATAGTCGCTGTATTGTTCTACAAACATTCTTCTGATTTCACTAAT
Source organism: Tanypteryx hageni (assembly GCA_028673005.1). Lineage (NCBI taxonomy): Eukaryota > Metazoa > Arthropoda > Insecta > Odonata > Petaluridae > Tanypteryx > Tanypteryx hageni. Next base: position 10,923,409 of record CM054120.1, on the reverse strand, counting down.
TTTCTAAAAATGCAGTTTTGTATTGTGTTTGAAAACAATCTTCTAAACATAAGCCTATGCCACACTCACATATTTTTGAGATATCATCAAAATGGAAAAATTTTGAGATGCTTTTAAACCTATCTTTAGACATTATTTTGGGAAAAATACTAATTTTTGAAAGTGGGTTTCTTGAAAAGTATGAATGGATTGTCAGTTTTTCCACAATACCATCAATGTTAAGATTCACAAATACACAAATTTCAGCTATATTTACAGGTTTTCATTTGATAAATTGAGATCTGAAAGATATTTCTACATTTTAAAGTAATTTTCTGCATGTTGATTAGTCTCCAAAACAATTTTCTCAATTATGGCTTGATCAAGAAAGTTTGTAAAATACTCAAGAACATTAGTAATAGCAACAGTTGGACCACATTCACCAGTAAAAGGAACTTTGGAATATTACATTCGTCAATATCTATTTTTATATTGTAAATTGGATTATTCATTTTGATATTCATAGTCATAATCTTTAGTAAATGGCCATTTTGTGTTTCATTTTTAGAAATTTTGATGAAATTTGGTATTGATGAGTTTTACTAAAATTTGTTTACCGATTCCAATTTTGGTTAAAGTCAGATGATAATAACGACCACTTTACATATAGTCTACATGTATTTTACAACAAATGTTTCAACTTGGGAACCGCTGGACTTACTTTGACCAAAATATGGTATTGATGAGTTTTACTAAAATTTGTCAAATGATTAAAATTTTGGTTATAATCGGACGATAATGACGACCACTTTACATGCAGACCTACATGTATTTTACGACGTACCTATTTCAACTCAGGACCCGCTTTATGTATTTTGATGAAATTTGGTATTAGGGTGTTTTTCTCAAATTTGTTGGTGGATTCCAATTTTGATTAATATCGAACGATAAGAATGACCACTTGACATAAGGACCTACATGTATTTTACAATGTACCTCACAAGAATCTCCATAAATACTCATCTGAGTGAAAAAAATTGAGAACAAAAGTTGAATAAAATAATTAAATAGACATTTTTTCAAATTATTTTTCTGGTAAAATGTAAGGTTTATGATTAATTTAAAGAAAAGGAAATTGACATATTTATGTAATTATAGCAAAAGTTTGCCAAAGATCGCCAAAGATTTTTCCCTCGATTGTAATAATAAATTTTAATGTTCATTATCGTAAACAAATACACCATGAAAAAAGCATAATGACATGAAGTATTACTCTTCAAGTACCTAAAAAAAACTTGACAACAATTAAAAACTTTCAGGATTGTGAAATCTCAAAGAACGCATTTGGAAACTGTGTACTCCGACAAAGAGTACACCTTTCTATTCTTTTTTTTGAAAGAGGAGAAAAGTGAGAACATTTATTTTTGAAAATGGAAGAATACTGAAAGGGGGCTAACAAAAGAAACACATTTTCCTTGAAACCCACAGGCCTTCAGTTGGTCTGTGTTATCATCCACTGGAATGGCTTCCCCAATTCAAAAGCATGAAACATTGCAGACATCCTTTCCTTCTGATCTGAGTTGTCCATACAAGGGGAGTCAAAATATGTGCTGAGATTCTCTCATATTATGTTTTTCTTCCTACATGTGAATGACTGGTTCTTGGCCTAGCTTTTCTACAGTGTCCTGCCAATTCATTGTGGGCAATTCTTTGTGTGACAGTTCGTCGCGTGTCATAATCGTCACAATACAAATTCGTCACAAGGCAAATTCGTCGCGTGGCAAATTCATCGCAAATTCAGGAATCGTTGAGGAAATAGGAAATCCTTTTCTTCATTAATCCTGCTATACACCATATTTAGTGTATGGGCATATATTCGTATCTTATCTGATCAGGGCATTAATAAAAGACATTCTTCTTGTCACTTTATGAATGACGTTTTTTATACTTGCTTTACCCAACTTCCCGTCTATGTAGATGAGAATCCAGCGCATGCCCGCTGCAACTACCCCTCTAAACCAATCAGGGAAAAAGTTTAATAAGATTTAGCATAAAATTTATTATGATAACATTAGAATTTGTATCTGTCGTACATAAAGATTTTTTTACTCGCATTTGCATGAGGCAAACTGAGACTTCATTGCGAGTTTTATAACAGAATGCAAGTTGACATTTGGCAGTAATACTTGAGTCATGCATTAAAAGTCAATGATGAAGAAAAATCCTGAAAAAGTCCCGGGTTTGAATCCAGAAGCATCTCTTCTGTTTGAATAACTACGGAAGAGTTGAAACGTAGCGTACAAGTCTTTTTTCGATAAAATTTTAAAATATCTATAAGTAGAGATATCGACGTGGGATTTGTGCATTTATAAGGAGAAAGGTATGAAGATTAGCTTTCTTATTGTGAAAATTGAAATATTCGAAATTGCTAAATTTAACGTTTAAATAAAATATTTTGTAGAATCTTGGCATTTTAATGAGATGCTATTATTCTGCATTTCACTTTGCGCATTACGTGTTCTTATAGGAGAATCGTTATCCCATGTTATTTCCCTATACTACTAATTCTCATTATGCAAATTGTGACATTGAAAATAACAGAAAAATATTTCCTATTTCCTCAGTGGTTCCTGAATTTGCCATGTGATGAATTTGCCTAGCGATGAATTTGTATTGCGACGAATTTTAAATGCGATGAATTGAGGTAGAACCATTTTTTACCCCTTGCTCTGGTTTTGGTCTTGTAATTTTACTTCCATTCAGTCTGAGTCTCCTAATCGGTAATTTGATCCTAGTTTGGTTTTCTATAAACTCGCATTTATAACCAGTATTTTTTCAAAATCTGTGAGCCAGGTGGTGTGATAATGTGAGATAAACAACATGATATTCAATCAGTTATTGAGCCTAACTGAAAAGAAGAGACCACTAGGCAGAGTTGAACCCTTCTCTTTCATCTTACCTCGAGTTTGCTACATTTAGTTTGCCATAATATTTTAATAATGGTCGTGAATTTTATTTTGTGCTATTGTTATACATTAGGTCTTTTTTTACTTCTGTTGCTAAGAAGACAGCAATTTTGTCACTAAAATCTTGCAAAACCTGAAATTTCTCTGTTTTTGGATATGAATTTACAAATAAATTCAAAAAATGTAATTAAAATATAAAAGCTTGGATGTCCACTTCTTGAATTTTTTATATCGGCCCACTGATTGCTAGTCATTCCTCTGAAGACAAGTGAAGCTTATTATTTTGTATTCTTTTGTATATAGTGCATATAATGCTCCAAACTTTTAAGTAGATTTAATGTAGTCCTTAATATGGCACTATTATTTCTAGATTAGAGTAACATTTAGCTTTGTCTCATTTGTTGAAATTTTTGCATATGTATGTCAGTTATTGATGACATAAAGGGAGTAGCAAATGCCATTTTTGGGAGCCCCTCTGCGCAGCATACTCCGCATATCCCATCACGCCAGACCTGTAGTATTCATTTTGTGGTTTGTTAAATTGAAATTTTTAGCCCTATAACTGGAAATTTAGCATGAAACTATGTTTTGAGTTTTGTATTGTAATTGGTTAAAGTAATTTTCTTTCAGAAAAGATCATTTAATATGCCTCTATCTTTGAAAGCTCGTGTAAATACCAGCATGAAAGCACAGTTAGAGGAGGAAATGGATTTAAATGAAGGTGATATAGTAACCATAACTGGAGTCATGGACAAAACATGGTATAGGTATGTTAAAATCTTATTCTGTGGAATAGAATACAGTCATACCTCTCTAAGGCAACAGAGTGCATTAAACATTTCCTTTTTGGAGGGTTGACTGCTTTAAAGGATTTGCTGTTGTGTGAGTTTTAACTGCACTTACATATTTGTTGTGTTCTCATTTAAAAGTTTTCATATATCCAAAATAATAGCTCTGCACTACTTCTGCATGGTAACTGACATGTTTTCTTAGGCTGAATCATCAAAACTGTAATGCATTCTTACTATATGTCATTGATATAGGATTTCACTTGCTGTTCACAAGACTTTCCTCTTGTGAAAAAAACTCCTAGCAACATATTTTACTTTTTCTTAAACAATGTTTTTTACTCTTTGTTGTATAAACATTTTTTCATGTGTGAAAGTCTTATTAAAGGCATATCTTATGGATATCTTTTTGGACAATATTGCCTCTTGCCCTATATATTTGTCATATTTTACTTCAACTGCATGCAGATATTGCCAAGCAGAAATCTGGTAATTGGACCTACATAGAGATCCAAATACATGGTCTATCATGTAGTTTACTTTGTTTCACAATAGGCACTGGCAGAATAATTTAATCCAGTGCATGAAAGTTCAATTAAATAGACTGGAAAAAGCTGTTATCATAAGACTATGCTATCACCTTCAGCACCTGATAACATGATATGTGTGGTTTTTTAACTATACAAATAAATGTACAGATGTACCTCTACCATTATGTTTGACATAAAGATAAATGTATGCACAGGTAATAAAAAATCAAAAAGAACAAACATGTATCTGTATTAATATAATCTTGAGATCAAGTGATTGTTGTCTAAAATTGTTTTCTGTAATTGTTTCAGGGGAGTATGTGGTGAACAACAAGGGATTTTTCCTAAGGATTTTGTAACAGTTTTGAATGAAGATGATGGAAATTCTCAGGAGAATACAAAAAACTCTACTCTTCCAAATTTCTCAGTGCCATTTGACAACTTTGCTTCTGAAATTGCAGAATTTTCAATTTTACCTCATGAAAAAACAGAGCAAGTTCATCCTTTGATTACATTCTCTCCTGAAAAACCCGAAATTTTTTCTAGTTCTTCTCTGTCATTTAATGATTTTAATCCTGTAACCGATGAACTTGGTAATCTTTTCTCATCTACGGAAAAAAAGTATTTTACACCTGAATTTGAAGCTATTACTAGTCATGTTGGTAAACTTGGATTATCACCTTATGGGATCACTTTGTATCCATTTTATGGCCAGTTTGACAATGAATTAAGTTTTCATGAAGGAGAAATTGTAACTCTAGTGAGGCATATTGATGATGATTGGATTGAAGGAGAAATTGAAGGTAAAAAAGGTATATTTCCTGTCAGCTATATAAATATTCTTGTTGATTGTGAATACTCAATGGGTGGAAAGAGTAAAAATAATACTTCCAGAAGTAGCACAAGCAATAGTTTGAGACAGAATACTTTTGCCAAGGTTATGCACAATTTCCATGCACAGATGAATGGAGACATTAGTGTAAAAGAAGGTGAAGTTGTATTTATTACAGAGGTGGTTAATCAGGATTGGTGTAGAGTTAGAAAGAATGAAGGAACTATAGGGCTTTGCCCATTGAACTATCTTTCCTCTGACTCAACCTTTGAAGAGTTGAATAATATTTGCATTTCTCAAAATATTTTATCCACAGATGGCTTGCCAAACTATTCTGATATATGCACAGAACAAGAGCACAATGCAAATCTAAGAAAATCACAAAAAAATACTAACTGTGTTTCAAATTTCCAGCCATCATTATCACCTAACAGACCAAAATCAATTGATGATATGATTGCAAAAAACATTGCTAGTTTACACTTGAAAACTCCCAATAGATTGTTTGATGTTGAGGTTAAGCCAGAATCTCCTTACAGTTTAGATTCAGGGCCAGGGTCATATAACAAAGATTATCTAGTTAATCCTCCTGCTGGTGAGGTCTCGGAAAGTAGCCAAATTTCCAACATTAGTAAACAGGAGCAGCCAAAGGCCCTGTTTAATAGGTTGAGTCTACCATCATCCTTAGCTTCCACGAGTTCAACAACAGAGTGCAATGTTGTCCATGAGCAAGGCAGTGATGTATCCTGCAGTGAGGTGCAGCAGAGATTTTCAGGTAGACATTCATTATCTTTTAATTTTATTTGTTGAAAAAGTCTTTCTGAATGCTCTTGCTTTTAATTGAATGTGACAGGTGCAGCTTAATTTCTATATGTTGAATTGAGATTTCTCTGATGCCAATTTTTTTATTTTCATACCCATTATTAATTTTTTAATCAAAAGAATAGTTAAAATTATTGAAGACTTGAAATAATTCTGGAAAATATTTGGTAATTCTTTTGTATTATATTGAATTTTAATATTATAAATGTAGCTCATATAATGGGTATCAGTCCTTTCGAGTATTATATATTTGTTGGAATTCCTTTATGTATGTGTTTAACTGTGTGAGATTCACTTAAATTTTTCTTTTCTGCTCCTAAAGTATTGGTACAACTTTTTCGTAGTTAAACATTATTTCTGTATTTGACTAATTACCATATTAGTCAGAATATAGTCACGCCCCTGAATATAGTCCCCCCTGAATATAGTCCCTCCCTGAATATAGTCCCTCCCTGAATATTGTCCCCTCCCTATTTCTGAAGCCTCAGTTTTGGAAAAAAAAGTTTGAACCCCATTACAGACCTCACTTTTTAGCCTACTCTCCGGAATGGAAATAGGCTTATAGTTTTGTCATTGTGTCTGTCTGTGTGCCCATCCCTCCCCCTATTAACTTTTGAACCAATAGACTTATTTTCATGAAACTTGGTGGAAATCTCTTGCTACATGGGCCGAGCTCCCGAGGAGAGTTTTTGTTGCAAAGATTTGTCCCGGTTTTGATTCCAGGAATTACCCTTCCCATTTGATTTATATGGGAAATCTGAAATCCATTGTGCAGGGTAATTTTCCCTTGCGCATTAAAAGTTTTAGAATTGTAATATCGGAGTGAGTTTTGTACTATTTTCTGAGGAAAGGAATGAAGATTCTAATTTTTATTGTAGAATTTTGCTTATCGATTGTATTTCTTAGAATTTTGCTTAATACTAGCGATTTTGCAGTTTTTATCACTCATTATGAGTGTTGCCACAGTAGCAACTATTGTTGGACTCAGATTCGGTGTATTCTAATATGTACATGCATTATTTTTGCCGCACAAATACGGGTGATCAATTTAATATTCCATTTGAATGTATTTGTAGTATTTTATAATGCTAAATTATGAAATTTGGGAACACAAAGAGCTACATATCTGCGATGACTTTAAAGCTATTAAAGCCAATATAAGTATTAAATAAATTATTAAATGGAAAGCAGGCATCATAAGTTCTAATGAACAATAAGAATTTAAGCTAACACTGGCTGGTAAGAATGTAATTGAGGAAAAATCTCCGATACCAGTCAATAATAGTAAAACTGAATACCCCGGATAAAAATAAGAAAGGCCGGATAAAAAACCGGATAAAAATGGCAATACCCCGGATAAAAATAAGAAAGGCTGGATAAAAAACTAGATAAAAATGGTGATACATATTTCGGTTACCATGTAACCATCATCGTGGCCAAAGACTTGAAAGGGAGCGAACAGTGAAAGAAATCACTGTAGCACGCTCTCAATGTTATGAATGTTATTTAAATTCCATTTTTATCATTCAGATGCTGTTGACAATGGCTAATTGAATTGTGCCTGTATAAAAAAGTAATTATCACCAGATTTCCAGTTAACATATTCTTTTCATAATTTATTTTACCTATATTTTTGTTACTTCCAATATTTATGCCTCGAAATATCACATCAAGGAATACATTTTCTAGATAGTTAAAACACCTTCAATACCTGTTTGAATTATGTAAGTAATACTTTTATAATGCGATTGCATTATATACAATCAACAGCTGATCAAACTAGTCTGATGAGCTGACAGAATTGCCTACGGATCACTACAGATTGACGGTTAATGAAGATAATTTGTTTCGTCGTAGTGACATTTTCTCTAAAATAACGATAGGTGGTACCACTACATATAAATATTTGCATATTTGTGATGTAGGGAAGGGATGAAGTTGGCCAATCAACGCTTTCAAAGCGGAAACTTCTGCAATTCCCACTATTATGAAAATACGAACGTTAAGGCAAGGATTCCAAAGAGTGAATAAAAAGAATTGAGTTACTGAGGCATATGTATCAAGAAATTCTCTGTAAAACAATCAAATCATGTGAGGGTATTAATTGTTACCTGTACTTACTGCCGGCGGTGATATTTTTGTTTGCTAATTTTTTTGGCGCGAATATAGTCCGCCTTCTTACTTTTCTTACTATTATTTTGGCCAAAAAGGGGGGGACTATATTCAGACTAATACAGTATTTCATTATCAAATATTTTAATTTCCAAAGAAAAATTTTCATGCATGATCAGTGGAGCTTGTTAGTATTTGAAATTACAAATAAACTGGGTTTGAATTTCAGGACTTCAGTGAATTTTAAAAGTTATCTCTATGTTGCACTATGGTATTTTAAATTTTTTTTTAGTGTATAGCTTTCCAAAAGAATCTAATTTTTGTACCTGGTCATCCTTTTCTAGATATGCCAACTTCACATGCTGAACTCCTTAAGAAAAGAGCACTAGAGTTACCAAATGAGGGTACTGTTCTTAGAAGACAAGGATCTGATAGGGTACCCCATCGTCCTGCTCCACCTATTCCTGTACCTGGGCAAACACCTGTGAGGTGCACTTTGCTGCGAAACAAACTTTTGTCAAGTAAGGGATCTAGTAAGTAAAACATAGTCTTTGTTGTTTTTACTTGATTTATTAAATTCATTGCTCATAGGTTTGCCAGATTTTAGTTTTGAGAATACAGGACACACAAAGAAAGTCTTAATTAAAATACGTAACAGGAAATGGGACATGTAAAGCATCCAAACAAAGTCTGTGTGGGAGTGTGAGAACTATAGAAAGTATATATTTTTCATTTCAACAGTTAATGAACAGAAATAAACATGAGAAAGTTTTATGTATGCATATAATGTAAAATGAATGTTACATACCAAATCTGCCTGAATAAAAGCCGACTCCGGATTTAAGCCGATGCCCCAAAAATTTCCATTTTTGACAAAAAAGTAAATTTTGTTGATTTTATGCTGAAGTGTGCTGGGCATGCATGCATGGCCTAGAATACATTATTCAGGGTCGAAAAAAAGCGTGGAAAATGGTTTAGTTGTTGACATTTTGGAATATTACTAAAATTAATAATTTCACGTTGTTGAATAATGTTCTGCATTCAGTGAGAATAATTTCATTCATCTTCATTTTCATAAAAGGCCAAATAAAGCAATAGCGACCTCACCAAGATAATTTTTAATCCAGGTGTATTTCCAATGAAATTAGCATTTACATTGCCTTAAGAAATTGCATTTTTATAATTATACACATTCCATGTAAAGTTTTACTGTAATTCATTTTACTGTAATTCAAACAGTTGAGCATCAAAAGCCATCATCGCATTTTGCGTAATCATCTGCATAGTCAATGTATGCAATTTTAATAGATTCCATGAATGAGGTTTTAACATGCATACAAACATTTCAGTGGCTATAGCAATAACTACAATAGCCAAGTAAAACTAATAGGAACTTCTTTTAATGGCTAATGAAAAATAATACAAATTGCTAACTATTCTTAATGATACATACGCATAGCCCTAAGAAACGAAAGAAAATATCCAATAGCATTTAGAAACGAAAGAACAGGTAACAATGGCAACAGAACATGGGTACTGCTAAATTCAGTATTCTAGCTTTATTATAGATTCATTAATATTCATTGTAGGTCAAATATTTACTTTACGAAAAATTTAGTACTGTCATTTGAATCAGATGACAATGAGAGATGTGCTGCCATCTATTGGTGACTATGAGACAACTCTAACCCCAAATTTTTTCTCCGACTTTCATTTAAACCGAGGGGTGATTTTTTCATGATAAATTTTGACAAAAAACATTGGCTTATATTTGGGCAGATACTGTATTCAATCTTTGTTGTCAAAATATGGAACATAACATTTTGGAAGAGAGAAAGACAAAAAAAATAATTGTTTACTTTGATTTGAAGAATTAATGACATTTTATCAAAAATTTAAAAAGGAACTGAAACAGTTATTGTTTATTTAAACAATTATATTTGTTTGAAGCCTTCATGTATTTCTGCAACACAATATTTGACAACATTTTAAAAATAATTTGAAAAATTATTGTTAATCTTAACAATTATATTTCTCTGAGGTCATTGCATCTCTGCAATTTTCTTTTGAAGTGTATAATGGTTAAACTTGCTGCATGACATGTTTATGTTTACCAAGCACTGCAGAATTTACTCAACTGTAGATAAGTCCAGTGATTGGAATCTTTCGATTGCATTAATTCAGGATTGTTTCTAAAACAAGTTTTTATGGTAGTATAACACGCTAGTTAAAAAATAACAGTAAATTTATAAAAACGGAAAAATTATATCGTGTGGAGTTTGTATGGGAGGCGGGACAAATATTGAAAATACCAGAAATCCTGGCCAATAGAGGATGTTTGGCAAACATGATTACTAACCATGTGTAAATAGCAGGAACACAGCATTTTAGTAACTTTTCATTTAAAAGTTCCTATAGTCCTGAACTGGCCTTAGGGTGAGGAGACCGATGCACCTGCCTGAAATGGAAAGGTAATGGCTGTACAGACATGTAATTTCATATCCTTAATCAGAATCCTCTGTGGAACATAATCTATATTTTTGCCTTGATTGCAAAAATATCTTGTTTCAGCTCTGGTACAGTAAAATCCCATCTAACTAAACATTTTGTATCTGTATACTTTAAGAATTTCCAGAATTAAAGAATCAGGTCTTATGAGCAAATAATCTGCAATCTACATACATTATTTTTTAACAATATTTGATTGACATGTACTGGAAATTTAATATTGTTATTTGTCTTTATGTATTTTATATCTGTATACTTTAAGAATTTCCAGAATTAAGAATCAGGTCTTATGAGCAAATAATCTTCAATCTACATACATTATTTTTTAACAATATTTGATTGACACGTACTAGAAATTTAATATTGTTATTTGTCTTAATGTATTAAAAGTAAATATTCCAGTTTTCACATGAAAATTTAAGACAAGCTCTACTAAGGCCAATTAATGATTATTATCTCACACTTTAGACTTGTAGATGGACCCCAATTTTTGAAAGGGTTACTTTCTTGAAAAACTTTTCGTAAATCAAAGCATCTATTATACCGCTTACCTTCACTGTCCTGAATCTCACTGGCCTGAATATCATAATCCCGGATATCACTTTTCCGAATATCGCTTAACCGAATACAATTTTCCATATCACCATCTTTTTTACTAGTTCAGCTTTCCTAAAACCTTTTTCTCGAGAAAATCACTCCACATGTTTTTTTTAAAGTGGTGCTGTTAAAACAAAGAACTCACAATAATAATACGCTGTTAGAACAAAGAACTCACAATAATAATGTTACATTTATTAAAAATGATATGAATATATATCTTTAGATTGTTTTTAAGAGCTTATCCTACAAGCTATGCAACCACGCATTACAAATAAGATGCGTAATTTTTTCATAATTATTTTTATTTTATTTTTTTATTTACAATACATTGATGATGAAATCTGGGATTGAAATATTATAAGATTCAATATCAAAACAACATTCATGCAATAATGCACAAAATGTAATAAAAATAATTTTCGTAGTAGTCTCTACATTTTCATAATCTTGATTCACTTTTACGTTATTTCTATCGAAAGAACCATTTCATTGGGTAGACCATCTCATTTGTTCCACATCCCTAGCATTCATGTTTCGTACACCTGGTTTTTATGGTTAGGGTCTCAAAAGGCAGAAGAGTAGGGGAAGTACCTTTGGGGGCAAGAGAGAGTAGCGGTCACTTTATGTGCTTAACCAAGGTGCGCACTTTGAAGTGAGGAGTTATCTTCCATTATTACGCATCCTGTGCAGCTGCATTTTTGGAAGTCTTGGACCCTGAATATTTGCTGACTCATATAGCAAGAGTCACGTTTATTGTTTACACGTGGCTTCTTGTTTTATTGCAAGGCGACCGCTTTCCCAAAGCTAAGGCATGCACTTTGAAGCGACGCCTTCAAAAAATTTTATGATCAGTTTAAGATATACATCTCATTGGCTAATTTTTTCTCCTTCAGTTTAGACAGTTATGTCTCATAGGCTAATTTTTACTCTGATTCTCTTTTACTCAAGTTGACCTGTCCTATAGATCAGTTTTTTTTGTTATCCTCGAGTGATATTGTGTTCTGGTTGAGTTCCTAGAAAATTAGTCTGTGATTTGCTATATAAAGTCAACTCTATTCGGTACAATGTCTGAATCAGACATTTCGATATCAAGTTCCGGTGATTCTGAATCTTTATATGAGCCATCAGAAGAAGAAAGTGAGTTAGCATCATCAGAAGCTGAAGGCATTGAAGAAACATCTTCTGAAGATGTTGATGATACAGCAGAAGGTTCAGATTTGTGGAGAGATGGCTCGAATATTGATCGTCCTTTTTGCTACACAGTTGAAGATGGTTTGCTGGTCAATAAGGATTTTACTGATCCAATAGGTTCATATGAACATTTTCTGAACGACGAAGTGTTGGACCTGCTAGTAAAGAAGACAAAAAGATATGCGAGCCAATATTCAGTTTCAGAAGTCCCTAAGAGAAGATCCTTTATAAAAAAATGGATGGAAACATCAGCAAGTGAAATGAAAAAGTTCTTAGCAGTTTTGATGGCTATGGGTGTAAACCCTCTACCAAAAATGCATTTATATTGGTCCAACAAACCTTTACACCAGAATGACCTCATATGAAGCACTGTGAAACGTGATTGGTTTGAGATGCTTCTGAAGTGATTTCATTTCAATAATAATGTGACTCAAACATGTGAAAATAGATTATCCAAGATCAAGTAATGACTTGATCTGATTTGCAGTAGGTTTCAATAGACAACTACTCCCGGTAAGATAATTGTCATTGATGAATCAATGGTGCCCTGGAGAGGTAGGCTGAGTTTTCATCAGTACCTCTCTGGAAAAACTAATAAGTATGGTGTGAAGTGCTACATACTGTGCATACCTGAGGCTTAACACATATAGACTGAAAATTTATGCCGGCAGAAGCGATAATCCAGGTAGAAGTGGGAAAGGACATGCCAAACAATTAGTGCTGGAATTGATTGCGGGACTTGGATCGAGGGCAGAACATTATACATAGACAACTTTTGTACATGTTTGCCTCTTTGTGAAGAATTACTAAAGAAAAAAACCTGTTTGTGGAACACAGACAAAATCGATGGGGTAATCCAGAAGAGGTTTGTGCGAAAAAATTAAAAATGGGAGAGATTTTCGTGAAAGAAAAGAATGGTGTGAGAGTAATGAAAGCGTAAGATAAAAGGCCAGTGCGAATGGCCTCTTCGGATCCTGCCCACATGGACATTTTAGTTCCATCAGCATCTAAATCATGGAAAGGTGAAAATAAAATGAAACCATCATCTGTGATAGATTATAATTTTACCAAAAAGGGTGTTGATGTTTCCAACCAAATGCCTTCTTACTATACCTGCATAAGAAGATCTATGAAGTATATTTTAGTATAAAAAGGTAGCCATAGAACTTCTTCTTGGAACGTGTGTGGTAAATCCATGGATTATTTATAATAAATACGGTGGTAATGCGAAGAAAATGGATATGCTCACTTTCAGGGAAAAAATTATTTATGGGCTTACTCAAGATAGTGGTGAAAGCAGTGGTGGTGATGGAGCGACTAGGGTGACCAAAAAGAAAGTAGTGCATAAGCTAGAAACATAATAAGGGTTGGCCAGGGACTGTAGAAAAAGATGCATTGACTGCTATGAAAAACTTCGTAGGGATAAAGATGTGAAGGAGGCCAAAGCAAAAACAAAAAAGTGAAAACATTTTGCAAAGACTGCGATGGACTGTTTCAATGAAAAATGTAAGTAATGTTTGTAAATTTATTTTTAAACATTTTTTATGATAAACTATTATTTCATAGGAATTTTTTCTCCTGACATTTTTAAGAAATGTACTTGTTTTGTATTTATTTTATGAAGGTATAATTGTTTTATAATTTACTACCTGTAGAATAGCATTGTAAATCTTGTTATACTGAATTGTACTAATGTAATTTTCATCTAAACCATTTATGCCAGTAATTATATTTTCAATCTACTTATTCAATATACTATTATGATATTTTCATTGTTTTATTCATTCTATTGTTATTTTTTGATTTTTCATGGCTAATTCAGCGAGATCAAATAAAATAATAAAAATGATTTTAATTATTTAATGCTAAAATGTAATTAACTGAAAATATTTTCACTTAATACAGTAAAACCTCGTTATTTTGAAGTTCAAGGGACCACAAAAATATGACTTCGAATTATCCGGGTTCGAAATAAACAAACTTTAAAAAAATTGAAATTTCTTACGATCCGCTACTTGAACAGTTAAATCGCAATATAGTCTTATCTATCCATTCTGCTACAAAACATATTGATGTTACAAGTTCGTACGCATGGCAAATTCGTGAACAGAGCTGAAGTGACCACTTAATTCATGATTCACGAACACCACCATGTGTGAAAAATAGGATCAAGTGAACATCCCAATTTTCCCAGTGTGTATTTCAAGTTACTTTTTTATGCCACATTTTGGAAGAAAAGACTTTCAACCGCATGTACTCAGCCAAAAGATTACGAAAATGCATCCTAAAAAGACTGGGAAAAGGCTTGTGTGAAATATATTATAGATAATAGATAGGAACCATCAGGTAGTAATTCTCTCCAATTTTGTTCAAACTTTCCATGCCATTGGTATGGTCAAAAATAAATAAATAAATAATTAATTCTTTATTAACTATAGGCAATTTCATACATTGCATTGTAATTTTATTTCCATCCATATTACACAGCTGTAATAAAATATACCCTGTATGCAGGACGAAAACTTCATATGCGGTTGTCCTGGGTACACAGCCAAGATCGCTAATTTCTCTATTATTTGAAGCAATAAATTTTATGAAATCTGAAAAACCTTGATATATTTCAAAACAGTAACCTTGGACCTTCCTATTATGCTTAATTTTGCAATTTTTACTTTTTTCTTTTTACCTATATTATACACCAAATTTTATGATTGAATTTTCTCATAGTTATGGGAATTGTGTGTTCTAAAAACCCCTATTCAATGCTCAGACTAACTAAACCTCTGCACGAAAGCTACTGTGTGGTGGCAGGGGATGCAGGCACTGTTTATTTGCTTTGTGATGTCTCTCACTCTTGAGATGAATATTTTTTCTTTAGTGTCAACACTTGAGAGCTCTATGGAAAGGGAGGAGGACTGGCCTTTGGATCTGGGCTAGTGCTTGGTTTAGTATTTCTTGAGAACAATATAATGAGAGTGAGAGAAACACTTATCTGCCATCATTGCACAAACAAGCCCATTCAAAGATATTTACGATGACCGAAACCATGATCAGAGTGCATGGATTGCATAAAAAATATTCCCTTGTCACTCTGAGGGAAACATTTACACTGTACTGAGGCAGCTATTGTTCGTTATTTTTCTGTTGTGACTTTTGTTTAATTTGTAAGAGATTAAAAGAGTTGACTTATTATGGTGTCAACCAATAGAAAAACAAGCATTACCTGGTGATGAAAAGTAGACTGAAATCTTACCTGAAAGGGATTCTGAAGAAAGTGTCAGTTCAGAGAGTGAAAGTGAGAATAACATTGAAGATTGTGCTCAAATTACTAAGGTGAAAACCTATATTTTTTGGCATTTTTTATAGAATGGGCAAATATGAAACCTCATCTCTCCTGTCCTTGTGCGTTTCAAGCATCTTTGTTTATCCTTATTTGAAGTTTTTTCCGAAAAACTTACAGAGAAGAGATAGAGATCTACGATAAAGCAGTATATGTGAAGTAATCTGAGAATCTGGAATAAAGGTCTAGTGATGCAAGGATAAGATGATTCCTCTATTTGTATCATCTACGATTTTATTTCACGTTGACTATTAAATAAGTAAAAAGAAGTTACCTATTTGGGGGCAATATTTCGTTTGCAAGAAATGGAGAACAAAAATGCGATGTCTTTGTCATGTGCGAGCATGAACTTTTCACTTAAACACATAATATGGGTAAAGGTTTCGAATTAAACAAAATGTTCGTGAGTCACCGGACCAGATCATGACTTCGAATTTCATTGTAGACGTATTTTGAATAATCCGTACTAAAATGCAAAATCCTATGATGTTGGCCGGGCACTGCTCTTAGCTTCGAATTACATGCTATTTTGAATTATCCGGGATCAAAATAATGAGGTTTTACTGTATTTACAAAACCACTTCTAGGAGCATAAACAAAATATAGAATCCGTCAAGAGAGGCGTTCCAGGAAGAAAAACGTAACATAAGTAAGCGGGGTGGGACCTGGCAGTTGTGGGCACGTACAACCAGGTCCAACAGGTGGGTCCTGGTGTCACGAATGTGTTAATGTTTAAACGAATAGATAAATTTATTGGTACTTAGAGACGAGCTAGGAAGCTGAAATTTTTTCTTATTTAGAGCTTAGTGCAAATGCACAACTAAACATTTGAAACTTTCCATAAAGTTGTTATTGCCACCATTACAAAATTTTAAAATTAAAACAATTACATAAATATTATTTCACTTCTAGATGTGCTATAACTTTAAAATTCAGCAGAAATGTGTGGCATTAGTACCCCACAATGGAAAAAGTGTAACATTCTTAAAATTGATAATTTTAGGTATTATATTACTCCAATATTGTTCCATAAGGAAAGTATGAAAATTGCCAAAGAGGTGAAATCTTTTGAATTAAAAAAATATTTCTAATAATGAAATGTCTCTCTGAAAAATGAATATGGTTAATGTGTTAATGTTTAAATGAATAGATAAATTTATTGGTACTTAGAGACGAGCTAGGAAGCTGAAATTTTTTCTTATTTAGAGCTTAGTGCAAATGCACAAATAAACATTTGAAACTTTCCATAAAGTTGTTATTGCCACCATTACAAAATTTTAAAATTAAAACAATTACATAAATATTATTTCACTTCTAGATGTGCTATAACTTTAAAATTCAGCAGAAATGTGTGGCATTAGTACCCCACAATGGAAAAAGTGTAACATTCTTAAAATTGATAATTTTAGGTATTATATTACTCCAATATTGTTCCATAAGGAAAGTATGAAAATTGCCAAAGAGGTGAAATCTTTTGAATTAAAAAAATATTTCTAATAATGAAATGTCTCTCTGAAAAATGAATATGGTTAATGTGTTAATGTTTAAATGAATAGATAAATTTATTGGTACTTAGAGACGAGCTAGGAAGCTGAAATTTTTTCTTATTTAGAGCTTAGTGCAAATGCACAAATAAACATTTGAAACTTTCCATAAAGTTGTTATTGCCACCATTACAAAATTTTAAAATTAAAACAATTACATAAATATTATTTCACTTCTAGATGTGCTATAACTTTAAAATTCAGCAGAAATGAGTGGCATTAGTACCCCACAATGGAAAAAGTGTAACATTCTTAAAATTGATAATTTTAGGTATTATATTACTCCAATATTGTTCCATAAGGAAAGTATGAAAATTGCCAAAGAGGTGAAATCTTTTGAATTAAAAAATATTTCTAATAATGAAATGTCTCTCTGAAAAATGAATATGGTTTTCAAGCTGAGATGAAATGCTTGCAGAATGAAAGCACCTTCTACTAGTATATGAGGGTAGTTCAAGGACAAAATTTGCTACAATAATGTCTGCAACAGCACATACCTATGACTTATAGTTTTCGAGATAAAAATTATTAAAATGTTATTGAAATAAAATACTTATAACAATCGCCAATTGCATTCCCTTGCCCTTACATGATCCGTAAGGTATCGATTAAAAAATTGATTCATACAGAGGATAGAATTTGCTACAAAAATTCTTATAAAGCTTGTACCTACGACTTATGGTTTTCAAGATAAAAATTATTAAACTTTAATGAACAAATGGGGTAAAAACAAGCTTTAAAAATTAACAAATTTGAAATTTTCGATTTTTCTATTTGATTTTGACCAAAATCCTATGACCGTGCCAAATTTCAAGTCTCCAGCTCATCTGGAAGTGCCTAAACATTAGTATCCTCCTGATATCTATTATATGAGGGTGGTTCAAGGTTGACCTGGACTTTATTTTTTACACAATATACATGCATGCCAGAATCACCAAACTGTTACTCTTTTTCAAGATATTTTCCCTATACACTAACACATTTTTTCTATCGCTGTGGCAAGGTATTTATGCCAGCAGCATAGAAAAGAATTGGCTTACTGCGTAGCCAGTTCAGGACACAGCTCTTAAGTTCGTCATCTGTCTTGAATTTCTGCACTCCTAGGTGCTTCTTTATTTATTCAAACAAGTGATAATCACTAGGGGCTAAATCTGGACTGTAAGGAGGGTGGTTCATGATGTCCCAGCCCAAGCTTTCCAATGTTGTCAAATTTGTCATATGGAGACGTGCGCTGTCATGCAGCAAGATGATTCCCTTTGACAGTTTTCCTGGCCTTTTCTTGCGAATTGCTGGATGAACATCATTGGAAAGTAAGTAGCTGTAATACTGAGTATTAACTGTTTGTTGTAGTGGCAGAAAATCAACATGAATCACCCCCTTCGGAATCCCAAAAGACACTTGCTAGGATCTTGCCAGCTGAAGGCTGTCCTGAATTTTTTATGGGTTGGGGATTCTTTGTGGAGCCATTCCATACTGGACCTCTTTAATTCTGGAGTAAAGTAGTGTACCCATGTCTCATCACAAGTCACTATTTGCTGCCGAAATTCATTTCCTTCCAGTTCAAACTGTTTCAGATGTTTGGCAGACACAGCAGCACGTTGTGCCTTCTGGTCGAACGTGAGCATCTTTGGGACCCGTCATGTGCACACTTTCTTGAACAATAAGAGTTCATGAATAATTGTTTCTACACTTCCAACACTTGTGCACGATTTTGAAGCAATATCACGCACCGTAATTCGTCTGTTTTCCAATATCAGCTCCTCGATGCGACAAATGTTCACATCTGTGACAGCTGTCAGTTGCACATGAGCATGTGGTTGGTTTGCGACTTCTTCATGGCCCTGGGAAAACTTGTTGCACCAATCATACACGCTTGCACATGATAAGGTCTCTTCTGCATATTGTGCACTTAGCCTATGGAAAATTTCAGCGGACTTCACCATTTCTTTTACCAGAAATTTGATAATACATTCGTCTACACTCAGAGTGACATGGTCTGATGCCACCTTGTGCTGCTTCTATTGTGCATGCATGGAGGGAACAGTTGTGTGTCAGGGAGTGAGAGCAGTGTTGCCACTATCTACCAGGATGAGTGTTTTGTCATTCTAGTGCAGACACATTTTGTAAAGAAATTAAGTCCAGGTCAACCTTGAACCATCCTTGTACATAGGAAATCTCAAATTCATCATAGAGAGATGTTTTCTTTAATAAATTAAAATATCTTAAAATTGTGATATCGGAGCAAGGTTTGTACTGTTCTAAGGGAAAAAGAACATGATTCTAATTGATATTGCAGAATTTTGATAATTGATCATATTTTCTTGAATTTATACTAAAACATACCGTTTTTGTGTTTTAAATCGCATTTTATCGGATTGTTGCCATGGAGACAATTATTACCAAACTCGGCTTGAGCATAGACAAGTGAACCCATGAGTTATTTTCTTTTCCACTCGACTACCCTTCAGTAATGGACAGTTGATCCATACATATTAGCATATAAACAGTAACATTTATTAAATTTGTTTGTTTAAAAAATTACATGCAAAATATAATGTCAGAAAGAGATGTTAACATTGCTTTTAGTATTTTAAACCTGATAATGCTCTATTAATTTGTTTTCCAATTTTTCTCTATCATTAATAAACTGTGAATTATAAGTGGTATTTATGGTATGAGTATTCCTCAGAATGAATTACACATACTGAAACATTTCCTGTCAATAAAAGTAATCAATTCAGGACGTCAAATTTGGGAAACCAGCCTGCATTAGTCCTGGTTTGGACTTCTTGTTTTATAGCATTTTAACAACCACAATGCTTCTAGCATAATCTTTTAACAACCGGAACAGCACTCTGGTCCAATTCGAGTATGCCCATGCTCCTTACGCAACTTGATGTTGTAGTAATATGACCCACTATTCGATCATTTTCTTACACCACCCCGTGAGGTTAATTTGTTTATTCATTGTTTATTATTCATCTACAAAATATTTGTATTCGAAAGATATCCATGATGCCAGTATTTTGTTTTGAAATGTTTAATCTTCCCCCTTACCTCCTTCTACCCCACCTCCATGTCTTAATTTGTTTAATTATTGTTTACTATTCATCTACAAAATATTTGCATTTGAAAGGCATCCATGATTTCCAGTATTTCGTTTTGAAATGTTTAGCCTTCCTCCTTCCCCACCCCGTGAGCTTAATTTGTTTATTTATTGTTCATTATTCATCCATGATTTCAGTGTTCACAAGGTGAATTGGAATTTTTGATGAATAATACAGTTGATGAATTGTGGTTCAGTGAATTTACATTTCGATAAATTGTGTTTCAATGAATAGTTTTTCGATGAATTGTGTTTTGATGAATTGTGTTTTCGATTAATTGTGTTTTGATGAATTGTGTTTTCGATTAATTGTGTTTCGATGAATTGTGATTCAGTGAATTGTGGTTGGTGAATTGTTTTGATGAATTGTGGTCGGTGAATTTTTTGTAAGCCATACATCACAGTTTGAAGAGTATAACCTCAATAAGAGCATGCAATTGGTACAAATTTTGCTAAGTTTTAATGAGAAGTGAGGACTAGTTGTTATTTTTAGCAATTATAAATGGGTTACCCCAAATCTTAGGATTGAAATGACAGATCGTATAGAGAAGAAAGGCTCATCGTATGTGAAAGGGAATTTATCACAAGGTATGAGACGAAGATTTGATAGAAATTTTAAGCTAGTGGTGGTGCATTATGCTGAATAAACTAACTATTGTGAGGGCGTGAGGTACTTACTATAATGTGACGGAGGCAAATGTGCAATGATAGATGCAAGCAAAACAGAAACTTGAAGTTGCTAACTCAACACAGAAACCCAAACTAGGTCGATTTCATGAATTATAAGAAGAGACCGTAAAACTATTGGATACTCAAAGAACAAATGGAAAACCAGTGTCATGGGAAGTCATTAAACTGAAAGCTCATGAATTAGCACAATCACTAAACATCCCACGGCAAGAATTCAAGACTAGTAATGGTTGGTGCATATGATTTTTGCCTGAAAAGAACTTTTCTTTGTGGACGTTTCCCTTCTGAGTACATGGATGAATTTATTGCTTTCCAGAAGCATGTATTTGCATTTCAGAAAATTCACGATTACCTTCTGAGCCAAATATCTAATGCAGATGAGACATCTACCATATATACTCGTGTACGGGTCGAGGTTATAAGACCAAATTTTTAGCGAAAAACTCGGGGGTAGACTTATACATGAGAAATATTTTTGATAGGTTTAAACCCATGACTATTTGCCCTGCAGTTATTAAAATTTGATGGAATTTACACTTGTTGTATTTGAACTGTATCCATAACTATCAAATATATAAATACCAATCTATAGAAAGAAAAATTACTATATAATTTGGTGATCCTAAGTTGATCTGTGATGCTTTGTAAATAATTAAGCAATTTTGGTAAACCTAATGATTGGTAACGTGACAGTGGCAAGACAGAAAACTGGCAGCTAGAGAGATGTGTAATATGGTAACTCTGTAACATGTAAATAAAAAACACCTCATTGGTGATTTGTGGAAAGGCAATGCCTACCTCTATGCGTCGCAGATTAAATTAGTATCGCCAAAGTATTTATGGTATAAAAATTATGGTACTGTACGCATACTGAGGCAAAGGTAAACAAGGCAATGCTAGTGCTGGCGACGCCGAGAAAGTGGAAAAACGCAAGACAATTGTAAATGTAAGATTCGAGGTTTGTAATGTTAGGGGAGGTATTTAATATTCTTTATTGTAACGTCGGCGGCACTAGCATCACTTTGTGTTCCTTTCGTATCCTTTCCTTCCATGTTCACATTTGCCCTCACCGAGATATTGTGTTATGCACTCATACCTACATATTATGGATATTTCAAACTTACGAAATATTACACTTCCCACTTGCGCTTCCCCACCAGGTTAGATTGGTTGGGGGTTGTCTTGGTTTTCCCTCCATGTTCATATTTGCACTCTCCAAGGCGTAGGTTCCTCCGTTCCTCTTCCAAAAATGTGCAAAACACGAATTTCCTAGGATCACGTAGTACATCTTTCTGCCAATTTATCATCAATTTCAGTGCCACCTATCCTCTGTGGTCCAACGTCAACTTTTTTCCCTGTTCTCCTTTACAAAGATAGCTTCTGAATGAGTGCCAGGACAAAATACAAAGTTTATCTCGAGTCATTCTATTTATTACAAAGGCATATACAATGTAACGACTTTTGATGTTATGCAGTGGCGCTGTGGGAGACATCAGACTGCTTTGCTGCTACTTTGACATAACTAGTTATATAGGACTAAAGGGAACTTAACATGGAACTTAATGGATCAACGTGTATTTAATACAAAATAACTCGTTCTACCACACCTGAAAATCTGGAGTCGACTTATTTATTTATTAGTCCCAAAAACTGCACAATCGCCCAATTACAATAAACAAATATAATACAATAACATACAATATAATATAATAAATAATAAAATAACAACAAGATATAAGAAAAAACAAAAATTTTTATGAAAAAGATCGGGTCGACCTACACACGAGATCGACTTATACATGAGTATATGTGGTATTTATTCTGACATACCATCCAATTACACAGTTAATGAAAAAAATGCTAAAAATGTCATTATAAAAACTTTGGATAATAAAAAAAATGTGCATTACTGTAATGTTGGAAGTGTTAGCAGATGGCATAAAGTCACCACCATATGTTATTTTAAAAATTGGTATTACAAACTTTTTTCCAGAACAGATCTTGTTTTTTATTTTGGTTGTCTTAAATTTGGAATCATCTTCCTTTCGAGTTAATATGGTATACGGCGAATATAACCATAAACATGCATTTTCAAAAATTGATGGAATAATCGGAAACTATGCAGAATGGCATAAGCTGTAATTTTGGGAATAACTTTGAAACAGAAAAAATTCTGCTATGACCAGGAATCGAACCCGGGTCTTCCACAATTTTTTCTGTTTCAAAGTTATTCCCAAAATGCATTTTCAAAGCAAAAAATCTAGGTTGTCTTATATGCCAAGTCAACTTATATGTCAAATATACGGTATTTGTACACTGATATTCTTCTTGCAATTATTGCATTTTTATGTTTATAATTATTGCAATCATATTTTTTTAGGTTTCAGGTCAAATCCTGGAAGAACAGATAGTCCTAGTGAACCAAGGCAAGATGGCCATTCAGATGAGAGCATAACAACTACAGCAATAGAGCAGAGGTAATTGACCACCACATTTTTCTTCAAATAAACTTAGTATTCATTCTTAATTTTTGCACCTGTTGTGATACAATCAGACCCCTATTTAGCACACCCCTCTGTAGTGCCACCCCCATATACCACCCATGAATCGTTGTGAACAGAACTTCCATCTTATGATTACATAAAGCAAACATATACATTGTACCCTCTATTATCATAGTTTATTTGCTACTGAAAATAGTGATGTAGAACGAAACAATGTTAAACAAATATTTTCTATACAAATCCATGCTATACAATATAATCTGTTCCAAAACCCCTGGTTAAAAACTTCTTGAAACATAAGAAGACCTTATTTACTGTATTTTATGGAGTTTTATGGTGCCATATATGATATGAATGGTATCAGAACATAAATATATCAACAAAACCATACATTAACATAGAAATGACATAAAATAAACAAATAGTATGACATAACTACATTTCAAGGTGCCCAAAATCGGATAAGGCAACATTTCATGATATTACTTATAGTTACAAGAAAATGTAATACCAGTTCGGCGAAATGTAGTTGTATGAATGAATGAGAACAAAAACTTACAGAGAGCCGCGAACACTTATGTGAATGCAAGTTCACGAGTTGACATCACTAGAAAAGAAATGCAACAAACAAATTATTTCTTACCTCAGTTACTGTATAATTAATGAAAATCTATCATAATAAAGGTAAAGAAAACATTTATTTAGTTGTTTTTATTGAACTGCGAGTTTCATTAGGCGCATAGAAGGATAACCACTTCATCGAGGCACAGCTGATATAAACAGAAATAGAATCGGGAGAGGTTAAACTGAAGTTATCCCAATAGCACAGAATAGTTTCAAGTTTATAAATGGGGCACTCTGCAGATCTTCATTTCTGCGCAACTCACAAAGCTTGTAAGGTTTCTATTGAATGAGATTAAGATGATTTTAATGACTGCTGGGGGAACTTAGAGCCATTACCACCACGAGGCAGTTTTGCCTGCTCCAGGGGCTATGCACGTCAATACCTGCCTCCGCTTTCTCCATGTAGGATGCACCTTGATTTTGTCTCACAATTTTTGCTAAAACCATTGGAAATGAGAAGTACTTGTGTGGTTATTTACAGACTAACGGTTCATTTACTAAACCTACTTGCAAACTTTTTATTTATTTTACTTTATTAATGGGTAAAAACTGCATGATCTCTTAAGGATTAAAGTCTCATGCGAACCATCGAACCATATGAGACATTACATGCGGCCAATTGTAAATACCACAACTTTAAATTCGGCCCACCAAGGTACTCGGATATACTAATGCAGTCCACCATTGAATAAAGGTTGCACGCCACTGCCCTTAGCTTGTGGGAGCTATTCCCAACCAACTCCATCATCAACCTTATTGCCCATGGTCAATACTCTCTCCCCTCTTTTTGTGAAGCATCTGCCAGTGTAGCATCTCAAAACATTTTTAAATTATAGAGATACACATCAATCTAAAACAGTTTTTCCACTCAAATAAGGCGATCTGTCACGATTGAAGAAGTGCTGCATAACAGATACACATGAGTGTCATCTACGCAGTATCTTTTCCATGTGTTATTTCAGAGCTGAGTCAGAACAATGTTTACTCAAATCATCAGTGACATTAATTCGAATATGGGAAGTAATTTTTGAGCGATGTTAACGCGATTCAATGTTAATGGATGTGACTTTAAACTGAGGACACTCTTTACCTCAATTTACCGCCACCCCTGCTTTAACGCCATTGGCAGTAATGGACAAACGATAGGGCTAAATCAGGATCTGAATGTACTTCTGAAAGTTTTTCTACTTTATATTTCCTCCTATAAATATTGTACATTTTCAATTTAGTATTTGACTGATGTAATTAATTTCATGGGCTGAGTGCACTATAGCCTTCTTGCATCTGTTGTGATACTATGGTACTATGTGGAAATATGAAATTTTGCATGCATTTCTTGCATTTGCTTTTTTCTGGTGTAATAGAAGTGGTGGTTTTAGTTTTACAGTTTAACAAATCTGATTATTTTTTATCAAAAAATGGCCTATAAGAATGTATACTGACGAGAATATATATATAGTGAATATTATTTCAGAAGATGGGCTTCTATGTGACATATCCTGAAGTGAGAGATAAGGATATGTTTAGCAAATGGTGTTCAGATAAAAATCATTGGTGCGAAAAAAATAAGTAGTTATTTCTGCACTGTGCAGAAGAAATGGTTGTACACAGCACCATGCATTGGGCTCTCTCATCAAAATCTTAAGTAAAATGTAACAATCAATGATATAAACAATGCAGTTAGTTAAATAAAACATACAAGTAAGAGTGTGCAAATTTTCCTCAAATTGATTTTTTACTTTTTTATTTAAAATATTTTCCTAAAACACCGCAAATTGGCCATTTTCTATTCAGGTAAATTGGTCCCTAATAGGTTAAGTATGCTACTTAAATCAGAATTCCAGTAATATTATTCAGCACGAATCACATAACCTCATCTGAATTTTAAAGCCAAGAAGTTGCTTTGTTTCTTCAATGACAAATACTTTATTTACTAGAGGTAAGAATCTTCTTTGGGAGGGTTGGTTTTTAGACGTAGTGTGCGGGCAAAGGACTGGACGTTGGCAAGGAGGAGAAAATGATCAAATTTGGTGGTGGGACAAAAGGAAAGGCCGCATGATAGGAGTTCATTCTCAGCAGGGGTAAGTACGTGGGAGGAGAGGTTCATGACTTCATCTGGTTGGCAAGATAAAGAGGTGGTGGCAGGAGTAGTAGGAGGGGAAATTATAAACCATCTAATCAACTGAAATTAAAGGGTTTTTAAATTGGTTCTTCATTTTTATCAACTGCGCTAGAAATAGACTGCAAACTAAAAAATTCATATGAACGTAGTCAGATCCCACTTAAAGCATTAAATTAAAGATTTTACAATAATTTTGCTATTAAATAAAATTTAATAGTATTATTTTCGTCGTGACAGCAATTGAATACCTGCAATGTTAAAGGTTCCAAATTTTTCTATTTTATCCTAAAAATTACCTTCATTTATGGTTATTTGTAGTGGTTTAAAATTTCTTCTTACAAATAATTTACTTTATTCTTTCATATACAAAATAATGCTATTCCCGGGTTAGTATCTCAAATCTAGCTAATCTTGAAATGTAATATTGTAAACCTATGCATGATTTCCATGTATTTCTTATGGGGGATATGAAAAGAAAAAACGACATCAAAAATGAGCCCTAAAGAGGACAAATATTGGAATTTGGATAATTCTCTGTAGCAGGAGCGTGTACTCCAAGTTACAATCGGTGCAACCAACCAACAGGTTTCTTTTATTATCTTTAATTATGGATCCCTGGGTTCTCTGTACTATTTGTGTTACCTATAAAAAATTCTAATATAGGGCATAACCGTTACAACACTAATATTTTAATATTAAATGTGTTAAGTTTATTAACTTGAATATAAAATTTTTAATATGAAAACCCGAATTGTCATACATGATCATCAAAAATGAAGAATGTGCTGAATACTTTGAAATCTTAAAAATGTGCCTGATCTGCAGCATATATTTAGAAGTGCCTATAAATTAGTATTCTAAATGAGAAGCATGTATTTTAGGTAGATATGTAACCTCTAAACATGAAAAACAAAAATAAAAGATTAACTACACTTCATTATTCTTTACCAAATTATTTCATTATAACATTAAACGTAATGGAAAACGAAATGTAGATTTTAGTGTAACAAAAAACGAAATTCTTTTTTTGCCTTTAACGAAAAACGTAAAGAATAATTTTTTTTCGTTTGCCAGCACACACACATATATATGCAGTAGACCCCCGCTTTATGATATCAATCCGTTCTACAGACTCCATCAAATTGTGAAAATATTTTAATGTGAACCCAATAATACACATTGCTGGTAATTTGTTCCAGGCAATATATATTTGATTAAAAAGGATTGTGATATTAAAGATATCAAACTTGAAACTCGTATTACTATTTAATTTAAATGGCAACCTAAAACAACAATAAATTAACACTTACCTTAGACGGGAACAGCTGCCTCTTACAAGGGATGGTGGAGTGGTGGTGGAAACCAGCGTTTGTGGTTACATGCATCTAATTTCAAGACATTGGTTAAGTCATTGTTTGTACAGGTAAAAGTTAATTAATTAATTTGACCTTAGGCATTCTACAAGATAATTGTCTCTACTGTTAGTGGTGTGATTGGTTTGGCAATTCATTGAGATGTCTTCTGGTTCCAACGGAATATGTTTTACTAGGTCCAAGTCTCCCCATTATGGCCTATGTAGGCCATATTGCCCATTTTGTGAGCCTTAAATAATGACAATGAATTTTTGAATGATTTTAGATCTCATTTTGTTGTTCATTTCTTTATTTAAATTAAATTTTGACCTAAAATCATTCAAAAATTCATTGTCATTATTTAAGGCATATATATATATATATATATATATATTACAAGCCTTCGTCTATCGCTGTAGACGTCTACCACCGCATGGTAAGTATTCACTGGCTCCTTCCTATCCCTCTCAACCTCTCGTTGCATTTATTTCATCATATTATCTCTTTTTCCATATCGTTATATATATATCGGAATTAATATTTGCTGTTTTGATTATTCACAGACTATGTATTTGTGTACCTATTTAAAATTCGCGGTTTCAGTTTTTCGTGGGCACTTACTCTGCAAGCATATATTACATTTCAGGCACATATACTTGTCTCTACATAGTTATGCCACAGATGTGTACGTCATGATTTTTTCTATATATTCACACAAATGTGTAGTGAACGTTGGTATTTTTTTATTTTCTTTGTGTTTCTTGGGAAAACCAAATTGATCATTTTTTTTTAATAAATGATCTACAATGATTTTTGAGTATTGATCATCTATGAACTGATTAAAATGATTGTAAATGGAAGTGAACTTGCCACAGAAAGTAAGGATGACATCTGACCATTTCACCATCTTTTCTGTGTCATCAGGGTCCCCAAATATCCTTTATCCCTTCATGCCTTCTTCCCCGTCACTTAAAGATGGCATACGGCCTCTTTCTATTTCTATTGAAAATTTTAAAAGATGTTTTAACCTCCACAATGTGAACTAGTGGGATAAGCGGTGCCAGCTAACCATGTTGGAGCAGAAAATTACCCACCCCAACTTAAACTTCTTGAGAGAAAAGGAATATAGCATGCATCAAATCTTCAATGCTGATGAAACAGCCCTTTTTTGGAAGAGAATGCCCTCCCGCACTTTCTTGTACAAGGAGGAGTGGTCTGCATCGGGATTTAAAGAGAGTAAGGACCAGCTAACTCTTCTCGTTTGTGGAAATGTAGCAGGCAAATTCATGATGAAGCCGATGGTTATATACAAATCTATGAACCCCAGGCCCTCAAAGGAAAAGTCAGTGCTCAGTCCCAGAAGGGACGTTAAGTAGTTGGTCCTCTTGGTGCTCTTCATAAAGAGTATGCTAATACTCTCTTCTCCCTTGTGTGCTTTGTGTGTAAGGAGTAATGGCTATAATAATCCAAGAGGTTGATTAGCCAGAAAGAAAAGCCAAGCCCTCAAAGGAAAAAACAAGGAACATCTCACAGTGTTTTGGCACACTAACAGGAGGGTCTGGATGACTGCTGAGCTGATTTTGAAATAGTTTTATAAGTGCTTCATAAATGAAGTGAAAAAGTACCTTGTGGCCAAAAACCTAACATTCAAGGTCCTTCTGATCTTAGACAATGTGCCAAGCCATTCTGAAAGTCGGCAGTTTTCCCACCTGAACGTAGAGGTAGTCTTCCTACCACCTAATACCATCTCTCTTCCCCAACTGATGGATCAAGGTCTCATTGCAACATTTAAGTTGCATTACACCCACTGCACATTTGCGAGACTTCTTGACCAGATGGAGAGCGATTCCTTTATGTCAGTCAGCGATTTTTGGAAAAAGTATAACAAAATTGAGTGTATTCTCTAGATGATATCAAACTATCGACTTGGAATGCATGCTGGGGGAAGCAGTTGCCTGATGCAGTGAAAGACCTGAAAGACATCTCATCGGTAGAAGAAGAGCTGCAGAGGATTGTGAGTTATACACACACACACATGCACACATATATATAATTTAATGCCTCGCTACTAATAACGTGGTTCACCACTAGAGGTGCCACCTCTCCAGGTTTGACCCCGAGTGTCCGAGTTTAGAGCTTTTTCTCTGGCTCAGTAGTAAAATTCTCCTGGTGTAAATGAATTTTTTCGAATTTTCTGACATATGTATTACAATTAATTTTATTTTTAGTGAATTTTGTTCCATCTAGAGGATAGCCATCCCACGTAATTAAACCAGGAATAGCTCCACGAAAATATGAGTAATAAGAAAATGCAACATGATGCTTGTATAAAAAATCTTTGGCTTTGCTGTCACAATCTCCGGGTTTGGTTTTCTGGAACTCCAGGTTAGAGGTCAGCATAAGGTGATAACTCTACTATCCACCGTGCATTGGGTGCGCTCTGGTGTTTTGGGTACTTCCCTTTTCATTTCACTGGCTTGTTTGTTTGTTTACTAGTGTTAAATATTACCTTACATATTTTGCCCACTTAAATGTCGACAAGTTCATCAAATAATTCTGGAGATGGTGGAATTTCTAAGAGAAATCGAAACAAAAAGTGGAGATTTTTTTATGAAAATAGACATGTAGAGTTAGGCCTCACAACCCTCTTTGAATATTCATATGGTTGGTACAACAGATTCAAGCATCATCATGGCTTATGTTTGCTGAAAGTTTGTGGTGAAAAATAGAAGAATTTTTGAAAATGGTGCATGAAGAAGAATTAACTCCTGATCAAGTATACAATGCTGATGAGACTTCGCTATTTTGGCGATATATTCCCAGGAAAACCTATGTTACAGCAGAAGAGACAGCACCCTCAGGTTTTAAAGACTCTAAGGAATACATGACCGTTCTTGCATGTTTAAATGCATCTGGCACTCACAAGTGTAAACTACTTGTTATTGGGAAAGTCAGAAGCCCAGGTGCTTTAATGGGATCAAAGTTTTTCCTGTTCACTATAAGGCCAATAAAAGAGCATGGGTTACGACTTCAATATTTATTGAGTGGTTCGAAGAAAACTTCGTATTCGAAGTAATAGCTGATTGTCGAGCTGCTGGGCTTCCAGATGACAGCAAAATAATGCTACTGTTAGATAACTGCCCCACACATCCCAAAGCAAAACTTGTAAAAGACAATGTAATTGCTATTTATTTGCCTCCTAATTGCACATCGCTAATACAACCACTGGATCAGGGTATTCTGTGTTCCTTTAAGTGTAAATACAAGGCTGATTTTATGAGAAAAATGTTAACAGCATGCAATGATGGCAAGGGAATTACGGTATTCCAAAAGGAATTTAATATCAAGGCCTCTTGGACTGCTTCAAAAGTCTGGGATAGTTTACCATAGGTGATTTTGCAAAATGGATGGAACCTGTTATGGCCTACTATGGTATTTTTAGACAATGAAGAGACCATTATAACAGGTTTCCATGGGTTTTTTGTATCTCAAGAAAAAAAAATTGAGTGAATTGTTACAATGCCCGAAAGGGCTTGTGTGTGAAGAAGCAAAATTGATCAATGAAGTGACATTGAATGAATGTTTAAATGTAAATAATGATGCACCAGTTGTTCTCCAGCTAACAGGCAGTGAAATTGCAGAGATGATAATGAATTTGGATAAACATCATGACAATGATGATGAAAATGAATTTATAAAGGAAGAGAACAAAATATCGATTGACTGTAGTATAGCATTAGCTGAGGAGTTAATTCTTGGACTTGAGCAGAGAAGTTTCATAGATATGCATGATATTATGTTGGTTATTAAAGTAAAAGAAAAACTACTTATTGAAAAACCCATAAACATGAATCAGTTGCGAATTCAAAACATGTTTAGAAAAATTCATGAGAATTTTACATTGAAACGATGTGAAGAATCTGGTAATGCTCAGTCCCTAGCATTGCCAACCAATGATGATGCTGTCCCTTCAATCCTAAGTTCTTTGTAATGTAGAGCAAATACAATTGAACACGTAATTTGGAAGAAAAAGGAATTCATATTGGTAAGTACCTGATTACTGAAGTATTTCTAATACTGTGCAGTATAGTTCCCTCTAATTTTTTTGGCTTTGGGCAGAACGATCCTTATTGTGTGCGAAAATATGAAAACGGTGCATGGAAATCCATCATGCAGTAATTAATAATAGTAATGAATGTGCGGCGTTAAAATATTACTGCCTGATGGTTCCAAAATGACCGCACGATCGCTCAGCCTAGAGGTAGGTAGTGGAACTGAAAGCTGTGGATACAAAATAACTGTTAGAACATTTTCAGTCGAGTTATATTTTTATGTATTCCTTATATAACAGTAGAGAAATTTTTTTGTATTATTCTTATAAAATGCAGTTAACAAAACAGTAAAATTCCATATAACAGGAAATTCCAAATAACTGGCTATCCCAAGCTAGCCGGATAAAAGGTTCTATACTCTATAAGGATGGTAAAATTTCTGACTAATAAAAATCAATTGAGTTAAGTTCTATGTCAAAAATTGTTTGTTTAGCACAAATTCCATTAGCATATAGATACTCCAGAACACATCCCTTGCACTAAGCGAGGCATACCTCTATTAATAAAGTTTGAATTAATAAATTGATACCTATATTTATGGGATGATTTATTTTGGTAAATAATAAACTATTTAATGTAGCTAAAATTATATATAAAATTTATCTGATTCAGAGAGTAATTTAAATTAATGTATTAATTTTGGAGGTTAATGGTAAATGTATAGGTTTTCTCTGATTAATAATTAATGAGTGGGTATTAAATATTAAAGTTGAAGGAGAATTATTTCTCTATTTTGGTTTACAAGACCAATGTTTTAAATAAACTACTAAAACTAATGTTAATTTTTTATTATATTATTTTTTTCTACTTGCGTGGAGGTATTTGATCTTTTATTTCTAAATGTAAGCATTTACTTTCTACTTTATTAAGACTGGAATTTATTGTTCTTGGTTTATTTATATTTTTGTTTTTGTCCTTTTAATGGAGTTTTATGATTTATATTTTTTAATATACTTTTTGACTTTTGGAGTTTGTGAAGGTGCATTAGGTCTTTCTATTTTAGTTTTAATAATTTCTACTCTTGGAAATGATTATTTTAATACTTTTATTTATTACAATGTTAAAATTTATGTTATTTGTTATTTTTTGATCCCTTTATCTTTCTTTTTGAGTTATTCAAATATAGTTTGTTTATTATTTCTGGGCTCATTTCTTTTTTGAATTTAAGGTTATGTAACTTCTTATTTTTGTAATATAGATTATTATTTAGGTGAAGATGTTTTGAGTTATGGTTTAATTTTACTTACATACATAATATTATTAATCCTTTCACTGCTGTGCTGAAGTATACTTGAGCTCGACATTGCATTGTTTTTTCTTCCACAATCCTTGCTTAAAATTCCCAAAAGTATTTTCTGTTTATTCTTTCATATTTATTTAGTTTTTTCTTTCCCTGATACAAATTTTATGTAGTTATTTTGACTTGAATGTACTGTTTTTCATATGTATATATTATTATATGTATTTTGATATGCTTTTACCATAATGACTGGTGTTAGCAATGATAACGTGCTCGACGAAGGCACTTAAGTTTATGGATACAATTGTTTCCGATGAAGAATTTAGTTTTAGTTCTAATGAAGAAGTGTGTAATGGTGAAATATCTGAAAGTGAAAAGGAAAATCAACTGAAAAGGATGAAAGCGAAAAATACTTTACTGTAATTATGTGAATTAAAGAGTGAGATAAGGCAAAAAAGATGTTACAATTAAATACAAAATGGAAACAATAATATGATATAGAAAAGAAATTATCGGTGCTGCTTTGTACAATGCAGTATCATAAATTCAATTGCTGCTCCATACTACAGATACATATCATTAAAATCTTTCAATTATTGTTTTACATAATCATCAAAAATCAAAACACCTGTTAAAATATTGACACATTAACACGATAGTTGATCTTCCTTTCTCACGGGTGTCAGTTCCTCATCGTCATCCAAAAACCCACGCACATTCCTGGCATTAATCACCTTCAGTTTCACGACCTTTCCCCCTCACGTCATGAGACTTCTCCATGATCCACTTGCACCTCCAACACAACAGCAGTCCCAACGTTATCACTCCAAGAGTTCCCACACTAGCGTTCACAGAGTAAGTCGCCATTGGATTAGGCCTTTGAATCGCTTTAATTCTCTCTACTACCCTATTCAAGTCCATTCTACCTTCGAAAGATTCATTTCTTTTCAGTGTCTTCCTTTAATTGCATGAAATTTGTCCCATTATGGAAATTCAAATAAACTCATTCTTCCTCAAATATATAAATGTCGGGTAACATGATTTCTAGGAAGTTCCCTCTAACTGTATTATTCCTGTGCCAAGTCACCATTAATTTAAAATTATCGCCCCCGATATCACAATGGCTAACATTTCATATAATTTCACTTCCATCGAGCTGTACCATATTGGCCCTAGCTTCCGTCGTCATATCTCGGCACACAATGGCTACGTAAGTCATCACCGAAACTGTGAAGACCCATCCTTGTCCTACCCTTCGAAAATATGGTGCTGTAAAATTTATCGCTTCTTTCTTACAGCCTACTGTTTCTTTTGACAAAAACATTATATTCGCAATCATGGATTGCAGCATTCCTTAGCATAAACTTCGTAGGGCACATGTACAATGGTCCTTTTTGACAGTCTCTCACTTCATTTTCTTCCAATACCGCATAATATGTCTTATCTGCATTGATCAACAATGTATGTCCTACTTGCCATTTACCATAAACACCTAAATTCGGGTACAGAACTGGATATTTAATATCTCTCAAATATACTGTCCTTACTCCCTAAAGGTATTTCTGCAATGACCTGCAGTTGGTCACCTAAGACTACCACCACCACCTTGGCCATTTCATAATAGTGTAAAGGTTCTTGTGATTGCAAGACGCTATGTAAAGAGGGGAATGCAAATTATCTCATATCTTTCATAATATCTCTAGAACTTTCCAGAGGCAACTAATATACTGCTAAGGTGGTTGTGCACGTTACTTTCTAACACCTATCTGAACCCGATCATATCAATTCTCGTGTTAAACTAACACATGCCCAATTTGTCTTAACGCATCCTTGTCCCCTATAAACTTTTGCAGTTTGCAGTTCCAATCTGCGGCTCCTCTAACAAGATTTTGTGTTCTATTGCTGAAGTCAACCAGTTCTGTCACTAAATATTGCAAAAACTTTGTGTTATTTAATACCCTTTCCTTTAATCCCTCCATCATAATCAGTTGGCTTGTGATCTCAGCATGTGTCCTTACCTTCTCCCTCTAATTGTGCAATCTTTCCATTAATGGTGCACAAGTCTCCTGTGTCTATAATTTTGGTATCTTATTTGCTCAATGTATTAAAAAATTTATTTGACTTTTTCAGAATTAAAGACATTGAACAAAGACAGAATGTTATATCTGAGCTGGTTATAACAGAAAAAGAATATGTTAGAGATCTGAAATTGACCTATGAGACTTTTAATCTTCATGATGAAGAGTTTTTGAAAGCCAAGGGAATTGATGTCAAAATCATATTTGGAAATATCATTGAGGTAAGATTTGCCTTCTTTATGTTTTTGTCAGATTTCTGATTTCCATGCAAATTAATCATAAACAAAGATAAGAATCTTTGTCTTTGGCAGAGATATACCATGTATACTCTTGTATTTCGCACACCCATATTTTCTGCTGAAAAATCCTGACTTTTTTGTATACCCTGTGTATAATGCACACACTAGATTTTGAGGGATATAAGAACAAAATTTTAGAATTATATTGTCATGTTAGGTATTAACTACAGCACCATAAATAAATACAGGCCCTTTTGGGTTATGCAAGACTTGATTTATGCAAATCCGACTTGACGTAAAAACCTCCGAAAATTAATTTTTTAAATCCAAAAATTCTGAATTGTGGAAATTTGCTTACAAGGCAAAATGCTTCAGGCTAAAGGTCATATGTTGTATGAAGTTTAAACACGTCAATTTATTTTTCAATTTTCAAAACACACATAACACTTATTTACAGAATATTAAATGGCATGAGATATTTAATGGCAGTATTTAATACAAAATCTTAAATTTCGTTGCCTATCATGGTCACCTTCCTCGCGTAGTTATTTGGTGCTGAAGATGATGAGGAAGATGAATTCTGTGGGTCTTTAATTACTTACATTGTTAAATATATATAAAATATTCATTATCTAAAAAATTATTTTAATTTGCATATAACTGTTTTCTGTTTTCGATAAGTGTTTTGCGGGAGACTACAACAATCAGCTGATTAACTACTGAAATGTGGAATATTTGGAAAGGATGGAAATACAATTGTAAGGAAGTAATTAGGTGTTAGATGTGTTTACTGTATGTCTATATATGGTGAATTATGAATAATTTGTGTGGTTTTTCCCAAAAAGTGAGAATCGGGTGCGAGGTAGGTACACTTCAATTTTTTATTTAACTCCACAGAAGTGTTACCTGTGTATATCGTGCACCTGTACTTTATGACCTAAAAATTTGGTCTTCAAACTGCGCATTATACATGAGTATACATGACATTTGTAATTAAGCCAGGGAGAGTATTTATTGTATAGTTTTATATTTTTGTATTTTAGGTGATGCATGTTGCTGAAAATCTACTTGATAAAATTCTGTTTTCTATGAAGAACAAAAGTGATGATGAACAATTAATTGGGCCTTGTTTCTTAGAACTTGCTGATGAAATGAAAACTGTTTATAACTACTATTGCATGAATCATGATACAGCTATAACTGTATTAGAAAAGGTGAGTTACAAAATGTTATTTTATGACATTCACTGGAGAAAGTTACTGGAATAGATGGCTGGCTTCATGATAGAAGTGATTTATAGAAAATAATGAAGTCAAATGTAATTTATTAGCATGTTTTATTTTAGAGAGCTACCAACATTTATGAATCTTCTAATGCTTTCCTCTTAAAACAGTTTTTCATGACATGGCATGTGATTTGCCCTGGTAAATTTGGAAATTTAGGCTGCGGGAGAATATCAATATTTTTTTACTTTCATTCAATAAAAAATTGTATTTTATAGTTGAATTTTTCACACTTGGTTTACTGGAAACTGCTTCAAAGCTATTTCTTAGTGGGAGATTCAGTAACTTTTGTCTTTGAATTATTTCATAAGAAAACTGAAATATTTACATGATTTTAAGTTGAATCATGTTGGCTGTAAATTGTTTCATATATGTGGATATCCTAGTACTGTGGTTGACTACTGAGTAATAATACCATTGTACAAAATGTCATTAAATTTAGTTTTATTTGCCATAGAAATTGAATGAACCTGAAAGTGCCATGAAATCAGTAGAACAATACAATAATGAGAGCAATAATCATATTTGCTTGGTCTCTGATTTTGCTGCAAATAATTGTTGTTAAGCTTTATAGGGAAAGTTTGTTTATTAAAATAAGTACCTTATGTAGTTTTCTAATATGTATGTCAAGGTGATCCATTGATGCCACTATCTCTATAATTTTTCATTTTTTGAACAAAAGTAATACATCATATATTGTTATACAGTCATATCCTTTTAAACTTTGCCTCGGACAATGTTGTTTCTCCATAAAATTGTTGTCCCATTATAACTTGACTGTGCCATTTAGTTTTTCTGCTCTGCCATATTGTTGTTTCTGTACAAGTAGCTCCAAGTATTGTTGCTGCACATGTACATTGTTCTGCGAAGCCTTGGTCTTCTTGGTTGCAAGTTCTCTGTATTTACAGTGTACAGTGCATGTTGCAGTGTTTTCAGAACTAATTATTATTTTATTATTATTATTTGGTCCAGTAAAGCAGTTGATCATGAGGCTAATAAGGATTAGCAATATGTCTTACGTTTCTGCTGATAAAAGGAAATTAAGTTTGGGAGTGAAATTTTGTATTTTAAACTCTGCTGAAGCTGGTGAGCATGGTGTTGATATCACTTAGGTCCATAGTATCCAGCAACATTGATTAGAAGCAATGTTCCCCCTAATTTTTTCAATCCTGCGTGGCTAGCCACACTTCTTGAGTAGCAGTGGTAAGCCAGTGTGCAAAAAATGTCCTCCCAAAAGTCAAGGGTTCCATGGGATCCCCTCAAAGTTGAAGAAGAATTTTCTGTCCATCAGTGATGTCATGGAAATTTTAAATATTTTTCTTTTTAGAAAAGGAACATCTTGTGTAATGTGCTCTGTGTTTTTTCATATGAAATTTTCTGACTTATGTGCGGCAAAAAAGTGACTATGCAGAGAGCTGTGCATGGCCACTCACCAGTGCAGCTTAGAGAGAACATTGGTTACAAGTGATGTTGATAATTATGATAAAATAAAATAATTTGCAATGAGTGCAACCTTAATCTTTTAATAAATAAACTAGAAATGGGATTAATTGGATGAGAAATGTGGAGAGGATTTTGATTGTTTGGCTTAGGATCAGCATCAATTCCGCGTACCTTTAAGTCACATGTTAAATCAGAAAAAGGCTAAGAACCTTTATGAATTAAAAATGAATGTAGGTAGTGTTCAGTAATAGAGCCATTGGTGGTCTGGCTGCTTTAAGAAATATGCTGTCATCCAAAGTATCAAAGTAAGTGGAAAACTGCTAGTGCAGATGCTCAAGCAGCTACTGAATACCCATAAACTTTGCAAGTAATTATTGAGGAGAGGGTTTATTTATATCAGCATGTCCTTAGTTGTTATGGGACTGGGCTCTTTTGGAAGAAAGTGCTCAAAAGATCTTACATTTCTCGAGGAAGAATCTATGCCTGGGTTTAACCCATCTGCTAACCATTTTTTCCCATTAACAGTTACTGCAAATGACCATTTAATTTTGGAAAATTTAATCCTTAACTGGTATATAGCAGTCTCACAAACCGCTACCTTCCGATTCGCTTGCATATCTTCCTGCCATTTCATCACACACACTCTAGCTCCTATCTACCTTCCCACAGGCACGAAAACTTTATTTCTTCTCTTTTTTGGGCTGATCATATATTTCTATAACTTATTTATACATTAAGTTTTCATTAAATTATTTCTTATGCAAACTGCCTATTTATGTAGTTTCTTTAATTACGTTTTTGATTATTTTCTTGAAAATGGACGGAAAACCTGGTCCATCCTTCATACGCCCAGATGATCCCGGATTTGGAGAGGTAGTTACAAGAATGTTAGAGGAATTTGATGAGGGTGA
Source organism: Tanypteryx hageni (assembly GCA_028673005.1). NCBI lineage: Eukaryota > Metazoa > Arthropoda > Insecta > Odonata > Petaluridae > Tanypteryx > Tanypteryx hageni. The sequence continues at coordinate 10,884,493 of CM054120.1, read as the reverse complement.
CACTGTTGATAGTGAGGATGACATAAATGATCCGGATTTTGTGATTGAGAGTAATCACAATTCTGATACAGAAGTTACTGTCAGTGAGAATGATGAGATAGAAATTAGTCTAACTGAAAGTTCACAAGACTTGGAAAGCAGCAACTTTTTTTTTGAAGTACTCTTGCTATGTCTGTCAGTGTTCGATCTGCTTACAGTTAAAAAAAACTGCAAAACCTACGCTGAAAATGAAAAAAACTAACATCTTAGTTAGTTGTGAAAAAATTACATTCATTTGTTTTTTTTGTCCTGAAACCATTTTCCATCATGTGTGCAAAAATTTTTTAGATTCGGCTTTCTTAAGCATCTATAATTGTTTCGAGGTGAAAATAAATGAAACAAAATATTATCATTTGTGTAATTTTGTCATTAAATTGAAGTGGTTTCACAGACCTCTCATACCAGTTATATGATTTTTTTAAAGTGTGCCAGTTAAGCGTTAAACAAATACACAGTCATGGTACATTGTCTGCTATCTAGCCATGGAAGTATTAGATTACTAAGAGGTAAGAACAACAAAGCAGTTACGTGCATCAAACCATTGCAGGGACAATACAGTCACTCAGGGCCCAGTATATCAATGCCATCTCTCAGACGATTAGGTCAGCAGATGAGTTAAGCCTGCCAAATACCACGTGACTTTTTTGCTTGGGGTAATTCATCATGCAACTTTAAGCTGAAACTCTTGCTTGTTTATCATTCCAAGGCTCTGAGGGCTCTTAGAGTGCCAAAGTGAATTAGTTTGACTCTTAAAATATCTGTGATAAACACCATTGATCACAAAGTACACTTGGGAAGGCTCCACTTTGTGGAAAGATTCCATTTAAATGAAAAAAAAACTTGTAAATTTCCACTAACAATTTTAATACATGACCGGTTTCACCTGTTACAGCATCATCAGGTGATGAAAGCTTGGCCGAGAGTTCTATATATATGGAGAAGTAGGATACGAGGGTTAAATGAATAATGATAGACAGGAGGAAGGACATACAATCAGTAATGAGATAATTTGAAAAATTAAAATAGAAATTACAAAGTGAATGGCAAAATTCAAACGGTTATGTATAACGTTAATGTGAGCAAGGCTAGTACAGTAAACTCCCAGTTATCCGGTACTCAAGCATCCGGAATTCTCACGCAACCAGCATAAAGATTTGAACTTGCTTGAAATTATGAACTTTGGTTTTTTAATTCTCGCGGTAGTTTTTACGGTTGCGGCAGTCGCTGGCATCGTTTTTCACGTATTCGGTACCTCAATATACTCTCGATAATTGCTATCTTGCTATTTCCGGCTATTAGAGTAACATGTGCATCGGAGACTTTATGATCTAGTAATCGTGTTGTTTATCGGTGAAAATTGTGATCGTGTTTTTTATCGGAAATTTTCCACCCCTCAATTTGCGATGTTGTCAAAGGAGAGTTCCTCTAGAGGACTAAAGTGGAAACGTGTCGTTTTGACTTTAAAACATAAAATTGAAATTTGCAAAAGACTACAAAAGGGTGAAAATCGTAATGTCCTTAAGCAAGAATTCAATGTTGGTTTGTCAACAATCTATGACATTAAGGCGCAAAGTGAAAAGCTTAGAGTTTTTTGTGAAATCCGAAAGTGATAACAGCATAGAATGGCATCATACACTTCATACCCCTAAGCTTGAAGACTTGGATAGTGATTGTATGAATGGTTCTCGTTGAAGAGGTCGGAAGGCACATGCATATCTGGTCTAATGCTAGTGGAAAATGCGAAGGAATTTTATGACAAGACGGAAATAACGGAGCAGTGTAACTTTTCGAAGGGATGACTCACTTGTTTTAAGATACGGCATGGAATACGAAAGCTTTATGTATCAGGTGAACAGAAATCTGCAGATACAAAGTCAACTGAAGAATTCTGTGATAGTTTCAGTAAGTTTGTGATTGAGCATGGCCTGACTGCCGAGCAAATATACAATGCTGACGAGACAGGATTAATGTGGAGTTGTCTTCCAACCACTACCTTAGCTGGTGCTGATGAAAAGGTTGCTCACGGTTTGAAGCAAAACAAAGACCATATAACCCTGCTTTTATGTGCAAATGCTGCAGGGACGAACAAGTTGAAATTAACTGTAATTGAGAAGTATGCAAAACCAAGGTGTTTCAAAGGTGTAATTAATCTTTCTGTTGATTACAATGCCCAAAGCAATGCTTGGATGAATGCAGAAATTTTTACTTGGTGTTTTCATCATGTGTTTGTTCTTTCTGTGAAAGAACATTCGCGAAAGAAAGGAATGCCTGAAGATAGCAAAGTTGTACTATTATTAGATAATTGCCATGCCGCAAAAGAATTAATGGCAATATCTGTGTGTGTTATCTCCCTGCTAATGTCACCAGTTTAATTCAGCCAATGGATCAAGGAGTGATCCAAAATTTTAAAACTCTGTACTATTGTAATTTCATGAGAAAACTGATGAACCATGATGGAAAAATCCAAGAATTCCAGTCCAAGTACTCGATCAAAGATGCCATTTTTAACGTATCGTGTGCATGGGACCAGCTGAAAAATGAAACTCTCCGAAGATGCTGTCGAAAATTATGGCTCTTTGCTATGTTTGAAGAAGGATCATCTGATGAGGAAGAGGGTTTTAAGGGATTTTGTGACAAAAAAACAAGCAAATAAAAAGTGCTTGTGACAAAATATTAGAATTAGTTGACTGCACAAGTGCTTCACATCCAGTAAAAAACATTTCCAGATATGAACTTGATGAATGGCTGGATGTTGACAAGGATGCTCCGGTTACGGCGACATTAGATTGAATCGGGACAAATGTAAGGTGCAAGAAGAGGAAAGTGATGAAGAGGAGGAACACGTTGAACGAGTATCATGGCAGGCTACTGCTGAAGTATTCGAAAATGTCATAAAATTTGTTGAGCAGCAAAACTGCTTCACTGCCCAAACTGTAATGCAATTTCACCTTTTTGCATCCCAAATTTTTACAAGAGAAGGAGCAAAATTTCGTTCTAAAGAGGTAAATATAAACGGAAGTGACCACTTTTTCTTTCGTTGTTCGGAAGTTTTTGTAGTACGGAAGTTCGTAGTAAAGAGGTTGTAATTAGGGATTTTGTATATAAGTTTGGCGGGATCGCCATCAATAGTTCGCTATCCGGAGGTTTTCACTATAAAGGGGTTCGTAAGGTAGAGGTTTTACTGTATATTATTAAGAAAATATAAGCAATTATGGTATCCATCAACTAGGAATTTTTATAACAATCAAGAATGTGCAGAGAAAAATGGAAAAAAGATGAGGAGGGAGTGAGGAAGGGAGGAGTGTAATATATTATAACAAAATATAAGCAATGTTGCTATCTTTTTGCTTGGCAAATTCTATTAAGTTATTTTTTCGTCAAATAAATATGTACTTGATAAACATTACTTTACATTTATTTAGTCATTCGCAATCAAAAATGTATAAGTGTAGTGGGCAGACTGGGATGTTCTTTGCCACCTATTCCTCTGTTATCTCCATCGCTGTTTCCTCCTCTATTCATCATCAGCATGGCCTTACAGCCTAAGAATTTGAACAGGTTTCACAAACCCTTGACACAAATACAAACCATCGGAGCCGACATCAAATTCCTCCAAGATTGCAAAAACAAAAACTCCTTCCACAATTCACGAACATTTTCCCCATGACCACGAACCCTACTGCAGTTAAAGCCATCCTTTTTGCAAAACAGAAAATGATAGACGTAGAAATCAAAAACTTGTACAGAAAACTGGCCCATCTTGAATTAGAAGCATACGAATTACACCTTAAACTTACCAAAAACTTATCCGGGTTTGATCAATCAATTTGGGATATTCACTTGAACAGAATTAAGAACATCATTCAACAAAATATGCAGAAAAAAACTGACAAACTGCACAGCAAGCTACTCTCCCTTAAAAATAAAAAATCAAATAATTTTCTCACCCCCAAACAATTTCACCAAAACGTAGTTAACCTTTCAAATGTTACTTTTACTAATGAAAAACTCGAACTTCTTGGAAAGGGCTTAACAAATATACGCTTCCATACCATAAACCTCCACTACAAGACCTTGTTGCAGACATTGAATCATCAATTAAAAAATTGACGATTGACACCAAGAATTCCATCAGACACTCTGCATTGTCACAAATAAAACAAAACCTGACAGGAAAGTCAAAAATGAAATATCACAGCCTCCACGAATACACGTTGTCATCCTACAAAAACAACAATATTAGGAAAATATTGACAAGATGTTTGAAAACGGCCCCTATACATACATTTCCAAAACTCCGCTCAACAAAATGATAACTGACACCAAAAACACCTTAAAAAAATGTACTACTCTAATCACCAAACAGCTCAGATACCAACTCCACCCCAAACCACATCATCCCCAGAATGTACTGTTTACCCAAAATTCACAAACAAGACCCATAGTCTCCTCTATCAATTCCCCAACATATAAAATTTCCCACTGGCTCAAAGACCAATTTAAACATTCTATTAAATTTACATATGAGAAAGAACATGACAAAACACTTCCTTTCTTTGATTTACTTATAAAAAGACTTGGCAACTGGCTAACATTTAACATCTACCGGAAACCCACACATACAGACACATTTCACATGATTCCCATCATCACATTACTCATAAGTTAGCACCATTTCACTCCATCATACACAGAATGCTGCATGTCCTCCTATCCAAAACTGATTTTCTAAAGAACTTGAACACACAAAAAACATTGCAACACTTAACGGTTACGACAGTCATATAGTAGAAAATATATTACAAAAACATAAACACCAACTCCCTGTCAAAAATCACATAACACAAATAATAACACCAAAAATTCAAAATACATTAAAATACCTTTTGCTCCTTGCGTCACCAATAAACTTGGTAGTATTTTTTTCAGAACACCATTTTAAAACTGTAAAAGTCAACAACAATAAACTTGCCAACCTTCTTCATAACCCAAAAGACAGTAGTGCCTTTGCAAAAATCCGGAATTTACAAGATTTCTTGCTGAACATGCTATAAGATATATATAGGACAGACAAAACGTAACTTAGAAACATGCTTCAAAGAGCACTTGGCACACTTTAGACATAACAGAATTAACAATTCAAGTGTAGCTGCCCATATACAAGAAAACAACCACCCTATCACCATCCAGAATTTAACACTGTTAAAATCAATACGCGAAGAAAACAAATTAGATGCCTATGAGAGCCTTTTCATTTACCAATTCAAAAAAATCGTTATGAATATCGATCGCGGCGTGGTACCTTACTCCCCCCTCTACAGTTTAACAGTTCCCCCTTCCCCTTCTCACCCTTCCACTCCTCTCCCACTTTCACATTCTCACCAATGGACAACGGTTTAAATTCACGTATCCCAACTGACACACCTCACTCAACAGCAGCTACTGATGATGCGAGCTTGGCTCTCGAAATACGTATTTAGCACTCTGTTCTTCATGCTAAATTCCTTTTTGTTTACAGTTGGAGTCGAATCTTCAATTCACAGAACGTTCTTCATAACTCAGGAATTTTTTTATTCTAAAAAATTACTGTTAATAACTGCCTGAAGGCTATAGTCACTAATTATGCAAATTATTATGCAATTGCTCATAATTTGTGATTATCCACCCTAGGAAATTATGTTTTTGAAATAAAATTTGTTGAGATTCCATAATATTTAAATGGAATAATGCTGGCTGAATTTAAGCTATTTTATTTAACTATTCATTATTTTTGATAAAGTATATTGTTCATATAAATTCAACCAGTCTTTTTTCTAAATTGTTTCAAATGAAATTTTTTTGTCATGTTTATATGTCTATCTTTTGTAATATAATATTATTTAATAGATATGCAGCCACTCCCCAACTTACGTAAGGGTTCTGTTTTGCAAACCTTTACGTAACCCGAGTTTTACGTAAGTCGGAATTCGCCTAACTACCCACACAGTTCAGTACATTAAATAAGTTATTGGGCAAAAATCATTCTAATCATAGAAATTAAGGAAATTATTTAGACCCTGTGCTATCCCTCACATGGAAAACAGTAACCACAAATTTTCCAGCATCGCAAGCAGTGAACGGCAGCACTATTCCCAATAGGCAACAGTTGACTGAGTGTAATGCAAGCACCTTGTGGGAGATGCCATAGATCTTGAATATATTATTGCATTTAAGATCTATGGGAGATGCCAGCCGCCCAGCTTTCCACTGCCATACCCAGTATCCCTTCGCATGCACTGAATTACCATATACACTCACATAATTTGCAACTATTTGAGACCTGTTTTTAGCAGGGGGTCGCAAATTACATGTATGTTTTTGAAACAGTGAAATCATCTCATTCTGAATTTCTAACCATAGCCTTACCCGTAACCTCGATCTGAGGACTTGCCTCACTAACTTCTAATTTTTAAGAAACTTTTTATTATGTATGTAAATTTAATAAAGTTCTCATATATTTAATCCTTCATCCTCCATTATGAAAAGAAAAATAAATATCCTCAAAATTACCAATAATTCATAAAATAAACATAAGAATTAATGTTTGTTTACATGCAAAAACCTTGGTAAAATCAGGTAGTCATTCCTGCAACACATTCTAACATTTATGGTACTCAACTGAGTTGCCAAGTGTACATTTTTTTACCATGTAATATGAGTAAATGATTTTTTAAAAAGAAATGACAGAAGCAAGTTAGAAACCATCTATGGCAACATTATTATGTTACGATTGTACAATAGTTAAAGATGCGCTAGTAGGTAGGCATTTGTTTGGCTCTTAGCTGTTCCGTCAACAACATTCTTAAAACATTTCTGACTAGTGAGCGACTAACTATGATAATTACAGTTATTCACTGATTTTCTCTTCATTAATATGTAAATACAAGTAATTAAAAGGTATTTTTTCAATTAGAAGTACAATTACACATTTGAATGCTTTCTCTTTACTTTCATGAAGATAGAAATCGTATGGAAACGAACTAAAGAAACCACACTATATTTTAGGTGAACTGTAGGTCAAGCTACCAGAACTCAAAAATTCCAATTCCAACATGACACATAAGTTGAAAACAAGATTTTGAGGCAAAAAATAAGGGATCGCGAATTATGCAGGGTTCCAAAATACTGGAGTATATACAGTACGTACTTTACGTTCCGAGTGTAATGTAATATGTATGCACTTTCGCACTTTGAATTTTTTTGTTTTTGGCTTATGGAAAAGTTTATGTAAAGTTGATTTTATGTAAGTCGGGACTTACGTAAGCTGGGGAGTACCTGTATAATTCTTGCAGTAACTTTTGTATTATATTTTCTATCATTTCTTTGTTGGAAACAAATTAAACCTTTAATTAACCTCAAATTTGATGCATATTAAAGCCTTGGATTTGATCACTACATCAAATTATTAGATAAAATTAACAGTTCGCTTCATTAGCTAATCTACTATTGTGATGACCTTGCTAGCGGTGAATTTAACAAAAATTAAAATTTTTCGAAGCATCAATAGTACAAATAAATCATACAAAATTGCTTTGGTTTTTGTCAATTTTGATATATCTTACTCCTAATTCCTAAGGATTTTTTAAAGTTCAAACACACTTATTTGATGTGATTTAACTAGAAATTCTCTCCATAACAAATCCATAAGAATGATTAGAAAACATTTAAATATTAATTATCTGTGAAAAAGCTGGCAGAGGCAATGAAAGAACCTTTAGTTTTCCTTGCAGCTAATCATAGGCAATAGAATTATATATTCAAGCACATGAGTCAGGTCATTTGAATTTTAAAGTCCAGTTGAATCAGCAAAAGTTAGTCATTTCAGTCTTGTTTGTAATTTGGTCTGTACCCCTCACCATCTTTTTACTTTCTCATATATGTAGTATATTGAGAAACTATTGTTATCGTGAAAAAATTCGACTTCGAGATTTTGACCTTTTAGGTGTCCCTGAATCCATAAAATTGGTTTTTGCCATACCGTCGGTCTGTTCGCTGTTCTAGGACCCAAATGTGCGCATGAAATCGAATGATATTTTGTATTTGTGCAATATATCATCTCTTTGCAGACCCTTTTTTCATAAAAATTATACTGCTCAAAAACTAAGGGTAGTTTATTCTTGGTGATTTTTAGAAAATTTTATTTACTCAAAAATGGCTCTAGAGAATTGGATCAAAATCAATCCAATTGTAGAGCCTGATGTCACAAATAATACTATGTAAGCCACATATCTCTTGAAACCACTATATGGGGTCCAGTGGCATTACAATGTACGCTAAGCTACCTTACCCATGCCCTATGACATCGCGCCTCCACTGTTATTTATTTATTTCTTAATATGGCAAGGTTGAGGCCATATGGCCCCTTCTTCCACCTAACCATTATGATACACAATATGATTAATTTAAATGTACAGAATTCAATTCAAATCAATATAGTGAAATGAAAATCATTTCAAGGTATTCATAAATAATAAAAAAATAAGAAGAGTACAGCACAAATATACACAAAGTAAAATAATATAAAATCATCATAAAGGAAAGACTGCTCAGTTTGTTGATGGATATAGTGATGTGCTGGTATTTAAATGAAGGATAGAAGGAAAAATACAGAGGAAAATATTACATTTTTATGAGGACCTAATGCTGGCTAAGTATTTAGCACAATGTTTCTTAAATTGGTTAATATCATTAACAGAGTAAAAGTGAAAGGGGAGAGAGTTCCAAAGATTGCAGGAGGTAACGGTGAAGGATTTATTATAGAAACTGCTACGATGAGTGCGAATAAGTAGTTTGGATGATCCTCGGGTATTCAGGGAGTGGCCAGAATTAAGGGGTATGTAGTTGTAGTTTAGGTATTTAGGCGAGGAAGAGGTGAGGATACTTCTTAGTTGTGTTAGGATATGCATCTTCCTACGTTCTTCCAAGAACAGTCAGCCCAATTCTTTGAATGCGTTTGTTATATGGCAACTTTTGCTCATATTATAAATGTATCTAACACAAGAGTTACGAGTCCTCTGGAGCTTTTGTAACAAATCTTGTTTTAGATCTAGAAAAATGGAATCAAAATAGTCGAAATGAGGAATTACAAGAGAATTTATAAGTAAAATTTTTAGTTTTACTGGAAGAATGTTTTTAAGTAGCCTAAGTGAATAAAGTGAATAGTTGATTTTTCGGCAAATTTCGTTTACATGATTAGACCAGCAGAGTGTATCATTCATAATAACACCAAGGTTTTTTACTGACTTGGAAAACGGTACAGGAGTGGAGTTAATTAATACTGGGTCTATATTTGACTTTTGTAATTTACCGAGTAATCTAGGATAGCAGAAAATTATTGATTGAGATTTTAAGGGGTTTAACATTAAGCCATTACAAGCACTCCAGGTCATAAGCGATCTTATATCCCTATTCATGCAATCAATTCTGTTATTGATATGAGATATTTGAGTTCCTATGTATATTTGCAGATCGTCAGCATAAAGGTGGTACTGGCAGTGATGAATTGAGTTAGAGATATCGTTTATATATAAGGCAAAGAATAAGGGTCCTAATGTAGATCCTTGGGGACAACTACGGGAGACATTTTTCCACGATGAATTTTTATCAGAGATACCATTTGGTAGCGATTCTGAAAATAAGATTTTATCCATTTCAAAGAGCTAAGGGAGAAGTTCATTTTAGCAAGTTTGGCAAGTAATATTCCGCTGTGAATGGAGTCAAATGCTTTAGAGAAGTCCAATAGTGTGAGAATTGTAGCTTTTTTGTTATCGAAATTCGCCTGAATATCATCTGTGACTTGGATCAATGCAGTAGCAGTGCTGTGGCCAGTACAAAATCCAGATTGGTAGGGGTTAAGGAGCTCACATTCATTTAGATATTGATGTATTTGTTTATGTGCTAGTTTTTCAATAATTTTGGATAGCGTTGGTAGGATGCTTATAGGGCGAAAGTCCTGTGGAGTTGGTGGAGTTGTTGGATTAGCCTTTTTAGGGATAGGTCGCAGTAGAGCACGTTTCCAGGAACTGGGAAAGTAACAACTAGAGAAGGAGCAATCAATTATATGTGTAATGATCGGTGCCAAGATATGAAGCAAATTATGGAGCATAGATCCAGTGATAAGATCATAGCCTTTTGTTTTCGAATTAAGTTTAGAAATTATCTTCTTTACATCGGAGATGGAGACAGAAGCAAAACTGAAGGATTGTGAATAGTTTATGAATGAGGAAAAAATGTCAGAAATAGTTAAATTTCTTTGATTTACTGAAAATATATTAGGTGGTGATGAGAAGGCATCGTTTAATGCATCAAGAGAGACAGAAGGTAGTCACTTTTCTTATTCCCAATTCCGAATACTTTCAGTTTTCTCCATAGTGATGCATTGTCGGACTGAGGAGAAATTATTGAGTACAAGAATTTCATTTTGGCTTTTCTAACTGCCTGCTTTACTGATTTCCTCAGTTTTCTATACTCTTCGAGTTGGAGCTTAGAATTTGTGTGTTTGAATTTACGAAAAGCGGAATCACGATTCGACATTAATCTTTTTATATCATCCGTAATCCAAGGAGAATTTTTTCTAGTAATACGAATTGTTTTTTGTGGAGCGTGGCGATCAAATAGATTGAGGAGGAAAGCATTAAAATTATTCACCTTGTCATCTATGTCATTTATATTAATAATACTTTCCCAAGGGACTGTCAATTTGTTTATGTCTATGATTTTAAAATCTCTAAAAGTAATAAATTTTGGTTGTTCCTTTGGTACTTTGAAAGAGCAGGATGCATAAATGAGATCATGTGCAGATATCCCCGGGACTGAGATCTGACCATATTTGAGTATTTTGTCAGGTTTGGTCGTTATTATTAAATCAAGTAGAGTAGAAGAGTTTAGGGTGCGGTGTGTAGGATTAAGCGGGAGAATACCAAGTCCTAGTGGATGTAATATATTAAGGAGTGTTTTAGTGTGAAAGTTATTCGGGTTCAGGAGATCAGAATTAAAATCGCCCATAAGGATGACATTATCGAAATCTACTCTAAGTTCCGTGAGGGGAATTTCAATATCCGATAGATTTGAAATTTGAGGGGGTTTGTACACAACTCCAAATAATAATTTCTGACAGTTGAAAGTTATTTCCAGGAAAAGAAATTCAGGTCTGCGAGAATAAAGGCTGTCACTTTTAAGGAGCAATTTACAACATAGCTCTTCGCGAATATAGATACCCACCCCACCCCCTCTCTTTCCAGTGCGGTCATTATGAAAAAGCTTATATCTGGGAATATGTACAAGGGAAGAAGGAAGAGAAGGTTTCAGCCAAGTTTCAGATACCGCGATCGCATGGACACCATTCTCAGGTAGAATAGAGCGAAGCTCTTTTTACAGCCTAAACGGCTAAACTGAATCAAATGATATCTCATATTTGTGGATAATATCATTCATAATAGACACTCTGAAGATATGAACAATATTGCACAACAATTTAGGGTACTTTATTCTTGGATATTTTGAAACAAAATTATATTTACTCAGAAATGGCTCAAATTCATCCAATCGTATTTTAAACAAGAAGACATTCAGTAACTTTTGTAGGCAAATTTTAGTTTTTTTTATTTGTAAATAAATTGTTTTTAATGATTTTCGTTTTTTTTGTCAAAACCAATTTATACAACTGTTTTTGTAAAGTTCTATCTTGTTTATACCTGTGATAGATGCTTCCAGGAACATAACCCTCATTTATATCATAATGTCAATGTGGAAATTGATCCCTTTATGCATTTTTCCATGCAGTGTTATGTTTTCAAGAATGTATCAGTGGCATTAATGGGTCTACCTGTATAATATTCTCCAATCGCAGTCTTCGGTCCATAAATACCAGCAAAATTTTAAATACACATAAAAGCCAGGGAACCATTTTCTTTAATTATCTTTACATAATTATATTATGGATTCGAAATGAAAATCCATGTCATCATTCTACTGAACTGTATGATTTCTGTTTAGTGAAAAGTATTAAAGATTATTAATGTTCCATTTAGTTAATGCTAAATTTGGATAAACAGCATTAAAGCTATTTTTATTGATAGTAATTTTTGAACTATTCTTACTTTAGTAAAGAACGTTTTTATGAAAAATTTTTGTTATGAAACATTTTGAGTGTACTTTGCATATTATTTTCAGTGTGAAAGCAATGAAAATATACAGAAGATTTTCAACAAAGGAATTGAAACCTTGAGGTACCAGGTAGCCTGTTTTGACATGGGATCCATTTTGATAAAACCAGTTCAGAGAATATTGAAATATCCCCTTATTCTCAATGAGCTTATTAAGGTAAGTTCATGTATTGTTTTTAGAAATTACAGTGTTGTTAAAATAAAACAAAAATCAAAATAACGTTTAATATTACTTGGACTTATTTCACATACAATATAAAACTATGACCAGTTTTGCTGAATGATCACCATCATCAAGTAACAAGCTTTCAACATGCAGGCTTTATGTACCAACAGGTGAGAGCGGAGAAGGAAAGAATTGGGGGAAGGAGGAGATTGGTTAGAGTGAGAGGGTAGATGAAAATAGGAGTAAAAGGTGGTGGAATGGGAGGAATTGGAAAACCAGGAACAGATGATAAAGAGTGTGCTATGGGGGAATGGAGGGTGGCCATTGGTTAGGGAATGGGGAGCACTGATATGAGTAAGGGGAAAGGAAGGGAAATGGTGTTCATTTACTATATGAATCTCTAGATTGTTTACTGCATAAAATTTTCATTTTTTCAAGTATATTTAATCTAAATCCTTGATCAGCTATATGGAGGATTTTAAAGATGAATGATTACAGATGAGTATGTGTTTCATGTTCATGATATGGAAATCGAAGGACCATGATTTAAAACAACTAAAGTGTTTCTTAGCTCTGATTTGAAAGTTTCCACTTGTTTGGCTTTTGTAAATTGTGTTACAGTCATTACATTTTAATTGGTAAACACCAGATTTTTTGATGTGCCAATTTGTTCTTAACTGTTGCAGAGGAGTAGTCTTAGATTTACTAGATTGCAGAATACAGGTCTTATTGGGCCCTTGGAGAAGAGATTAGCAATTTTGTAACAAATTACCATTGAAAATCAATTTATGCCATTGTGCTTTGTTGATGGTTGGTGGGGATCGAGATAAATAAAAAGAGTTGATGACAATGTTTCTTCATTTTGACGGAGCAATTTTATAATTAATTGGAGGAATAGCTGTTTTTTGCAATGGAAAAATAAATTTTGTTATTGAAGGTTGTTAAATAAAGGCCAAGGAAAATGATATTGTGATTAGTTTCTAGTGCATAGGTAAATTTGATAGAAGGATGAAGAGAATTCAGGATGTTTAAAAACAAATCAACTTTGATAGTGGTTTAACATGGCAAGCACATATTAGTAAGGTGTCATCTAAATTGGCATCTGTAAGTTTCTTAATGCTCAAAATATGTTATACTGTAACATTTGAAGTTTTTGAATTATATATCTGGCCTTATTTCAGGGCTTTGTTATGGATGGTATATTACTCTGGGATGACTCATGTCATCTCAATTTAGTGATGCTAATTCAAAAGCTTTGCATCAGGGTAATGGCTGGTGTTAAAAGGAAGGAGCATTGTAAACCACTGTTTGCAAAGTATAGAATTCTCATTATTCTATCATTGTATATTTTAGCATGTTTGAAATATGTCGGAGAAAATGTTGATAATTTAACACAAGTGGATGATGTGCATGAGTACAACACTAGGCAGACTGGTAAATTATTTCTGTCCTCTTGTAGGAAAGCTAAAACATTTAATAGTTTCCTTGTCTTGAGTCTGAGGTTATATAACACTACCTGAAAAAGTCATACCGAACCTGACCCATCAGTGTATTAATATTGTTAAGGAATGGTTGTTATGTATTATCCTCTATTCTGTTGATCAGTTTTTCTTATGGCACCATGGCATTGGCATATAAATTGCAATGATTTGCTTTGTTACTTTTGACATCTTATGACATTTTGACACGTTTTTTTAAACTCAATAAATATCTATTGACCCTACTTGGGTAAGAATATTCTAGCAATGTACTTTGGTGAACAATATAAAAACAATTGAAAATTTTCTATGATTAATACTATTTTTACTTTCTCCATATGCGTAGTATAGGGGAAAGTATTGTATTCATGAAAAAAATTTACTTGGAGATTTCAATGGAAATACACATCTTGAGGTCCCCTGAACACGTTTTGATCATTTTCTCAATGATGCCTGTGTGTGTGTGTGTGTGTGATAGCTTTTTTGTGGGTGATCTTAACTCAAAAACTATTAATCAGGTCAACACGAAATTTTATATTTAAAATTTTTTTAAAAGTCAGAATAACTGATTAGTTTTTGGTAAAAATCGGTCAATTTGAAGTGGGTGTTTACTCTTGTCACATCTGTTATTTTTAAATATTTGCTTTAATATTTGATAAATGTAAAAATGGATTGGAATAAAAGTTGTAGGAAATTTAATTTTCTACAACATTTGTTTGAAACATTTTCCCATATAATGCATTGTTTAAGATATATTTTATATTTTTAGCTGCCACCACCACGCCACCTACCAATGACCATTGTTAACAATTTATACTAAGTTGCGTCTTAGTAACGCTCCTTTTTCTTTTCTTAATTGTTGGAGCTTTGTGGCTATATCCAATATCAGAAGGCTATGGTTTAAGTTTATTTCTGTTCTTTGTAAAGTCTAAAATTTTCTCGCAGTTTCTTAAAATTTCTATTATTATGTAACCTATTTGGAATTTTTAGAAATATTACAGACATGGAGAAAGTCATGTGGTGGCCACATCAGATTTTTGTAAATGCAATTATTCAATTTTATATGAACAATTTATTTTGATATAATGTTTATGTAGTAGTTTCTGAGCGCTCCAAGGCTTTTTTATTAAGTGCCTATAGCTGGACTACATTCACCATTGTCTCAAACTTGTTACAGTAACATTCTTTTGCTGGTAAAAATGACCCACCACTGCTGTAGCTTGATATCAGAATGCAAACTGAAATTGATCTCTGGGAATACAAGTACGCCTCCATAATCAAGGAAGGTACCGGTGCTTAAGAATACTATGGCAAAAATATATAATCGGCGCTTTTGTAGATATCATGGTGATTTGACCCATACCAGACCAGGTACATGTTAAATTAAATGTAAAAAAAAACTTTAAATGTAATTGAAATCTGCAACTTAGGTAATTTTTTGCAATTTGGGCATTCAATTTTGAGCTGTATAAAAGTGAATCACGCCACTGCTGCCGGAGAAGTTTTTTGCATGCTGGGTACCATGTAAAATTGAATCTGCATTAGAGAAGCTGTGCTTAGGGAAGTTTACTGTACCTCAATTCTAAAATTGCAGAAATTATTCTTACTTAAATAAATATTATTGAGCTCACCTTATATCTGGAATTTTAACGATTTAGGTAAGTCTAATAGCAATAAAAAGTAGGGGAAAGCCAGGTGTACATTTCCAATTTCTTCTTTGCAAGTTCATGTAAGATTGTAATGAAGTTTTCAAATCTTTTATAATATACTCCCCCAAAATGTATGACTATGGTGCCATTAATTCTGAGAATGTTATCGGACATGATTTGAAGGTGGGTCAGCTCAGATTTCTTTAGCTTTGAGGTGAAATATGGCCAAGTTTCTACACAAGCACTCCAAAAGTTTCATGCAGAGAGTTAGATATTGAGGTGCACACTTCCTTGGATGATGGTTTTAGTGAATCTGGGGATAATCAAGAAGGTGATTCTGTTGATAACAGTGTGAAAAATCACAGGAAGAAAGTGTGGAAAGTTCCTTTGGCTGCCAACAGTTTGCTATGAACTATTACAAACATTCATATGCCTGCTATATATTATGCTGAATTACACAAACTTATATTAGGTATAATTTCAAAATTCATTCTTATTGAAAATATAGTGTTTTGATTTCAAGTATTTCTAAAGGTAGCTGCTCTACTGGATTTCTCAGAAATTCTGTTTTTGGGTGGGCAGCAGGTGAGTTGTCCAGTCTTGAATGGCTAAATTAGAAATTAGAAAACATCACTCACTTAATCCAGGAACAACTGATTTAGGGCAATTAAGAGTAACAGAAACAATGCAGGAAATATGTATCATATTCAATCCTAGCTTACCGTAAATGTAATATGTGCTTGAAATATTAAAACAATAAAAATACCTATGTACAGGCATACCTTGCTTAGAGAATGAGAGGAATTCCGGGACATATGTGCACTATCAGAATTTGCACTAAAAGAATAGTTTATAACATAGAAATTAACCCAGTTGATTTTTACTCCTCAGAAATTGGACTATTTTTATCTTGCAATTTATATAATGATAGGACATTTTTATATACTAATTTAAAGTCAAGAAAACGAAGTACCGTATTTACTCGTGTAATACCTGCTCTTTTTCCCCCTCAAGTTCCCATCAAAAAAGGAGGTGCGGAAATTACACGATATTTGGCCCTTCATCTTTTGAGGGTAGGCCACCTGTGAAATGCCTACTAACACTGCGTGCCTGGCATGAGATGAGTATGTTTTCTTCAGTAGGTGCAAGGTATTTTTTGAATGAATAATATAATAGGCACGATAGATATTTTTAAAAAATCCTTGCCAGCTGTCAGTAGTAAACCTAAATCACGTAAATATTATATGTAAGTAGAAGTGTCATTCATTCTCGTAAAAAAGGTAATGTAAGAGAAATAAACAACTGAATTACATATACTTTTCATTAAAAACAAACGAATTCTGTTAGATTGCCTTTTAATTCATGACATGCTCAAATCACATTTTACCGTAAGTGCATTTATTTGGGTTCATTTTACGTTACGCAATCCTACAAGATCATATTTTCATACTTTTATTACTCTGTATAAAAGCAAGGAACACAATCTTGCGATGGAAATGTGTCACTAAATAGCTGTTGTAGTTGTTTGTTTGTGCTTGCTTTTATGTAACCGGGTTGCAGTGCATCTAGTGACCAGTTTATTTTTGATGTGAGGGATTTCGGATTTATTTTGAGCATGAACCGTTTACGTTTATTTGTGTAAAATTCGCTCTTTTTCTAGGTGAATAATGGCTGGGTTAGCGTAATTTCACAAAATTAGCGAAAATTACTCATTTTTAATTAAATAACTTGAGAATGTGCAGCGGCTCAAAATTGAAAATTTCTGCAAGATCGAGGAGCTAGACTCGAAAATTAATTCTTTATGATGTAAAATCACAATTTTCTAATAACATTTGTGATGAAGAAACATATTATAAATGAGATACAATAAATCCTCCATTTAATGGACCTCGATTTAACAGACTTCGGATTTAATGAACTCATGGCTGACGGCCGTCTGGTCACTGAGAATCCACTCCCAATTGTCGCTTTGTTCACGATTTCAGACCACCTATCATCCATCAATGCCGAGGGCAGTCCGTTTGCAAAGAGCATTATTGCCTTACATTTGGTTCCTGTCTGATTGTTTTCTATACTTTTCAGTTTTTGCCACTTTTGAACTTCCTGCTCAGACCATCGATGAAACTTCTAGGGAAAAGTATGTTTGGCGAGGGTGTTGAGCATCAAGCGATGAAATTAAAAGGTGACAGAGTAAGGCAGTAGAAATACAAATTAATTTGTTATGATGCACTTAGGGGTACATTGGTTCGATTCTCGGTACCACAGGATTACCCACAGGAGTTCGTACTTGCCGCAGTGATATTTATGTTCCAAATCTTCGGACTGCCAACTGTTCCAGTCTATTAGTGTTTTGCACTTTTAGGTTGATAGTAAACGGTGATGTTTATAGAATATTTACATAAATAGAAAAAACTACATCGGTTGGAAGTGAAGCAGCGAGAGTGGGAGACCATGGATGGCATGCGCATGGAAATTTCAAAGTCGTAATTATACATGCTCTTTGAATTCAAATTAACAGTTTTACCACATTAATTAAACATATTATTCTTGTTTAACAGTGTTCCTATGTACTGCATTTGACATTATATGATTTGGCCATTTAGGTGCATTTTGCTTCGTCATATGATGAACTTTCGGATTTAACCGACTTTTGGCAATATTGGACATCCTATCCCCCCAATTAGTCTGTTAAATCGAGGATATACTGTATGCAAAATATCATGAGTATTTCTGATATATACTTGGTAAAATATCAATATAGAGTTTTACCTTGGCATGTTCCTAAAATTCTTCATGATTACGAAGATCTTTGATGATGATTGGCCAGTGCAAAAGTAAACAGAAATGGAATACGAGCGATATTACAATTCAACGGTGCCGCCGCAGCTTCAGACACTTAACTATAGCATAGGTACCAACAGCAAAATATCATCAGAATTACAAATGATGAACTATAGCTAAAGTTAGAGTTGTCGTGAACCTAATCTAACCCATTCTTAAGCAACACATCCAAAGCGAACTCAACCCTGCACATCTCAACAGTTATGTTAAGAACTTGAAAACTTCCGATATTAGCGTCACTGCAAAAGACTGGAATTGCGGCAAACCATTGTAAAAAGCATAATAAAAGTGAACGAGTGAAATAGAAATAACATTAATAAACGTACAAATAACTACAATTTGTCTTTAATTAGAGTGGAATGACTGTCACTGAGCAGAGAGTGAAGTGCGAATGAAGGTAAGTGAGAAAAGTGCTGGGACCATAATAAAGGACTGTAGCATTTAGGAGCATTATTTTAAAAATTTTCAACAATTAAAATTTTAGTCCTGAGATGCCAACCATGCTATATCAAAAATGCGCTAAAACATGCGCTAAACGAGGCATACCTGTAATTTTATTGTTTTAAACTATTATGTGTCTTAATGAAATTGATTGTCATAAGCGTAACTTTGTGGAACGATTCCATAATTATAAATCTCTTTGTAGTTGTCTTTTGGATCTATTTATTTAATTGTATGCCAGTGAAAAAGGAATAATTTTCTCATTATTATTGTTTTTTAGTGTACTGATGATATGCATAAAGATAAACCTCTGTTATTAGAAGCAGTAAAAAAAATGACAGAAGTTGCATCACACATTAATGAATTTAAGCGAAGAAAAGATTTAGGTAGGTGATTTTCTTAATATAATTCATGTTTTTAAATAACTCAGATATAAAACTAGACCATTGTAGTTTGCTTATAAATTTATTTCTGTTGTAGTTGCCAACAATTGCTTTTTGTTAATGGATATAGAATTCCTTTATATAACAAATCATACTCTGAGATCTAAGCCTCATTCTTCTCATAAGAATCTTTTATAACATTGACCAAAACTTCAAGTAAATCTGTGTTAGGTAATGTAGCAGGCTGCAATCATTATTTTACTTGTAGAGTGAATTTATGCCCTCGGCAAATCAATTTCACAGATGGTATACTGGACAGTGCCAGTTAAAGGTTAAATTATCAGTTTAGTTTATTATTTGAAAAGTAAGGTGTTTTTTATGCTTGGGTGAACATTATTTTTTCTAGTTTCTAAGTATTTGGATGATGAAAATGAAACCTTATCAAATAGAATGTCAAAGCTTTCACTTCATTCAGTTCTGAAAAAATCCTCAAGATTAGGAATGAAACTTTCATCTTCCCTTGGAATTGGACTAATTGTAAGTATTTCCATGATCTTGATATTTTTTACTCATTTGGCTTTTGTTTGTAATTGCAGAATATTTTTACTTGTTTTAGGCAAAAGATCCAGAGTTTGATGTTCATGAAATGCTGTTCAGATCTCTCGAAAAATCAATCAAAACTTTTGTCAGGAACGTGGAATTATTTTACACTGGCTTAGAAGAAGTTATATCTTGTCAGTGTATCTGTGGAGAAATGCTCAGCAATTGTTTTAGAGAAAGTAAAGATAGTGGAGTTATTGAATTCAGAGATACACAAAATGTTATTTTGAGAAAATATTTGATGGAATTTGTGAGTACTATATTTCTATAATGTTTTTGAAGCTTTTCATAATTTATTATATCTGGTGCCAATATTTATTAGTTCAAATATTGTTAATATTGTTTCACAAACCATAATGCTAATGTACAAATTTTTCTCTTACTATAGAAAACCGTTATTGACAACAGGGTATTGAAGCAATTGAACATTTTGACTGATCTCTTTGAAGGCCCAGATAAATTAATCCAAAAGCGAAATGATAAATTACTGGATTATAATAGATCTTTAGCAAAATCTGAGAAAAACAGGGAATCTAGGCTGGTAAGTATCACCAATGTATATTGGTTAGAATAGGGGTCTCAAACTCAAAATGCATGGGTCCCAATATTGAATTGTATTGCAGATCACTAGTCATTTTTACTTTTTTGGTATTTATAGGGAAAGTTTTGGCCATAAGAAGGCATTCTAATTAGCTTTTATCATATATATAAGAATTTTAGAATTGCTTGTTGAAAAATAGGAGCTCTAATTGTCATAAAAATAAAGAGAAATAAACATACACTCTAGACACATGCATAGGTTTACAGGACATTACCCTTCTTCAGGGACTGGCAGGAAAATAATCCATGCCAGTGACCACCATTCATATGTTTTCACACATGTGTGCAGGATATACTCCATGGCAGGGATTATACCAATCACACAACAAACACGTGGGTTTAGGGGTGATTATGCCTTTCCAGGGACCTGGTCAAAGACACAGACACACAGAGAGTATTAATAGACAAAGATGTAGTTCAATCACCAGGTGATCATCTTCAGTCTCGTCTGAAGGTAAAAACAATGAATTGGCATGAACAGATGTGTATATATCAGGAATGACCATTAAAGAATTAAAGGGGAAGGGGTGGTAGTAAAGAAGTCAATGAAAACAAAGTTGGGAGGGATTGGTTGAAAAGATATTGTAGTAAAAGATAGGGGTGGAGGTCATAAGGCAGAAAGGGGGGAGTAAAGCTACAAAGAAACGGTATGGAAATATTTAGGGTTTTTTCCTTTAAGTTGTCCATAAACGAGAAAAGAGGGGAAAAAGCGATGGGGCTACTTAGGTTATTCATCAAATCTTTTTCGTGTCGCAAAATAAAGAAACTTTTGTATGCATCTAGTAGATGGTTTGGGACATGTTTAAGGAGCTCAAGGTTATTGAGTGTTATTTCATGCTGTGTCTTGTGTATGTGTTCCCTTATGCTAGATTTGTTGAATCTACCATGTTTATAATGTGCTGTATGTACTTTCTTTTTTTAATTGCTTGTCTAATATTGCCAATTTTTGCTTCATTATGTTGATGTAATTATTTGGTTTTTGTCTTTGCAGATACACGATGAAATATTACTCTCAAAAAATAATTATGATGCACTTAACTGCCAGTTGCTTGAAGAATTACCCAAGCTTACAGTAATATCACATGAAATTTTTCTTGAATGCATTGCTGCATTTATTTCAGCTCGGAAACTATTCTCTGGAAGGGCGACAAAACAATATCTTTCTCTATGTGAGGTAAAGGTGTTTTTTTACCACATATGCTATATTTATCCTGTCTTTCACCTAATTATTTTAAATTTCAACCAAATGTTCTTATAGTTCAAATCTTTATTTCAGAATTCTCTCATGTTATCGCAAGGAAATGTATTAGAGGTTTTTGGGGTTAAACACAGTTTAGTGACCAATCAAATTGGGCGTTTCACCTTCGTAACCAAAAACTTCTCATGTGAGCCAGGTGACAAAGCAGATGAAAACAGGTCTCCAATTCTTGGAAATAAAAAATGGAGTGAGACGGAACAGGCATGTATAAGTACCATTACTTTATGTGTGCATATGCAAAAATGGTTTGCTTGTATTAAAAAGGAGTAAAATTTATTTCCTTACATAGATGTCACAAGGTAACAGTCAGCGAGTGTATCTTCAAAGTCGATACCCTCATGATAAGTTATTCTTGGTGAAAAAATCGTATGTACCAGCTGACGCGCTTGATTTACCTGTAAACCCTGGATATGTTGTGGCTGTGATAAAGAACCAAGATCCAATGGGGAATAGTAAGCGCTGGTTTGTTGATTCAGGAGGTAAATCTTTTAAAAATATTTTCCATTTGCTATTACTGAAAGGTATTATGAAATGGACTGTTGCTAACTTAATGAAAAATCTGTAATTTAGATATTTTAATAACTTTAGTAAAAAGAATAATTACCTTTTACAGTGCTACTAATTCCTAACTACATGCTGGTAATTATTTTGTTGTGATAAGCTACTGCAGTCTCTGAAAACTGCTTTTTTAGGACGAAGTCTTTTCATTGGAACTGAATATGAGGATGAAATTACTTTTTCATCATTAGTTTTAATGTTTGATATATGGTGTCAACACTAGTATAACATATATTATGGTGGTAAATGTTTTCAATATATAACCCAAAAAGGAAATGTTGTTTTAGACTCTAATGTGATTACTTTTGTGTTTGCAGGCTCTCAAGGTTTCCTACCATCATCAATCTTAGAACCTATGTATAACATAAAAACTCAATCCAATGAAGACAGAAATAGGACATTGAATTCTGAGCTGGCCAGGCACTCAACCGGGCCAATGTGGTTACCCTTTAAGTCTGAGGAGAAGTCAGTTCACTTGAAAAACAACAGAGAAAGTAGCAGTATTCATGAAATAAGTTATATTCCCCCTCCAGCCTATGAAGAAGTTGTCGAATCAGATAAGGGGCATCATCATTTAGGGCAAATAATCCAATCAGATCATCCCAGTTCTGAAGAACTGAGATATGAGGAGCCTTGTGAGGAGAGTAGTTTTAATGTAAGTCGTGTTATTACTGTTTTATGTCCAACTTTTGAAGCATTGCTTAGATTTTCATTGCTTGAATTAGAGGTTCTCAATATGTAATCTGTAGACTTGCTGTGCATAGTCTATGTTAGTGAGTAGTGTATGAAGTTTTACCTTTAAATGCTGAATGTGCCCATATGGACACACAAAATGCAGTAGCTCACAGATGTATATTTTTCATTATTTTTTTCGACATGTTTCTTTCCCTTACAAAATGAAAGTATGCAATTCCTAATTATTTTTACAATAATATGCTTTTTATTTGAACATTTTAGTACCAATAATTCATGAGATACATCATTTTTCCATAAAATGAACAAAAATATCCCAAAATAAATCTGGCGTTTAACCCGTAAACACTGTCAGACATACTATCACGTCCTGTGAAAACTGTTCAATTGGCCATCAGACGTACTATTATGTCCTGCATCAGTCCTAATTTCTTTTATCTTTTGATGCTCGAGACTTCTTTAAATCTAAATAACCTTTGTATATTTTGAAAGAGAAAGCTTTGTTCTTCCTATCTACGCTTGTCCTGTATTTTTTTGCTTTTTTAAAAAATATATAATCAAAGTTGAATTTTGCGATGGAATTTTCAATTTTGTTATGATATGACGGTGTTTTTTTCATATAAAAATCGCTTTTTAATGCGGCAAGGAACCTTTCCTTGGTGTTTGAAAAGCAATGTAGCAATTGTGTCTTTTCAAAGAAGAAGTTATTATGAAGAATGAATGTTTTTTAAAATGCCATCTTTTGGCACATTTTAAGTTTTGATGAAACCAAACATTTTTTATTCTTCCAGAGGGTTTGATAAGTTAAATTTGCCATTTTAATTTTTGGGAAGAAGTGGATTTTGTAATGATTTGAAATTTAAACATTCTCTGCCAAAGGCAGATTTATATGCTTGCTTTGCTTATGTATGTTTTACATATTCAGAACCAAGTTTCCTTAAAAATAAAATTCTATCTTTCATAGAGTCATGTTTATGCTGAGATCCCTGAGGAAAACAGCAATGAAACAAATAAGGTAATAAAATTCTGAATGTTATAATTATATGAAGTTTGCAAAAACTATTAAATTAATTAAATCATGTTGCTTTACTCTTTTTCAGTTTTATTATGCATTGTATGACTTTGGAGGAAATGGGCCTCATACCTTGCCTATAACAAGTGGACAAGTGCTGAAAGTGAAACATTTTCAAGATCTGCATAAAAATTCAGAATGGTGGCTAGTGGAGGATCGGTCTGGAAAATCTGGATATGTTCCAGGAAATTATCTAAAGAAATATACATGAATGCTGGCAAATATTTCTCCTACTTGCAATAGATTGTTACTTCATTCTAATACAATTTATAATGTAATTAATTTTTGCTATTCCTAACAATGACATTTATAGGATGCTGTGATAAAATTCAAAATGAAATATAAAGATTTTATTTAGTGATGTTATATGATTATTTTTCAATGCTTGTCCTTTTTCTCTTCCTCGTTCATAGCATAGACAAATATTCTCTCAGATAATCAGTAATATCATGGCAGCTGCATGGAAAGACAAAATGCTGCCCCTAGATAAGTGCTGCCTGAAGCGGTTGCCTCTCAAATCATCTCACACAATTACCATGAGAGTGAAAGAAACTGCTGCTCCAGCACAGGGTGCTACTTGGCTCAAGGGTGCCATTCCATACAGTGACATAGCAAGTGTTGGATGAATAGGATGACCGCCACGGGCAACAAAGCCCAAGATGCACCAAACATGCAAAAGACACATTTAAAGTAGATATTTAATGCGAGGGTAGGGGGAGCATTTAAAGTTTAGTCTTGGGCGCCAAATTTCCCTGTTTATAGCACTGATGGAAACATGTTATGTTAACATTAGATTACTCATTTTATCGCTCTGACATCTCAGCAACTGAGAGTGCTGTGCCCATTAAGAAACATGATATCCGCCAGATGTTGTTTCGGGGTGTCTTCTCCTAGTGAAGGATGGTTGGTTTCGTATGATAATAAACAAAGTGTGTGAAAGCAACCTTTTCTTAAAATAAGAGTTGAAGGAAAGTATTCATAAAACAGTTTCTATCACCACAATCGAAAATCTGACAAGGAGAGTTAAACAACCAGTGTTGCCATTTTAGCACTTTCGTGCTAGATTTAGCACTTTTGTGCTAGATTGAGCACTTTTCTGTTTTGTCTAGCTCTTTTTTTTGGCATTTAGCACTTTTTGGAAATTTTATAGCTAAATTTGATGCATTTGTTTCTTGTAATTTTTTAAGCATTTTAACCTTCCTTCAATGAGGAGAAGAAAATGAATTCCAAATAAAACAGATTCCATTGATCTACTGTCTGATAATGCCAAGGGTGGCTATCCAGCCTGAGGCATATTTTCAAAAGTGGAAAGGGAAGCTGAGAAAACAAGGAAAACTGAAAAATTCCTTTGGTACACCCCTTGCTTAGGTTTTCCATTCTGTTAGAAACTCAACATATAAAGTCCCGAAGTTCACCAACTAAATAAGAAAAGCGACATAGCAATATCGCAAACATATACCGAAATTCTGCGGCCCCAATGGGATTTTAAAATTCTATGCAATGCGAACCTTGAAGGTTCCCTGTCCTAAGATATGGATCCAGTCGCTTGGCTGCAGAAAGAATTTTGCAACAAGCCGAGAGTCCTTCTTCGGTGGTAACTTATCTCGACATTATTGAATTAATTGAATGTAATGTAGATGCAATATGCGTGGCTTTAAAAAAATCCCTAAGAAATTATGGATTAGATTTGCAGAGACTTGTTGCTCTTGGGACTGATAATTCATCTGTAATGACTGGTATTAATAAAGGATTGTGTGCTAAGTTAAAGACAGATTCCCCATTTGCTTTTGATTGTGTGTGCCACTCACCACAGCTTGCAGTTTCATATGCAGTCCATGAATGTCTACCACAAAATCTAGGTTTTCTTATTAAAGAAACACAATTGGTCCTCTCATTCACCTATTCAACAGGCTAGATATAGGAAACTTGATTCTAAAATTAGCGATGGAATGGTTCCTTTGAAATTAGTTCAGTTAAGTCAGACAAGATGGATATTAATCGTGGTTGCATTTGTTAGAATTATGCAGCAATAGATTGAACTTAAAGCTGCATCCACACTGGAGCAACATACATCAACATTTGGTTCTAGCAACATGTTTCTGAAATAAAGTTATTATTTGTTTCTTTGTGTTTCTCAAAGTTCCTTTGTGTTGATGTCGTAAATAACAAAAGAATGTTTTTCGCATGTTTCAATAGATCAAAGGAAAATAGGAAACACGAGTAAACATTTGGTAACAGAAACATATTGTTCCATCTGTGTGGACGGTTAGTCACCAGTTTCCACTTGTTCCTACATCAGGGTGTTTGTGTTAACCAAATTCTGCCGACTAATAATGAAACTTTTGTTACTTGGTATGTACACGTTGTTTCCAGGAACGCTGAGAAACATAGTTCCTATAAAATGTTACCATATGCAAGTTGCTGTTAGTTTCTAAGTTACTGAAACATCGATCAACATTAATGTTGATGTATGTTGCTCCAGTGTGTATGCAGCTTTCATTTTGAAATTGTTCATGCAACTGAGTGCTGTTACTCAGGTGAACTATTCTGTTCAATGTTTAGTGAGGAAAAATTTATTGTTTCTCTTATTTTTGAAACCTATTGTTTGATTAGGTCAAATGGTGAATAAGAAGTTTGAAACTGAATTGCATGATCCTAAAAAACTGCTGAATGACTTGGTGCATTTAATTGATTCTGTCTTCAAAAATAATTATTCCAGGAAGAGAAATCACTGAAAATACTTCAGTTGATAATAATTTGAACCCAAACTCATACTGGGGCTATGAGTTTGAATAGAAAATATCTTATTGTTAGTGTAAACTTTCAGATGAAGAAGAGAAACATTCGTGCTAGCTGTATTAAGTTTCTTGTTGAACTCATAAAACAACTTCGACAATGTTTACCAGAAAATGTCTACCTTACAGTTAATGTCATCTTTAGGTGTGCATAGTGTCTGAATCTAGTAAAACAAGATATCCTTGCTTTGGCAGAATTGTTTTTCGACGATGCAGAAAATCTCTCATGCGTTGATTTCCAATGGAAAAAAATCACATCTCATTAAATGGACCAAAACCTCCAATACATTGAGGCTTTGGGATGAAATTACAAATTACAGAGATTCCACGGGTGAAAAGTTCTTTGAGGACATACCTCAATTAGCATTAACAATGCTTTCATTATCTCGTTCCAATGCTGACGTAGAATGATTGTTCAGCCACAGGAATATTTAAAAATCAAAGTTACCTGACAGGATGAAATTCAGCCCTTTGAATTCAATTTTGGCTATTAAATATGGAAAATATTGTCATGACTATGAACTGCAAAAAAGCGTTTTAAGTAAAATTGGAAAAAGTGATGTTTATGAAAGCTCGCCAGAATCAGTAACTTCAAGAATTGCACAAGAGCAAACAACATGCAGTGATGAAGATTTCAGATTTTTCATATTTATCCATATAATAATTTTTACATATAATAATTTTTAAAAATTCTTCTGTTTACTAGTAATATAAAATTGTATTTCCTGCTATAAATATAAGAAATGAAATTTTTAAAAATTTCATGGTCAATGTACTGGTATGCCTCGTTTAGCGCATGTACTTTTAGCGCGTTTTCAATATAGCGCGGTTGGCATTTCGGGGCTAACATTTTAATTTTTGAAAATTTTTAAAATAATTCTCTCAGCATTTTTCTCACCTTCATTTATACTTCACTCTCTGTTCAGAGATAGTCATTCCACTCTAATGAAAGACAAGTTGTTATTTATACGTCAATTAAAGACACTATTGATGTTTTACCAA
This sequence comes from Tanypteryx hageni, assembly GCA_028673005.1. NCBI lineage: Eukaryota > Metazoa > Arthropoda > Insecta > Odonata > Petaluridae > Tanypteryx > Tanypteryx hageni. The sequence continues at coordinate 10,856,715 of CM054120.1, read as the reverse complement.
GTATATACCAGAAATACGTATGATATTTTATATATCTCATTTATTTTATAATACGTTTTTTCATCGCAAATGGGATTAGAAAATTGTGATTTGCCATCATAAAGAATTAAGTTTTTTAAAGCTGTTGTACACCAATAAGTTCATAATAAATAATTATTTAAAAATAATTGTCATACCGTATTACCCGCACCCCCGTTTTTAGAGCTAAATATTTGGGAAAAAGCTAATTCGTTTCATGTCCGCACTTCCAAAATTTTGATATTTTACAGCAATATCGGTTGAATAATTTATCTGAAGCCGAAGTTTATGATATAATGATGGCAAAAAGCAAATATTTAAGAAATGACTTCAAAAAATAATTTTTTAAAGAACTTTTTTAACTTACGTAAACATGAAAAATTTACATTCATTGCCATTATATTACACGGAGACAACTCAAGAACCTATTTTCGAGTCTAGCTCCTTGATCTCACAGACACTCAATTTTGAGCCGCTGCACATTCTCAAGTTACAGTGAAACTGAAGCGACCACGGACGGTTCCGCTGAAAATTGGTCGTTTAATAGGAGGATTGTTCTATGGGTGGACTATTTAAAGGTTACGTTCATACTACATATTTGATTTACGTACATAGTATTTTATCATCATATCCAATACATGACAACCGTTCTATGAACATTTTAAAGACATTGTGCGTTGCAGTAATTACCCGAATCATATATTTTATTAAGAATTTATCGATTAAACAAAAATAATAGCTTGGCGATGAAATCAATTAAAGAATATTTTAATGTGGCGTTATGAGAAATAAAAAGAAAAAATGCTTAATAATCAAATAATACTCTTTATTTTACACAAACCACAACTTCGCAACAATTAACACCTTCAGGAACTTTTAACAGTTAGAATTAAACAATTTAACAAGGTCTTCATTCAATGCTCCTGCGAAAAAAATCGTTCCAAGAACTCATTTTCTGCACTTTCTGTCGATTATTTCTTTTCAAATGCACCCTTTAATTCCACAAAAAGTTGAGTCATTTTTTCGCCATAACGATAAGATTCACTTTTCTGTCCTTAATGGCACTTATCTAATAGGGACAAAATGTTCTGGGAAGACAATGCTACTTCAGCTTCCACAGACCGGGAGTCTTCATCACCATCGTCAGCAGTATTACCACTACAGGGGCCTAATTATAAAGAAGCAGAGATGACATTAAATTAATTGAAATACCAAATTTAAAAATATCATTCAAAGATGAAAGAAAGGTCTTACCAAACGAATTATGCAATAAGGACTCCTCCCAGTCACCGCTGGTCGTCGTAGCAATAGACATCCTTCTCCAAATCCCTGCTGCCTGGGCCATTTTTCCAAGACCATCTCCTTCCTTTTCACTATCACGATCGTCAATTTCATTTTCTAAAACCCAACACATTTGAAAACATCTCACAATGGTCCTTCGCTCAACGCCGTTCCATGCCGCAATCACCCACGAGAAAGTATCACTAACAATGATTTCCTTTGCCAATTGGGACACGGCTGTTGAATCGTTCATTCTTGCTATCAGGTACTGACGCACTTTTCCCGATATTTACGCTTAAAAGCTTGAATAATTCCCTGATCAAGCGGCTGCAGCTTTGCCGTGCTATTCAGAGGTAAAAACTGCATCACAACGTGTCAGTTTCACTTGATACGCGTGACATGGGGCGTTGTCTAAAAAAAGGATTACTTTTTGGTTCTGTCTAGGCATTTTCAAATCAAACTCTCGACGCCAATTTTAAAAAATAGCCGAAGTCATCCAGGCTTTTTTATTTGCATAACAAGACACTCCCAGTCTTGACATATCAACGTTTTTGAAACACCTCGGCTTCAGCGATTTACAAATCACAAGAGGAGACTCCTTTTCACCATCTCCACTCACACAATGCAAAAGTCAACCGCTCCTTGGCTATGTTTGCTCCCTTGCCCTGCTCAGATTTAAGCATCAAAGACTGAAGGAAGTGAGCGAAAGAACAGCCCACTTTCGTCTATATTGAAAATATGCTTCTCTGAATAGCCTTTGATAATGAAAGGAATTTGGGATTTTCAATCATCACATGTAACATCACTGACATCACCAGCTTATCAATTGATTGCCCGGAAAACAGTGTTGTGGCGCACATGAACTCTTTCGAGCCAACCATTACTAGCTGAGAAGTCGTTAATTCCTTTTTCTGTTTCGATTTTCAAAGCCTTCTCTTTTAGTATGCTACCACCAATGGGAATATTTTTCCTACGCGCAACCTTAAACCACTCAAGCAGTAGATCATTTACATCTTCAGACTTCTCTTGCCTTTTTCTCTTCACTCCCTTATTCCTATTTTCCCGCCATTTCTTCATTATTTCACTCCGCGATTTAAAAACTCCATTGATTTGCGTTTTCCCACATTTAAACATTTCGGCTAATTTTCTTTCCGGCGCACCCTTGTCATTTTCTTCAATCACCTTAACTCTATCCTCTAAACTCAAGCTGACTCTACTCGTCCCTGACATCATCAACTCTTTACTGTTCAAACTGTTTCAAAACGTATTGACACTCGGAGAACGATGTAGGTCTTCGATTCAGAGCGTTAAAGGGGACCTTATTCTGGTCAATAGGTATTTCCTGAGGAATTAGAATCCCGTAAATAAATTATAATGAAAGAGATGCACGGTGGGAACAATTAATAAAACAAAAGAATCAACTCCAAAAACACCATAATGGCGTTACTTACGCAGTTGGCACAGAAGACAGGTTAATTCGTTTTCGTTAACTAAGCCGTCATCTTCAGCACTGACACATGTATTGAGGGTGGAGGTGGTTATTTATACCATTGCTGACAATTGGAAAAGGGGGAGGGGGAAGGAAGTGAAAGGTGTGTATTGGGATGGGGTCAGAGTCTTGAATCATGTTGTTGTGTTGACGGTTACAATAGTGGGATGGGGATGTAAGAGAAAGATGTGTATGTAGCAGGTTAACTAAAATAAAGAAGAGTGGGGGGTGGGGTCTGAGTCGTGATTCACGTTGTTATTCTTCCATAAATGCTTTCATAGGTATCTAGTTTGTTTGGAATGAAGACTATTTTGAGCAGTTTTAAATTTTCCGATGTGATATGATGATTGTTGAAAAACTCGCATGCTCGTTGTCTTTACCGGTCGCTTAAGAGGGGGAAAATCTTCTATTAGTCGTGGTGGGGGTGAGGGGTGGTCATTGAATAGGGGTAAAAAATACATTGATCTTACGGAAATTGAGATCGGTTCCACGAAATTTTGGTCGTTAAGAGGGGTGGTCGCTCAATTTGTGAAATTTAAAATGAGTAATTTTCGTTAATTTTGCGAAATTGTGCTAACTCAGCCATTGTTCACCTAGCAAAAGAGCGAATTTTAGATAAATAAACGTAAACTGTTCATGCTCAAAATAAATCCCCGTGTCAAATCCCTCAGATCACACAATACCAAAAATAAACCGTTCACTAGACGCACTGCGACCGGTTACATAGAAGCGTTTCTCACGTTTCTGTGGATAAAATGTATTACTTACAGCTTTCAGAAAGCACAAACGAACAATTCCAACAGATATTTAGTGAAATTTCCATCGCAAGATTGTGTTCTTTGCTTTTATACAGAGTAATAAAAGTATGTACATATATTCTTTTAGGATTGCGTAACGTAAAAGGAACCCAAAAAATTTCACGGTAAAGTGTGATATGAGAATGTCACGAATTAAAATTCAATCTAACAGAGTTCGTTTGTTTTTAATGAAAAATATATGCAATTCAGTTGTTTATTTCCCTTATATCACCTTTTCTATGAGAATGAATGACACTCTTCTATGTAGTACATATAATATTTACTTGATTTAGGTTTACTACTGACAGCTGTCAAGGAATTTAAAAAAATACCTGCGCCAATAAGCATTCCTACGTAAATAATTAACATTTAAAGTTCACGAAAAATCAGCCTGTTATTTAAATTCCCACGATAACTATACGTGCGACAAGTAGGTGGAGTAACCGAGCGCAATAAAGCGCTCGATTCGTCTTTTGAACCTGAGGACCCGGGTTCGATCTCCCCCCACCGTGGAATTTGTTTTCGTCGTCTACCGACATTTTATTATTCTAAATTTTTGCCTTCTCATTATATTAGTGTGCATCTCTCTCGATAGATTTTTATTTCTATTTTCAAATTGTTTACGGGTGTACATTGAGATATAATGTGTAATTGAGCAGGATTAATTTCATTAAATATTTTGAAGTGATTTATAATAACATAATTTTTTACTTCTCTTAGCCTCTTCTCAGCTGAATGATTTCACAGTGAATTTCATGGCATTTGTTGTTTACTCATTCATTCACATGATTCAGGCCACGATTGGAGCCCAATGTTTCATTCTCTTAAGTGTTAAATATTTAAGTTTCTCATTATACGTATTACGTATATCAATAGCTTTCGTATCTTAAATACCACCGAACAATTTTTCAAGAGAACTTCGACCCGTCATGGATATATAGGCCCTTTCCAATTTAAGCTTAAATTAACCTTAATAGTATACTTAACATTAATAGTAACTGTAAATTAATGACAACATTATCCATTAATATAAGATTGTTTTGCCGTTATTTTTTAGGTAACTGCAAATTTTAATTATTAATTTTATGTATAACTTGGTTTACGATGTATACAAATTTTCAATTCAATTGGTATTTTGTTAATATTTTGTCTTCTATATTCTGTACATAATTATCGAATATTATAATTTTTCTTTTATTAGTCTACTGCAAATTATCTTTAATTATCGATATAGTAACAATCAGTGCCGGTGCAAGGAGATTTGCGCCTAGGCCAACCTTCGCCCTTGCTCCCCCCTACCTCCCAGTAAACTTTCAAAAGTTAATATTGTACGTTAGTATAAATATAAATTCTGCATTTATAATTTCAGATTCAGTTTACATAATAAAGAATGATAATATAACATTGAATGCACATGTTCATTGTTCTACACGTTGCACAAAATATGTCTACAAGAAATACAAAAGAAACGGAATTTAGAATTTAATTTTCCGCGCTTTCAAGTTTTGCAAATGTAGAAACAGGTCAATGTTTTGTAAAATTTCGTGTTCTATTGAATGGGTGGATAGACCAAGAAGGCCCGATGATTTTTTATTAAATTTTTTAAATTTATGAATGACTTTTTAAGCTGCCCGGAAATTCGTTCATAAGACAAGTTTCCGGATATTCGTCCAATAATAAATATACCCCTAAAATGTTTACATACTCAGAAACAAAAGAAGCCACATTTATTAGAAGCGTAACATTATAGGCAAATTACTTGTTATGTGTATAACATGAGATATGAAGGAAAGGAACTAGATGCAAGGACTTGTGTTGATAGGTACTACCTGAACAAGTATAGCAATTTAATTAAAAAATCGTTTTGTAAATTTCAAAACGTTTTCATCCTTATAAAATCTGCTAAAAGTATATTTGAGAGGTTTAAGTAAATCGGAAACTTTAATAAATTTAGTAATTCAATAGTTAACAAGTAAAACAAAAAAGTTGTGTTTAATCTGCCAAATTTTGTCGATACGAAAGACCATAAAATTAAGAAAGAATAAATTTGGACTTTCTTCTTGCTATTAATACAATGAGTACTTTAATATACAAAAAAATAAAACTATTATTTTAGAGGTATATTTATTTTTGGACAACTTTCCGGAAATTCGTCCAATGTACGCGTTTCTGGATTACGGTGCAAATGACGATGGTGACTAAGTCCCGATGATTTTTATCAAATTTATTTTTATTAATTAATGACGATGATTTTTTATTAAATTTTTGTCTTTATATTCATTGTTTCTTTTGTTGTTTATTTGTAAAGACATAAATCTACAAAGAACGCCGCATTTCCATCTCATGATAGTGTATCGAGTTGACCTGTAAAAGCAAAGAAAAGCATTCCTTCCAAATATATCAAGGCTACCGGGTGGAGAAAAATAGGTACACGTGGTGACCAACTGAGTGATATTTTTTTAGTATTGTTGGGTTTAGGCCGCAACACACACCTGAGTACGGGGAACTTTTTGGAGCTCTCAATTATTTCAATCGGGATTTTCATTATAGAAATTGGCAAAAATCAATAATAATGCCACAAATTTCACCGGAGATGAAAAAAATACTTTAATATTGTGTGTAAAATATGAAAAACCGTTGGCAACAACAACCACGCCACAAGAAAGTGGCGTGGCAAAGAATTGCTGTAAATTTCAGTCACAGCGCAGTTACGAAGGTAATAATTAATTATATTTATACACCAGTCCTCCGATTTTCGACGGTTCGAACTTGCGTTGCTTGCAAAATATTCCCAAAAGCCCGTTTCGGGTCGTCAATAGGTTCATTCCAAAAACATTTTGCAATTATCCTAAACTGTACGGACAGAGTCTTTATAGCGTTCCTACAATCATCGGATTTCGACTATTTTGCGACACTCGCTGGTGGTTAAATTCTCCAACTGTCGAGGACTGTTTGCAACTGTTTCGGGTTGTTTTCTTGAACGAACATTTGGTTTTTTGCCGCCTTAGGCGACCGCCTAGTTCGCCTAATGGTTAATCCGGTCCTGGTGACAATATATACAAGTGGCCAGAATCGAAAACCGGAACGAACCGCACTTATTTGCTGAACTGCGAACCGAAAGCAAATACATATTAATAATATTTTACTGAGCCGCGAACAGAAGCTGTTTTTTAAAAATGGTACGGGTCCAAAAATTTTAAATTATCAAATTTTAGCAAATATTTATGGCCTATTTTCGTCGAGGTTTTCGAAAAAAATTCAATAGTTTTAAAATACTGAAGGAAAAAACACCTTATGTAATTTTCTCTGCAATTATTATCTCACTTGTTTGTTATTGCTTAAACATTTGCGAAAATGAAACTAGAGTTTAGTAACTTTTTAACAGGGCCGTCACGTGAGGTGCTTGAAAGGCGATTACCTCAATTAGCACTTTTCTAGTGGGCGGTCGATCGGCACCCTTGTCGCGAACTGGGGGGTATATTGCCTTTTTTCCTCAGACGGCCCTGCACACCTTATAAGGAAAGTGTTGTATCTCTTTAGTGTCCTTTTCTATAAAGAAGCTCAGAAGATAGAGATGTTACTGCATTAGCATATGTTAGTCATCTCTGGTGAGTAGTATGTTCGTGCTTGGTTTCCATATACAGGTTTCCCTCAATTTACGCGAGATTTAAGTCCCAGAAAATCGTCACGATATGCGAAAATGTATGGTATACCTTGTTTCGCAAATGTTTGTTTAGCAAAATTTTGATATAGCTCATTTGGCATCTCGGGACATAACATTTATATTAAAAATAATGTAAAGTTAAAATTCCGCGTGCATTTTTGCAGTTTTTGTTTTATGTTTTTGTTTATTTTTGTGTTAGCCCATTCGCATCCGAGGTCTTCAGTTCACCATCAGGATTTTTCCACCCCTTTTGAGGCAAAAAATGTATCCCCTTTAGGATTGCGTTGGGGTGGGTGGCAGATCGGTGTGGGGGAACTACTCGGAGATCCTTGCACTGGGTGGGAAATATAAGCCACCAACCTCTTGAGATGGCTGGGGCCGGCCCAAGGTACAGGCGAGCGGGGTGGCTGCACGGGACGCCCAAGTCTTGGGGGCGCTATCCCGCTTTTCTATCTATCGTACCGTATGTTCCCAGCTGATTCACCTCTTGCCTACGCGCAATGGGTATCTAAGAGGTAGTACAATGGATAGCAAGGGAGAAGAGAAACCTGGTGCCGGCTTTTAGCCTGCTCTTAACGAAGAGCACCAAAGGGGCCAACGGCTTAACGTCCCTTCCGAAGGACGGAACGTTGACTTTACGCGGTCTCCTCAAACCACGCAAACGGGGCCGGGCGACCTTGGGGAAAAAATCCTACTTTTGAAGGATTCGTGCCCGCTGCCATTTCGAGCAGCAGGCGTATAGAAGCCAGTCTTTTACCTATGTATTACATGCAAGTGAATAAATATTAGGTACAATTTATATGGAGAAATGGGCTGAAATCTTGATGGCATCTCTTTTATTTTTTCATTATCAGTAATTTTTACAGAGCGATGAATGAATCAACACTTTGAAAATATCTGAATAAACATTTACGGAGGGAGGCGTTGGAGTGCTATCTCGCCCTAGGCGCCAAAATTCCTCGGACCGCTCCTGGAGATTGCTTCCGAATTAATAGGGGGAGGGTGGGTGGATCCTCTACTTGAGTCAGAAGGAAGTGACCTTTATGTCGATTCGTGAATCCATGAGCCGCTCCGACTGCCCTAACCTGATCGGATACTATTACTTCCGGCTCATTGCAATATTATTTTTTATACAAACAAAATAAGTTTTCACTATCGGAAGTTAAGAATATAAATAAAAATATATCGGCATATACATTTCAATATAAAAAACAAACAAGACACATTTAGCTTTTGTATGTACTGACAATAAAAGTATAAATTTTAAATTCCTCGCGGTGTCCGAATGCATAGAGGACCTACAGACACTCTTCATTTTATATTATGATAGGGATTCCGAAACCTTCATGTTACATCTGGGGACCGTAGGAGTCACCAGGCCAAGTTTGATGGAGATTAGTCAAATAGTGGCGGAAGAGTTAGCAAGCAGAATAATCGTAAAGAATCATTAAATGTACATGCTGCTACAAATGTAGGCAACCAACAACACATTATATCTGCGATTCTTCACTCCGCTGGATAGATAGCAGTTTGTGAAAAGGCGCTATATATAGGTAATTCTTCCCTCACTTGTTTTTATATAAATTTCATTAGAGTACATTCAATTTTATCTTACATCCGACAAAGATTTGACAGAAACAAAAGAAAGCAAAATTGCCAAGTACCTACGTATACCATTTTTTTATAAATTATAAACCCTAAAGATAAATATGTGTAACTTCATTAGCTTACAAAATAGAAAACATCGAGAACGTTTAAAAACATACTAAGCGAGCTTTTAATTTGGGAAAGGTGTCGATTGCATCTGAATAATGTAAATAATTTGCCTTTGCGCTTTCGTTGGACAGTGTTAAAGAGCTAGGGACAGTTGGGGGATAGTTGTCATCAAAAGAATCTTTGTGACAGCCGTTGTAAACAAGGTACGTTATGCTGTTTGGTTTCCACCAACAAACGGTTGTTGTAAATAGAATGAGATATTGAATCTTGAAATTGATATTACTATTTTTGTGCTATCTTATGGATTAAGAATAGTTTACGTGTGTGGGAAGCTTACGGGTACTTAACTAGTTGCTATTGCTTAGGGTGACCATATTTCAAAAAGGCGTAAATGGGACAAAATTTCGCAGGATTTTTTAAAACGGAAGTTTGGTTTATTTCAATCAATACATCATTTGAAAGGATTGGAACAATTATGTAGGCAGGAAAAACATCGACACATTAAAAAATATTTAGGTAATGTGTGGAGTTAAAAGAATTAAATTAACTTGGTCAAATTCCACACATTCAGTTATTACCAACTACGGATGCAAGTTGGGTTGCCAACAGTGTCGTTTTGATCTGGAAACTTCGAATCTAGGGATCTGTATCCGGGCTCGGTAAAATTTCTTTGCTTCAGCGAGTTTTTCTAGACTTCTAATGAAATAAAATACAATATGACATTTTGGAGAAAATTTTCACTTTTCCGATTCATTGATGCAATATTTTTATCATTACATACTTTTTTATACAATCTAGTTAAAAAATAGAAATTTGGAGACCGGCTAGATGACGTGGAATTAAAAATTAAAACTCCTGCACCGTAAAATGATCCAGATGATCAATCATACGTCACTGAATAAAAGAAAAAGATAAAAGATTTTCAAACTAATACTTACAAGTTTGCTGGACAGGGGTGGTCCGCAGACCCTACAAAAATCGGGCATTTACAAAATCGCGTGTACAGACTGCGAGAAAATCTATATATGTCTGACGAAACTTAAGCTCGAAACTAGATTCAATGAACATTTGGCACACTACAGATACAATAGGCCCAATAGGTCTAGCGTCTAGCGCTCAAAGAACTAAGTGACTGGAATGACAAAGACACTTCATCTACAGCACAGATTCTTCAGAATTCAACATTTCAAGGAAAATTTTTGGTGTCTATATATATATATATATATATATATATATATATATATATATATATATATATATATATATATATATATCCGGCCTAATGAATGTAAGAGGAAGCACGCATAATAAAAAAAACGGATAATGCGAAAATGATTTTTTTAAAAATACGTGCTTCAATTCTCGCGATAAAAAGGTTAGAAAACAAGTGACTGCGCTGCCGACCACGAAGAAACAACTGATTCATGAAAATCGCATGCTGCTTTTCATGCTATTGTCATAAAACTCGTTAACATTGAAAAAGCAATATATTTACGTACTTTGGAGGATGCGCAAATAAGTGAAAAACATGGATAATGCAAAAATGATTTATTTCAAAATATATACTTAAATTCTCATTACAATGTAACAAAAAGGTTAGAAAAGAAGGCTTTTAAAATGGTCCTTGCAAAAAGTTTGTAATTTTAGTTTGTTTTGAGGACTTCTTTACACTTTCTTTTATGATTTTTCGTATTTTCCTGGCTGCTATGACATCGCAGTAATCAAAATCATTTTGTCCTATATAATCTAACAAAGTTTCGACACACTGAAGAGCCATTATTAAGGTGACCAAACGTCCTCCTTTTGGAAGGACAGTCCTTTTTCATTCGCTGTCCTCCCTAAACCTTTTGTCCTTCCATGTCCTCCTTTTTGAACATTTCTCTGCTATTGTCCTTCCTTTTACTCAAGCCACGCGTTCTTTTAATTGGTGTATTTGTGTATTCTCAAGTCAACTGGCTATAGATATAGAAGTAATCCTTCCACAAATATACTTACATTTTCATCTTTTCACTGTGAGAGTAAAGAGTCAAACTAAATTTTGTGAGGTCGCTTCAGTTGAGCATTAGAAATTATTAGGTTACTCAAAAACCAGGTGGTTGGCTTTAACACCTGCCATTGAACGTGTTACTCAATTATTTGAACCATTAAGTTTACATTTTTTAAGTTTAGATAAATGTCCCAAACTTCTAAAAGATTTTTTTGAAAATCCATTAGATGAAATTACTCGGCGTATCATGCATAGTAAGGCAACATTGTTTCAGTCGAATATAGAGCAAATTTAAAAGAACAAAATATGTGCAGCTGAAGTAATGTCAATTCTTCACAGTTTTAATGATCAATTGGAATCCAGATTAAATATGAAATGTTTACCAGTAAATGCAGATAATTTATTGAAAAAACTAGAAGAGAATAATCCAACAGTTAGAGGGGCATTCACGGACGAGGTTCAACTATTTTATAGAAATTGCCTTGATTATTTGATCAAATGGACAAAATTTCTGGATGGAATAAATTTTTTTCAGTGGACTTGATTAAGAAAATCGATCGAGTGGGAAAAAGTGGTAGAATCGGTGAAATTTGCAAATCAAGTGTCTCAGAAAGATTGATGACAATACTGTTTGATGAGGTTCGGAGACTAAATGAGCACTGCTCAGCTAATAAGTTTTCAGAATGGTCTGAAAATAAAATAGAAGTCTACAAAAGATGGGAGGAAATATTTCAGTTTTAAAAAAACTGAATATCTTCCTTTTATTAATTTAAAGATATTGGTTGAAATAGCTTTATGTTTACCTGGGACAAATGCAAGTGTAGAGCGTGTATTCTCGATAATTAATGATGTGTGGGACTGTGTAAAGAGCAGTCTTTCTTTGGAAACATTGACCTTAATCATAATGATAAAAGTTAACATGGATTATAGCTGCGAGCGATTCTCAGAAATGTTAAATAAAAATGACGATTTTTTGAAATTTTTTTTACAGAAATGACAAATACTTCAATACAAAACAATCATGTCATTATTAGAATGAAAACACTTCATTTTTAAAAACATACTACATATTTCAGCCTGTAGAGAAAAGATATGTTTCAGTAAATATATATTTTGAATAAATATATTTTCAATAAATATTGGCTTATATAAAATAATTTTCAAGCAATCAGGATATAATTTAGAATAAATAACAATTTGTAGGATTGAATCTATTATTTTCAATTTTAATTGCTTTTGAACTTCGTTTAAACTTTTCCGTGTTGGGGTTTATTTTTCTCGAATATGTAAAACACACATAATTAATGAACACTTACGTTTAAAATTTGTGCAATTCACCTTTGAACTTCTGAAATTGAAATTCGTTCAATATGATTTGTCATTATGTAATTTTAGTGTTTCATTGTGAAAAATGGTATCTAAAATTATTATTTTTCTTGAAAGCTTACAACATTTTTTTAAAACAAAAAATTTCATGTCATGAGACTATTGTAATGTATGTTCTTTTACAACCTTTAGTTTGTTTGAAAAAATATGAAAGATAGCATATAAACAGTTTTTCTGTCATGAAATGTGTCCTTCCTTTCTTGTTTCTTTTCCCTCCCTTTGTCTTTACATTTTGTAAAAATACGGGATCTGTCCTCCTTTTTGGAAAAAAATATCTGGTCACCTTATCATTATGTAACTTCTGATTCCAAATCCCCTCCTGTCCACAGATTTGACAAGAGAGTGCCTGTTCTAAACTCTTTATGTAAATATTCAGTCCCTAAGAAATAAGACTTATTTTCTTGAATTACTATTGCAAAATCTTGAGGTTGATATTTTATTATTATCTGAGCATTGGCTCATAGAAGATGAGATTTGTCTCCTTAATATCAATGGCTTTACTTTGATTTCCCACTTCTGTCACAACCAACATAAATGTGTAGGTGTTGCTATCTATGGATAACCAAATGTAAAAATTAAATGCCTAAATTTTAAGGGAAGTAATGAGAAAATATGTGAAAACTCTGTTTCCTCGTTAAGTACAAATTCTTTATTGTATGGTGTACTCACAATTTATCGCCCTCCAAATAGCAAAATATGTGATTTTCTTCATAGTCTCAGTGATACTCTTCTGTTTATATCTCTTAAAAATGTTGATGGCATTATAATAATCGGTGATCTAAATATTGATATGTTAAAAGACTCTGCAGAAAAAACATCTTTTGAACCTTCTGCTAACTTATGGGTTTCATGTTATAAATATTGAACCAACCAGAATAACTTTTCATTCACACTCTTAACTAGACTATGTAATATCTAATATGAATCTCCCTCTTAATTACTATAGAACCATTAATACTGGTCTGTCTGATCATCTTGACCCGTATTTAACTGCTAGTTTTCAAAAAACACCTGGAGGTTCTAATAATTTTTCTTTATATACATCCAAACAATTTGTTACTTCTGAAGCCATTGACAAATTTCTTTTCCTATTGTCACATGAGTTATGGTCTAATTTTTTTCATGCTGTTTCTGTTGATGGTAAATTCAATGCATTATTGAACAGTTTTTTGACGTACTTTAACCATGGTTTCCTTTAAAAACCATGAAACAGAGAATATTTAATTTTAAAAGTAAATTGTATTCCCAGGAACTAAGTGCTAAGGCTATGTATGTAAACTTCATTTTAGAAGTAAGTTTGTTGACCCTGATCTTCTTCCCCTTTATAAGATAGCTCATAAAGAGTTTATGTCATGTTTATTACAGGAAAGGTAAGCTGCGATAGAGGCATATTTAAACAAATCTGCAAACTTAATCAAATCTTCATGGGAAATCATCAAACAGAACACAACAGCCACCACCTGTAATTTAAGTCCAGCACATAAATATTGGTGATGGTGACCTTTCTGATCCTGAAGAAATAGCTGAGAGTTTTGACATCCAATTTTGTAGCTTGCCAAACATTATTCCTAATGCTTCTACCTATACTTTTAAATTCAACAGCCAGTGTACCTCTTCTCATTCTATCTTTTTATTTCCTACTGATGCTCCTGAAATCATATCCATTATTAAATCATTTGATAACTCCTATTCTTCTGGTCCTGATAATTTCCCAATGCCTGTTATCGAAACTTGCTCCACTCTTATTGCATCTTGCTTATCTGACATTATAGACCTATCTTTCCTTACTGGCCAATTTCCATCTGTTCTTAAATATGCGTGAGTGATTCCAGTCTAAAAATCTTGTCTTTCCAATTCTGATAACTGTTGACCTATTTCCATCCTTTCAGCCTTCTCAAAAATAATTGAAAAGATTTTATATAATCACCTAACTGACTCTCTTAAATCCTATGACCTTTTAACCAATAATCAGCATGGCTTCAAGCAAGGAATGTCAACTTCCATTGCTGCCTTTCAACTCATTAACCATATTCATCTTACCTTCAACAAGAAACAGCTTGCTATGGGAATATTTTATGACCTTAGTAGAGCATTTGATAGCATTAACCCTGACATACTTCAGCACAAATTAAATAACATTGGCATTACAGGCAATGCACTAAACTGGATCGATTCTTACTTGGCAAATCGACATAAAATTTTAATTTATTCCCAAAAAACAACTGTTGACACAACAACTGTATAATCTAAACCCAGAAAAATAGTATGTGGGGTTCCCCACAGATCAAACCTTGGGCCCCTATGTTTTTATTAATGATCTGTCAAACCATTTTCCAGAAGTTTCCCAATTCTATATGTCGATGACACTTCTTGTTTAGTAACTGCGGGCAATCCTACTGATCTTATTAACTATGCCATAGTATCTGTAAAAGAAATGGCTGAATGGTGTGACTACAATAACCTAAAGATAAACTGTAGTAAAACTTTATATTTACAATTTCATCCAAAGAATTCTTCTCCATCTTGCAGTCCTTTACTTAAATTGAATAACCCCAGCATATGCAGATCAGAGGTTATGAAGTTTCTTCGTCTAAATATTACTGAAAGACTTGATTGATCAAACCACATTAATGCCATAGTAAAGAAAGCTGCAATTGGCATTTTCATGATAAGAAAACCAGCACCCATAGCATCTATCTCTAGTCTAAAACAATTTATTATTATGCTAAAGTAAATTCACACCCAGCATATGCAATAATATTTTGGGGTAATTCTGGTATGTTTAAAAAAGCTTTCTCCACACAAAAACAATCCATCAAGGCAATACTTAAAGTTTCTTACCGCACTCCTGGTAGACCTCTATTCTGCCTACTTAATATACTTACCCTTCCCTCGATGTACATATTACAATGTGCTACTTTTGTAAAAAATAACCACAACCAATTCCCCACAAATACTGAATACCACAACAATGGTACTCGCTCAAGGGATAATGTTCATATCAATGGCTACTCCTACTCTTCATGCCAAAAAGGCCCTCACCACTCTGAATCCCTAATTTTTAATCATCTACCCACTGACATCAAATCACTTTCCTCTCCAAACACCTTCAAAAACAAGGTGAAAAATCTATTACTGGCTAAATGCTATTACAGTGTGAAGGAATTTATGGCCGACTAGCTGATACAGCAGAATTTTTGTAATGAAATTTGTATTTTGTGTACATAATTTTGATATTTTGTTAATATTTCTGTGAAAATGTGTCTGTGTATAGTGAAAATTCATTATCTGGAATATTGTAATTAGCATTTTGACTGATGACTTCCATGTCATTATTTGTGACCTCAATGGAATTATAAATATATTATTATTATTATTGTATGGTAAGTATATAACTGCTAACATGAGGTAAAATTGTATGCTGGGTCAACTTATATGACAGATCAACCTATATGATGGGTTGGCTTATGTGCTGCAATATAAGATAAATAAAATAGTGTGACTAAATAAAACTCAAAGAGTATTACTATTTCATACAATTCTTATTGTAGTAACATACACTGTAATGGCATTGCTAAATGGTACAAAATCAGGGTTGGCAATATCTTAGCCAAAAGAGAATTATTGAGCTTGTTTTTCTTTGATAGTAAGGTGAATTAGCACTGAGGGTGGAAACTTGGTTGCATATATCTCCACCTAGTTTACTGAGCCCTTTTTTGGGTATTGTTGCCATCTAAATTATCAATTGCCTTGAGTATTAAGAAAACTTAGGGAATTTTCTTAGGGCAGGCTACCTACTGCTGCAAAACATTTTTACAGGATCCTGTTCTGAGAATTAATATTATTCATATTATGATTTATTATAAAGTTTATTCATCATTTGTTGTCATGTTTATTACACTGCAACATAATGCCAGAAATTATATTCAATTTCATATTAATAGCTGAAATTATAGTGCCACAAATCTTTAACATAGAAATATTTGAAATTATACTAGTATGTGTTAATTATAAACATTTTTCATTTGCCCAAGTGAAATATAATGAACATGGACTTGGAATAAGTACTTAGTGACACACAATCTGTTTAATGCTGGATTGGGAATTCTTTCTTGGCTCTGGAAATTTATGAGGAGTTGAGGTTCATTTAAAATAACAATGTTAACTTTGCAAGAAAAAATATTTCCCTTTACAGTAGAATAATCAAATCTTAAAGATTAATTTACTTTGGCAAGCTAGACTTGCCCTAAAACAGAAATAATGTGATTATGTGGGATACATTATTTCTTCAGTTCACTATTCCCCTTTATTACTGACAAATATTGATTTTTGTAGATTACTGGAGTTTCATCATCACTTACAAAATTTTGATTTGGCTTCATGCTTGCAAAAGGATTCTTTGTTGGAGACATTAAAACTTTAATTCTACATTCTTTTTTGAATCTTTCCACATCCTTAGGAGCTTCAACTGCTGTGTAGGCTGTAAGTACAATGGGAGTATCTTTATCTTTTACCATGATTGACATAGTGGGACCCCATGTATCTCTGCTGTCAAAACCAGTGAAACGATAAATGCCACAATTAAAAGCACAAATCATATCTGGCTTTCTGAACGTTTTTTCTTTTGCATATTCATGATATAATTTATTATAATGAAATTCTGTCAAAAGCTTTTTTGAGGTATTTATAGTTTTGCAAAACGTTTTCTTATAATGGTTCATTTCAGAAATGTCACTTGGCATGAGCTCAGGGCCTATGAATACTAAATGAAGTTCAGACAACTGAGGAAGCAAATTGAGAAGGAACGAATCCCATTTAGATAATGTGTCTACCTCAAATTGGTTTTCAGCCCCCACCAAATGGATAGTGAGTTTATTGCAGGGACTGTTTTTAAATTTTTCTTGATTTAGATATTGAAGAACATATAAGACTGTTAATGGGTAGCTTGCCACATCAGATAATGTCGCTTCATATAAAGTGAAATTAGTTATATTGTGTTTTGTCTGTAAGGAAGCAGAAATGAAATCTCTCATATTTTTTGGAAATGGTTTACTGCTATCTAAGCTGAAATGGGGTATATGAGGTTTTATTAAACCATTTCTAGATTGGTACTGATTGATTTCTAGAAGTAATTTCAACTCTTTGCACCAAATGTTATGTGTATTTGGTATATGCTCACTACAACAGTAATTGATAAAATGACATTCTTTGCATACTTTCAGTTTTTCTGGGTCACTTTTATGACATACGTTGCAGACTCTTGGGTATAAAAACATTTCTCTCTCATATGGCTGAAGTGGCCTACCTAAATTTTTTTCAGCATCAAATAAATGGTAACATCTATATTTTCGCCATTCCTCAGGATCAGTTATTTTATAAGCATTGGCAAATAAGTCTGTCAAACCACTTTGTTTAATAATCTTCTGGACTTGCTGGCAAATTTTCTTGTGCTCTTTCCAATGCTGTTGCTGGTGCTCTTTACAACAATATGTAATTAGTCGACACGCGCTACATGATTTCAGTCTTGTGGCACCTCCATGTGTTGATTTGCATACATAACAGGTGTTGGCCATGAAAATAGGCCTAGCTGGGAATATCTCATCAGCATCTAATAAGCTTAAGCCTTTTATAGAATCTTTTGCTGTAAGTATCTGGTTAACTGTTTCAACAAGATGTATATTCTCTCTGTTTGATCCTTTTATTTTTTCAACTTTACTGCTACCAGCTGTTGGAACATTCTCTTCTCTATTTTTAATGTTTAGATCATTTGACGGCTCACCTTTAAGCTTACATTGCTTAATTTCATATCCCTGCTTTCGCTCATCTAGCACCAAAATTTTGTCTTTGCTTGCTGCATCAGTTTCACTAGAAATATTATCTTTAATTTTTTTATCACCTTGTACATTTTCTTTCTCCTTTTTTTGGCATTTAGATGTGTGTGTCTTATGTCTTAAGATTATTGTATCCAAATTATCATCAGTAAAACTGTTTAACATATTCTTATTTCTAGGTAAATCCAATTTTTCAGAAAATGGGAAAGTCTTTACAGGATGTGGATGTTTTCCTGTCGAAGGTCTCTCTGCTTTTGGTTCCAAGTTTTCTTCTTTTTTGCTTAAACTGGGAAGTACAGTATACTCTTCCTTAAATTCTAGTTGTTTAAGATCTAAACTACTGCATAATGTAGTTGTTATTTCAGCATTAGCTTTAATTTTGTCCTTACATGCCCTAATTTCTTCTTGATTTTGGTTAACTTCCATGACATTTACTGCTTCTGGCAAAACATTGTTATTTGTGAGTAATTTACTGTTATTGCCTTGTTGATTTCCAGTTGTTAACTCATCTGTACAAATAAATAGCTCAATTTCATCAGAGATTTTAGCTGAGCCTAGTTCCTTTGCAGAAAAATTCTCACCTTTCTTTTTTATGCATTTGAAACTATCTGCTTCAGTAGCCAAATAATTAAAATTAGCCTCATTTTTGACATGCTGTTCTTCCCCAAGAGCAACTGT
This sequence comes from Tanypteryx hageni, assembly GCA_028673005.1. Classification (NCBI taxonomy): domain Eukaryota; kingdom Metazoa; phylum Arthropoda; class Insecta; order Odonata; family Petaluridae; genus Tanypteryx; species Tanypteryx hageni. The sequence continues at coordinate 10,837,868 of CM054120.1, read as the reverse complement.
TGTTGAGCACTTATCTAATTCCAGCAAATTTGAAGATACTATATCTAGAGGCAGTGAATCTACAGAAATGTTATCCTCATGTTTATTTTCCTTGCAAAAGGTAGATTCTCTTTCTTTGTTGCATTGGTTACCCCCACTTTTTATTGAAGTTATGTAGTTTTCTTTTGATCTGCTAGCAATATCATTATCATCTTTGATATTTGACTGGCTTTTGAGATTCATTTGAGAAGAAGAGTTGCTAATGAAAACATTCATGTCTTTTCCTTCATTTGTTTCATTTATAGATGATATCTCTTGGCAACGATCATGGGCATCTTCAGTGTTGTCCATCTCAGTAACTAGTTTTGATCCATCATCATTAGAAATATTCTGAACTAATACTTCTTTATCTTCATCAACCGTATCTAATTTACTTTTATCACTTTGGCCCTTGCATGCTGGTGAGTTTTCAAAGACATACTGTGATGAATTGTGGTGGCTGGTAACTCTCTCCTTATTTTCTTTTGCTTTTGAATTTTTACAGCAATTGGATGGAAGTGTTAGTTTATGTTCATTAGTCAGAGAATTATCTAAGATTGTTTCTATTTTATTTGAAGCAGTTCTTTGGTTTTTTCTTCTACACTTCTTGCCAACATCTTTTCTCAATATTTTGTCTTCTGCTGACTTTGCTTTTGAAACTGTTCGTATGTTATTATTCTTATGAGGGAATATCTCTTGTCCTATAGCTGACTGTGTTTGAGAAATGTGATTTTCTGTTGTTTGAACCATAATTTGCAAATCTACTTCATTAATTTTATTTGATGAATCTGAAAATGTTTTAGGTTCCTGAATTTCATTATTTATGCTAACTTTTTCTTTTGAGGGAATTGAATAATCTTTTTCTGTCTCTAAAGTTGAGCAACTCATTAACCTTTCTTTTTCACTTTCAACAGTTGCTAAGTTTGAATCACTTATAAGTGTTTCATGGATTGTAGTCACTATGTTTCCATGTAATTCTTTTTGGACACTGCTGACTAGTTCACTTGTTATCACTAAATCACTAAAAGATGTCTCTGAAAAACTGATGATCTCTGGAATAATAATTTCCTTGGATGTCTTCTCTAAACTTGTCATTTCATCTTGAAATATTAAACACTCATTTTCTACCTCTAAGGCTGAGTCACTTGTATTAACCTCTTGCTCACTTTCAACAGTTGTTGAGTTTGAATCTCTAGTTGTTGTTTTGAGATCGCCAGCCATCCTCTCTCTGTCGACTGCATTGCTGTCACTCCCTTCTGGAACATTTGCTACAATGGATGTCTTAATAGATGACTCGGAATAATTTTCAGGCTCTGAAAGAACAATTTTCTCCACTGAATTCTTTATATAAATTGTTACATTTTCAGTGTTCAAACATTCATTTTCTGTCTCCAAGATAGAGTCTCTTGCCAATCTCCCTTGTTCACTTTCAACAGTATTTAGTTTTGGATTCATTGTTTCTGTTTGAAGAAGTGTATTCATCTTTTCTCCTACCAATTCATCATTGTTGCTAATTCCTTGATCATTTGTAGCAGGTGATTCTTCAAAAAATGGTTCTGTCAATTTGTTAGGGTTTGGAATTACACCATGCTTGAATGAAATATTTAAGCCATTGGTTTCATTTGATGGAATTAAGGATTCATTTTCCATTACTATAAATGAATCTCTTACTGTGCTCTCTTGCTCACTTTGAGCAGTAGCTATATTTGAATGCTTTAAATCTACTTGAGGAAGGAATGTCATCTTGACTCCAACCAGTTCCTTGCTGTTGACACTTGCTGGAACATTTGTTATCACAGGAGCTTCAATAGATGACTCGGAGATTTCTCCATTGACAACCCCAACTTCTTCATGGGGCTGCTTAATGTTGCGCTGCTTCCCTCTACTTTTCTTTTTCCCCATTATTTCTGAAAAATGGAATTTTGAAACTTATTAATCTTGTGCTTCATAACACAACAAAGAGGCTGATCAAATGTTTGCTTAGTTCACCAATCAAAGAAAAATATTACTGTCAGATTTTATCATTTCTAATAATAATTAAAATGAGCAAATGCCAGTGAAAGTTAATTGCTTCTCTTTCTAAATAAAAACAAATAATTATTAAAATACCGTATTTACCTGAATCCAAGACCACCCCGAATCTAATACTTTTAGCATACTGTCAAAACAGAAAAAAGATTTATGACCGTATTTCTCACTAACTGGCTGTATATTTTGAACACACATATTCAGCATAGGTAGAATAGTTCGTCCATCAATTGAAATGGTTTGTTTCAAATTTTTGTTTGAAAAAAAAAAGAATTCCTAAAATTAAGACTTTATTAATTGAATTCCGGGTCGTAAGTTTGCAATGAAAAATTTTAGTAGGTACAATTCTTTTATCTTAGGGTTCATTTGTTTAGAAACATCGATTAAATGCATAACTTTACTTCCTACTTACAACAGGCCGCGGTCAGTTCGACGTACAAAAAATTCGTCGCGCGTCAATTCATCTCTAGACATATTTGTCGCGAGACAAATTGGAAAGCGAGACACTATGACTGGTGAACGGCAGGGGGAGACAGTTTTCCAAAAAAAGTTTCTTTATATTTCGATAATACCAGAATGAATCGCAATTTTCTTTGCGAATTACGCGAGAGACATTTTATGGTGTACGGCAAGGGGTGACTTCCAACACATCATGTGTATCCTCCTGCCGTACACCAGTCATGGCGTCTCGCCATTCAATATGTTTTGCGACGAATATGTCTGGCGACGAATGTCTCCTGACGAATTTGTCTAGCGATGAATTGATGCGCGACGAGTTTGTCGTGTGACGAATTGACGCGTGATCAGTTGATCACGATGTATTAACGGTATACGACTTCGTACTCGAATTTAAGATTATCCCCGATTTTCACAAGCTGAAATTTGGAAAAGCTTCGTCTTAGATTCGGGTAAATACGGTAGTTGACAGGAAATGGATTAGGGAAATTGATTATTTATCTACACATTATCATTAATAATTCACTTGGTATAGATGAGTAAAGCATATTTGTTCAGCCCTCCTTATATATTTAAAAAGTTAACCATGACAACATAACAAAAATAGTGACTTGTAAGGTCCATCATTTTTCTTTTTAACTTTTATTAAAAATTTGTTTTAGGTACCCTTTTTGGTGAAGTGCATGATAAATTTCATTGTAATATATTTGAATATGTCTTTTCATGTGAGGCAAAACATCTCATGGTCAATCCTGTTCAAGCATCCCATAGTGCTCTTATTGGTTCCTGAAAAACAGAGCACTAACTGAAATTACATTGAGCGAGAGAATTTTACTCCTAAAAACTAATGTAAATAGATTTAATCCATAATTCCAACCTACTCTCAATGCTAACAAATTCTCAACATAAGGTATTTTTTCGTGCTTAAATCAGAAAAACCATTAATGCTTATAAAGATGTGCTTTTTATGAGCATATAAAAATATACAGTATTTTACCTTATCATCGATCCCCCTTATTTCAAGGCTTTGCAAATATCATCCTGCAGTTCTCCACCTTCCATTCGTCAAATTACTTCAAGTTTAATTTAAAGTGACAATGTTTTTCTTTATTTCTTTTCAGCACATGAATTTCCACACATTTGATTCATTACAAATAATATGGGGGTTCAAAAAATAGAAAATAACTCCACCAACACACTAATTGTGTGACCAATACCATATGAGAGAGAAAACTGAATGAGGGTGATTGGGGTTTATGTTTGTCTCATGCAGGGATTTTTTTCTTGCTTATTAAGGTGGAGTATATGAACATTGGCTGAAATATGACAAGTTACAATTCTCCTCACTTGATATAATATCGCAGATATCTATCATTTGCCATTGTCATCATAAAAATGGCGGTCTTGATATTCATGCAACAAAACTTAACTTTAGAGAATGTTTTGTTAAATGATCTTATTGATGAAATTGTATTTGAGTATTGTGTAATATGTGATAGAACTTGCAATTCATTTTCCTATTTACTCACTGTCTATCTCTTGTCTATGGATAATTGTTATGTATTACTTGATAAGCTGCACTTTCTTCTTGATAAAATATTTAATTCCTATTTTAATCCAATTGTCATCATTACTGGAGATTTTAGCTAGGCTTAAGAAAATTAAATATTATTACTTGAGATTAAAAAGTAAAAAATAAAGTAATTAAAAATAAAATTTTTAAGAACAACTTTTGTTTTGCACTAAAAGGTTAAAAATAAATTAATAAAAATAAACTTCTGTAAACTTCTTAAGTTAAGAAGTGGTGTTTATAAACTTTCTTGAGATGTTTGCGGAACCGTCTACATTGGCCAAACTGGGAGGAGTTTTGAAAAGAGGATTCACGAGCATAAGCAATACTACTGGTTAAATAATTTGAATTCTCAATTTTTGAAACATCCATTAAACTTTAATCACCACAGTTCTTTTAACCTTAAATTCCTCCACTTAGAAATTAAAGGCAGCAAACTGGATGCTCTAGAACAGCTCGAGATAATTAATTGTAAGGATTCGTTTCTCTTAACTGAATACATTTTCCACAATCATTCTCCTTCATTACCTAAAGATTTTGTACATACTTTGTGACTTTGTTGTCTTTGGCACTTTTTGCCAAAATCTTTTTTATACAATTTGTAACTTTATTTTGCTTCTGCCTTCCTTTTCCAACCCCTTCCTTTTTCCTAACCATTTCTTTAATTACCATTCAATCGCTTTCTGTGTAATCCTGCCTTTCTCCCTTTCCCTGTTTCCCTATATATGGAACTGTTTTATACACCTTTTCACCTGAAAATGCTGTGATCATAGCGAAATAGGTCGCTTTTATTAAATTGTGTGGAAGTGACAAAGTTTTTCATTACATCTCATAATGAGCAAATTCCACAAGGTTGAGCCTGACTTTATTAATGATATCTTAGAGAAGGCTTAACTCTTCGATGTTTGTTGTAAACAGAGCTCAGCTAGCTTTAATATTAGATCAAATAGCAGCTATTCGCTTGTGCATTCTAGATGCCTGAATTCAAATCTGTCAATCTGTGGTCTAACGTCTTTCTCCGTTAAAATCAGAACTATTAATTATTGTTCTGTTGTGCTCATACTGTAAGTCTGTAAGCATCTCGTATACACGATATACATTGTTTTTTGCTATTTTCACATACGTGCTTAATGTATACTTTGTATATACGTTGACAAATGATAAAATAACTATTTGTGCTAACGATAGGAGTTGTCTACAGTTACTGTAAAGTAAGTATATTTTGTTAATGTTATATAATGATTTTAATTTTATTATATGTGTAACATATTTACTTACTAAATTTTAGTACCTATAATGTCAATGCCAAGAAAATATCTCTCTGGGTGTCAGAAAAGAAAATTGGCTGAAGAAAAAGAAAAAAAGAAGCAAAAGTTCAAAAAGTCACAACCAGAATTGTTTTCGTGGCTGCAAAATAAATCTCAGGCAAATGAAGAATAAAACCAACAGGAAGATACTATGCAAGATGACAATCAGAATTCAGAAATTGTGGAAAAAAATACAAATGTAACGGCAAGTAAGGAGGAAATTATTCAAATTGACAACCAAAATGTTGAAATTTTGGAAAAAAATATTGAATTGTCTGAAGAAATAAATGTTTATATAGAAGAAAAGGCAAGTTACGCTGAAATACAATTTGACGAAACATTACACCAAGATAACAGCAACAGTGATCCAGTGAATATAAGTGATCTAGGTTTATGGTCAGATACTATAAAAGATAAATTTAGATTATTATATGTCAAAACTGGACCTAAGCAAGAAGATCAACGCACTTTCCCTAAAAATGCAGATGGTTGATCTTTCTCTATATCTTATTACCGTAAATACTCGCGTATAATGCGCACCCTCGTATAACGCGCAGGGGGGTTTCCAGCCTCGTAATCTATGATTTTTATATATACCCGCGTATAGTGCGCACAGATTTTTTTAGCGTTGCCGTTCCAGAATAAAGTAGATGGTGTAACGTGTTCTAAAGCAATGATCGAATTATTGGTATTATGTATTGGTAACATAATGAAAGTGCGAAATGAAATTTTCGAATAACGTTCTAAAAGAACATCAGTCAACTCAATCATTACATACTTTATGTTTACTTACACAATAAATCGAATTATATAAATTTCATAGTATGGCATATATCATTCTTTGAGCTAATAAAATGGAATGACGATAATCCTATGTTTTTTACATACGTTTTTGTCACCCCTGAGGTGGACGGGTTTGCCCAACCTTCAGTTTTACCCTTATTAGAACACTTGGGAGCACGTAAACACGACAGCAAATAACCATAATTAACTACAGACTCGAGGAATCAAGAATAAATCACGTATGAATGCTGAGAGAAAGGTAGGGAACGATAACTTCATTTAGTTCTACAAGAAGCATCAACTCCCAGCGTACTCAAAGGCATCAGCTGCCATTGTTTCTAATTGTAAGTAGTACCAGTACCTCACCACCAGGCAGGGCGCCGTTGTAGGGTGGCGTCATGCGTAAGATGACGATTCCGATAACAACATCGAAGAAGAATGGTCCAGTGACGAAGAATTGTGAAAATATGAGGTCAAACGAAAATAGAAAGATTATGTACCCTCGTATAACACGCATCCTAATTTTTAACTTGAACATTTCGAAAAAAAGTGCGCATTATACGCAGGTATTTACGGTATTTTAAAACTATGCCGAATGGTGAAAAACAGCATCGCAGCTAGTTAGTTTATTCAAAAGCTCAAGATTCAGTATGTTGTTTTTGTTGCGTATTATTATTATTTTCTAAAAATAGAGATAAATGTACACGGTTTATAGATGATTTTAATAATTGGAGAAAATTGACGTTGGAAATTCGAGATCATGAGCTTTCCATTTGTCACATTAATTCTTTTATTGCTTGGCAAGAATTATCAAAAGGACTTTATTTAAATTCCACTCTTGATAATACAATTCAAATTAATGTAAATAAAGAAACGAAACGTCTTAGATTACTATTCCGAAGAATTGTAGATGCGATTTTATTCTTATCTAATAATAATCTTCCATTAAGAGGGACTCAGGAAAAAATAGGAGCGCCAAATAAAGGAAATTTTTTAAGTCTAATCGAATTGTTAAGCGAATATGACCCTGTGTTAATGAATCATGTAAATAGAATTAAAAATGCAAAGAAAAGAATTGTGCATCATTTGGCACATAGATCACAGGAGGAATTTATTGCGGCTTTAAGTAATGAAGTGCTTAATAAAATTAAAGCTGACATAAAATCCTCTACATATTATAGCATCCAAATGGATTGTACACCCGATATTTCCCACACGGAACAAACATCAATAATAATTAGATACGTAAATTTTACAGACAAGAAACTAATCATTAATGAAGCATTTATAGGGTTTATTGCTTTTGAAAAAATTAACTGAGCTTAATTTAGATATTATGAATTGTAAAGGGCAAGCGTACGACAACTGGAGCAATGTGAAGGGTAAATATAAAGGTGTACAGTCCAAAATAATTAATTTAAATCACCATGCAATTTATGTGCCTTGTTTATCACATTCTTTTAATTTGTTAATTTGTGATGCTGCTTCCAGTAGTATATACTGTAAAAATATTTTTGGAATATTGCAACGCTTATACTCTTTATTTTCTGCATCTACGAAAAGATGGGAAATTATGGAAAAGCATTTAAATATTACGCTTAAACCATTGTGTGATACTCATTGGGAAGCCAAAATAGATTCAGTTAAAGCTGTGTATAAACAATTTAAACAAACTTGTAGTGCACTTGAAGAACTTATTGACACTGATAATGATAACGCAGTAGTATCCGAAGCTCATAGTTTATTAGATTCATTACAAACAATGCCATTTATATTAAGTTTAACAGTATGGTTTACAATATTGTCTAAAATTAATAATATTAACAAATTATTGCAAACAAAAACAAGTATACTTGATTCAGCTTTCAATTTAATAAATAAAATTAAAAATGAAATACTAAATTTAAGATCACAATTTGACGAATTCTTAAATGAAACGAGGAATACAGCACGTAGCATGAGTATTTCAGAGAGTTTTCCTGAGACACGAGTTAGGAAAAAGAAAAGATTATTTTCTGAATTGGCGGAAGATTAAGTATCAAAAGATCCTGTGGAAGAATTTAGGTACAATTTTTTCAATATTGTAATTGATACAGTTATTGTGCAAATAGAAGAAAGATTCAAAAACATACCTAAAATTATTTCCAGTTTTAAATTAATAACAGATATAAAAAAATTAGAAAACAATGAATTAGAAAAACAATCATGGGATTTTGTAACATTTTATAAAAAAAATGTAGACGAAGATCTAATTCAAGAAATTATTTCATTAAAAGAATTGATTTTAAACGAAAAAGATATAAATTATGTGCAGGATATATTGCAATATATATTAAATAACAATTACAATGAACTTTTTCCCAATGTATTACCTGTACTAAGAATTTTCTTTACATTACCTCTGACTATAGCAAGTGCATAACATTCTTTTAGCAAATTAAAGCTAATTAAAAATTACCATCCTTCAACAATTTCTGCAGAACGATTAAATCGTTCTGCTATATTAAATATCGAGAAAGACATTGTTAATGATTGTTATTTTTCTAGTATTATTAATGGTATGGCAATAAAAATTCACATATTTAAAAATGTTAAGTAAACGTTAATTATTGAATAAGATATTTATTATGTATTTATAATTACAATATGTATTTATGATATTAATATATCTGTGAATTTTTTTATTATGTATTGGTTGTGATTATTTAAATTGTAATAAAATTATAATAAAGTGTTTATTTAATATTGACGTCTGTGTGTTCACGCTTCTTCAAAAACTATTGGACGAAGCCGAAAAGAGAATGAGTCTCCTCGAATACAATTTGTTCATTTTTATTTTATTTTCTTTATTATTTTTTTCGTGAAAACATGTTAAGCTTTTTTATCATTGAGAAATATTTTGGGGCCCCAAAAAATTACTTGCACCCGGGCCCCTTTATGGAGAAGGCCGGCCCTGAAATAGCTCATAACAATATGGAGTTAATATAGCTCATTCCCATTAAGGCACAGTTATATGAAAGGTATAGCATATTAACTCGAAAGGAAGATGACTTCGAATGTAAGATTACCACAATAAAAACAATGCCTATTCAGGAAAAAACTTTGCAATACCAGTTTTTTAAATAATATACGGTGATAACTTTGTGCCATCTGCTAGCATTACAGTAATGCACATTTTTTTATTTTTCCGAATTTTTTATGACATTTTTTGCAACTTTTTCGTTAACTGTTTAATTGGATGGCATGTTGAAATAAATGTCTCTTCTGCATTACCCATTTGGCTCAGAAAATAAGCATGGATTTTCTGCTACACAATTTCATTCTTCTGGAAAGCAATAAGTTTCTCTGTGTAAACATTAGCAAAAAAAGTTCTTCGTTGCAGGCAAAAGCCATTACAACATATCATCCGTTCCCACAAACCATTATTAGCCTTTAATTCTAGCCATGGGATGTTTAGCGATCATGCAAATTTATGAGCATTCAGTTTAATGATATCCTGTGACACTGGTTTTCCATCCGTTCTTTGACTATGCACAAATTTTAGTTTCTTCTAATTCATGAAATTGACCTTGTTTGGGTCCACTAAATGATTTCCATGTTGAGTTTAAACCTTCAACTTCCTGTTTTGCTTGCTTCCACCTTTGCACATTTGCCGCCGTCATATTATATTTCCTCCCGGCCTCACAATTGGTGAGAGGAAGCGATGAGTGCGATGAAATTTCCTGTCAAAATTGATCACTGGTGCAGTATAATGTTCAGATGGAGGCCCGAGTTACATTCAAGTATCATTTTAAACAGCTATTCTGAGGGGGACGAATACTTGAGACGTTCTTGTACTGATCTTAGGCAAGTCAGAGATCTGCGGAGGTTTTTTTCTATTTAGGTCTGCTCGCAGACATTTATAGCAGATTTAATGTTCCCTATATGTCGCTTTAACGAGTGTGGAGGTATGAGCTCTTCATGCGAGATTAACTTTAACCAAGATTTGATGGGGTTAGGGTAATCGAGTGAATGAAGGATTTGGTTTTTCGGTGAGAATATGAAGAAAATAGGGACATTGGGTCGGACACTCTTTTCCTAAGAAAATGTGTGCCCTAGAATTCCTGTTCTAGCCGTTTTACAAAGGGGGCTAAAAGTAGGCTTAGGATTTCTCGAAAACTCCTATGTAAGATGTGAGTCGTTTGTGTTTTCGTTCCTATTTCTATCTATCCATGGTGAGGGGGTTATACGCTGGACTGCATCTGCGGGAAAAGGCGTCTATTGTTGCGTGTAACGGAGGATGTCCTAAGGAAGTGTTTTCCAAACTGTGGAGCGCGACCCCCTGGGGGGCGCGGGGGATAGATTGTGGGGTCGCAAAATATTTCACGTATATTTGCTGATCGTTTAGCCATTCTTACTGTAAGACCTACAATGTGCAGCCGTCAAATCCTAGCCCTCAATTGGCTGGAACGTGTCGTTTGCCTTCTTGGTTTTCTTAAGACTGTTATACTTATTAATTGCAATTGCAGGTCCAGTAGATATTGTTTATGAATTTTGACTGAACATGATATAGAGGGTGCGCAAAGACAGTGCTGTTAGGTGAATGTTTGGAAAGCGCTGTCCTAAGGGATTTATGCGGTTGGTTTGGTCGCACTTTCTAGGCGATGGTTGGAGAAAGGATGAGGTTAACTGGGAGCTCTACTCGAACTTCGAGAGCGATTCTGGAGGAGGAAGTAGTTTTGTCTGAGTAAGCATTTTTTGTTGGGGCAGTTTAATTTAAGACAGAGGGAGAGAAAGAAGGTTATTGCGTCAGCGAGCAGGCAGAAAGAGTCAGATTTCATGGCAAGCGAGGAGAAGAAGTCCTAAAGGGAGCTGGATAGTCTTTTAGCTAGGATATGCGGTGCGGGGATGAGTGTGGGGTAATGATGTGGGCGAGAATATTAGAAGACGGATTGACGGCATCTTCATCCTGGAGAGAGGAGTTTTATGGAGGGATGTGCTTCGATTTGTGTTTCTCGAGAAAGAACGGGTGGGGATGGTTTGTTGATTCCCAAGAAGAGCGGCAACTCTGGAAGCGAAAAGGATTGTTTATTGCCTCATCGTTGGAGATGTGGGATGAGGAAGACCCGCCGTTAAGTTATTTAAAAAGTGAAGGAATAGATTTCGGAAGGTTTTGGATCGAGAGGCGGCTTTCTCGAAGAGATATATCGAATGGTGGTTTAGAATTTTCCTAGAGGTTTAAGTTTTGTACTGAGGTACTCTGCTAAAAAATAAATAAGATATATTGCATAATTTTTTACCTAAATTTGTGGAAAATATACTACCAGTTAAACGGAGAAGTGGTATTGCTCAAGGCTCTGAACCCATTGCGAGATTGAATTTAACATTAGTCAAAAGAGAGAATGTTTACTTCTATCTTATTTGAAGGGGGTCTATCATAATATCTACTAATATAAACTGTAATAGGAAGAAGAGACGATTAATGAACAAACTAATCATGAGGAGATATTAAAAACAAAATAACATACCCGATAGAATTAATATATTATTATTTAAAAAATTATGAACACTAGTTGTACTGACGTAATGACTGTACGGAGTTTTTGCAATTATTTGAAAGAATATAAAAAAGTAAGCATTTATCTATGTCATATTTCATTTATGCTTTATACGTTAATTTGCTCTTTTTCGATAACATGCGCCCTATTCTTGGTATCAAAATTTTTAAATTCCTTCGAAATTTGTGATTTTTATTATCTAAAAACTACATATTATATTATTAGTCACGGATATGTGTTGAAAAACTCATTACCGAAATGTGCACCAGTAGTAAGTTCCACATGAAGACTTTGACGAAATATTCTTACGATCATTCTTGTTCCAATACATAATCCTACACTGATTGATAGATTTCTTAAAAGCATGACGCTACATCAAACTTTTAAATTTAAAGAATGCATTACTTAGAATCTTCATTTGAATATTTTGAAGGAATCCACTGTCGCTCACCGATAACTCCAAAATATTATTTTTCAGCCTAATAAATGACATCGTAGACCACATATATTTCTTACCGTTTACTTGTTATTTAAATTTAACTGATTGCACAAACGTACAGACGGAGTGTAAATATTAGCGCGTTTATAAAATAAAACTCGCTAACAAAATACAATGAGTAACAACGTCAGCGAGCTCAATTTTTACATATATTATAAAAAAATTCTTCTTACATAGGATAAATAAATATATGCATATATATATATATATATATATATATATATATATATATATATATATATATATATATATATATATTTATTTATTTTTAGCTCATAAACAGCCGTTAACAGCCTTTTACAATGAGCGTAATAACTTTAACAAAGACGAACACATACAACCATGCCCTAGACAGGATTCGAACCCGCGACCCTAGCATTGGGAGCCAGACAGGCCTACCACCCCTCTACCAAGGCCGGCCGGTTCTGTCTTACGACTGGTCCTACCAATTAATTAATTGGTTTTGACTAGGGAATATACATACACGGTGTGGTGGTTTCCCGTTGCCTTCCACACCGGACACACACACAGATTGGAGGAGGGAAACCCGGTACCGGCATTTGCCTGCTCTTAGGAAGAACAACAGGGGGGTCAACGGCTTAACGTCCCTTCCTAAAGACGGAACAGCTGAATTTGCGCGGTCTCCTCAAACCACGCGCGCGCGCGCGCACACACACACACGCACGCACGCACACACACACACACACACACACACACACACACACACATATATATATATATATACGGGTGGCAACAAGGTGTTGAAGGATGGCCAGTAGACACCAATTTGAGGACCTTGGATTTACTCCCAAATGCCTCACAATCAAAATTCCTCTTTCAGGCCTTCCTCCCCTATCCGCGCTTCCCTTGCCCTCACGTATCACCTCGCCTCGCTCCATATTATTCGTTCCACCATACACCATTACACCGCCCTCTCTAACACTAACTTCGCTAATTGTAAATCTCTCGTTCTTCATCTTCATCGTTCATCGAATTCCATATCCGACCTCCACGCCGCTTTTCTTCATGCGGCTAAAGATATCACCGCACATCGCAACAGAATTCTCCGTAAACTCTCCCTGATATGCGTCCGATACCTCAAACTTGGTCTACCCCTTCCGTTCATACAAGCTGGCGAGGCCAATAAACCACCTCCTTCACGGCCACTCCTCGGCGAAACTCCCTGCCTTGCGGACCTCCTGGGATTCCCAACGCCACCATCACTCTTTATCCTGAATAAGACCCGTACATTCCCAGCCCGCTCAAATTTGTCGCACACCCCTGTCACCTCCTCCACATCTTGCCAACCAAACGATGTCATGAATCTTTCTTCCCACGTTCTCACCCCTGCCGAGAAGGAACTCCTTACCCGCGGCCTTTATTTTTGTCCCACTACCAAATTTGATCATTTTTGGCTCCTTGCCGACGTCCAGTCCTTTGCCCGCACGTCTAAAAACCAGCCCTCCCAAGAAGATTCTCTTACCTCTGACAACCCAAAACTCCCTCCTGGCCTTCCACCTACCTATTCCACTTTCAAACCTCCTTCCAAATACATTTCACCCACCCTTCCTTCCCAACACCCGGTTGAACAATACCTCAATTATATACTATTTAGAATCTCCCTGCCCAACTTTTCCGGCCTAATCGATCACACAGACAATCTTACCAGACGTGAAAAGCATGCCATTTCTACCTTTAAACATGCTGACAATATCATCATCCTCCTAGCCGACAAGGGCACCACCACAGTTGTGATGGACCGCACCAAATACAACGAGGAAGCCGAGCGCCGACTTTCCGACGAAATCTTTTACCATCACCTTACTTCCAACCCCACGGACCACCACTCCTCCCAAATATCGTCCTATCTTCACTCCTCAAGAAAACAGGAAGACCTTTCTGATTCTGCCATTGCTTTAATGATCCCCAAAAAATCCCGCACACCCACATTCTACCTACTCCCAAAAATCCATAAAACCAACATTTCTGGCTGCCCCATTGTTGCCAGGTTTAATTCCCCTACAGAACGAATCTCCGCATTCGTGGATTCCCACCAACAACCTCTCATTCGTCAATTCCCATAATTCATCCAAGACACTAACCCCTTCCTCCAACGCCTCAAACACATCCCCTTTCCTCTCCCACCCAATACCATTTTAGCCACTATCGACGTCTGTTCCCTCTACACAAACATCTCCCACGATTGCGGACTCTCTGCCATCAGTAAACTCCTGGACTCAAGACCACCCGCCGCAAGTCCGTCCTCCCATTTCTTATTAAACTTGGTCGAAATGGTGCTCAAAATGAACATCTTCTCCTTCGGAGGGCGTCACTACCTTCAAATTTGAGGTACTGCGATTGGCACTCGAATGGCGCCCTCACACACACACCATTCCTCTACTTCCCACATTACCTTCCTGGACGACGACTTTTACATCCAAGACTGTAAAATCCGCACCTGCGTACAAATTAAACCCACTAACAGCCTCCAATACCTCCACTTTGATAGCTGCCATCCCCTTCATAACAAAACCTCTATCCCCTATGCCCTTGCTCATCGTGGATGGAGGCTTTGTTCTGATAGAGCATCCCTTCTACAATATTACTCCGTCCTCGAGGACGCTCTACTCAAACGTGGCTGCCCTCCGGACCTGGTCCGTGAACAGATACATAAGGCGATCACGCCTACCACCAACTGATTCCATCCTCACACAGCCACTATCCTTGCATCAACCCCTCCACTCACTCTAATCACACTTTTCCATCCTGGTATCTATGAGAACCTCCAAACAATCCTCCATGCTGCCCACCCAATTCTTACTTCTACCTCCTACCAGCCCCTCTTTACCAACCATTTTACCAATCCCCCGCTCCTCTCCTTCCGCCGACCCCCCAATTTGGGAAATATCTTGTGGAAGAAGGAACTTCCAACATCCACCGCGCCTCTCGCTATAGGGTCTCATCCCTGCGGCAAACCTCGCTGTCTTACTTGCCCTATCCACCTACCTTCATCTTCTTTCTCCAGTCTTTGCACCAACATTACCTACCCCATCACCTCTAGAAGCAACTACACCACCCGTAACGTCATTTAACTCCTCACCTGCACCCTGTGTCCCGCGTTTTACGTGGACCTCACCAGCATCCCGTTAAACATCCTTATGAACGGTCACCGGAATATCGTTAATCTCAGATGCCCCCTCCCTGTTGCATTTCACGCCAATGCCCACCATGTCTCCTTCAATATTTACTACAATGTAAGGGCTATTCGCGCCTTACCCGATGATACTCCTGCCCCCCTTCTCCGACAATGGGAATTAGCCCATATACATCCTCTTGACTCTTTCTCCCCCCCCTGAACTTAACCTCCGCTAACCCTATTAGCCATCCTACAATGCCCACAATGTCTCCTGTAGTTACAATGTAGTTATTCTCGCCTAACTTTACAACACTCCCTCCCTATTGGCCATCCATCCTTCCCACTCCCCGTCTCATCCAATCATCAACCTTTTCGCATCACCTCGTCATTACCCGCCCAATGTGTCACATTTAGTTACACTCTCTCTATTGCTGAAGAAGGACATACTTGTGCCCGAAAAGCTTACGTTTTTGCGTTTTTTTGCGTGTCTTCGACGCCCCAAGCAGCTTACCAACTTGCTAAGTGTCCACTAGGCATCCTTCAACACCTTGTTGCCACCCTTATTACTGCCTTTCCTTTTCCTTAAGTATTATATATAGGAGAATATAAATGTGTAAGTACCTTAAGAACGGTTACAGACCTGTAATTTAGCACTATGATAGGTCACTGGAAAACATATAAAATTAAAAAAGATTTAGGGGTTTATTTTCCACCCCTTTTTCTATTTCAATATTCCAATAAGAAAAGCATGGCAATTGGTGTAGGATTTTATAAAATGGCATTTTAAAAATAATTTAAATTAAGATAGAAACTCGGGATGAAACTAATTCTATAGCTAAAACAATGAGGTTTATTATTTTTGAAAAGGTAGCGGGTACGATTCCTGTGCAAGTAGGATTTTTCTCAAGGTCGCCCGGCCCCCTGTTTGTGTGGTTTGAGGGGACCGCGCAAATTCAGCCGTTCCGTCCTTTGGAAGGGATGTTAAGCAGTTGGCCCTCCCCTGGTGTTCTTCGTAAGAGCAGGCAAATGCCGGCACCGGGTTTCCCTCCTCCCTTACCCGGCTATTCATTGCACTACCTCTGAGATACCCACTGTGCGTAGGATAGAGGCGAATCGGCTGGGCATTCAAATTCAAATTAAACTGTCATCAGGGGGGTGCCGGTGGTGCAGTGGTTAGGACCCTGGTTGCTACTCGACTGCTGCTTGAAAAGGCATCGGGTACGAATCCTGCGCAAGTAGGGGTTTTCCAAGGTCGTCCGGCCCCCTGTTTGTGTGGTTTGAGGAGACCGCGCAAATTCAGCTTACTTTTAAGTTCTGTAAACAAACAACTGACGTCAACTCCTACTCAAGAATGGGGGACACGTGGAATACTTGAAGCTGGGGAAACCCCTCTATGACAGGGGTAGCTAACCTATTTGCATTAGGCTCCAAATCAACTATAATAGGACTACAAAAGCCACACGTTGGCAATCCTTACGATTTGGGATGTAAGGGAAATACCCCCATGATTCTCCTTGACTGATCAGCGACTCAATAGCCATATACAGTAGACCCTCACGCAACGCGGCAGTTACGTTCCTGAAGCAACCGCTTTGAGAGAAAACGCGCTGCGTGAATTTAATGGCTTATGGAAAAAATTGGGTTACGTTCCCAGAGTTTGGGAAGTAATGTGTATACTTTTTTACGTAAAAATCGTAATATATGATAATATTAAAAAGATAAAACAATTTTAAAACTTTAATTTAAATCAATTCATTACCTAAAATTTTGGCAGGACCAAGTCTTTTGATGTTGATGGTTGGCGGAATTAATCCGTAATGCGTCTCTGCATTACTGTAGTCTGCATAGATTTATAAAGCTGACGGCATGGTAGTATACATTGTTCAATAGCACGTTCCAATTTAAGACTTCTGTCCATGTTAAACCTTGCTTCAACGAGACCACTTGTATGCCTGTGAAAACCACGCAAAGTTTTCCGTAACAATGCTGGCGTGAGCTGATCCTCCTCTTCATGCACCTCTTCCTCGTCTTCGTGGGACTCGAGCATCTGCAGCATTTCTTCCTCAGTCAACTCCTCCTGGGATGAGTTCAAAAGTTTTTCTATTACCTTTTCTCCCATATCATCAAAGTCCTCACCGCTCACAGCCCTTGCCAGCTGCACAATCTCCCTCATCTGGGATGCTAGTGTAGGAAAACATTGGGCATCGATCACAACTCTGCGCCATGATTTGCTCCATCTAGCATATAAAGCTGAACAGCTAAACTCATCCCACGATGCCTTGATGTCTGCAATTGCGTGGACAATGTATAACTCACGCCATAAATCTGGGAGGCCACTCTCTGAGTTCTCCTCCAATGCCTTGAGAAGTTTCCTCATGTTCCTCCTGGTGTAGTAGCACTTTAAGGTTTGATAACTCCCTGGTATAGAGGTTGGAGTATGGAAGTCGTGTAGGGTGGCATAAACACAATCTGCACATCTGGGTTTATACTTTGCAAAATTACACAAGGATGACAAGGAGCATTATCAAGAACAAGGAGAACCTTCAATGGAAGTTCCTTTGTGCAAGATATTCTCTTGCCCATGGCACAAAATAGGAGGTGAATCAATCTGTGAACATGGCTGCCGTTACCCATGCCTTCCTGTTAGACCGCCAAATAACGGGTAAAAGGGAATTATATGCTTACCCTTTAATGCCTTGGGGTTCTCTCTATGGTAAACCAGCAGAGGTTTACACTTAAAATCTCCCGATACAATGGCGCAGAAAAGCAAGGTCAGGCGATATTGAACCCAGGCGCCAATTTTTTCCCGTTTACTGATGTAGATTCTCGATGACATCCTTTTCCAAAATAATCCTGTCTCGTCAGCATTGAACGCTTGGTGGGGGTGATAATCGTTCTCTTTGGTTATCCTTAAAAACTCTTTCTGGTACCGCTTTGCAGCTTGGTGGTCAGCAGAAGCACTCTCACAAGAAAACTGACGTTGTTCAGACTGGAACGCTTTCTGAACTTGTCAAATCACTAAATTTAGTCTTTTAAAGGCTCTCCTTCCTTCTCACAAACCTTCTCCCGGATCACGGTGCCAGAGTCTGCTCCTCAATCCAAGTGTTCAATAGCCTCTCTGTCTTATTTTGCTGCATGGACCTGTTACTCATACTCCTTACGGAATCACTCTTAGCAGCGGCAGCCGCAAGACTCACTTCAATGTGCTCCTTGTTCTTTCGAATGGTGCGAATAGTCGATTCATTCACTCCATACTCCCATGTCAAGTGTTAAAACACCAAATTTTGCGCCGATAAGGAATTTCTTTACACATTGATGTCTGCCTTCGGTGTGTATACAGAAACTAAGTGAATATTTGAGGCGCCGGAGACATGGCGCTAATTTACAATGTCGCAAATTTTTCGGATTTTTATCTCGGACCATTGCGCGTTGCCTGAAAATGGACCGCCTTGCAAGAAAATTGGTGTAAAAATGAAATACGCTCAATACTGAAGACGCGCAATACTGAAGACGCGCTGCGTGAATCCGCGTTGCATGAGGTTTTACTCTACTCAGTTTCGAGTTGTCTATAATAATCCAGGAGGATGATTAGCCAAAAATACACATACAGTTTATAGTTGTGGGTGCTATATTGTTTCGACTCTGTATTTGTGTCCACGCTCCGCAAGTCTGCACCCGAAGTGCTAGATATGCATGGCCGAATTTAAAAACCAAGCGCTCTATTCAAAGCATTCCGAATTTCGCGTTTTCCGTAAGAAATGAAGTTTTAACACTAGAAAGCCAGGACGGGTCAATTTGACCCGAAAGAGAATTTTAATGCGTTTTTCTACTGTAATATGATCTTGAACCCAATTTCCTCTCGTGACTTTTAATCATTTTAGAAGGTATTTACCCACAAGAGATTTTAATCTTGTCATGGCAGTATGTCATGAATTATAAAGGAATTTACCTCGGACGCCCGAACGGGTCATTTTGACGCGAGTGTAGTATGAAACGTATTTTCTTCAACATGGAATGCCAAAACGTTTCCATGTTATCGCAGCTAATGATATTGAACTATTTTTGCAGCTGTTCCTTGCATTCAACCCTGCGTTCCTCTCTCTCTCTCGTTTAGTCATCACTCGATCGTCTTCTGTCCCGAAAATGCAACATTTTGTGTGTGTGCAGGTTTGAACTTGCAGATATTGTCTTCCACTCATTTTCTCTCAACAAGCTCTTTGCTTGCTGGCGGTATTTGGATGCGCAATAACGTGCAGGCAGCCTCTAGTGCATTTGTACAGAATTGTGTCAAAAATGAGTCGTAGGCGCGATTTATACTCTGATTAGATTATCGCGAAACTCAATAACGTCCTCGAGGATGTGTAGGACGGACATACATTTTATGACATCCTTGATTTGGCAGCAATAAATGCTGTCTTGATATATAGTCACTGGTATGAAAATTTTGCCGTGAAAATTCATCAGACAACTTGCAGAGAAGCTACGAGTAAGGTAGGTACCTACGTGAAAAAGCGGCCAAATTATGATAATCGAGGCGAAGAAGAAGTTGTTCCAAAACGTCGAAGATGCCAGATCATGGAAAATTGCATAGAAAATACGTAAAACCTCAATCAAATGCACAGTATGCAAGAAAATGGTTTGTGGGAAGTGCATGGGCAAAATGCGTTGCACATGCGTCAGCTACACTAACGCGATGAATGAATAATAATTTTCTTATACTATTTTTAAAGTTTGCTTGTTCGTCACAAATATGTATTAAAGAAATTATTTTCAGGTCCAAAAGATTTTCGTTGTTACATTGTATAGTAAAATACTTGCTCTTTATAATTAGCGTTAGTTTATTAAATTAGTTATAAATCAACCTGCTAGTAGTATTTGCAAGCGAAATGAGTGCTTTCAACCTGAATGCATTACCGCTATGCATATCCGACTAATAATGCCTTTTTATAATTAGCGTGTTTATCGCTGTAAATTTTAATTATATACATTTTGTTGCTACCCGTACCAAATTTATTCTTTATGTTGGTAAATATGGGTCTGTCAACATTTTTGAAGCGATTGTAGGATGATTTTTAATATGGTTGCTTAAATAAGGGGGCCTTTTAAAAACTTTCGCGGGTGGGCCCAGAATATGTCGTTACGCTACTGCCTGAAAATTTCGCTTCTCCAAGTTGCAGGATTCTTGAGCTATTGTCTGAACGGACGGACAGACAACCGAATACATAATCTTTTTTAAGCGCTTAAAATTATAATTAACATTACTAATCTAGTTTCATTTGAAATTGTAGTGAAATATTATTTAGCTGTCGTGTAAAAATCTATTCCGAAAATTTCGTGTCTCTATTTTATCTGATCTCAGAAATATTGGTTGGACAAAGTGATGGACGGACAAGCCAAATAGTTGAGCCTATGTTAAAAAAACGCTTATAAACATTATAAGAAAAAAGGTACAATATGTTTCCCAATTTATCAAAAACCTCATTGTCAGCCTACTATCGGCGCCAAAAGTCTGTCGACTCCCACAGATGCGGTGCGCCTATCCTTCTCTCCCTCCCTCACTGGCTTCAACTACTATAAAAATCACTATAAAATATTCCGTTCATTTTAGGCTTATGAAATTAACCGATTCGTAATGCAAAGCCCAAACGAAGCCAACAGTGTGCGTAGCATGACTCACAGCTTAATACTTGAGGAGAAACGACGGTCTCATAAATTGAATAAAATATCGTAAACGCATAAAGCTACCAATTTAAAATCTTGTACTTGTAATAATAAGACTATGACTCACAATATTTAAGGATTTAGTTGCAATCGAACGAACCGTTTCGTAATTGTGTACCCGCAAAGTGACGTCTTTCGTCTCAGAGCTCTAAAAATGGGGTCATTTTTCTTTCTCACCCCAAAAACGTCTTCTTCGAAAAATTCAAAATACCCTCATTCAACGCGCCATTAAACAAGCTACAAGTTGATATACCTCTAACCTAAATCCCTGGAGCCGCTTTCGAGATATTTAGCCTCTAAATTGAGTCTACCAACTTTTGGGCCGATAGTAGATCTGCCCTTTAGATTTGGGGTTGGGGGCGACGATTCCATTGTTCGTCTGGGGTGCCAGCTGCTGGCGGCTAGTCTAGGGCCGCCCCTGGTTCGGTTTATTGTTGCGACGTGACGGGAGGGTTGTGGAGTCACATGTGAAGAAAGAAAGTGGAGTAAAGACAGCCCTAGAGAAATATGTAATGTGAAAAATATGTACCACAGTTTTTCAGAGTTCTTATTTGGGTGTCAGAAGTAATACACCCACTCCCCGATTAACGCTCTTAATTGGTGCCAGGAAAATCGAGCGCTAACTGAACACGTACTCCCATAAGAAATGACGTTATAAGATTTAATTCGTTCCAGAGATTCTATTAATGGAAGTGAAAATAGGTAGTATTATATAAATAATACACCAAAGTATTCTTTGTTAACCATATTACGTAGCGTTGAATAGGCAGTCATTTGCATTGCAATTATAAAATTGAACAGTAAAACTTGAATATAAATAAAGAACAGAATGCATTTTACGGAACATATGTTGATCTCATTCTAAATAAATCGCGCAGGAGCATTAAGGAATAGGAATTAGAGTAGAAGAAGATACCTGCGTCTACTTATATATACAGGGTGAGGCAATAGTCACTATACAGCCACAATTTTATTAACACAAAGAAAATTGGAACATGATAACATAAGCATCATGGCTGAAGATACTGTTCTATTAAGAGAAGGCAACCAATAAGACAAAAACAAAATCGTATATCGACACGATCGAAAGCTTACGACGTTTCGATAAAGAAATATCGAATAATAAAAGAATTATCGCATGTGCTTGATAATCAAAGAAATTTGGAATGGGACCAAATAAAGGAAGAATTAAAATATCTAGGTATTACATTTTAAAAACTGAAGAATCGAAAATAAACAAAAACAAATTTTGGCGCTCTCCAGCTTTTAGTCGCCGTAAAACCTCTAATTTAACCTCGGGAGTTGAGTTTTCCTCTTTTTCTCTTCTGACCGCCGGTTATCACTCATGGTCTTTTTATTTAAAGGGAAAATAAATTTAAACAAAGTTCACTCTATATTTTGACCTAAAAACATCGACAAGTCTACAAAGAACCATCAAGCAACTGCAAATACTGACGCCTTGTGTGTTGTAAATGCAAAGAGGCGCTGCGCAGTGGACTTGGTAAATTACGCCGGAAATTTTGAAGAGCGTTGATGTGGAATGCGCGAGTGCAATTCGAAAAAAGGTATTAAATTACTTTCAGCGTTAATCGTAACAGCGTTAAGAGGGGAGTGGGTGTAGTTGTATTCACTTACGCGTACAGCAGAACAAAATAAACGACAGACAGATGGATGATGGCGCAAAAGAACAACATATTCAGGCTCTGAGATAACTGAAGAGATGATTCCCATAAAAAAAAAACAAAAATAAAATCTTTAAATTTTCTTACAATTTGTTAAATTTTGTATTATGCATAATCATTAAAATTAAAAATTAACAAAAACGCGAAATTATAATTAGGAAGCTAAATAATGAAGGAATTACAAGTTTGGTCTGAATAGACATCATAGTTCGGAGTATATTGATGAAAATAAGTGGTTTGGGGTCATATAGGACCCCACGCGACTAATTAAGGGTTAAACATCGAGAATCACTTGTTGTCTCAACCCGCATACATGTAATATACACGAGTGCTAGATTGCCTTAAATTGTCGTAGGATTTTTCGCGAAATTACGTAATCTTAATGGAACTGGGATTTAGTTTGGATTCTTTTGCTTATCTAAACGACTATATAGATGTAGAGTAACTGAGAGGGGGATGTGGGGAGGGAGAGAGGTAGGAAGGGATATAGAATGGAAGTTACATAGAGAGTAAGGAAGGTAGAGAATTAAAAAAGGACGGGAGGAAAGAGATAAAGTAGGAGACGGAGAAAAAGAGGGAGAACTATGGATTGGGACATGAGTGAATGACAGAGGGGGAGGTGGGAGAAAAGAGAGGCAGAGAGATTTATTGATTGATTGATTAGGTCTTTATTTGGGGCGAGATTGAGACTAAGAAGTCCGATCTTCCACCTAACCCCTCGTCATGAAAATTATACAATAATGCATAGAACATTATGTAAATGCAAGTAACAATAAAAATACAAGTATTGGAAAAGAAAAGATGTAATTTTGTGGGAAAAAATAAGGACTACTGAATAATGAAATCCACATAAAAAACCCACTGCAGGATAACACCCACACAAGAAGGTGGGTGTGAAAAACCTGCGAAACCTACTTAGATTCACTAAAGACATCAGTAAATGAAATTTAGAACAAAAGATAAATACATGAAAAGCATAAAGCTATACATCAGGGAAACTATGGCACAAAACGAATATATCATTGATGGAATTAACATATAAAAATGACAAAATGAATATTTATTAAGTCTGTGATTTTTCTGGATTGATACCAATAAAATTTTTATTGCTCCAGTTCTCTAGCATTTCGAAGTCCTTATTAATATTCTTTAGGGTTGTCGCGAGATCGTTTGCGGTAGAACTTGAATATATTTGCAAGTTATCTGCATAAAGGTGATGATTGCAGTATTTAAGGTACAAGGAGCAGTCGTTTATATACAATGAAAATAGTAGGGGACCCAAAATTGAGCCCTGTGGGACGCCTCTCCCGTTAATAAGTCGATTAGAGGGAGAATTGATGCAAATCACTTGTTGGGAACGATCGCTTAAATAAGATGATAACCAATTTATGGCTGTCGGCGAGAAATTCAATGCGAGCAGTTTATACAGCAGAACATCTTTGTCTATCGAGTCGAACGCTTTAATGAAATCCAGTAGTACTAGGATTGTAACTTCTCTTTTGTCCATTGCGCGGCGAATGTCATCGATGATTTTTACAAGAGTAGTGGTGGTGCTGTGAGATTTACGAAAGCCAGATTGAAAGGATCTAACAATTGATTTTCGTGAAGAAAAAGCGTGATTTGTTCATGTGCTAATTTTTCTAAGGCTTTTGATAAGGTAGGCAAAAAGCTAATTGGGCGAAAATCGTTGGTTTCAGTCGATTTCGATTTATGAAAGCGCCTTTCCATTTCACTGGAAATGTTTCTTGAGATAGGGAGCAGTTAAATATATTAGTTATTATTGGTAGAATAATATGTATCAATTTCTTGATGAAGATAGTAGGAATGCCATCTGACCCTAGTGATTTAGACTTAATTGTTCGAAATGCATGGAGCACTTGGAATTGAGTGACCGGGATGAACCTGAACGGGTTAAAATCTTTGTTTGATTTTTCGGCTGCGGCAGTAATCGAATTAATAACTTCCCTTTTTATTCTGTCATTAATGACATTCGGGGGTGCAGAGAATTTAGAATTTAACGAGTTTAATGATTTGTATGGAGGCAGTTTAAAGTCATTTTGTTTGCCAATACCAATCGACCTAAGTTTTTTTTCAAATAATCGAAGGTGATTCGTTCAGACTAGCTATTGAATGAATAAATCTAATTTTTGCATTTCTAATTAGCTATTTCGTTTTGTTTCTAATGCGTTTATATTTGTCGATTTGTCAATCCAGGTTGATGCTGTTTGGATATTATTAGTCGGATTCAGCTGTACAATATTGAGACCATGCGAATTAAAGAAAAGTTTTAAATAATCGGTATCATGAGAAATGGCTGTGAAATTGGCATTAAAATCACCTGTGTTAATAATTGGTAGCAAAATTTGAAAATATGTCGTCTAACAAGTAAGTCTGATAGATGGGCTATTTTGTGAGGTCGATAAATTATTCATAGTAAATTTTTGACATTGACTAAAGTTTTTAAGAAGAGGAATTCAGACCTTCTTGCATATTGAGGTTCACTTACAGCAGTCACTTTACACTTCAAATCATTTCGTATAATGCTAGAGGGCATCGATAAGTAAATAATTCCAATTAATTTGAAGGTCGACAATACAGAGCCACGTTGGTACAATAAGCAAAAGCAAGTTAGGAGTGCGCTTAGGCGTCAGAGAATAAGCCATGCGAAAATAAAAAATATGCCGTCTACATCATCTGATGAGTATAGAGCAACTTAAGTTCAGACGTATAAGGAATCCCGCTCTAAATCGAGAAATACTATGCGCGAGGCTTTTATTAACTTCCGGAATAGGGTATTAAATAATTATTTGAAGGAGGACCCTAAAGCGATTTGATCCTATGTGAGAGAGATCCAAGGTAGAGGCCCCCTACCTTACCTTCCCTGCGAAATGACTCGGCTGCCGTTATTCATGATAGGGTAGAGAAAGCCAACCTGTTAAGCGGTCATCTTGTAAAAGCATTTGCAGCCGTCAGCGACTATTGCGTACATTATTCACCCGCTATAAAGAGGGACCTGATGGACGATATAGTATTTTCTGAAGTGGGAATAACAAAGCAATTAAGTTCCACCAGACATAACAAAGCCACTGGCCCGAAGAAATTCCTGCTTGCGTTTTAAAAGAATTAGCTGAAGAAATAGCACCTTTTCTTCGGATAATATTCGAGAAATCCATTTCCCGCAGAGAGGTCCCTAACGACTGGAAGTTAGCGCACGTTACCCCAATTTATAAGGGCGGAGACAAGGAGAACCCAGAAAATTACAGGCCGATTTCCTTAACTTCGATATCATATAAGATTCTAGAGCATATACTCGTTAGCAACATTATGCGATTTCTTAATAGTAATTCATTGTTAGATGATTGTCAACACGGCTTCAGGAAAGGTAGGTCTTGTGATACTCAGCTTGGTCTTTTTGTGAATTGTATATTGAGAAGCGGAGAAAATAATACACAGGTGGACGCCATCTTCTTAGATTTTAGGAAAGCCTTTGATAAGATACCTCACAGGAAGTTAATAACGAAATTAGAATCCTTAGGCGTTAATTCTATAATTGTTAGTTGAATCCGGGATTTTTTAAATCATAAGAAGCAGAAGGTTATTATAGATGGGAAATCTTCGAACTTAGTAGAGGTTGTCTCTGGCGTTTCGCAGAGTAGTGTAATTCGTCCGTTATTATTTCTAATTGATATAAACGATATCAGAAGTAAAATTAGACTTTTTGCGGACGACTCTGTCATTTATAGAGAAATAAGCAATCCGGAAGACCACCAGTATCTCCAAAATGATCTAGATGCTATTTCTGCGTGGTGTAAGGAATGGCAGTTAGAGATTAGCCAAAAGAAAAGCTGCGTCATCAATTTATGGAGAACCAAGAGTATCTCGGTGGATGTTAATTATTCATTGGACGGAGTAGAGATTCCAGTTTCAGACTAAGGGATTAAGCTATCACAAGGCAGCGTACGTAGAGTTGCAGATCAACATTGAGAAACAGGTTAAGACTAAAAGAAAGCTTTATGTATTCGCCAAAGCCGATTTCACAAGATTTAGGTCTTTTATGCGAAATAA
This sequence comes from Tanypteryx hageni, assembly GCA_028673005.1. NCBI lineage: Eukaryota > Metazoa > Arthropoda > Insecta > Odonata > Petaluridae > Tanypteryx > Tanypteryx hageni. Next base: position 10,811,066 of record CM054120.1, on the reverse strand, counting down.
ATATAATAATTTTTGCGAGGTAACGGATATTGCAGACGCGTAAGAATCCTGGTGCATGTTCAGATATATGATGCGAGAGTGCACAGATAAATTTATTACAAGCGAACTGAAGCGTGAAATGCAGAACCTAGATGGTACAACCAGGAAGTTAGGAGCGCTCTCCGACGGCAAAGAAAACTCCACTCTCGCGTAAATAACGCATCCTCAACAGCTACGGTCGAACAGATTGCAACGATAAGGCAGCAATACAAGGAGGCGCGCTCCATAGCCAGAGTGTCAATGCGTAATGCGTTTAATAATTACAAAAAGAAGGTTTTACAGGATAACTTGAAAGAGAACTCGAAAGCATTTTGGTCTTACGTCAGAGAAGTCCAAGGTAGAGGCCCCACTATTGCGTCACTAAAATCGGAAACGGGAAATGTAGTTCACGATAGTGCGGAGAAAGCAAACCTATTAAATCAACACTTTCAGAAAGCTTTTACTCCTAATGACGATGAATGTGAAACCACTATTCCTATGCATCAGGGCGACTCGATGGAAGATTTGATATTTTCCGAAAATGGTATCTCCCTCCAACTTCAATCAGTTAAACCAAATAAATCTCCTGGGCCGGAGGAAATACCCGCGCAAGTATTGAAAGAGTTAGCTTATGAAATCGCGCCGTATTTGAAAATTATATTCGAGAAATTCATTACGGAAGGTGTCGTTCCTAAAGAAGTTGGCACAGGTTACGCCCATCCATTAGGGCGGCGACAAAGAGTACCCCGAAAATTATAGGTCAATTTCCCTAACTTCATTATCGTGCAAGATACTTAAGCACATAATCATTAGTTCTGTAATGCGCTATTTAGATAGTCACTCATTGCTTAGCGGATGCCAGCACGGATTCCGGAGAGGTAGATCATGCGAAACGCAGCTCGGCCTGTTCGTGGATGATTTGTTGCGATGCGGAGAGAAAAATACTCAGGTCGATGACATATTCATTGACTTCAGGAAGGTGTTTGATAAAGTATCTCATAAGAAATTAATTGCGAAGTTAGGACAATATGGTATCAATCCAAAAATTGTCAGTTGGGTGAGAGACTTCCTCTCGAATAGAAAATAGATAGTTGCCATCGATGGGAAATACTCGTCTTCCGTTAAAGTTGCGTCGGGTGTTCCTCAGGGAAGTGTATTGGGCCCTCTACTTTTCTTAATTTATATGAATGATATCTGCTCGGTAGTTTATAGTAAAATTAGACTTTTTGATACCGTTCTATATAAAGAAATAAAAACCCAGGAGGACCATCAGTCGCTGCGTGAAGACTTAAGAGCCATTTCAACGTGGTGCAAAAAATGGCAAATTAATTACACTAAATGTGCCGCAGTTACGTTCTGAAAAAGTAAGAACATAGAAGTAGGTTTCGAGTATAAAATAGATGTAATAAATATTTAAGCAGCCGAGTATGTAAAATATTTAGGAGTAACCATTTGTCGAGATCTTTCGTGGGACATGCACATTCATCGAGTTATAGGCGCGACCAACAAGAAACTGGCTTTCATAGGTAGAATAGTACGGAACACCACAGAAAAAGTACGCGAAACGTGTTACTTATCACTGGTTAGACCAGAAGTGGAATACGCCTCATGCATAAGGGATCCGTACGAGAAGGGACATATAATTCAATTAAAAAGAGTGCAGCGCAGAGCAGCCAGATTCGTAAAACAAAAGTACGAACATAAGGAAAGCGTCACCTCATTATTGAGGGATTTGAACTGGGTACCAGTGGAGGATCATGGATTGAACTCAAGGTCGCGGCTTCTGGAGAAATATAGATCGGAATGTCTAAAAGACGAGGTTGTAGGAATAATTGAAGCACCAACGTATAGGTAGGAACGACCGTGAAATGAGATACTTGAGATCGATTGTAGGACGGAGCGTTATCTAGGCTCGTTTTTTCCGGGGACAATACGAGATCACAATGGAAAATTTCAACCTGCGATAGAAAATATTTAGGTAGGTTTTGGTGCATTGCATCCCCTGCCACCCAGCAATTATGTGAATTGCTGGGTAGCATGTAGATGTGGAAGCGTTCCCAACTCCCTGCCTCCACAGCACCACCCCACGATCCCCCAGAGTGGACACCACACACCTCTCATCGGGCTTCCGGACCGGAGGACCCTCGACCCGCGAAGAGGAGCCAGGAGTCTCCCCGATCGCTCTGCCAGCTTCCATACCCAGGCGAACACGAGCCGCTATTTAGGCGCGGTTTGCTCTCAGGGAAGAACCCGCACCCCTCCCACGCGCCAAGGCTGCCTCCGACCTTTCCACCCTCTGAAGGAGGTCCGCAACCACCCTCTCCAGCAGTGTTGCCGTTCCTACAGATTTATCTGTAGATCTACAGATTTTTTTATGCTTCTTCAGATTATCAAATTTTGTCAACAATGGTAAAACATTAATTTTCCTTAAATATTTAATTTGGAAGTAACAAATACCGAATTAAAATAGTTTTTTCCAAACGAGGATCATTATATATATATGTTTGTGTGTGTGTGTATGTATGTATATATGTATATATATACATATATATATATATATATATATTCTATATATATATATATATATATATATATATATAACAACCTACGGAAAAGGAAAGGTAAAATAGATATATGGATGTCAACAAGGTGTTGGGATGAGGAAACCCAGTGAGCACTCACCAATCAGACGACTTCAGGTTGGCGAGGCCCCGGGGATGTCGAAGCGACACACGTAAAATAACACAAAAACACAGAAACATCACAAACGTAAAGCTTTCGGAACTACTCCTTCTTCAGCTACAGAGAGAGAACTGATGGCGGTGACACTGGGTGGAGGCATGGGGGTGGAAGGGTAGTGCGGAAAGGTCGAGGATTGGAGGAAACGGAGGGGGTTGGGGATGGGTAGGGTGTTGGAAGAAGACAGAAAGGGTGTGAAAAGCTATCGAAGGTTGAGGCCTGGGGGAGTGAAGGAGTTTAGGAGATGGATATGCGAAAGCTCCCACTGACGGAGTTGGGGAGCCGAAGCATTGTCGGGGAGAGCGCGAATGACTCTCACTGTGAAGCAGTTGTTGAACTTTAAATTATGTTTGTTCGCATGAACGGCCACCGGCAGCGGTCGTTTGAGAATGACGCTGTTGCGGTGGCCATTCATGCGGATGTTGAGGGGATTGCTGGTGAGGCCAACATAAAAGGCGGGACATTGGGTGCATCTCAGGAGGTAAATGATATTGCGGGTGGTGCAGTTGGTGGTGGAAGTTATGGGGTAGGTGATGTTGGTTGTGGGACTGGAGAAGGAGTTGCAGGGGGGGTTTATTGGGCATGTTAGACATCGGGGTCTACCGCAGGGGTAAGATCCGGCAGGGTGTAAAGGCGTGGGTGCTGGGGGTTCTTTCTTCCATAGAATGTTTGCCAGATTAGGGGGACGGCGGAAGGAGAGCATCGGTGGTCTGGGAAATGGGATCTGGTGAGGGGAGGATGAGAGGATAAGGTGGGCGGCTTTCAGGATGTTTTTCAGAATGTCGTGGATGCCGGGGAAATACAGGGTGGTTAGGGTGAGTTGGAGGGTGGAATCGGTGGTGGTGTGGGTATTGAGGTGGGAGTTAGGGGTGGCGGGTGCGACTGCCCGCCGGATTTGGTCTCGGATCAGATCCGGCGGGTATCCGCGCTGTAAGAAGGCATGTTCGAGGGTGGAGCAGTACTCGGACAGGGAATCTCTGTCCGAGCAAATTCTCCGCCCTCGTCGGGCTAGGGCATAGGGAATAGAGGTTTTGGTGTGGAGGGGATGGCAGCTGTTGAACTGGAGATATTGAAGGCGGTTGGAAGGCTTGAGGTGCACGCTGGTGTGGATTTTGTTTTCCCGGATGGAGAGATCGACATCCAGGAAGGTGATGTTGGAGGCAGAGAAGTGGTGGGTGAAGGAAAGCGTGGGGTGGGATGAGAGGCGTTGTAAAAAGGATTGTAGCGAGTCGGGTCCATGTGTCCAGAGAAGAAAAATATCGTCAATATACCTCAGCCATAGGAGTGGTCTGGGGGAAACGTCAAGAAAGCGTTCCTCCCATTCACCTAAGAAGGCATTGGCATAGGAGGGCGCCATGCGAGTGCCCATCGCGGTACCTTTTATTTGTAGGTAGTGGCGCCCTCCGAAAGAGAAGTTGTTTTTTTGGAGCACCATTTCAGCCAGCTTCGTTAGGAAATGGGAGGATGGTCTTGTGTCAGGTGGTCTGGAGTCCAATAATTTTCTCAGAGCGGATAGTCCTTGGTTGTGAGGGATGTTGGTGTAGAGGGAGCAGACGTCTATAGTGGACATAATTGTGTTAGGTGGGAGAGGGGAAGGGAGTGATTTTAGGCGTAGTAGAAAGTGGTTTGTGTCTCTGATGAAGGATGGGATTTGACGGACGAGAGGTTGTAGGTGGGAGTCAACATAGGCAGAGATGCGTTCCGTGGGAGAATTAAAGCTGGCAACAATGGGGCGGCCGGGGATGTTGGGTTTGTGGATTTTTGGGAGTAGGTAGAAGGTTGGGGTCCGGGGTGTGTTGGGGATCATCAGGGAAATGGTGGAATCAGAGAGGCCTTCTTGTTTTCCCACGGAACGCAGATATGCAGAAATTTCGGAGGAGTGGCGGTCAGTGGGGTTGGAGGGGAGAGGAAGGTAAGATGTTTGGTCAGATAGTTGGCGGAGGGCTTCGTCGTTGTAATGCGAGCGGTCCATTACCACGGTGGTGGTACCTTTGTCTGCAGGGAGGATAATAATTTTGTCGTTGCGTTTCAACGTAGAAATTGCGTGTCTTTCTGGTTTCGTCAAATTGTCGTTGTGGTCAAGGAGGTCGGGAAAGTTGGGCTGGGCGACTGCGTGAATTATGTAATTAGCATATTGCTCGATGGGATGGTGGGGAGGAAGAGAGGGTGGGATGTATTGGGAAGGGGGTTTGAAGGCAGAAAGGGATTGTGGAAGTGAGTCGGGGGAAGATGAGGAGTCAGATGTGGGTGGGGCGGCTTTGAGGCGGAGTAAGCGTACGAAGGCTTGTATGTCGGCAAGGAGACAAAAATGGTCAAATTTTATGGTGGGGCAGAAGGAGAGGCCCCGGGAAAGGAGGGCATTCTCGGCGGGGTTAAGAACATGAGAGGAAAGGTTCAGGACGTCATCTGGCTGGGAGGGGTTTGCGGTATGCGTGGGGGTGAGGTCCTGCGGAGAATTGGGATGCATCCTCGGTTCGCGGGTTGAAACAAAGGGAGACCTCCTGAGAGAGTGTAGTGGGGGTGGAGTGGGGATTCCCAAAAGGTCGGCCAAGGAGGGTTTTTGGGCGAGGAGAGGCGGGGGAGGGGGGATGTCGGACTTACCAGCTGGGAAAAAGGGGAGAGGTAGGCCGAGCTGGAGGTGGCGGACGCACATAAGGGAAAGTTTGCGTATGAGTCTGTATCGGTTGGCTGCGATATCCTCTGCAGCTCTACGGAAAATGGCGTCGAGATCAGCTGTGGAGTTTTGGGAATGATTGAGTTCGTGTATGAGGATTAAACATTTCTCAAAGTGCATGTTTGAGAGTGATTTATAGTAAAACAAAATCCACACCAGCGTGCACCTCAAGCCTTCCAACCGCCTTCAATATCTCCAGTTCAACAGCTGCCATCCCCTCCACACCAAAACCTCTATTCCCTATGCCCTAGCCCGACGAGGGCGGAGAATTTGCTCGGACAGAGATTCCCTGTCCGAGTACTGCTCCACCCTCGAACATGCCTTCTTACAGCGCGGATACCCGCCGGATCTGATCCGAGACCAAATCCGGCGGGCAGTCGCACCCGCCACCCCTAACTCCCACCTCAATACCCACACCACCACCGATTCCACCCTCCAACTCACCCTAACCACCCTGTATTTCCCCGGCATCCACAACATTCTGAAAAACATCCTGAAAGCCGCCCACCTTATCCTCTCATCCTCCCCTCACCAGATCCCATTTCCCAGACCACCGATGCTCTCCTTCCGCCGTCCCCCTAATCTGGCAAACATTCTATGGAAGAAAGAACCCCCAGCACCCACGCCTTTACACCCTGCCGGATCTTACCCCTGCGGTAGACCCCGATGTCTAACATGCCCAATAAACCCCCCCTGCAACTCCTTCTCCAGTCCCACAACCAACATCACCTACCCCATAACTTCCACCACCAACTGCACCACCCGCAATATCATTTACCTCCTGAGATGCACCCAATGTCCCGCCTTTTATGTTGGCCTCACCAGCAATCCCCTCAACATCCGCATGAATGGCCACCGCAACAGCGTCATTCTCAAACGACCGCTGCCGGTGGCCGTTCATGCGAACAAACATAATTTAAAGTTCAACAACTGCTTCACAGTGAGAGTCATTCGCGCTCTCCCCGACAATGCTTCGGCTCCCCAACTCCGTCAGTGGGAGCTTTCGCATATCCATCTCCTAAACTCCTTCACTCCCCCAGGCCTCAACCTTCGATAGCTTTTCACACCCTTTCTGTCTTCTTCCAACACCCTACCCATCCCCAACCCCCTCCGTTTCCTCCAATCCTCGACCTTTCCGCACTACCCTTCCACCCCCATGCCTCCACCCAGTGTCACCGCCATCAGTTCTCTCTCTGTAGCTGAAGAAGGAGTAGTTCCGAAAGCTTTACGTTTGTGATGTTTCTGTGTTTTTGTGTTATTTTACGTGTGTCGCTTCGACATCCCCGGGGCCTCGCCAACCTGAAGTCGTCTGATTGGTGAGTGCTCACTGGGTTTCCTCATCCCAACACCTTGTTGACATCCATATATATATATATATATATATATATATATATATATATATATATATATATATATATATATATATATAACAGCTTACGGAAAAGGAAAGGTAAAATGGATATATGGATGTCAACAAGGTGTTGGGATGAGGAAACCCAGTGAACACTCACCAATCAGACGACTTCAGGTTGGCGAGGCCCCGGGGATGTCGAAGCGACACACGTAAAAGAACACTAATACACAGAAACATCACAAACGTAGAAGCTTTCGGAATTATTCCTTCATCAGCTACAGAGAGAGAACCATCCCAACACCTTGTTTGACATCCATATATATATATATATATATATATATATATATATATATATATATATATATATATATATATATGCAGTCAAACTCGTTTATAACGAGCACGGTTGTAACGAGTTCACGGCTATAGTGAGCAAATGCTACCTCCAAGATAAGTTTACGAGCATTTACATACAAATATTTCACGTATATAACGAGCACGCTTCACGGATATATCGAGCAAACTTTGACCACTTCTCACTGTCTCAAACGCGGCGGCGGTCAGCCCCTTCAATCCTCATAGTGACCCAAAATATGTAACCTTGTGTTCACGAGTCCAGCCTCTACACCCTATCTCTCGGGGAGGTTAAAGACCGCGGCGTTGTTTTTAAAAAATAATCCCTACGTCCAAACCAAGAATTCCCAACTTGCAGGTACAGTGGCACTCGCCGAGGTCCTTTGTCCTCTCCTCCCAACCCCAAGCTCTTTTACAGCCAGGAGGTTGTGTTTGGAAGGGGGTAAGGGCATGTACAATGGCGCCCACCCCCGTCGCTCAGCCGAATGCACCCAACACCCTTTCCCACGTAAAGATGGGAAATCCCACGTTTAATCCGTCTCCTCATTAACTCTTCCTGGAATTGGTATGCTCACAGTTTGCAAAGAAAGTTCGTAGCGTTGATCACAAAAATCAGTTGAGATTTTGCTCTTGAACGAGTAACATGTCCGTACATAAAAGGAAGTGTTTGTCTATTCGCGAAAAGGTTGATATTATTCGAGTTAGAAAGTGGTAAAAAAATGTTGAAATGTGTAAAAAATTTAATTTATCGTCGTCTACGGTTTCAACCTTATGAAAAAACAAAGAAGCGATTTTATCTGCACTAGAGAACAACCTAACAACGAACAAGAAAATGAGGAAGTGTGACTTGGGTACTGTTGATCAAGCACTTCTGGAGTGGTTTAAGAGGCAGAGAAATGCTGGTTTCCCCATCAAGGTACAGGCAGATAAATTTGCAAAACAGTTAGGACACGAGAACTTCACATGCAATAACGTGTGGCTTGATCGTTTTAAAAATCGGCATAGCATTGTTTATGCGAAAGGCCCTGTCAGCAGATTCTAAAACGGCAAGTGAATGGGTGAAAAGTGTTTGGGAGGAGTGTCGAAAAGGTTACAGAGAAGAAGACATCTACAATGCCGACGAAACTGGACTGTTTTACAACATGATGCCAGATGCAACGTTTAAATTCAAAGGTGACAAATGTGTTGGTGGCAAAAGACCTAAGAATCGTTTATCAGTTTTAATGTGCGCAAACATAAATGGGACTGACAAAAAAAACTTTTTGTTATTGGTAAGTCACAAAAGCCACGATTTTACCGTCTTGCGTCCACACACCTTTAGGGCCTGCCACCGCCTTTACTTCACTCAAAGTATGTTTCCTCGTTTAAGTTAGGGACTCGGTGACGAGGAACTTGGACCCTTTTAGAAGTCTTTTGCTTATTTGCTTATCTCTATCCTGGTAAGATATAAATCTTACAATCATGGCCCTAGGTCGCGGACTCGATGTTTTAATCGGCCCGATTATATGCGCTCGACCCAGTCGATGGATAGCAATATCTTCATTCAGCTTTTCTTTAAAGAAACTCGCAGCCAGGGTGAGGCAATCCTCACGTTCCTGCTCTTGCAAACCGTGTCTTAGAAGGCAGACGTATCTTGAGTATTGCTCAAGTGCGTCCTGCCTCTCATCCAACTCCGTGGTTTTCCGCTCCAGGTCACCTAAGCGCTCAGAAAACTGGCGAAAATCTTCCATGGCCTTCGTCCTAAAGGAAGAAAATCTTTCCTCCAGGGACGAGAGGTTCTCCTTTCTCTTCGGCGTATCTTCTTTCTGAATAGAACTCTGTTCTTCCTGGAAGGAGGACATTGTCTTCAACATCGTCTCCATCATAGCACGAAGATCCGTGCTACCGGAGTCGATGTCCTTCTTCAGGTTCTTCGGTGGCATCGTCGAGCGTTTAGTCAGGTAAAAATTTTAAAGTGAAAGTGAAGGGACGGAGCTTCCTGAAGGCACGTCAAACACCCACGAGCATAAGACTAAGAGAGTGAGGGAAAGAGAGAGGGAAGGAAAGGGAGAGGAAAGGAGGGAGAGAGGAATGGCGCGATGGAGGGAATATTATTATTTATTTATTATTATTACTTCATTTTTGACAAGGGCTCATCATTGGAGAAAACAAGAATGAGAAAGAAATTCTCCCAAATCTCCATTTCAGAAAATTTTATACTGGCTCTTACTGAATAATTACAGCTGTTATTATTCATTTATAAATTCCCCATCGAATTTCAACAGGCAAGTACACTAGAAAAATAAACTAATTTCGTGATTATTCATAATAATTAGTTACGATTACTTAAGATGTATGGTTTCAGCAGGATTGCTAGTCTTACGATGGGTTTTCAACCATATAGTAAGTGACACACGTCATATGACGTGCAATACACTAAGTCTTTATATAATTTGTCGTTGTCACTGTCCGTCACAGTTCATTTTGATAAAGTATAACAATCTTTCCGGCTAGATAGCAGAATAAAATCTGGCTGGAAAACTTGATTCAGTTAAAAATAAGGAATAAAAGAACGAAAAGAGTCCTGTGTACGACTCCTGAGCATAATATTTATTATTCTTAAGATAACACGAAAAAATCAATTGCTTGACTCGCGAGCCTTTTTTCCTTATAATTTTCAAATATATTTGAGTTGTCGATAGATGGGATAGTATGGGATTTGCAAATTCTCACGGAGAAAAGTATAAAGATTAATTTTCTTACTGTGAAAATTCAAATCTAACTCGAAACGTTTCAAAATTATGTTTAAAGATTTGATCACTTTTTATCCGTTTCAAGAGGGCTTCAAAAATGTGCGCCAGTGCCTCACACTATCTTAATGCAGCCTTGGTCAATGACTGTGACAAAAGAACTGCGAAGTACAAGTAGATTAGGAGGGGTGGATTGTCAGTTCGGGCAAATGTAAAAATGCACCCAAACACTAATGTCTCGAAGAAATGATTTTGATGGATTAAAAAATGAAGCAAATCAAATGGCTATAAAATATGGTATATCAATCGAGTTTAATAACAAAACGAATTCAAATTAAAAAAAGTTCTTCGATGAACCTAGTGTTGAGGAAGAATTCATTAGAAGTGAAGCAGAAAATTTAAAATGAATATTTTTTGTAAAACTTTTGATTTGGTGATATCATAAATAGGTAAGCGGTTCAAGAAAAGAATAGAACTAAGACATTTCAGTTTTCTTGAACCAAAGAATCTTTTAATGCTAAGCGCATCTGAAATTTGTGAACACTCAAAAATATTTCACGATAAATACTTAAAAAAATTGACTCGAAGTTTACAAGACAAATTAATAGTTCTAACAACAAATTCAAATTTGTGGATGGTATTAGACGAGTGCAAGGATGTTAAGGAATATTTGTAACTTCTGATTATTAAATGGGAGCTAGCATCTGTTTATTGCAACGTTTGCACAGCACTTATGATTTATTCGACTCGCCCTGTTTCGGTAGGATCAATGGAAAGAAGTTTTTAGAAGATGAAATGGATTAAAAATTACCTGCGTAATTGTATGGCGACAAAAAGATTAAAAAATCTAGTAATTTTGCTGCAAGAAAGCTCAGATTCTAAGAAAATACTATTATGAAATTTGGATGGAGTAATCGACAAATTTGCTAGCATGAAATCAAAATTGTATGAAATACCTGAAATATAAATAAAATTATTTTTAATTTTTAGTATAATATAAAAATATAATTTCTGTTTTTAATATAAAAATGTAAATTGAAATTCTTTTATTTATTAATATTGTTAATTAAAGAAGGTAGTGGTACCCGCAAAACATTTTGCGAAGTCAGTCAGAAATCTGCATGTTTAAAAGTAATAATAGTCAATTTCTCCTTATAAAATTAGACAACTGATATTTTGAATGTCATATTTGTTTTTATAATTTATATTTGCAATTTTAATTGTTTCTCCCATACGAAAAAGGTAACATTCCAGTATTGAAATAAAGAAAGAAGATTTTTTTCTTTTGGTCAATCGTTAAAAATGTCTACAGCCCACACGCCGTTTACTAAATAATAATAATCTTTAATTATTAACGTTGCAATCTATTAAGTTTGACATTACTACAACTATAATTTCGATGCTTCATAAACAGCGTGAAGCGAATAACGCAATTCTTTCGTCTATGTTAAGACTTATAGATACTAATTCAATTGGAGGCAACAATGCGGATCGCCTTGGCTACACCAGGAAAGAGTACAATAAAACCATAAAATTTCGAAAAGGAATGCGTGTTTCTGAGAAATTCTTCCGTGTAACATCTAAGCATCGCAAGAATAAGATATTTTTAGCCGTCGAATAAAGCAAAAGTGGAAAAATTCGGTCCATATTTGCGTATTTTAATGAATTAAAGAATAAACCTTGCACCTTGAAAAATTTAAACTTCTGTGTAAACATATGGAAAATATAATCGTCTCCCGGACGAATCCGGGACACTTCAGTAAACGAAAATAGTTTTCTCGGGTTCTCCTAGCTGGCAGAAACAACATGGCGTTTACAGCATTTCTCTATGACAAACTGTTCAAGAGATAAAAGGGGGGACGTATGGACAGACAGACGAGCAGACATTGAGTAATTATATATAAAGATCTTTTTTGTTTTGTGTATGCGTAATGTAAATAAATGTGCAATTCGAATATAGTGTATTTTTATTATGTATTTACAATGTTAAATAAAAATGTATATCAAATTTATTTTTATTTAATTTTGTTATGGGGGGCCTAGATTTAATCATTTGCCTTGGGGCATCAAAACTGAAGTTACGCCTCTGCCCGTTAGGGAGATAGATGCTCATCTTTACGGAGATTGACGATGAAGCGATTACATGAATTTAAAAGTCGCTGGAGGTTTATATTAAGTTCTTAGGAGAGGTCGTTATAAACAAGACAACAGCAGTAATCAAGACAAGGAAATAAAAGTGAGGTTACAAGCAGATTCCTGGTATGAATTGGGAGAAAATGTTTGTTGACTTTAAGTTTATATAACGTCATTTTGATTCTATTAGAGTTGTAATTAATATGAATATTCCATGATAGGTTGCTACTAAATGTGACACAAATTTCGAACAGTGTTTGAATATGAAATGATGGTGTCATCAACTTTGACGTTTGGAATAGTGTCAAGGTTAATTTTATTTATGAACTATTACATGAGACAACGATTTGATTTTCTAAATGTTCAAATTAAAAACTCTGTCTTCTGTCAGGATGTTTTAAAAGTGAAAAGGATCTCTCTACCTCCATGGAAGTGACGGGCGTACTTAAAGCAAACTATACCTGCGGGACTCGCCTCAATTTCTGCGCTACTGTCTCTTTCTAGAATATTCGCAATTATATTCATTTTATCCAAATCTTTGTTGGCGCACAGCACTTTTTCACCCCTGCTTTTACATTTATAATCTTTTCACCTGGAGAATTGCACATTTCACCTTCAGTGAATTGACCGATTCCTCCCTTTTTCAAGTAATGTATTAATGTCTGGCAACTTTGAGAAGTAGGCTGCGATGTATGCCATATCGTGGCTGACAGACTTCTTTTCCAGTTCTTTGATGATACCTATGGAGTAGGTGTCGCCTTCATCGAAAGTGTTGACAACTTCTTTTATCTTTTCAAGATTGGCATCCAGCCATAGAAGATTCAATGCTATGGTGAAAAGTTGAGCGACTTTTGAGCTATTTGCGTTTTCCAAAACTTCTGACGTAAGTAAATAAATTTTTGATGCTGACTAACCCCCATAGTTCCTATTATGACGTTTGCGACGCACCTTCCCGCAGCGTCGATAGTCCTGTCGATAGAGATCCAAATTTTCTTGTCCCCCAACATTATCTCTGATTTTTTGGATAAAACAGTTGTACGCTTTATCTAAATAGGTTTTCCTCAATGTTGACTCACTTGGAACCTCTTTGTTCGTATATTTTTCCAAAAACGCTTTCAAAGAACTCTTATCTAATTTTCATAGAGGAATGCCGGCTTCGACGAGAAATTTAGAGAAGTTGAAGAAAAACTCCGACTGCCTAGAAGAAGCTGAACAAAACAATGCTAAAAGGGTCGTCTTCTTACTGCCATCAGTCTTCTTATCGGCTGCAGCTTTATGTTTTGAGGTACTTATATGCTGCCAGACAAAATACTTTTCTCCGAATTCGCCGACTTTTCACCAAGTTTACAAAAAAGCACTGAACCGTCTGTCGAGAAAACATCAACACCAAACTCTTTAATGAAATTGTTCAGTCTCTGCATTGTGGAATCACTCATTATAGGCATTGTGGCCACTAGAATGAAAGTGTCACGTTCACCACACAATTTGTTAAAAAACGGCTTTTATGAACTTTTTGAAAGCCAAAAGACAACTGAGGAATGCTAGGAGTGAAAGGGAGGGTTCACTAGGCCTTTCCGAGCCATTGGTTTCCAAAAGTGAACTCAGGTAAATGGCAGTGGCAGTGGTCGCATTAAAATAAAGGTATAGCAGCGCCAATGGTAAGAATTTTATATGATACCGAAATCAAGGTGGGTAAAAACTGTCCTTGAAGAGTCAAACAAAACAGTATAATGGCCAAATTTATGAGATTTTGCAGAAAGGAATGACATTTGGCAAAAATTGAGTTAAATAGGAAAAATGGGCTTTTTTGGATAAAAAAGGCTTATTTGAAAAAGAACATGAAAATCGGCAAAAAGGCATTTTGCCTGAACTTCCCGGCTTTACTAATTATCAATCAGAAGTGGGATTTGGGGCAGGGCCCCTATGCAAGTACGGTTGTGGGGGCCCATATGCAATTACGATTTTGAGGGGCCCCCCTTCTTTTTCTACAAAGTGTTCCAATCATGGCCGTCACGTGACTTGGGCTTGTGAGACGACGGCACTGTCTATTACGTCTGAATTTGTTGATATGTTTATTTCTGTGAGATGGATGGAGATGCCTCAGGCAATGAATTTAGGCCCTACGGTCCTTGTTGCAACTTTTAATATTATGTGACTAGTAAAATGTTAAATTAACTATTGCAATTGTCCGTCAAATTAATGATGATATTTGCATTTGCAGTAGTATTTCTTTGGTAAAACCTGTCATTAACGGAAAACAGAGCTAAGAAATTGACACGAAATATGGAACTAAAAGAATTCCATTGTTCTTGTGAATTTTATTTTACGAATGAAATTACTAACCTGATAAATAATTGCTAGCTAGATGCTGAATTCACGAAGAAGTAGCATAATTCTATCGTCTTCTATGAAAAAGCAAGCAAAGATAAGGACAAGGATATTTTATCCCTCTGCCGTCTCAGATTGTCCGAATCTGAATCTTCCCCTGCCGCTCAAAACGTTTCAGAATGTCCGACGCTGGACTCTTTTTCGCCTTGACACATCACTTGACAAAGCACAGCCGCATGGCCGGGCCGATAGGTGAGGTGGAGAGGCGACCGCCTCAGGCGCCTCTCGCAAGGGGCGCCAAAGTTTGACCAAAATGAAAATCACGATTTGGAATAAATAACACCCATTAATCGACTCAACCCATTGTAGAGTTTACACAACTTCAAAACTAGAAACAAGACCAACTGTGATCTCGGTCCAATTCTATGCTCTCCGTTATATTTCTTAGCAAAACAGATGACATTTGAATTTTTCTTAGAAAGATTTTTCGGGTTTAACACAAGCTACAAACCCTCCTCCCTCTCGTCCGACCATAAACCTTCCGTTTCCTAAGGTTTAAATACCTTCCCTTTCAAATTCGTACACCACCGACTTCTTTTATTTTTGCAGTTCGGTTTATTTTGGTCTCCCCTAGTGCTAACATCTTTTAGTGGATCGTCTGTTCGAGTTTGCTAGAGCAGTGTTTCTCAAACTATAGGCCGCGGCCCCCCAGGAGAGCAGGAAAGCCAAAAGTTATTTTGGAAGTAAGGTGAAATGCTAAAAAAATTTTTTTTACGTATAATAAAATTTTATCAGAGATTTTCTGAAATACGATGTTATAAAAACTATTCATAGTTACATATAATGAAAAAATTTGTATTAAAGTTTCTTATTTTTACTATTTTCATTCAAAAGGGGGCTGCGACATTTTAAAGTTTAAGAACCAATGTGCTAGAGGGCCTTTAACAAGTTATAGTGCTCATTTTAGGGCATCGATTCGGAGCTGTACTGTAAAAAAAATTTCCCTACTGCTCATATACACTTCACAAACCGAATGCGTGAGAGATTTGTAAGAAAAAACGCACCCATTTTGTTTTTTTAATAAAGTAATTATATGATATGAATAAATACATTTTACTACGTATTTTCTGCTTTTTCAACTGACGTCTAATTAAAAGAGCTCAAAAAAATTGAAGGGGAGCCATATTATATTTTGCCTCAGGCGGAAAACTGTCTGGGCCCGGCCATGCACATTCGTTGGAAAATGTAATAATTGACGTCATATAGTTGCAGAGAATTTACTTTGTTGCCATCAGATACTGATTTTCGTATTCATAACTGACACCTCAATGCAACCCATTTATCTGTATCGATGTGTATAAATATTTTGTGCCAGTTATCGACGACAATGAGTTATAGTCTATGCAAAATTTGGAGCCCCCTCTTCTGGAGGGCCATATGCATAGCATACCCTGCATGACCCACCACGCCGGCCGTGTTTTGGGGAATTAAGGAAGGAGAGGGGAAGGACTAACTGGTTAGTGAAAAATTCCTGGCCTATTTTTTGCAATGGTTCAAGTTTCGTGACTTACGCTATAATTATATTATTATGACCTTAGTATTCTACCTGATAAAGGTGAAATACTCCTTTAGCCAAAACAACTAGAAGGCTACAAAACCCAATGCATTTCGCCCACAAGGTGGGCATCGTCAGGGGTAAAACCTGTTTCAACAGTGACTGAAAGCCAACTCAACTCAACTACTATCAATTATTCTACCTGATGATAAATGTAAATTATTCGGGATCGAAGGAAATATTTAAATGACCATAAGATACTGTATCCCTGCATACTTTTTTTTGCTATTGGGCGTTTCACGTCGTCCGTGCACTGTGTTCTTATGGGAGAATCACTATGCCATGTTATTTCCCTATGCTGCTAATTCTCGGCGTTGCAGATTCGTACAAAATTCAGATTTTCGTCGTTAACGAAGGATGGAAAATTAACAAAATGAGTAAGAAAATAAACTAAATACTTTTATAAACCGCAAAGTCGCCGTTTTTGCACGATTAAACAAGAGTTTTCATCGGAAATCTGAGTTTCGTGGCACGCGAAACAGTTCCGACGTGGCGGCGGAAGTTTATCGCGCTCAAAAGTAAAGTTCCATATCTCAAAAACCAATGAAGATATCGAGTTCATTCCACTTTCAAAAATAACTTTTATCTTATCTCGCCATTTTATATACACATTGTACCCACCTATTCCTAACAGTACGTAAGTTAGCAAGAGAGTGAAAAGTTCGTGCGCTGATGCAGAATGCGAGCGCCTCGTTCGGTTTTATTTAATTTTTAACAACAATGAATTGCTTTACATATACATTTTAATGGTATGTGTGGCTTATGGAACACTTAAGAAAGTTACAGGAAACTTTTCGTGTGATTTCCGCGAATATACTGCGAGATTTGGCCGTTCAAATATGAATGCGGCGGAAGAAACTCGGAAGTTCCGATGAAAACGCGGGAACTATTGTTGAGTAATTATGCCAAAACGACTAAAATCTGGATTTTGTACGAATTGACAACGCCGAGAATTAGCAGCATAGGGAAATAACATAGCGATTCTCCCATAAGAACACGTAGTGTTAGGACAACGTGAAACGCACTATAGTTTGGCGACCCTTGGGTTTCGGTTCAGTTGGCGGACACCCCTCTCGCCTAACCGTCGCTAAGCATATCGCTTGTTCGTCTCGTTTATTATAAGTTATTGGAAAACGGACAAATTACCTATATAAGAGATGTAATGAAAAACTTTGTCACCCCCACACAATTCAATAAAAACGACCGGTTTCGCTGTGATCGTAGCAATATTAACGGGAATTAGATTTTCAAATATCTCGGAAACCCGGTAATAAGAACGATTTCATTTAAACATGATATTTATTATCGATAAAACGTAAATACGTAAGTTTTTATCTTTAATAAATCCCAATGACATGTGATACATTATTTGCGACAGATTGTTACAAGATTCAATATTCAGACGCACTTTCACTTGCGCAACCGATCTTTCCTTGATGTTGACGATGCGGAGATCAACAACTAATGTATCCTATATTAAAATTCTCTCAAAGTTAAAATTTAGTGTAGACAATGTGTGAAAGAGGTTTAAAAACAATCTAAAATCTATAAGTCTTCCTCTGACCCTTTGTGACTCCATCTGTCACACTATTAAAATGCAAATAACTTGATAAAGGATCGAGACACATTTTTTAAATTTGGCAGGACTGCTCCATTTATATATTTGAAGGTGATGACGAATAAAGCTCGAAAAAGTCCTGAGTTCGACTCCAATGGAGACATTTCCGGTTCCCATAAAATAACACGTAAACATCGATTTTTCGACGTGCGTGCTTTTCTTCTTTATGAGATCTAACGGAATGTTGCCTTGCAAACCAATTACGTTGTTAAAACTCGAAATCCCATTGTCATTCCATTCCTTGTGTGTGAAACGTATTTTGAAAGCTTTTAATACGAGAAAGAATGAAGGAGAGGGGAATAATTTTCATAGCAACCAATGTAAACAACATTCGTTGCGTTATATGCGAGAAGTAATACATTTGAATGTATAACATTAATATATTAAAATCACTTAGAATCATCGTAGGAGTTCGAGACTTGAAACAACGAACGCCTAAAAGAACAAACGTTTGTTTTCCTGGCATCGATTTTTGAATATGCGTCGAATCGATCACCAGATCAGTTTTTAATGCGAGAATTTGACTCATTCTTACTGATTTGCATTGTTACCGATTTCGTGAAATTGGGTACCATTGATTTGGTTTATAG
Organism: Tanypteryx hageni; assembly: GCA_028673005.1. Classification (NCBI taxonomy): domain Eukaryota; kingdom Metazoa; phylum Arthropoda; class Insecta; order Odonata; family Petaluridae; genus Tanypteryx; species Tanypteryx hageni. The sequence continues at coordinate 10,792,914 of CM054120.1, read as the reverse complement.
CTTCGCGTAGCATCTATTCACGAAATTTCATAAAAAACTATCCCGTTGAATTTCAACGGGTATCCTCCTAATTTATATATAATTCACTTGGTAAGAGTAACTAAGGAAGGAAGAAGAATAGTAGAGAAAGGTAGTTCACTTCAGCGCCTAGTTTCAGATTCATGCAATATACAACCATTACCATTGGACCTTTTTTTACTGGTAACTTTCACGGGCGCGAGAAGCCATTTTGACATTAAAATTGAATTAATAGCGAGAAACGTAACCTGATCCTTAATCTCAAACTCCTAGTAATTCAATTGCTAAATAATATTCACTGAAAAAATATTCGTAATTATCAGAAATTCTATTGGTACATCACATAAAATCAAAAAACCAAAATTAATTTGGTAGCTTAACATTTGGAGCTGAAATTCGGAGGAATGTAACAATGTAACTGGAAGGACGAAGACTTTGAGCTCTGATGACACCATCATAAATGGTAACAAGAGCAGTGAAAAGGAATTGATTAAATTGTTTTCCAATCAATTTACTGCCGCGGTGCAGAAATTAAAACAAAATTGTAATGTGAAATTTAAAGATTGGCAATATGCCACAAATTCAAATAGTATATATATAGCAGGGGCAACAGACTATGATATTTAAAAAATATTACAGAGCTACCAAATTAAGCACCTGGGTGTGACAATATTATAATTAAGGACATAAAGAGAAATAAAAATTTAACCAAATTGATAAATACTAGCATTAAAAAAGGGATAGTTCCAGATGGTTTTAAGATTGCAATTGTTAAGTCTATATATAAGGAAGGAAAATATAAGGATTTAAATAATTACTGACCTATTTCCATTTTACCTACTTTTAAGAAAGTTATGGAAAAATATATTGGGAGTCTTTTAATGGGATTTTTGGAAAGAAACAAAGTTATTTCAAAATATTAGTATAGCTTTCAGAAAAAGAAAGGCACAAAAAATATTTTAAAAGACTTCTCAGAGGTAATAAATAGCAATATAAATATAAATAATGATGTCATTGTCGCCTTCATAGACTTCACAAAAGCATTTGACACAATCAACATAGAAGTTATGCTTAGGGCTGTCATGTCCCCAATCCAAGAAGTGAGGACACTTGATGACAAAAATGAGGACTTTTGAGGACATCTCTCTCCCCGGATACCCCAACCCGCTTTACAACCTAACCGACATTTTATTTTTAAAACCTTCCATGTACGTACATACATTAATTTTAGATACAGAAGGCTTATATATTTGATATTTTTTAAGAGACACTCAAAGCAAATGTTTGAATTTAAGTTCGCAGATAATATAATATATTAACAAACCTTAACTTAATTGATTTAAATCTATCACTCCTCATAATAGCAGAATTCACACACATTTGTGTAACATTAGCGCTTAATTAAATCTTAGTTTGATAACATAATTATGAAATGAAGTAAAATGTAAAAAAAATTGAATTTAAATAAAGAACCGCTAGCATATATACTTAAACCTATGATTTATAATATTTTCTTAAATTTTAACTTTTAATCTCAGCATGGAATATTTATATTCTCCTATCGAAATCTTATGATAAATTTACTTATTATGCTGGAAACATATGTAGAAGTCTATCAATAACAGGTAATAGTGAAAGCCAGCGAGTTTTACTGTGATAAAGTAGCTTTTTATAAGTTACTTGGGCAAATTCACAAAATTGTTACATACTTTCAACACATACAGTGTAAAATGAAAAAGTTCAAAATCTTTAAAACAATTGACTCGATGTCCACATCCAGTGTATCTGTTCCATGTTGGATACAGTTATGCAAAATATGCGCAGAGCAACCCACTTCAATTACGAAGGCTTCGACAATTGCAGGAGAACGGACGAAATAATTTGCTACTCACACTCTTTAAAGAAAAACAATCTTCAAACGGCCAAACAGCGACACCTAGTAACGTCTTGTTCTAAGTAAATTACCGGTACCCCCCTATCTACGTTAGAGTTGCGTTCCTGGAAAACGCATAAATCGAAAATATTTTTACCATTGAAAATAATGTAATAGGCGTTGCTTTCGTTCCTGAGCAGATGTGTTCCAGTTATAAACGTCTTTAAATTTGATTTAATGACCGTTTTAACCCCTCAAAGCGTCTTCGACGAAATATGGCGTCCTCTACAGCGTCCTCTTTTACAGTTCCTTAATTTTTTGTTCGTTAAGTTTCTGCCATAAATCACAGATTTCTCGAAGCTCCTTCGATCAGTGAACTTCCTATACAAATATATCCTCTTAACCCAACTCAATGAATATTTTTCACAAAAAAGTGGGTTCAAGTGCGTTATTTGCGCAAAGAGGGAAATAAGAAAAGAAATTTTACTACCGTAGGAAGTACCGGGGAACCCTGCTATGCCGCACGATGCAATGGATGGTATCAATGAAGCGATGATAAAGGTAATAGTAGACGCGCAAGAATCTATGAAATCCTTATATAATAATTCTCAAGTGTCCCGGTATTTTTGGACATTTCCCAATGAAATTAAGAGCTGAAACTTTCGCAATCGTTAAACCCACATGAGATTGTCTCTTAAAAAATCAAACATCCCGGGAAAAGTTTCGGATTCGACTCCGGGAGACAATTATATTTTCCTATAAGTTTACACGGGATATTCGATTTTTCAATGTGCAAGGTTTATTTCCTTCAGTCATTAAAATGTGTAAATATAGACCGAATTTCTCCATTTTGGTTTTATTCGACGGGTAAAACTATAAAATATCTTATTCTTGTAGTATTTAGATGTTACATGGATGAATTTGTCAGAAACACGCATTTCTTTTCGAACTTTTATGGCTTTTTCATACTCTTTTCGGGTGTTGCCAAGGCGACCCGCATTGTTGCCTCCGATTCATTTAAGCCTTCAAATAGACGAAAGAATTGTGTTATTCGCTTCGCGCAATGTCAAACTTGATTGATTGATAGATTGCAACGGAGCCAAAGAGTGGCAAATCAAGTCGTATATTGATGCCAGAATGTAAAAAAACTTCAAGCGCTTCATTATCTGGGAGAATATATAACAACTTACGGAAAAGGAAAGGTAAAATGAATATATGGATGTCAACAAGGTGTTGGGATGAGGAAACCCAGTGAGCACTCACCAATCAGACGACTTCAGGTTGGCGAGGCCCCGGGGATGTCGAAGCGACACACGTAAAATAACACAAAAACACAGAAACATCACAAACGTATAAAGCTTTCGGAACTACTCCTTCTTCAGCTACAGAGAGAGAACTGATTTTCCTCATCCCAACACCTTGTTGACATCCATATATATATATATATATATATATATATATATATATATATATATATATATATATAATTATTTATTCATAATATAATTATTATATGAAAACATAAGCGCGTTTATTATAGAAAATATAAAATTATATTGACGTTGATTCTTATAACTATTACCAAAAGTAACAACATTTCATTTACAAAGTTAATGATCTGGAAAATTTTCTAGAAAATCAGGATTTATGGTCACCAAATGATCGCTATATACTTTGATCTAGTTTTATTTAGGACCTATTTCTAGGAGATAAGAATAAAATGCCTTGACTACATTTATCATCGCCGAGACAACGGACGCAACGAACGGACTATTCTTCCAAATGAGAATTTGAAGAAAGAACTCCTGAATAAATATTAGTGCAAGGGACGAAGACTGCACTTTTAGGCGACGGGGTGGCCTATGCACGACCAGCCGCCTGCTTTTTATTCTTTCTTTCTCTCATCCCACAATAGCTATTTTTAAGAAGTGCTTTTAGTGTGCCAGGTTGTGCATCCTGCCAAGAATACCGGCTACGTCCATCTCAGTTGTTTCTTTTGTAGCGTTTACTGACCCAAAAGAAGAAATTAATCATTGCAAAGGCTAATGTCCCAATTTACTACTCAATTAAAATCGAGCACAACTATTCTTTTTTCTAGAAATACGAATCTTTTGAAAGCGACAATGGATAATGTTTTGGATGAGCAATTCTATTATCTCGAAGAAATGTTTAAGAAAATGCAAAACAAATACATCAGAAAATGTTTTTAATTATAACGGGGTTAACTCAAGCGATGTCCTCCAAACACGTCTTTGTAAAGAATAATTACGTATTTACATCAAAAGAAAGCCATAATCTGCGAGAAATTTTATCGGTCAAAATCATGATTTATTTTGCAACTGGGCAATATAAAAAGAAGTAGATTTACAACAATAGAGGTGATTTGAAATTAATCTGAAATTTATGGTTTTAATTTCAATCTTTCCGGTTTTTCTTGTGCTAACATTTTCATTTCATTCGTTGTAGCTTACTAATTTCTCATAATACGTACAATCTAAGAAAAATTACGAATAATAAATATTCGAAACTTGCATAAATACTTCTTTCTAAATAACCAAATTTCCTTTCTAGAGCAACCATCAGCAATGCTTATGTTCTTCCTCACATTATTATAATTAAATTATTGAAATAGGCAGGAGCGTTAGGTGAAAGATAATGTATACGAGAACGAGAAATTATACCATGTGCACCATTTATATAGTACTAAGACGTCGATTCAAAATACTTCGCATGATTACGTAACCGCGGAATTCGATGGCTCTGTTGGCCACAACTATTTTTAAAGTGTTAAGTGCAGCGTTTGGAGAAGATAAAGTTGGTTTTATAGTTTGAAACTTCTTATGGGAAATCTATCATAATTTGAAATTATCCTTTGACTCAAGTGTCTCTTTCATTAAACCTATCACACTCTTATAAGAAGCGATTATTTAATTTCTAGGAATACAGTATTACTGGGATGGGAATACCAAAAAATATGGTATTGGTTAACGTCTCGCTTATGAATTATATGCAATGAAAAAGTAGATTACCTTCGGTTTGAATTCGACTATGAATGTCTTTCGCCAAACCTAAGAATTTTAAAAATTAATCATTTTTATCATAAAAAATTAAGACAACATTTTGTAACGCCAATAAGCCCGATTTTAAAACTCATAATAAATAAATAAATTCTCGACTGTCTATTTAACTCCGTGTGCTTCATTTTATTTACGGCTAAAAACACTTTCGATTTGAAAATCATATAGTCACGCGCATGCACACATCTTCCATTTCCATCGTTCTCGTCTCCATCCACGGCTTGGGAACAATTCTTCGGCATGCGCCACTCACCGAAATCAAGCTGTCGGCTGTGTTCTTCCTATTGTGTGGGCCGGTAGCTGCCTCTCGCCTGCTGGATGCGAGTAGCAGTCGGGGACTGGCCCGCGTCTATCGCCAAGCGCCTTAATCGATTCTCTGACGTCCGAAAACTCGTGGAGCGGGGTCCATTGTGACGTTTTGGGATGCATCCTACTGGGCCAAGAATACGCTCTCTTAAGCTCCCCTCCAATTTCTATACACGACTCTTAAAATAAACATTTCTATATCCTAGAAATATTTTTTAATTCCTGATGTCGCAAAGGATCACTTCACGGCCAATAAAGATTCGTGTCCGATAATCACGAATAATCGGTTGCTGATTTTTTTTGCTGCGCCACTCTCCCTTGGGATAAAAATGAGAATCTGGGGGAGGAAGAAGAAGGAGAAGAGGAATGGAGAAAAGAAAATAAGAAACGGTGTAAGGGGAAAAGGGGATTAAGAGTGATAGAGGGAGAGAGAGAGAGAGACAGACAGACAGAGAGAGACAGACAGAGAGAGAGAGAGTAGAGGACGGCCGGGAGCCATGCGGACAGCAAAGGGCAAACTACAATATTAATTGCGAAGTACTGAGACAATTGAAGCCCTCATTAAAAATGGTCGGAGTCAAAAATAACGCAACAGTCTCAAAGATATCGATAACCCTTCGATGCCGATTTCAAGGTTTATATAGCTCCCCAACAAGCTTCACTTTTAAGGCGCTACCAACAATAAATGGAAACAAATGGGTTAAGAAGGCAGAGAAATTAAATAATAAAGTGCTAGCAGATGTATTAGGAGGGTGTGGGTCTAAAATAACAGATTTAAATCACTTGATCTCTGTATCTGCAGTGATATTGTCAGACAAAATGTTAGGAGAATCCCATGGATATATATTAGGCAGAGAAAGAGTGGTGTGAAAAAATGAATGAGTGGGTGAATAGAAGCATACTGGAAGGACCTATTTTTATTGATGGAGATAAAGAAGGGAAAGCCAGGGATTATGCTGACGATTTAACAAGAGAGAATTTTCAAGAACTACAAAAACGATAAGGAAGAATTAGATATATGAAAAGGGAGGGTTGCGAGACACGGTGAAACAATACAATAGTAAATAAACAAAAACTCCTTCACCGTAAAAAGGAAGAGCATCATGTAGTGTTTGTATTTGTTCCCAGATTTACCATGGTGAGGTCCAAACATAAACCGAGAAAAATTGGAAATATGGGAGAGGATCAAATGCAGGAAGCAGTTGCGTTAGTTATAAACGAGAAGTAGTCTATACGTGAAGCAGCATGTGAAAAAGGGGTACCTTTTCAGACTTTGCATCGATATGTGAATAAAAAGAAAATGTCTCCATCTATTGACATTAGGAGGCAACCTAACTATTCTGTACGCCAAATATTCACCAAGGAGTAGGATTGTGACCTTGATGATTATATTAACACTTGCAGAGTAACATGTGTTATGGCTTTTCTACGACTGCTCTGCGACGACTGGTTTTTGAAATGGCAGAGAAAAATGACATCAAAAGAACTTTATCTTGTAAATCTTCTAGATGTGCTGGATTGGAATGGATGAGAGGTTTTCTGCATCGCAATAGTAATCTAAGCATCAGGAAACCTGAGGGTTGTAGTCTGTCGAGGTTAACATCTTTTAATAAGCATAATGTGATGATGTTCTTCAACAATCTTATAAGTGTAAGGAATCGATTTCCTAAGTTACCTATCAAATGGTTCAAGGGTTTTAATTTTAGATGAGACAGGGGTAACCACAGTCCAAAAACCAAAAAAGGTTATTGCACAGAAAGGAGCAAAGCAACAAAATCAGTGTACAAGTGGTGAAAGAGGTCAGTTAGTTCGAGTAACAGTGATTATTTCTACTTCAGGGAACTATTTATCCCCAATTATGATTTTTCCTCGAAAAAATTTCAAAGCTCATATGCTGAATGGGGCACCAACTGGCACTCTTGGCCTAGCAAGTCCTACAGGATGGATGACATTCAAACTTTTTCCGCTGGTAATGAAACATTTTATCCAACAGTCACACAGTTCAAAAGAATGTCCATCATTGCTTATATGTGTGAATCATGAAAGTCACATGTCTATAGAAGTCTTGGATATGGCAAAGGAAGCTGGAGTCACCATGTTGACATTGCCTCCTCACTGCAGCCATAAGCTGCAGCCACTGGATTTGACAGTGTTTGGCCCACTAAAAGCATATTACAATACAGCTGCTGATTCCTGGATGTTGAGAAATCCTGGTATAACAATGACTATATACCAGGTTGCAGAATGTGTTGGGAAGCATTTATAAGGGCAATGACACCAGCTAATATTACGGCAGGCTTTAAAAGAGCAGGTATTTTTCCCTTTTGATGCTCATATATTCCAAGATTGGATTTCTTGACATCTGGTGTAACAGATAGTCCACAAGAGACCAGTTGTCTGATTGTGCTGCTGCAAATTTTGAAGAAGATACAGAACCAACCACAGAAACACATATTTCACCAAAGGTTTTTCGTGGCTTCCCTAAGTCTCTTCCCAGAAAGAATAAAAGTGTTGGATGACCAAAAGGGAGGAGCATTATTCTGACTGACACTCCAGATAAAGATGTCATCAAAGAAAAGGCAGAGAAGAAACATGAAAGGGAAATGGCAAATGCCCAAAAAATATAGCTGTAGAATTATTTAAAAGACTGAAGAAAATTGAGTCATCTGAAAGTGAAGATGCTGACCCATTGGACTTGAATGATGAGTCAGACAGTGAGGAGTCATTTCCTGGATTCCAGGATTTAGAAAGAGACCATATCATAGGTCTAGTCAGGTTTCCTAATGACATATATTATGTAGCAAAGATAATTGCCGATAAAGATGAGGATGGATATTATGAAGTGTCTTACTTAAGGATGAGTAAAAAAGTTACTGGATTTGTAAAACCTAATGTGCTGGATGTGGCAACTATAAATTCATCAGATGTGACGATGATACTTCCTCAGCCATTGCCCATGAAAACCAAACGTTTATCAGGGTACTTATGTTTTCCTGTTCACTATGGCAATCTTGAGGTACGTTAATGTAACCTGCCAAATCTTAACATTTTCTCCACTTTTAATCAAGAGAATTTGGATCATTTATTGATTGATTTTGTTCTCTTTGAATTTTATGTGCTTAGTGTTCCATAAAATGTTGTTTTCATGAAATAAATTATTAAAATTTCTTATAAATACACTTTTTATGGTTCTGTCTCTCTGTGTGCCATATGTGGTACACAGTGAGACATTATTTTCCCTTTCTTTTAAAGGCAAAATCTTTGTCAAATTAAATAATTTTTTCATTTTTAAATCGTTATAATATAGGTAAAGTGCTGTATTTATTAATGCATTATTTAAGCTTCCATTGAAATATAATTGCTGAAGTTAGAGACAAAAAATTAATTTTTGTCTCACTGTCTACTACTCTCCCTATAAACATTTTTCCTGAATGCCGACAGGAATATGGCACCATCTCTTCATCGATAGAGAGATTATGACTCCACACAACAAACTGAAGAAATTGTTTGTTTATATATGTTATTAAAGGTCTTAGTTTTGCATATTTATTAGATTTATCTAATTTATCATCGTCCAACAAATGAAAATATTATTTTATTTTGTCAAACCGATTTCTTGACATGGTTTTCCTAACCATTGGAACTCCCTTGTCTTCATCTTTGCTCCAATTAAATTTAATATGAGGAAGAGTGTGATAACCTGATAATATTAAAATTCCAAAAAATCTTTTCAGTTCAGCAGGCGTTACAGAAAAATTGTGATCATTTTTGCCCATGGCATATTTTTTTTGAAAAATCAATCGCTTGCTTTAAAAGTATGTCAGTTATGAATAAATTAAAAATATCTATTGTGGAACAGTAACTGTATTCTACAACCAAATCCTCTACCATTACTTCTTCACAATCAATGGGAGACGGAGAATACTGAGGCATACCTCTGACCAAATCCAGAAGACTTTTTTCTGTATGAGGCCATTTTCTCTTCACGTTCATCTTGATCTTCTAGCACCTCATCTTCATTGATGTTGAGGTGAATCTGAAAGGTTCCAACAACATTCGAAGGAATCACAGCTCCTCCATCGTTCAATAAAATTTGGTCATCATCGATACATTCCTCATCTGTCAAATTGTCCACCTCAGCAGGTACAATAACTACATCAATCTCTCCTTTTTATTCCTCCTTACTAAGTTCCTCTCAAACTGCCTAAACTTTCTCAGCCATAGTATTTTTTTCAGAATTCATCTAGTGTACCAAAAAGATATTATAATAAAATATACATCAGATGAAATATGATTTTATGATTACAAAATATTTTCCTTCTAATAAACGCTTACCTTGCTAATAAAATAATATGTCAGTTCAGAAAAGTTGACGTTCCTTGAGCACTGCTACTTGTAAAATGACAGGTCTGCTTGAGACTGATATTTTCTGAAACAGGTACCGACAACTTAGGTTTCACTACACTGTAACACTTTCAAGGTATGCTGAATATCTTATATGAAGTATATATAGGTAGGGCCAGGTGGGAAGGGAGAATTGAGAGAAATGCAGAGGGGAGAAAACTTTGTACTGACATTGTCATCAGTAGCTGCAGGAAGTTGGTCAGTGTCTATTGATGTATGTTATTGCTGGATTAGTATAGATATGCTCAGGGGAAAAGAGGAGGAAGGGAGAAATGCAGAAGAGCAGAGAAAACTTTGTACTGACATTGTCTTTGGTAGCTGCAGGAAGTTGGCCGGTGCCTATTATTGGCGAATCCCCTCCACATTAATCCCAATGTTGCAAAATCACAACATTGTTTTTAATAAATGAATACACATAGTACTAATTTAAAAAATAATGTTGACAGCTTTAGTGAGAGATAATGATACCTAACATAGGAATTCAGCAATGATATGAATTTTTTCATTGTAGAATTGAAATTATAAAGAGGCAAATACAAGTGTCTGAAAAGGAACTTAACTCCTGAAAGTTAAATTTATACTGTGGAGACAGTGAAACTTTTGGTTGACCTTTGACAATTAATTCAGCAATAGAGGTCTTCATTTGTAAAATAAGGTTGTTTCTTTAGGAATATTTACTTTTAAAATGGCATATAAATTTTTGTGAACTTAATGTTGTGATTTCGCAACATTGGGTATAAATGGGTTAAGTGGGACAGTTCATATGCATAACGTGTGGATATGGGGAGGAGTACCTCCTAGAGTCACAGTTGAACATCAATGTGACTCTCAGAAAGTGAATGACTTTTGTGCTATGACTGTTACAAAGGTTTATGGACCATTCTTCTTTGCTGAGAAAACAGTGACTGAAATTATGTATCTAGACATGCTAGAACTCTTTCTTTAACCACAGTTGCAGCAAGGTAGTAGACATCCTGTTCCAACAGGACAGTGCTCTGCCTCATATTTTTTCCTTGATGCCAAATTCCCCAACAATTGGGTTGGTCGAGGAGGGCCTATCGGGTCGCCACCATGGTCACCCGACCTCACATCCCTTGATTTTCATTTCTGGACGAAGTTTATGTTCCTCCTCTGGCACGATCCTTAGAGGAACGACAAGACAGAATCCATAATGCAGTAACGATTGTCGATAAAGATATTCTACATAGAGCATGGACTGAGATTGCATTCAGGTGGGATATGTGAAGAGGATATTTTTGGCTTTTGTTGTACAGCAATTATTTTTCCAATATGTGACTTGAATAAAAAGTTATGACTTTCAAATTGTACTTTAATTTATGTACACTCTGTATAATCTTTATGTTCACGTTCATTCCTTTGTCATAAATTACCCAATTCATTTAGCTTACAAATGCTGTGTATACATAAGAAAATACACGTATTTATGTTCATTTCTTTGTCATAGATAATCCATTTCACTTAATTTTCCAAATGGTGCATGCGCATAAAAGAAAATTAAACTAATGAGGTATTTGCAACAGATGTTGTTTACTTCATTCGTCAGGAAAAATTTTTTCATTGACAACAATTAAAAAACACGAGAAAATATCTCTAAATTCAAAGTGATTTACAACTTTCTCCTTTGATGAAAATGTACTGAACAAAACATATGCTATTTGACTAGTTCTACAAAGTTGTTTGAAGACTTTTTTGTTATAAGTGATATTGTACAAGATATAAAGAAAAGTTCATTTTTGTCACCAGTAAAGTGGCACTCCTGATTAATTATAATGATTATAAATCATTTATATCATTTTCTTGGTTTCTTTGCTCCTATGACCTAAATACCAAATTTCATCAACATCCACCTAGTAGTTTCTGAGATGAAACATCGGATGGGCATGACCTGACCATAATGTGTTCTTCTTTTTACTTATTATGAAGATCACCTAAAAACATAATTAGTAGCATAAATGTACTGAAAAATAGACATCATAATAGACATTATCATTACAAATTTAACTTTCAGGGTGACACTTGGCAATGCTTTTCTTTCACAGATCTCTTGAATGTTGACAGAAACTTTTCAGAAACACAATCAAGCCCAAAAAAACATAAGCATTGGTAGACTGCCCCTAGCAAGATCCGTGATTATTCTTGGTTAAACCCTGTTCTCCAAGGACCCCTTCTTCTTGCAATCTTCTTCATGTCCTGATCACCCTCTTTCTCTGTGAAGTGGTCTATTAGCTGAAACCAATTGCTTCCTTTTCCTTCAAGTTTTCTTTCTAACATGTCATTAACTATATACAGGCCAAGGTAATTCTTGCAGACTCCCACTGATCTGAATTTAGTAAGAAATAGTGTTTCCATTAAAACTGAGGTATATTTTATTTTCTTGATCTGAACGAAAAATTTCTAAACACACATGAAGAATATAAATTTTAGTAGCATTTTAATTTTCAAGTATTCCCAAAGGTAACTAAAAAAGGCAAGGTGAGTCCAGGAGGCTCCTTGCAAAAAATCCAAACTGCTCAATTTTGCAAACCTGAACCTGAACTGTGATTTTGTTTTTACTTTGAACCCGAACCAAACCTGAACCAGTTTTAAAATGGGTTCAAAATCTTTCAGACAATCCATGTAAGTATATAACCAAATGAAAAGAAAATAATTCTTACTGATGTTTGGTGGACGAGAGGGATTTTATGTCTCGAATATTCAGATCTCTCAAAAATCAGAATATTTCTCTTCACTTTCTAGATTTGATTTGTTGCTTGATCTCCTCACACATCGTGAATCAATGGCAGTGATTAGCTTTATTTTAAATTGGGCCTCTGTAACAACGTTCGATGCTTGACACAAGCTTGACATTCAAATATAATTAAAGGAGAGGAGAATTTCTAAATGATTATCTTTTGTTTGCCATTGTATATTTAGATCCTAGATACAGATTGACTTTAGATGAAGAGAAAGTAAAGAAAGTTAGAATCCAAATTACAAAGACACTAAAATTACTGGAAAATATACAGCCCTCAGACAGTCTGAAAGACAATATGAAACATTCTGTACCAGTAGTAAGTATTTTTGAATCTGTAGCAGATAATGACTTGCTAGAGCAGTTTCTGGAAAAAAAACTGAGAAATCTCACACAAACACTAAACACTATAGAAATCAAAATAATTTAGAACTTGCATTTGAAGTTTATGAGAAAATTCAAAGGCTTCTAAAGGACAGTAAAGTTCTTAACTGCTGTTAAGAAAATAAAAACTAGTACCCTATTTTGTATCATGTTTCTCAGGCCACTTTAGGAGTTCCAGTGACACAGGTTAGTGTTGAGCGATCTTTCTCAGCATTAAAATTTATTTTATCACCAAAGCATGCCAACTTATTGGAGACACTTGAAAATATTCTGCTGGTCCATTTGAATGAAAATTAAAAATAAATGTTGTTTGTTTTCTGTTATATTTTTTAAATTGATTTTTTTGTCAATTGTTGTAGATGTTGCCCAACATTTTTTTATACAGTTCCTAATTCTACCAACATTTGTTATTAGTTTCATAGATCATTTTGTTTGTTATTATAATGTATTTTTCAATGTTGATTTGCATTTTTTAATGAAGTCATTTAATCATAAATTAATGAATTTTATATTTAAAATTAATTTAAAAATTTTTAACCGGAACTGGAACTGAACCGTTCAAAAAATTTCTGTATGAAACGAACTGAGCCTTAACCCAGAAAATTTGAAACTGTCAGAACCTGAACCAAACCCATAAATTCTCCAGTTCAATACCCTGAAAGAAACTATCAGAAATGGGATCATTGTGGACATATGGAAACATTGCAGTTTCATTATGGCAACACTGCTGCTCAAGCCTGTTTTCTGCTGAACCTCTCCTTCTATCTTTAAGATTTAATGGCTAAAGTACAAGAATACTTTGTGGACAAGTTGGTTCCAATCAGATATGTTTGGGAGATGATCAATAAATCATTGACTAAACATTATCTGCCATGAGAAAATATAACTTTCATCAAATTGCTCATACCATTTTGTGGTCACTGCTCATTTTGACAATAAGAGGTCCAAGCCAGATAAATATGGGTTGAATGTGTATTGGGGAAGCTATTCAAAGAAATTTTACCCTCTCTAAGGTATTTCTTACTTAGGTAATGACAGAAAGGCAAGAGCTGAGCCTATCTTAGGGAAATGTGTGGTTATGGAAATTGTTGAACCATATTATAAGACAAGCGACAACAAAACCTCAAATAATTACTTAGCTGATTTAGACACAGGAAAACAATTACTAGCAAATGGACTAACTGTGATTGTAACCATCCAAAAAAGCAAGAAGTGCACTCCAAAACGTTTTCTGCCAAACAAGAAAAAAATCCCTGAATTTTCTGTTTGGATTCATTGATGATTTTTCACTTGTATCATGTATACCTTAGTCAAGCATTGCTCTTGTCCTGATGTCAAGCATGTGCCATTCTTCAATCTTAGACCCATAGACAAAAAACAGAAATAACCATGTACTACAATGAGATAAGGGGGTTGAGTTGATTCACTTGATCAAATGGTTCATGCTTACATTTGCAAAAGGAAAACAAACAGGTGGCCCTTAGCATTTTATATTAATTTGATTGATGTTTGTCCTGGTGTATCCTATGTAGTCTGGCTAAACTTGAACCCAAACTAGAATGAAAGAAAGAAGAATACCTAGAGATGTCTGTTACTTATTGATGTGGCCGAGTCTTCAGTGAAATCATAAACTCAAAGAAGAAAAATAACTGGACTTCAGCAAGCAGCAACATGGAAATACGTGGTCAACCATCATCTACCCCTGATGGTTAACTTACCAGTGGTGCAAAGAAGATATGATGCTACTTATGCTCTGCAAAGAAAGCCAGGATGCAGAAACAAGGTTGTGAGAAGTTTAACAAAAAAGTATCCTCAGAGCAGTTGTGGCCTTAAATAAGGGCAAACCCAGGGCCCCACACTGTAGGGGCCCCCCAAATTTTTCAAATGTGTTATTGGGTAAAGAGGTTAATATGGGTTTTAACTACCATCTAATGTAATCTTTTATAATAATTTTTTGGAAAGGTTTGGGTTTGTGGGTGTACCCCAGTAGCAAATCCTTCATATAATCAAAGGAAGCATTGCTTGTCCAAGAATATTTGGCATAATCGAGCATCTAATTTCAGTTAAGTCACTTCTTGATTACAATGTAGGAAATTATTTCCATGCAAACAAAGAAGATATAACTGCATAGGGTAGAGAAGGGGTGGAATATGCTCATGTGCATACAGGCTCTACTCTGAGGGGTGGAAACAAAGGATCGAGGTTGGAAGGAAAGTAAATGTCAGAATTGATAAGCCTGTGAAATGTACAGAAACAAATAGTGTTGTGAGTTTTTGCTTACCTCACTCCTTCAGTCACGCTTCACTTTGTATGCTTGTTGTTAGTATTGCAAGCACATGTAAGCATTGGATGATGCAGTCAAGTATGGTTTTTTTGTTGCATGATTTTTTGCTGTGTTAATTTCAGAATTCTTGACTTTGTTAATGTTAACTGTTAACTGTTGTTCCTCACCTCATATTTTGGGCCCTGTATCACCCAATTTTCATAGCCTATTGATACATAGGCCAACCTAAGAAAATTGCACCGACTACTTTGAAGTCTTATAAAAGCTACTCACAATATATAAGACGAATATGCATAAATTTTGTTTGCATTTTCTTGCCTAATTTATTGTCATAGTGTTTATTTCTAAGATGCACCATCTGTAATGGTCATTTTGCACCATAACATCATTTGAATCCATATGCCATTGAGTTAAGAAGCAGACATCATTCCCTCTAAGGCAGTGATTGCTAATGTGGGCAGTACCATACCCCAGGGACGTTAAGAGATGTTTTGGGGGATGTTCGACATCAAGAAGCTTGCCGAATTGAACATTTTAGAAGTGCATCTATAAATAGTATGGTTTATATGATTAAAAATTACTGTATTTCTCGGCATATAAGATGCACTTTTTCCCCAGAAAAATAACCCCAAAATTAGCTTGCATCTTATATGCCGAAGGTAAGATTATTACTGTTCTCAGTACTAACACTAATGAACATGCTCGTCCCCAAAATGGAATATATAGCAGTGATTCATTGCAAAAACATTAAAATATACATTATTAATAATTAATAATAAAAAATTGTTAATATATACAAAAATACCTTATGCAATGTGAATGCATTTTCATTATTACGCTTTAATATATATCCGCTCAAAGTGATTACAATTTCGGCGTGTTTGCGATGTTTTAGTTCATAATTAGCCTGTTGAATAGCGCGATTAATGACACAGAACAATAACATTTGTGTAGACGTGATAAATACTTAAAACATATCTATGATAAATTTAGGTGTGTTGAGATCACAATGGCTATAAAAGTGAAAAGACATGCCTTAACTGTTAGCTATTAGGTTCAGGCGATCCGATGCGTAAAAATGCACGGAAACCGAGCAGCAGAACATCATTTCGGTCTACCCCCTACAGAAAAATGATGTGATTGTAGAAAACGAGGAAAAACTGAAGCTGATGGGGTATGAGAAACATAGTCTTCCTAAGGTTGGGCTTAAATGGCCACAACTAGAGGAGGAAGCGATGGATAAGGGGTTGTTCATAAATCACGTGACGCGATTTTTGTCCATTTTTGCCTCCCGCCCCTGAACTCCCGTGACTCTCAATCCTTCTGTGTATTTGATCTACCTTACGGACAGTGTTGCCAGAATGAGGAAAGGTTCCCTTTTCGAGGGAAACTTAAGCATGCGAAACATAATGAAAATCCTTTTAAAAAGGAAATTTTGAGGTCTAAGAAATGAGCGACTAATACATATTTGAAAGAGTGTGACATGGGAGTGGCTGGATCGGAAAAATAGTTAATTCCATTGATTACACGTTGTCTGGAATAGAAGATAACGAACACTAATAAGAAAAAGAGGGATGCTTGTACAGAATGCATTCAAAGGACACTCAACTCCTGAAGTTAAAAATTTAATTAATGCAATGTAGGGGCGTACCTAAAGTATTTGGCACCCGGGCAGGATCCTTCCTTTGGCACCCCCATAAATAACTTTAAAATTGAAACACACAGAAAAATATTTTATGTTTGCAAGTAGTTTTTAAACAGTATAGTATTGTCATAAGCAAATTGGAAATAATAAAAATGCAGGTCATAAAAAATTCAGTGAACAGGTAATATAGGGTTGCCACACGTCCTACTTTCGGTAGGACGGTCCTACAATCGCTAGAATGTGTCCTACGTCCTACATTGATGCTTAAATGTCCTAATTTTACACAGTAGAATCATAAAACGTAATGGTGATATTATTATTATGCCAATTCAACTACAGATTAATTTTGTCCATTATTTCAAATTATACTGTATTCACGTAAGACGTGTGTCAACACTGGCAAGAGTGGCAAGTTGACAACCCCAAATTATAGCGACTGTCAGCTGTCATGTGATCTGTGGCACGAGTTTTCGAAGTCTATAGTAGATAGTCGATCGTGAGTTGATCTGCGAAGTTTGTTTTGAAATTGAACTTTTGAGGCTTTATCTTTCCCTTGGACTTGGATTTGGACTACAAGGCTTGTAGTTGAAAGTTCTGGGTGAGTAAGTAAAGTCATACATAACTTAATGTAATATTGTTTATGATTTATGACTTACAACAACATAACAAAAACACATGAAAATTGTATCTACTCATCTTGTGCAGTGTTTCTCAACCGAAAACCAGTCACAGACCGGTAAAGGTTATAAACATTCCACCGAGGGTCGGTAAAATTTACCAGCGGTTGAGAAACACTGATCTAGTGCATTGTTAAAACTGCTATTATAAATTATATAAATAATATAATAATAATTTTTGATTTGTTTTAGCCGTAACAATGGAAAAAGAAAATACCATTTTAATGAAAATTGGTTGTAAGATTACACATGGCTGCAGAATGAAAATGAATTTGAAGGAAGATGTAAATACTGTATCAAAAGAATGTAAAATTGGTACACACTTATGAAAGAAAAGAACAGATATTCCTTTACATATTTATTGATAAAAAAATGAAAGCAAATAAATGTAAAAAATATAATTATTATTGATGAAGAGGCAAAGATTTCATTCCTTCTGATGTAACGAAGCCACAGAAGCAAGCAGAAGTACTGGTTCCAGATTGCAGGGATTTCATATTGCATAGCAGAACGTACCACCATAAGCCATTTACGTAAAACTAAAAATAAAAAAATTACATTCAACTTTACGGTAAAAATACGCTGTATAATTGTTATTTGGAAGTAATGAACGCAGAAACATATAATAATGGACATTTAAAATATTGCAGTCAATGAAACAATGATTCGTAGCATGAAAAATGGCGTCATGCAAGAACGATTATCTATAAATATGAAATTATTAACTTTATTGTTATATTAATTAAATATTATTGATGATATTAGCCTTGCCTTGGCAGACAGCGATCGGAAGAGAAAATAATGAATATTGTGAACTTCTTTTAATATTAACGAGAAGAAAAACACGGAAGTTAACTCCGAGGATATCAATAAAGAATTTTAAAAGGCACAGTCGTATATGTTTCTGCATTCGTTGTATATCTTGGATATTCCTTTATGTTACTAAATTACTTATATGTAGAAATACTTACTTAACTCGAGCAAGCTTCTTTTCCCTGCATCACGTCGACAATGAACGTTTATCACAACAATTCAAATCGGTCGTAAGCGCGCGCAACCTATTTCCCCTCCGCCGTCTCAATTCGATTTGGAAGCATTGGCATTGACGGTCCTCATTCTGTAATCCAAGTGCCCATCCCCTGCACCCAGGCTAACGAAGCCGAGATGACGCCCCAATTTTCCGATTGCGTTACAGTCGCTAATCAGCTGTTAGTCGAAATTTCCCCTTTCCAGGAAGCCACCTCAGAGAATTGGTTTACTTTTATATCCGATGTTTTTTCTTTCTCTTATTCCGGAACATTACTTGCTGATATTGCTATTGTCCACACTTCCGGCTAATTGTCGCCAATTTTGGCTATCCGTAGTCAATCAAAAGGTACCCTGGAAACAGATAATATCGAGAGTATGGGAAACTTTCGTCTTTAATAGGGAATTTGAACGGTTCGTAACTACTAA
Source organism: Tanypteryx hageni (assembly GCA_028673005.1). Lineage (NCBI taxonomy): Eukaryota > Metazoa > Arthropoda > Insecta > Odonata > Petaluridae > Tanypteryx > Tanypteryx hageni. The sequence continues at coordinate 10,774,039 of CM054120.1, read as the reverse complement.
GATTATAAGATTTCAATTCCCGTACGAATACCCTCGCGACTTTCTTTATTCCGTGCAGAGTGCAGCTAAAGCGCTGGGAAAATCGTACTCCGATAACGAGTTTATCGAATTGATACTGGAGGGTTTAAGTCCCATCGCCAAATCCACTTGAACTTTCGCTAATCGCCCCCAAACCTTACGGGAGCTGGGATCCCTGATCACTCATGAGCCCAAAGGGCATGATGAACCGTCTAAAATACGCGGCAGTCCACGCGCCGTCGGCCTCGCAGAATTAACTCCCTTCTCTCACTATGCCACTTGTATCCTCGCCTGAAATCACTTGTTCCTTTTGTAATAAGCGCGGACATTCCTCCCGCAACTGCCGAAGATGAAGAGAGAGAGAAGATCGTTCCGCGGGGCCACGAGCTAATCAACCGGCTATTTCATTCAACTACATGGCCGAAAATCTTCAATTGCCTCTTGTTAATTGCGATGTTCATTCCGCAAAGATTAAAGCATCGCTAGATACCGGCTCTTCCCTGTCGCTGCTCAACTACGAAACCTGGCGAAAAATTCCCCGCCGCGGACACTTTCAGCGGTGCCCGAACAGATGTCGGAACGTCACCACCCTCCACCTCGTATTGACGAGATGCATTAAATTGAGAGTTCGTCTTCAAAATCGCTCGTGGAGGCATACGTATTACTTGTGCGACTTACCCTTGCAAATGATATTGGGCCAAGATTTCATTAAAATTAATTGTGCTCTTTCACAACGCGTTCTCCTTCGAATACCGCCCAAACAACAAATACTTTTTTCACAGCAATTCTGTTACTCCATCGGCTTCGCCCATCATTTACTCTCGATCAGCTGTTAACGACAAATGCCAGAATATGGCTCCCGCTAGAAACAGAACCCATTTAGCCCCGGGAAATGCCCCTTCCGCAGGTGAAGACGATTCCACCGAGCGATCCCGCGAAATAAAAGACCTTGTCGACGCTTATTCTGACGTCATCTCCCCCCATCCCGGCCAGACCAAGTTAATGGCCTACGAAATTGAACTGCTCGATTCGACCCCTGTCAGATCACATCCCTACCGGTACTCTCGACCGAAGACGACTATGATCAAGAAACATGTCGATAAACTGCTGAATGAGGGAATTATCCAGCCATCTTCCTCTAATTGGAGTTCACCGGCTTTCCTCATTCCCAAGGATGGATCGGAGCGAATCGTGGTCGATTACCGCAAATTAAATCAACAATTGAAGGCTGACAACTTTCCTACTCCCTCCGTAGAACATGCCCTACAATAGTAGGTGGTAGCTCATGAACACTTTGGCTCCAAGTTGAGCAGTGGTAGAAAACTCCTTCACCCAAAAATTTGGGCTTATCCTATAATTTTTGGCTGAAGGAGTTTTCTACCACTGTTACAATATTTGGGAACTGCTAAATACTTCACAATCCTTGATTTGAATTCTGCTTTCCACCAAATTCCCGGCTCCGATCTCCGAGCAATATACTGCCTTCGTCACGTCGTTTGGCCTATATCAGTATAATCGTCTTCCCTAAGGTCTAACAACGTCTCCAAAAGTATTTTCAAGGCTGATTGACAAAGTGCTAGGTGATTAAAAATATTGCTGCGTATATCCCTACAGTGATGATCTGTGTATTTATTCCAAGAGCCTCCCAGAGCACGTCCATCCATCAAGTTGGTGCTGGAGAAATTGAGAGCAGCTGGTCTTACCATCCATCCGGAGAAGATGAAATTGGCTCAGAAAACTATTACCTTTCTCGGACATCGGATCTCAAATGGCGAACTTACGACTGACCCGGAGAGAACTTGTGCACTATCCAGCTTCCCTGCTCCCAAGTTAATTAAGGAGGTTTCACGTTTCCTCGGTATTTGCAGTTTTATTCCAAATTTATTCTGAGTTATGCGGAGATTGCTGCACCTCTCAATGCCCTCCAAAAGAAAAAGTCCATCTTCCAATGGACCAGCTCCCATCAAAACTCCTTTCTCAATTTAAAACAATGTCTCTCTTCTCCGCCTGTACTCCTGCCAAGTTGCACCTGGTGCAGTCCTTAATCAACAGGTTAACGGGGAGCTTAAGCCTGTTGCCTATGCTGGTAGGACCTTAACCAATTATGAACGGAAGCTCCCCTCCTATGAGTTGGAATATCTTGCCTGCTATTGGGCCACGGATAAGTTTCGATCCTACCTCCAAACAAAAACCTTCCATCTATATACTGACAATGGGGCAATTATGTGGCTTTTCAAACATCCTAAGCAGCTAGGGAAAATTGGTAGAATGGTTTTAAAATTGTTGTATTTCCGCTTTGTAATTCACCATGTTCCCAGTTCTAAGAATAGGGTGGCTGATTGCTTGTCCAAGGTGAACCATCAATTAAAGGAAAAGCCCACTCATTGCTCAATGCTCCTCCACAACATCCCATTATCATTTATCAATATTCGTGAGCATCAGGATTCCGATCCGCAATTGAAACAGCTGATTGTGTTGATCAGACAAGGACATCCACATCCAAACTACTTCCCTAAAAAAGGGACAAGTAGTGGTTCCACAGGCCCTTGGATCCATGTTATTTGAATATGTCATTGCTTTCCTACTGCTGGACACATGGGTGCAAGTAAAACTTGTGAAAGAATATGTAAGGAATTTTGGTGGAGAAATATGAAGGAAGAAATAGTGCAGATGGTTAAACATTGTCATGACTTCCAAATCTGCAAGCCTAGGAACACCCTTCCCCATAATGAGATGTCTTCCTCACTGTCCAATTACCCCTGGGAAAGTTGGTATATAGATTACATTGGTCCCTTGCCTAGAAGTCAGAGTGGCAACACCTATGCCCTCACCATAATAGATGGATTTACTAAATTTACCTTCATCGAACCACTGCATTTCCCCTTGGCCTCTCAAGCCATTTGTCTCATTTAACAAAATATTTCCTAAATTTGGATATCCTAAATTTATTATTTCTGATAATGGTTCCCAATTTTTCTCTGCCACAGTGTCTGATATGTGCTTTAAATGTGGTATCTAGCAAGTATTCACAGCCTCTTATTATCCTCAGCCTAACCAAGCTGAACACATCCACCATAATTTCAAATATGCCCTAACCATCTTGTCACAGAATGGCCACAGAAAATGGGATGAACTATTACCCAGTCTAACATTTGCCTTTAATTCAGCTCAATATAGTAGCACTGGCTATGCTCCAGGAAAGGTATTCATGGGCAGGGAACTCCCCTACCCCTTAACCAATTTCTGGAGAATTCCTCCTCAGGCCCTCTATGAGGACAACCAACTCAGAAAGGCATTCCTTATGGCAAGATGTACTTAATAACCTCAAAAGAACCAGGCATAGGCAGGTTCTTGTCTTTAATAGAAGTCATACTGGTAACCCATTTAAAATAGATGATTTAATCTTATGTAGAAGGATTCCTACCAGTTCTAAGACATTGCATAGAACTGCTAAGCTAACATCCCAGTGGGTTGGCCCTTCTCCTATAAAATGGTACATATCTCCAGGAACAGCTGTCACCAAATAAGGAGAGAATTGCTAATATCTCTCATCTTAAACTCGATTGTATTTAAATAATTTTTTCTGTGTATGTATATACCATTAGCATTGGGAATTTGTGACCCCATCGTCCAATGAATGTTTTCATTGCAACCAGCCCCCAGATGCAAATCTGGTAAAATATATATTAAAATATGGCCAATTGCCAAGAAAACGCTAAAAGCGTGTGAATTACCAGGCATTATAGATGGTATCAGGACATCTATGCATGTCAGCATGGCACTAAATCTGTATTGTTTTATGTAACCTAGCCATGTTTTTTTTCTTTTTATGTTCGCTGGTAATAATTACCAGGATTCTTGTAAACTAGCCCCAATTGGGCTAAGGATACCTTAGAATGTCTCTATCTATGTACTGTATGCACTAGGAACTATACTGTAAATTTATTTAAATACCACATTTAGAATTAACTGAACTATACCGCCAATTAATTTACATGCTATATTGTCAATTAATTTAAATATTATACTGTGAATGAATTGGATTGCTATATAGTCAATTAATTTAAATACTATATTGTCAATTAATTTAAATATTATACTGTGAATGAATTTAAATTTAGGTTACCATCTTCTGTACACAGAAAAGGAGGACATTTCAATTTTTTTGGTGAAAAGAGAGGACAAAAGGGTCATCCTGAATTTAAAAAAGAGGACAAATTTATTTATGCAAACAATAAAAAAGTACAGTGTAAACAATATTTACTAATGTTTTGGATTAGCTCATTCATATTTGTATTGTGAAATAATTTCTTTCATTATCTCTGGATTGCCTCTCAAGTATGTATAAAAATCAGTGCATGACATATGTTTGAAATTGTACTGAATAAACGGAATACCTTTCCCAGACTTAACATTAAACCTATTTCTTTCTTTTGTCCACTGACTTTGCATTAGTGAAAATGCTCTTTCTACATTTGCATTGTGAGGTGGAATTGCAAAGAAAAACTGGGCAATTTTCAACAATTCTGAATGGCATTCAATATTTTTAGAATTACTAAAGTATTTGGCCTACTTTTGATGTTCAAGCATGTTTTTCAAGTCTTCAATGTTAATTTGACCTTCAACAAATTTCTTGAGATTGTTCAATTGGTCAAAACACCTAACGTCATCAATTGGTACCCCTTTGTCAATCAAATAGCGAACAGAATATTCTACATCATTCCAATTTGGTACTCCACTAAGTGTCATCCACATAAAACACGAAATGGATTCCATAGGTTTAAGCTACTTATCCAGATATTCTATGCAATTACCATAGAGATTTTTTGTATCACTACAAAATTTTTCACATTCATGATCAAGTCCTTCATAACGTTTTTTGGATAGGAGTTCCTTCACTTTCAAAGGCATGAAGTTGTGATCCATTCATTCAGAGATAATTTATTTCACTGAGACTAGGATATTTAATACTTCTGCAACTGAGTTACTTTCCCTTTCAATTTGTTGTATTTGTGAATGGAATACACTCATAAGTGATTGCATGAGCCAAAGGTAAATTTCACTAAATTCATTTTCAAAGAACCTTTTGATCACAATGGGAGGTTTTTCTTGAAACAGAAAAAGTGCTTTTAATGCTGGAATCATATGTATAAGTCTAGTAATGCCTGGAAATAATGACAGCCACCTCATCTTGCTGTGGGAAAGAAGCTGTCTATATTCAATCTCAACAAACTCACAGTATTCCTTAAGCTCCTCAGTCTGGACTGTATAAATGTGAAAATACTGGTAAATTTTAAAAATAATGTTCTCTATATCAACATCCAAAAGTTCTGTGGCACTGTGAAGACAATTGTTCAAAATATGTGTAGGGCACTCCAATTAAGTTCTTATTCTGTTACTATTTCTTTAATTTTGCAAAGGCATTATTTCCTTCATCATTTCGTCTGAGTCCTCCAAACATTGTATTGCAGTTGTCCCCAGTGAATGCAATACATTTTTCATACAAACCATTTTTTCAAGAGTTTCTTTGACATAAATTGAAATGGCATCTGCTGTCTCATTAGGCATTTTCTGTAATTCAATTAATTTGGTTTGTAAGCCTCCTGCCTTCACATCAAAATACTGAATCATTACTGGGAATATCTTTTCAGAACCATGATTGCTTCCATCAGTTGAAACCCCACAGTATGCAATATTATTTTCTTTAAAAGTTGTTAAAGCGATATTAAGAGAATGGTTTGCAAGTACAGAGTTGCATTTTTTAACATGACAGATGTGCAGTCCATCGATTTATAACTGCTATGATGTTTCACAGTATGAAAAGCAAAGGTGCCCTCTGCAGTAGCTATATCGTACTCTGGTTTACTGACAGCTTTGGCAAAAAAATCTGTAACCTTTCCCGAAGAGGTCTCACCTCAAACTGCTTTCTTATGCTTGTCTGATTCTATGTGATGCTTTAAATCACCAGCCCCTTTATTAGCAACTGAAACATATGTCCCCATTCTGCATACTTTACACTCAGCTTCCCATTCATCTCGGCAGATGAAAAACATGGAAATTTCTTTTTCATCTCTTCTGTGAACGTGCACTTCCGTTTAGGCATTTTTAAAGGAATGATAGTCTTTAATAATATTATTTTCTTATCTGAAATAATCATAACCAATTTTATATTATAATTAATAAATCATAAAATTGTATTAAGTCTAGAACTATAAAAGTGAATAATAAATATTTTTGTATTTACAGTGAAGAACTGTGGTTTTAAACAAAGCTGAACTTCAGTACTAAATGTATTAGTGGCTGCACCATTGGTTGGTCTTCAGCTAAATATTCCGAAATTAGTCAACAGAACACAACTATGGATCAATGCTGTTCTCAGTGGCTCAAGTCCGCATTTCCATGTTGCTGTATTTTTCGAGAAAACAGGGTGCCGAGACACCTAGCAGGTTATACCACTACAAATATCTATTTATATATGCGTGAATTCTGGAGTAAGCATAGGTTGACAATGCTTCGATGCAATGAAGTTAGCGTGATCAGTTTCTTCCACACCTAATTGCAGGGGACGGGCACTCGGATTGCAAAACGAGGACCGCCTTTGGATAGGCTTTCCAAAGCAAACCATAAGCGATGGAGGGGAAGTAGGAAAGGAAGTAGGAGGGGAAGTAAGGGAAATAGGTTGCGCACGCTTTCAAACTGTTTTGCGTGGTTTCAAGTGATTTCGACTGGTTTCACGTGATTTTGAGCGGTTTCACGTGATTCCGAGCGCTTTCACGTGATTTCGCGCGGTTTCATGTGATTGCGAGTGCTTATGCTTGCTTATGCTGTGTGATGCTGTGTTATGTGTTGTTAGGTGTTAATAGTGTTACTCTGGTTCCAACGAGTAATTTGAATCAGCCTCTGTGAGCATCTGTGCACGTCTGTGACCTTCTGTTTAGACTGACTGCCAGTTTTATTTTTGTGAGATGAAAAGTGCGCTATGATTTGCATTTTGTGTTGCGGCCGCAATTGTGGGAAGAAGGCGGGTACTCGAGTTAAATAAGTATTTTGGCATATAATTCATTTATTAATATTTAGAAATGCCTGAGTGTGAAATACGCGAGATCGGCAAGAGGATGTATATTTTTAAAAAATAACTCCAGGTTCCCTAATCCCATTTCCGACTCAAATCGTCGATTCGATGTTTGGTTGAAGCTGGTTGAGAATCCTAAGCTCCTGTCCATGGACCGAATGGCCATCTATAACACCAAAAGACTTTGCCTGACGCATTTCTCGCGGGAGAATTTTATTGAAGGCACTATGAAACTATGTACTTTTATTATATCAATAGTGAAGAAAGATTTGGTGCTTTCCCGGCATATTTGATGGGTGAAGCTTTCTCGGGTGGCGAGCCGGGTCGTATCGACGATCTCTGCCGACGTTTCGACGACTAACTCTGTCGTCATCATCAAGGAACCTGAGTGTCGTGAACGAGAAGTCGTGATCTTCCGGCCTGAGGCTGGCCACGTCGCATTTCCAGCTAAGCTGCTAATGCGAGACTACTCTTAAAAACTAGCTTAGCGCACTTCAATAGCCCATAAATGGGCATATATCCCTCCCTACAAGCGGGGACGCTTGTTTGAAGGGAGAGCAACCTGCACATCAAGGCTGGCAATGGGCCGCTTGTAACGATCCCACCACCTAGCCCTGATGTAGCCTAGCATTCGCACCTCTTCGTGCTTCGATAATGCTGCCTTGCAGTAGAATTCCTTAGACATCCTCGGCAAGAGGATGTCCAGGGGTTCCACGTTTCCGTCTAAATGCATCCGGTCGACATGGTCGTATCTACCACGACCAAGTATCAACTGGAGTGCATTATTCTGCACTACCTGCAGCCTGTAGAGGGTGGTCTTGGACACTTCAGACCAGGCCGGAGCTGCATAGGTGATGATGGGCCTCACGCAGCTCAGGTAGAGGTGTCTCTTAGTGTCGGCTGTCAAGATATCGGGGCGCAGAATCGGGCGGATACTTGATAACACCCCGAGTGCCTTGCGGCAGACACTCTCAACCTGAGGCTTCCAGAGAAGCTTCCGGTCCAGCACAACTCCCAGGTATGTGACCTCTGGGCTCCAGGGGACGACCGTCTCCATCACCGACAGGTCGACTCCAGGCGGCGCTCCTCTTCCCGGATGGAAGACAACGGCCCTGGTTTTAGCGGGATTAACCGCAATACGCCATCGACGATACCAGGAGAACAGATTGTCGACGGTGCATTGTAACCTCTCCACAGCCGCGTATTTCTTGCTGGAGTGCGACAGGAGCGCCGCGTCGTCAGCGTGCAGGGCAAGACTGGTGTTCCACTCAAAATCCCTGGGGGGATGCTGGGTGAAGATGTTGAAGAGTATCAGCCCCAAGACGGATCCCTGCGGAACGCCGGCGCAGATGCGTCGCAGTTCCGATCCGACCCGGATCCAAAACACCCGCAACGTCCTGCCCTGCAAGTACGACTCAATAAGTCGCACCATCCAAGCGGGAAACTGAAGTCTAACCATATTCAACAGGAGTGCTGGATGCCACACGCGGTCGAAGGCCTTCGAGATGTCGAAGAAAGCCCCCCCCGACCGCGTGGTTCCTGTTGAAGGCGTCGGTGACGAAGTGCGTCACTCTACCCAGTTTTTGGGTAGTGAAGTGCCCACTCCTGAAGCCAAACTGTTCGTCCGGGAGAATGTTCTTCTCCTGGAGAAAGTGCTGCAGCGGCTTCTGGATAAGACGCTAAAAGGTCTTCCCAAATCCGGCCAGGTGAGAGATCGGCCGGATGTCTCCGGGGCCAACCTCCGTCTCCGGCTTTTTCGGGAGACAGATGGCCTTTGCCCTCTTCCAGGCAGACGGAAAGTATGGAATCCCGACACACCCGTTGTAAATGGAGGCCATGAACTCTACTGCGGCAACAGGAAGCTATCGCAGGACGATCTTGGGGACGCCGTCGTCCCCCGGAGCCCTCCTCGTCTCGAGGCGATGAATCACTATAATGATATCGTCCCCCGAGAACTGAGGGAACTCCAGCAGCGTCCATGGCCTGCTGGACGGTGGATGTGAGGAGGTCAAACCATTCGGTCTGCATCCTCACGCGTCCAGGGTGGTGTACACACAACTGGCACCCTTTCCGCGATGAATTCACGGAAATGCTGCCAGTCTGCTCGAGCAAGGTCCACACGCTGCGATGGTGGTACTCGCACAGGCGAGTTCCCCAGAAGCAGCAGGGTCGGATTATGGTCTCAGGACATGTCATAGACAGCATGCATACTCAGGGATGCCCTGATGTTGCGGACAACGGCAACATCGAGGACATCCTTGGACGGCAGAAAGGTCGGCTCGGTCGGTGCGAGGACCGTAAGCTCCTCTTCATCTGCCAAATTTCTTAGCCGCGCACCCCTTGGATTGGAGAGGAGGAGTTGGCCGGACGTTCAGGAGATGTACTTCCTCAACGCCATACAAATCATGGCCACCGTGCGCCAGAAGTCGGGGTCCTCATCGGACCGAGCGGTTTCCGGCGCGCTGCTCAGCGGCGTGCTACATTTGGGGCCCTGAATCGGGGCCACTATGGTCTCTGCCGACCGAATGACCTCAAATTCCATGGGCTCGACCTCGGAAAGAGGCGCCGTGGCGGGGCCCTTGCTGGGGCCACACTCTCCACTACTACACCGGCCGGGGCGGCCGTCGTCTGCCGTTCCCTCTCAAGCTCTTTCATAGCCCTTTGCCTCTGCTTACGCAGAGATTTGGGGGAGGGTCTCTGAGGTACCGACTCCTCCCCTCTGACGACGGGACCAGGAGTCGGCCGAAGAGGTGCTCAGGGGGCAGAAGACGGCTCCTTAAGGGGGTCCACCTGCCTGACTGGTTCAGCAGCAGGTTGCTGAACCGGCGTAACTACAGTCGCCGACGGGGTCGGCTTGCTAGTGCCCCCAGCTACTGCGGCATAGGGACGTGAGGCGTCCACTTTTGCCGATTGAGGGACCTTCATCTTGAGAAGGGCAGGCGCAGAAAGCAAAGTTGCCTTCCCAGACGCCTTCTGCACAGAATTCCTCTGCCCCTCCTCGTACCTCTGCAGCGCTTTAAGGTATACTGGGCATTCTTTGAAGGACAGGTGGTCGCCCTCGCAGTTAGCGGATATTGCCGGTTCATCGAGAGGCTTGGGGCAGTCAGATCCCCTGTGCGGTCCCGTGCACCGGAAGCACCTGGTGTCGCAGCTGCAGGCGTGCGACACATGGCCATACTGTTTGCAGTTGTAGCAGGTCAACGGTCCTATGCTGCTCTTGAACTGCTCGATCTTAACCGTGCAGTGACAAATCTTTTTGATGGCCCACGCCGGAGGGGCCCTAGGTGTCCTCTCCAGGTTAGCAACGAAACGACCGATGGGAATCTTCTTCCCATCCTCTACGGCCGTCATCTGACGGACGCCTCGGAGTATGAAGCCCTTGGCCGTCAGGTCAGCCGCGACATCTTCCGGGGAATAGCCCTTCCCAACGTTCTTCAACAGAAGACGCATTTCCTGGACAGACTCCAGTAGCTGGGTATGGTACTGGACGCCAGCTTCGTCCAGGATCTTTGTTGCCGCACGGCGATTGTCTGGTGTGTGAACGATGATCCTGGTGGATGCCCTGCGAACCTCCAGCTCAAAATCATCGCCACACACCTTAGCAAGGTCGGCGGCGATACTCTTGTGGGAGAGGCTCCCGTGAACCGTGATCGGTGACACGCGGACCCTCGACTTTGCCCCTTATCGGGGCGTTGCCCCGCAGGGGCGGAACCCTTTCCCTCACCAGAGGGAGGGCAGGAAGACTTCTTACTTTTAGCCTTGCCACTTGTGACGGGTGAAATCCCCGTCCTCGTCCGTGATGGCATCAGCATCAGCACCAAAGATCGGGGCCGAACGCACTGCCAGTGAGGCTTCAGCTGGAGAGGAGGCAAGCTGTTTTGCCAAAGTGGCCTTCTTCCGCTTGCCGCGGACACCCTCCGTAACTTCCATCGACTCCACGGAGGCAGTGGGTTTATGGCCCTGCAAAGGGCCGTTTACGCCAGTCTGCACGATGGAATTTTTTGCGCCTTGGGCCAACACTGAAGAGGGCAGGACATCTCCCGTGGCAACCGGGGCATCTTCAGGGCCACCCTGAGAGGGGGCGTGTTTCAATACCCGAACCGACGAGGGCGGAAGGGGTAATACCGCGGGTGTTACTCCGCAGGAGCCTTCTTGGGAGGCATCATTACTCTGGCCCTGGGCATAAGTGCAAGGGAGGGCAACGATGGCGACCGGGGCAGCAGCCGGTTCCTTCTTGGCGCACATCGCCTAGTACTGCGTAGGGGGTGATTCGACCGAACGAGGAGGAGTCGCTCGAAAGCGACGATGACCTAGCACGCGAGTCGATTTGGAGGTTCCCTCCTACGAGGGCAACCGAATTCAAAGACCCCCTCGGGTCCCGTTCCATAAGGGAAATTTTTCAATTCCTCTACGGAAAACTCGAATCTAGGCCCTTTTCAGGGTCAAGAACAACCGGAGACTGGCCGCAGAAGACCAGCCCCCACTCGAATACGGGACAGGTGAGAAGAAGAAACAAGTTAGCCTTCCCCTGTCTCGTAACAACCAGGCAATGCGGACTCGAACGTACCCCGGAACTCTCGCGTAGCAAGAGAGCCACAGTAACGTGCGGTGGACGCTTGAAACAAAAAGCACGTTTATTGCAAAAACCGGCTTTTGAACTCAGTAAACTGAAGACCAGTAAGCAGGGCTCTCGGCCGAGCAATCCCGTGAACGTGCAGAGTGGGTGTTAGAGAAAGGCAATGCCCTTTCCCCATTCCAGGCTGCCAGCTAAGCTATAAGCTGGCCAGGTTTTGGGAAGGTTTCTGCAGATTGTGACGCTACGGGATATGTTGCGGCGGCAGAAAATGCTGCCGCCTCAGCCGCTTGGGCAGTGGAGAAAATTCTGCTCCCATCGACGCTATAGGGTGCATGAACCAGTCCCAGGGCATCACGCGGATCCCTGGGAGCTGCCGTATGAGGGCATGCTGTGAACCAGCAGTATTCCTGTAGAATGATCTGGCCTTCTTTTCCAGAACACGTTTTACAGGCTCAACTCCTGTTGTGTGTTGGAGCTCCGTCACTCGGACGGAGCTCCTACAACTCACCACTAATACCATCCGTAGCGTATTGTTTTGCACTACGGCGGTCTTCTTGATGTGGGTGGCTGCCGCGCCGGACCATATCGGCGAGGCATAAGTAAGAATCGGCAGTACGCAGGCCCTATATAGCTTAACCTTGGTTTCCAGGGTGACTTCCCTGGAGCCAAAGATAGGGCCAAGTCTGTGTACTGCACCAGTTGCAGCCCCTCTCGCGCCGGAGATGTGGAGGCGCCAGGTTAGCCCTCTATCCATGGTCACTCCGATGTATTTAACCTCCGAGGACAATGGGATAGCGTGCCTCTGCAGGGTGAGCGTGGCTGCCGGTTGCACCCGAGTAAGGTCACGAAACATGATGGCGACGGTTTTCGATGGATTTACTGCAACTCGTCACTTGCAGTACCAGGCGTTGACCTTATCCAGAGCTCGCTGATAGTATTTGACTGCCTGTGCCTCGTTCCTAGATCTAGCGAGGATGGCTGCATCGTCGGCATAAAGGGCAACTATGACATGAGGCCCGTGGTCCCTAGGGAAGTCATGGGTGAATGTGTTGAATAACACTGGACCTAGGACGGATCCCTGGGGGACGCCCGCCTGAATCAGGCGAGTCCCGGATCGCTCTCCCTCCCAGTACACCCAGAATTTTCTGTTCCCCAGGTAGGACCTCAGGAGAAGAATTAGGGGCAAAGGCATACCAGCCCAGAGCATTTTGGCCATCAGCGCCTCCTGCCAGACTCGGTCAAACGCCTGGCTAATATCCAAGAAAACCGCCGCCCTCTTGTGCCGGACATTGAAACCGTCGGTGACGAAGCCGACGACCCTGGCGAGCTGATGCGTGGTGGAATGCTGCTGGCGGAAGCCGAACTGCTCTCCAGGGGTGACAGTCCTATCGGAGAGGTGTCTCCGCAGGGTTGGGAGGATCAGCCTCTCGAACATATTCCCAAAGTTATTGAGGAGGGAAATGCGGGTGGTTTATATACTTTGCGGTGTGTCAGGTGCCTGCACCTGATTGGCTGGATTGGTTCGGCCAATGGGCGTCACGCTCTTTGGCCAAGGACGAGATGACCGTCTTCCAAGCATTGCTCAGGACGAAGCCTGTGTCTCTGTTGATGGTGTTGTTGTGTAAGCGAATCTCGATAGCCTCCTTGATTATGCGATCCCAAAAACCGTGGGTTCTCGAAATTAATTTGGTGTCTGTGAAATTGATGCGCTGTCCCTGGGTGAGGCTGTGCTCGGCCACAGCGGATTTGTCCGGATAGAGAAGTCTTATGCACCGGGTATACGTGACATTGTCGGGGGGGTGGAACAAGCTATCCGTTCCCTCACACCGGAAGCAACAGAAGAAGTGAGGAGGGATATCTGCCACGCCCTGAAAAGGGCCGTTCCACCGAAGCCCAACATCCCCATGCGTGAAGCTGTAGCCCTGCGGAAACTGCGTGGGAACACTTCCATCACAGTATTACCGGCAGACAAGGGGAACGCCACGGTTCTATTTGCCTCCAGCGATTACCACGAAAAGATCCTACAGATTCTGCAGGATCCAGCCAACAAACCATTAACCCAGGACCCCACGGACTCTATCACTAGGAAAACTTCAGCCCTTGTCAAGAAAACCGGTTTACCTGAGGACATACAGAAGACCCTCCGTCCACAGGCAGCCGTACCCCCCAGACTATACGACCTTCCGAAAGTTCACAAGAAGGAGGTACCACTACGCCCCATTGTCAGCGCCATAGATTCTCCAACCTACAGATTGGCGAAATATTTGACCCAACTCCTCAACCCTCTCATTGGAAATTGCGAGCACCATGTGAAGAACACAGCCGAATTCGTTAAAACCCTGCAAACGCTGAAAGTCGCCCCGAGTGATATCCTCGTCAGCTTCGACGTGGTGTCACTTTATACCAGGGTTCCGGTCAAGGACACTTAGACACTGCTAGAGTCCCATTTCGAAACCGACATCGTCAACTTGTTTCGCCACGCCCTATCTTCGTCATACTTCCTCTACAAAGGACAATTCTACCAGCAAGCCGACGGCGTAGCTATGGGTTCCCCTCTCTCCCCAGCGATAGCCAACTTCTTCATGGAAGACTTTGAGGAAAAAGCCCTCACTTCAACACCCCTACGCCCGAAATGCTTCTTCAGATACGTAGATGATACCTTCGTTATTTGGCCCCACGGGTCGGCAGCACTCCAAGATTTCCTGAAACACCTAAACAGCTTACATCGTAGCATTCAACATGACCCTGAAAAGGGCCGGCCAAAAATCCATCAGAAAGGATCGGGACACGGAAAAACCTGTAGCCACGGCTTGCCCTACCCTACACATCGACGATTTTCGGCAGAATCTCACGGATTCTGTCCAAGTACGGCATCAAAACCATCCATAAGCCACCGAGAAAACTCAGGAGTTTTCTACTCCCCGTCAAAGATGACCTATGCCTGAAAACTCCGGGAGTTTATAGGATACCTTGTCAATGTGGCAAAACATACATTGGGCATACGGGATTGCTGTATATGATCCAATACACTATGATGTTTATTGGCGGTTACCATTACCAGCTTCTCTATTAATGGTGATCTATGCGGTATAAACGAGCTCATTTTACGATTGGCCACTAAAGATAGGGCAACTAAAAATATCCCTCACTCCAAGCGAGGTCGCTTGTTGGGAGGGAGGGATTCCTGCGAGTCTAGGTCTGCTATGAACTTTCCCAACCTCCTGGCGGTTGTCTCCGTCGCATTACCAGCTAGGCTTCTAATGCGGGACTAGGCTGTTTACACTCTTCTCGTTATTCTCTTCTTTAGCCTCTTGTACAAAGAGGCATCAACCCCTCCATAGAAGCGGGGACGCTTGTTGCTAGGGAGGGTTTCCAGCGAATCAAGGCTGGCGATGGGTCGCTTATAGCGGTCCCACCACCTAACCTTGATATCGCCCAGCTGTTGCACCTCTTTGCGCCTCGATGCTGCTGCCTTGCAGTAGAATTCCTTGGACATCCTCGGTAGGAGGACGTCCAGGGATTCCACATTTCCGTCTAAGTGCAACCGGCTGACGCTCTCGTATCGGCAACGACCGAGTATCAGCCGGAGTGCACTGTTCTGCACCAGTTTCAACCTGTAAATGGTGGTCTTCGGCACTCCAGACCAGACCGGTGCTGCGTAAGTGATGATGGGCCTCACGCAGCTCAGATAGAGACGTCTCTTGGTGTCAGCCGACAAGACACCCGGGCGCAGGATCGGACGAAGCTTCGCCAGCGCCCTGAGTACCTTTTGGCGGACGCGCTCAACCTGAGGCTTCCAGAGAAGTATCCGGTCTAGCACCACTCCCAGGTAAATAACTTCTGGGCTCCAGGGGATAACCCCCCCCCATAACTGACAAATCGACTCCAGGTGGTGCTCCTCTTCCAGGGTGGAAGACGACGGCCTTGGTCTTTGCTGGGTTGACTACAATGCGTCATCGACGATACCAGGACACCAGTTCGTCGACGGCACACTGCAGCGTCTCCACGGCTGTGTACTTTTTGGATGACCGCGACAGGAGCGCCGCATCATCCGCATACAGGGCAAGCGTAGTGTTCCACCCAAGATCCCGAGGTGGGTCTTGGGTGAAGATGTTAAAGAGTATTTACCCCAGGACGGATCCCTGCGGGACATCGGCGCAGATTCGCCGCAGTCCCGATCCGACCTGGAGCCAGAACACCCTGAACGTCCTGTCCTGTAGGTACGACTCAATGAGCCTCACTAACCACGCAGGAAACTGGAGTCAATGCAACTTCAACAGGAGTGCTGGGTGCCACACGCGGTCGAAGGCCTTCGAGATGTCGAAAAAAGCCCTCCGACCGCGTGTTTCCTGTTGAAGGCGTCAGTGATAAAGTGGGTCACCCTACCCAGTTGCTGGCTAGCGGAGTGCCCTTCCCAAAAGCCAAACTGCTCGTCCGGGAGAACGTTCTTCTCCCGGACGATATCCTGCAACGGCTTCCGGACAAGACGCTCAAAGATCTTCCCGAAGCCCGCCAGGAGAGAGATTGGCCGGATGTCCCCGGGACCAACCTCCGTCCCCGGCGTCTTCGGGAGACAGATGATCTTTGCCCTCTTCCAGGCAGACGGAAAATATGGAATCCGACAAAACCGTTGTAAATGGCTGCCAGGAATTTTACTGCTGCGACTGGAAGCTGTCGCAGGACGATGTTGGGGATGGCATCATCCCCGGGAGCCCTCCTCGTTCCAAGGCGACGGATCACTGCAACGATCTCGCAGACCTCGAAGTGAGGGAGCTCCGCAGCGTCGAGCAAGGGGCCGCAGTCAAGCGTCCCGAGTTCTTGTGCGATGTCCTCTTCGAACTCGTCCGACTCTGCTGTGGCCGGGTTTGGGCAGAATACTCCCTCCAGGTATTCAGCCATCAACTCGGCTTTCTCCTCCGGAGTCCTTGCAACGGAGTCCCCGTGGATGATGAGGGGGTCCCTCCGCTGGGCAACGCAAAGCTTCCTGCTGGTTTTCCAGATGGGCTGGTCCTCCAGGGAAAGCGTGGAAAGATGGAATTCCCACGCGTCCGAGCACATGTCTTGTAACATGTCCCGGACCGTTCTGTTGAGGGAGTCCATCTGGATCCTGAGGTCCAACGTACGGTGGCGCTGCCACCTCCGCAAAACGCTGTTGCGCAGCATGATCGTCTGTTTGACGACACGAGGCAAATCAATGCGTATCCCCCCTGGCTACGACCACCTTCGGGATCGCAGCGGCCATGGCCTGCTGGACGGTAGTGGTGAGGAGGTCGACCATATGGTCTACCTCCCCGCACGTCCTGGGCGGTGTTGGGGCGACCGGCAGCCTTTCCGCAATGAACTCGCGGAAGTGCTGCCAGTCGGCACGAGCTAGGTCCAGACGCTGCGAAGGTGGTACTCGCACTGGCAAGTTCCCCAGAAGTAGCAGGGTCGGATTATGGTCAGAGGACATATCGCAGACGGAATGCATGCTAAGGGACGCCCTGACGTTGTTGATGACAGCAACATCGAAGATGTCCCTTGACGGAAGATATGTGGGCTCGGTTGGCACGAGCACCGTGAGCCCCTCTTCATCGGCAAGATCTTTAAGCCGCAGGCCCCTCGGATTGGGGACTCTGGTATGCCAACTGGTGTGCTTGACATTCATGTCCCCAAGTGCGATCGAGGGGCAGTCATTCCCGATGACCTCCAAGACCCCATCCGGATCCCACGCCCTCCCCGGCGGATAATACACTGAGGATACCCTGATCCATCCGGTACAGGTCCTGATGTCGGCGGATACAGCCTCCATCGACCCGTAGTTCCGCGCCGGAAGCGGGCGATGTTCCACGTATCAATGAACGAATAGTGCCGAGCCGTCGCGCCCCGCCCCCCTGGCGGGCTGGCCGACCCTGTCTGCACGATAAATCGCCCATCCAGGGAACTTCCACGCGTCCGCCGGGCGGAGGTGCGTCTCGTTAACGGTGGCGACGATGGCATGCTTCTCTTGTAGGAACGCCCGAAGTTCTTCCGTCTTCTCCTTGACACCTCGGGCGTTCCATTGAACAAGGACGCTGCATTCTCTAGTCCCCATTGTTGGGGGCAGGGATGTGCTCCTTGACCAACTCCTCCAGGAGAGAGAGGAGGAGCTGGCTGGACGTCGAGGAGATGTATTTCCTCTGCGCCCCACATATCATTGCCACCGTTCGCCAAAAGTCTGAGTCCTCCTCGGACCGAGCCGACTTTGGCGCACTGCTCTGCGGCTTGCTGGTCTTGGCCGATGCATCGGGGCCCTTGGGAGGGGCCACTTCGGCTGAATCGGTTGGCCGACTTGCGACCACCCGCTTCTCAGGCTCTGGCATGGCCTTGTCAACTGCCAGATGGGCAGCAGCGGGGCCTTTGGAGGCCACGCTCTCCGCTGTTACAGCCTCCTATATTTGTTTCTACAGATCATGGGCCAATAATACTGTTCTATTTTGTAAATTGATTTGCCTTCATTATTTTTTGCAGTAAATGTGTAAAAAAATGTTATTTTTTCTTTAGAAGTGTATACCAATTCCCACACATACATTTGATGGGTAAATTGTTTTCAGAACTGAAAAAAATTGAAGGATCATTCCATCAAATTTATGGAATAATTAAACGTTTTGGTTTACGGAAAATCTGCTTCACTGCAAAAAGCGGCAATTGGGTCGGGAGGAAAAGGGAGGGAGCAGGAGGAGGGGAAGAGGAGACGCGACTGCTTACGTAGCTCGTTGTCTGACCTCATCTGCGACCAATGGGAAGGGCATGGGAAGGGTTTTCAAAAAACACTGAGGCGGCGGAGGGGTTGGAGGAGTCACGTTTAGACGATCCTCGTTTTCTAACATTTAGTGTCGCGACCCTGCCTAATTGGCACCTGCAAAAAATTTGAATTGACCAATCGTCTCTCTGTATCCGAAAGAGATATCAGATAACGTAATTCAGCATTCTTTGTCATGCTTACTTAAAACAAAATGTCGCAGGAAGTAAAAATCCGGACATTTCAACAATTTTATAAAAATTTTAGACAAAAAATCCGGACAAATCCGGGTAAAAGAGGATGGATGGTAACCTTAATTTAAATGCTATGCTGTCAATTAATTGAAATATAATGCTGTAAACCAATTGAAATATTATACAGTGACTTAATATAAATACTATCCTTGTACTTTTAAATTAAGCCTTTCTAGATAATTATTATTTTGAAATACTCAATAATATTATAAAGATAAATTACCCTTGCCTAAGAATTAATGAATAGTCGAACAAGTTGTTTGCAACCTTTTTACTAATGTTCTTGAGGAGTAAAACAGATGCAAAGCTGTGTGAGTAATTTTACAGCGATATATATAAATCGCGATTTGTCTGTAAACGTTTGAATATTTCAATAACATTATTTTTTGAGCATTATTTCTTCTATTGTTACAATGTTTAGCCTAAATTGTCGTTATTTTAATCTTTTATAGCAATAAATAAATAAATAGCAATAAATAAATAATTTTAACAATGAGAATGACAATGGGGTATTTAAATACCACACTTGACCACTCCCAGGTTAACTGCAATTCTATCTCCATCTATTGTCAATTCTTAATTGGTTAAAATTCGGTCTTCTTCTCAATACAAGAATCTGAATAACTATGCTGCATAATTTCATAATCTTCAGTTTTCTTTAACGTGTGGTGAATTTGACTAGCAGGCAATCGCTTGTCATCGAAGCGAGCAAAACCGCTTGCATCAGAAATGTAAGAGAACGATGCCCAAACGTTGATATGGTTGCTTCAGAAAAGGATGGATAAGTCTTTTCAATTTACTCGATCAATGCCTTCGCCTACTTTTAAGGAACTTGTTCATATTCAAATTTGAAATATATTTTTAATGTCCTAAATGTAAAATCGATACTTGGGTACTTTATCCATTCTTAATTCGCTTGTCATTTACTCATGAGCAAATACTAAAACTACACATGCTCGTTGTCGTATGTCAATGACATTTTTGTTGGAGTTGGTAAAAACTTTAAAATATTGTAGAAAGTAACCTATCTTCAACTTTCTATTAATCTTGTATTTCTGTTAATTTCAGATGCTGCTTAGTCTGTTTCATTACCTTCTAATTGAATGCTCTCCACCTGATAAACTGCAATGGTTTGGAGGAAATGCCAACTCCAAATCCTTATCGTAAAACATTTGGTGAGGTCTTTAATGATTCAATTGATTCAACTACTCAAAGTTTTAATAGCATTTCAGTGTATTTTACAATTTGTTTGCTTATGTACATACTGCGATCCCATTTTTATACCTATGCCATTATATATGTATTTACACACATTTATGTTAATTTGTTTTAACTTGTAAGATGATGTGTACACTGCAATCCAAATTTTATACCTAACGTGAAAACATCTCAACACACATTTATGTCAATATATTTTACCTCGTTTGCTTAAGTTTATATTGCGATCCTTCTTTTGCCTATTTTAATATATATATTAATACGTATTTATGTTAATTGATTTAACTTGTTCCTTATATCTACACTGAGATCCCATTATTATGCCTATGGTACCATATTAATATATATATACATTTATTGACGATGTCTTTTTTGTACTGTCTCTTTATTAGAGCATCATGGTGCACCATTCGACGGGTGTTTAAAGATCTATATACACAATTTTCATCTCATTTATACTCTCTTTTGTCTGCCTGTCCCAACAAACACACGGCCATGGTTTGTGCGTGCATTTCCTTCGTCGAGGGATACTTAGGGTAAGTTTGCTTTTCATTTTTTACCATACACACATCAGTTCATGTTATAGAGGGTGTCTGGGAAAGAGTGGATACATTTCAAGCATTTTTATTGAGAAAATGAACAAAGCTAGAAGAATATAGGTTTCATCTCATGAAACAGAAACTCTAAAAGTATTTCTCCACTTTTCCCTATTTTAATGCACTTAAACCTGAGTCTCCCTTGTTGCTTGCATTATGTCCATCCAGTATTCAAATGCCCGGAAAGCGTTGTCACGTATTTCACGTGGGATTCCTTCCACAGCATGGATGATGCAGTCTTTCAAATCTTGTCAGGTGGCTCGTGTGCAGTACACCTGGTCCTTTATGTACTCCCAGAGGAAGAAGTCCATGGGCATTATATCCAGCGATCTTGGAGGCCATGCAATGGGCCCACCTCTTCCAATCCATCTTCCAGAAAAAGTTCTGCCCAGAAATTTTCGAACGGTTAAAATTGGTAGAACAAGTAGCATATCTAAAACTGACAGATTTATGCTTTCATGTGGTGAAAGCCATACTCTTGTAGCTTTATTCATTTTCTCACAAAAAATGTTTTTAATGTGTCCACTCTTTCTCAGACACCATATATTTCATAAACCTTGAGTAAAAACTATGTTCAAACCAGTATAATTCAAAGCAGATTATTTTTCCTGTTTATGAACACGGGTGTTTTTCTTAGTTGGGTCTGGGCTAGCCAAGCTAGCATCAACCATACTCAACGTGTGTCCTCAAAGAGATACAGTACCTGGCAAAATTAATGTGAACACTTGAATATTTTGCACTAGTCGATCATTTTCTGCTTATAAATTTTAATTTGTATAAAAATATTCTTTTTAATTGTTGATTTATAAGTTGGTAACATTGTTTATGATATTATTATGGCAACACTACTGATAGTTGGTAACAATGCAACAGTAAATGGCCGACATTATATTTTAAGGTCGTTTCTTGCTTAAACGTGGCCAGTAAATGTGATACGTAAAACAAATTAAAATTGTGTTTTCTGAAGTGTACACTTTATTATTTCAATAATAATTGTTCGACAGCTATAAACAAGTCATCAGCGGTTCAGGCACAGGTCCTCTGTACATTGTACAAGGTACCATGTAGCAAGACCAGTACCATGAAGTTTTGGAGAAGACACTCTTGCCACAGAAACAAGATTGGTTTCCCGAGGCCTTTGATTTCACTTCGACACAAGACATTTCACTGTGCCATATCAGAGCAACAAAAAGTTCCTCCAAGAACAAAAAATAAAACTGTTAGACTGGCCTGGATACTCCCCAGATGTGAATCCAATAGAAAATGTCTGGGAGTCGGTAAAAAGAGAAATTGCTAATTTCTCCCTGTTTCAAAATTACCCTAAATTCCCAAGTATAACACGCACTCATGCATTACGTGCAGGCCAACCTTTGGCTGTTTTCCACATATCTCCAAAATTTCTAGCATAACGCGCACTTGTGTATTATGCGCAGGACACCTGCAGAACATGGGATCGTTGAGATTAGCATTTTTAAAGAATGCACTTTTATCCCCCTTCCCCAACTCTCCTATGCGAAGGAGAACATTTGGGGAAAACCCCCGGATATCGATTTTTCCCATTCTTATTTTCGAAACAATGACCACTCAAGGGTCAAAGAAAACTGATTGGGGAGTGAGGTGTAAGGAAGTGGTGAGGGTGCCATGGGATGCGTTGGGATGGTGGGGGTGGGTAGAGGTGCGTAAAACAAAAGAAAGACCAGATCTCAAGGGTGGTACAGCAGGGGGCAAGAGAAAGCTAGCGTAAACAGCCAGAGAATCCGAGTTTAAGGAACGAATGTGGAGGGGACACATGCCTGTTGATGACTCACAGACAGAGAGGCGACCCGTAATCTGCATCACCCATTTGCGGTTTGCAGTCTGGCGGTAACGTTGTGATCAACGAGGTCCCAAAAGAATTTGTTGATTGTTCTACCTGTGGCAAAAAGGGCACAAAGGAAACGAAAGGAGTTTTGGCCAGATCTGGAGCAAGAATTGAAGGACTGGGTCTGTGCACAAAGGAGTGAAGGAAGAAGAGTTTCAACTGTGTCACTTAAATGCAAAGCAATACAAATGGCCTGCAAGAAAATATTGATAATTTTAAAGGCAGTAATTGCTGGTGTTATCGTTTTATGGAGGGAAATAATTTAACAGTACGAGCAATTACATCTACCGGACAAAAGTTACCAGAAGATTGGCAGGTGAAAGTGGAAGAGTTTAATTTGTTTGTTTGGCAGCAAAAGAAGGGCGTTGAACCAAGTCAGATAGGGAACATGGATGAGGTACCTATGAGTTTCGACATGCCATCAAAATTTACAGTTGACGTTAAAGTAACCCAAGACATAAAAATATGCACTGCTGGAGCTGAAAAATGCTGCTTTACTGTTGTGCTAACAGTGATGGCTGATGGAGAAAAGCTTCCCTCAATGGTAATTTTCAAGCAGAAAACCATTCCTAAAGAGGAATTTCCTAAAGGTATTGTTGTGTGTGTAAACCCAAAAGGCTGGATGAATTGCAATATGCTGCAAACGTGGTTAACTGAGGTATGGGGAAAAAGGAAGGGCTCATTTTTTAAACCAAAATCGCTACTTGTATTGGATTAAGCTAGGCCACACATAGCAATTGATTCGAAAATATTATTGAAAAAACATTCCAAGATTGCAGTTATTCCTGCAGGTCTAACAAAAAAATCTGCAACCACTGGACATCTCCGTAAATAGATTATTCAAATGGAAAATACGGAGGCACTGGGAAAAATGGATGGTAGATGGTTTCCACTCCTATACAAAGTTTGGAAGGATGCAGCGAGCTTCTTATGCTGAAATTTGTAAATGGATTGTGGAAAGTTGAGCCGATGTAACACGTGAATGTATAATTAATGGTTTCAGTGTATCGGGAATTTATTCCCCTGATGTTGATGGGGGGGATGGATTGTGATTCATCATCTGATGAAAGCGATAATGTTTCGCTTGAAAATTTACCGGACTCATTGGTTAAGAACTTGAATGATTACGATATAAATTGTGACAGTAAATCAGAAAATTTTGATGGTTATGTTAACTAATAATCGAGTGGGAATAAAAGTTTATGAAGAATTTATGATTTTTTATTTTTGTGTGTTTTGTTTTGGAATTCATTATCTTATTTAAAAAGGCATTGCATACATTTTTTTCAACTAATAACTTCGAATTTGCCTTAATATGTCTTAGGTTGATTAATAATTAGGTAACTGACATTCGATTTTGTATCTGTAATGATTGAAATTTATGCAAGAAAATTTGTTTTTATCAAGGGAGTTGTGCTTGGAACAAAAAGAAAGAAGTTTCGATAGATTTCAGCCATTTAGTGATTTCACGAAGTTAGTATTTGAACGCTTTAAGGCATTTTATTTTATCAAGCGGTACTTCTTATGCATAACGTGCACTAGTACATCTTATGTATAATGCGCACTAAATAATTCCAAAAATTTGTCAAAGAAAGCTTGTACAACGCATGCGTTATACTTGGGAATTTAAGGTAGTCCCAAATTACAGCTTAAGCCTACCTACATAGTACCTTTAGATAATTTTATTCCATCAATTTCAAGTGTGCCAATGTAGAAGTAACTCATGGAAATTGGCCGACAGTATTGAAATTAGAGTCTTTTTGGGACTTTTATTGACTGCTGGTGTATGTCGACAAGGACATGTAGATTTTAGAGATCTTTAGAATCCGATATTTGGTAATCCAATATTTCGCGCAACCATGGGCAAAAACAGATTTGCATCGCTTCTGCACTTTTTATGATTCAATGACAAAGAAACCATATCTGTAAGAAAATCGAATGACAAATTAGCTCCGATAAAAGAAATTAGTTCCGATTAAAGAAATTTGGACCCAAGTAAATAAAAACTTACTGAAGCACTATATTCCTGGGACAAATTTAACAAATGATGAAGAATTCCATTCCGTGAACGTTTCCTTCAAGCAATATATGCTCCTCCTTGTTTTTTGTATTATACATATGTACATTCTCCATTTTAAGTTCACATTCATTCCGAGTTCTTTCATATAAAATAGTATTATCATTATATATCGACGATTCTTACAGAGGAGGAGGAGGATATAGGAGGATACTAATGTTTAGGCACTTCCAGATGAGCTGGAGATTCGAAATTTTTTTCTTAGGTAGGTTTTGTGCAAAACCGACCAGAAAAAACGAAAATCTTGAAAAAGTGCAACAATTCCGCCGCTAAAAATTCGCAATTTTTTAAACAAAATTTCAAGGTTTTTGTATTTCCGCATGTGCTACAGAGTTGAAATTTTTTAAATAAGTAGAATTCGTAAAAATAAACGAAATAGGGATTATAGAAATTTTGATATTTCATTTTGTTTGGCAGTTAAAAATTCTTAAAGTTTAAACAAATAGATAACTGTTTATACATTACGAGATGAGCTAGAAAACTGAAATTTTCAAGTTATGTACAAAGTAGTGCATTTGCACAAATAAATATTTTAATTTCTCCATAAACATATTGCGGCGGCCGTTAAAAATGTTTAAAATTTAAACAATTGAAAAAATATTATTTCACTTCTAAAAGTACTACAACTTTAAAATTTGGCAGAAATGTGTAGTATTAGTACCCCAAAATGGAGAAGTATAAAATTCTTAAAATTGCAAAGTTTTGGGATTGTTTTAATCTATAACTTTTATGTTAGGGAAAAAAGAACATCGCTCCGGAGGTGAAATATTTAGAATTAAAAAAATATTTGTAATGATGAAATATGAAAAATTAATGTTTTTTCATGTTGAGATGATATGCTTGCAGAATGCAAACACCAACTACTAGTATATATATATAATGAAGGAATTGCCATAACTTTGAGGCCCTTAAAATGCTCCCTACATGATTCTCTTGCCTTCACATTAGCAATTATCCTAAGTGCCCTTTTCTGTAAGGCAAAGATTCTTTTATTATTACCTTTAGAGGAATTTCCCCATGCTATGCAATAATTTCAAACATACCATAATACGGAGCCAATAGTACTTCTAAATCACAGTATTCTGCTAAAGACCTCAATAAAAAGATGGCTGAACTGAGTCTCTTACAACATTTGTCCACCTGATACTTCCATTGAAGTTTTTTTTATCAATTATTAGACCTAGGAAGCTAGTACTGTCCACCTCAGTTAGCATTTCATCTCCCATATTTATATTAACCCTTCCCATGTCGCTAAAATATACAGAGATTATAAATTCCTGTTCATTTTTTTCATTTATAATTTTCAAAAAATGGGTATTTTTTTTAAAAGCCAAATCAGTCAACTACATATTCATATATATGAAAACTGCACTTATAACATAAATATTATAGATATGAGGTAGTTATTACTCTCCAAGTATGTTGTTGTTTAGCAGTGATTTTTCTAAAACTGGTGCATCTCTGAATACTGTCTCTAACTAACACTATTAAATACATACACTATTTACAGTTAATTGGATATTTGCATCTGTTTGCACTCCACTACGCCTCAAATATTTTTCTTTGTGTGATAGTTGGAAAATAGCATGAGAAAATCATTTAAAGAAAAAACATCGCCAAAAAATTGCATTTGCTTGATCCATTCTGTACTGAAATATTCTTGTATTTCAGTCTTTGGATTTAGGCCCATGTTTATAATTACGCCAAGGAAGGCCTCGATATCACAAGATTCACTACTCTTCCAATTAGCGAGACGTGATTTAGGCGAATTCTGCTTGGCCAATTTTGTTTTTGCCGTAGAGATTGGTTTCATCGCGTATTAGACTGATCATTTCATCTCCAAAAAAAGTCGGAAATATTGTATAGGTTCGCTGTGAATATTAAAATCACTTGGAAGAATTATTCCCGGTGTAACCTCACTAAAATCAGGTTGAAAACTTGGACCAGGGTCATTAGAAACGATGTCCAACTAACCTGTCGTAAGTCTTGGCATAGGTTCACCATTTAACACGATTTCCTCCTCATCTTCGTCTAACTCCCTTTCACTATTCATCAGACTATCTGATTCATCACTAAAGCTATGGAAATATTCTTCATCATCACTTATTTCAGCTAATAATTGGACCAAATCCGATACCGATACTTCAAAGTCCGCCATGACGGATGTTTACGTTCTCTAATAGGAAATTCAAGTTCAAAAAATGTAAATTTTATGGGTTATTTTGACTTACTCGGTGCATTGACGTCACTACCAGTATTCTCTTTCGAAAGCGACCGTCTCCTCTCATCAAGTATCACTTACGGAAGGTAGAATAAAAGCTATGTTAGTGAATGGCAGAATGCGGAATATATCGTATTCGACACGTAACAGCAGACATCTGTTTGCGGAATATGTCGCAAACGACATGCAAGGGAAAAACGCAAGTGCGGAATATATCGTATTCGACACGGGAAGGTTAATGTTTTCTGTACACTTTTTATTGGTGAATAACATATAAACTGTTTTTCCAATATTAATATTTAAGTTATTATGATTGAGCCATTGCAAAACAGAGTTGGCCATAACATGCATGTTAATCTCTGAGTTATCTATACTTAAATTTGATGACAACAAAGTAACGTCATCTGCATACAATATCATCTTATTATAATTTGTCTCTGGAATACAATTTACAATGTCATTCATATATATTATAAATAGCAAAGGCCCCAATACAGAGCCTTGAGGAATACCATATTCTATTTTTTTCAAAGATGATTTATACACATCATTATTATCAAAAATTGATACATACTGTTTTCTATTTTTTAAGAAATGATTGATATTGATTTATATGCCTTACCTCTAACTCCATAGTTTTGTAATATTTCCAATAATACACAATGATCCACAGAACCAAATGCTTTAGTTAAGTCTAAATTCACACAATTAACATGAAGTCCTTTACTTATTTAATTGACATATTCTGAAATAGCAGTTTTTGTAGATTTGTTTTTAGTAAAGCCATGTTGGAACTTATCGAGTATATTACATTTATGAAGAAAATTTACTAATCTAATTTCTACCAATTTTTCTATCGTCTTTGAGATGGCAGAAATAAGAGATATTGGCCGATAACTCTCTATGTTCTCTTTATTTCCTTTTTTATATAATGGAACAACTTTCACAATTTTGAGTTCCTCAGGAAAATATCCTGTGACAAAAGATTTATTTATTATATCTACATGTGGCTGAGTAAAAACATCTTCACAAAATTTCAAGATAAAGTTGGAAATCATATCATGTCCTGATGACTTTTTATTTTTTAACATTTTTATCACACTTCTTACTTCATTTTGAGTAACAGGGTTGAGGTAAAAGGTAAGATCATTTTGTTTTTTGTTATGTTTCCTACTTCCTAAGTATGCTCTATTTTTTGCTACAATATTTTTGGCAACAATACTAATATAATAATTATTAAATTTCTCTGTTATTTTTTGATAGTCAGTAATGATGAAATTATTGCTTACAATTTTTTTTAAAGCTTCCCATTCTACTTTTATTCTTTGAAATTTCACTATTTATAACTCCCCAAAGTGCTTTTGATTCATTTGTTGAATTCTTAAGTAATTGTTTCACATTATCATATAGCTTTCTTAATTAATTTCCTATAGTTTAATTTATGTTCTCTAAGAAGGGTTTTAATTACTAGATCATCTGTTGCTCTAGAAGAATGACATATATCTTGAAACCTTTCTCTAGCTAAAAGGATTTCTCTGGAAACCCAGAATTTCCCCTATTTATTTTAGAATTTTTGAAATTCTAACTTTTGGGAAGGATATATCCCAGTAGTGATCCACTAATGATCTGAAGGCAGTATACATCTCATCCAAAAACTGAGCATTGATGACATGAGACCAATCAACCTGAGAAATATCTCTTTTAAAGATTTTCATACATTCAATACTACTTTCTCACCTCGATAGCTTATTTGGGTGCTCTAACTCAAAAACTATTAATCAGATCAACGCAAAATTTTATATTTAACATTTTTATAAAGGTCAGAAGAACTGATTAGTTTTTGGTAAAAATCGGTCAAGTGGAAGTGGGTGTTTACTCTTGTTACTTATCCATTATTTTGAAATATTTTCTTTAATATTTGATAAATGTAAAAATTTGCTTGTATAAAAGTTGTAGGAAATTTACGTTTCTACAACCTTTGTTTGAAACATTTTCCATATAATGTATTGTTTAAGAGATATGTTATATTTTTATCTGCCACCACCACGCCACCTACCGACGACTATTGTTAACAATTTACGCTTAGTTACGTCTTAGTAACGCTCCTTTTTCTTTTCTTAATTGTTGGAGCTTTGTGGCTATATCCAATATTAGAAGGCTATGGTTTGAGTCTATTTCTGTTCTTTGAAAAGTCTAAAATTTTCTCGCAGTTTCTTAAAATGTTTATTATTATGTAACTTATTTAGAATTTTTAGAAAAATTACAGATCTGGTGGACACATCAGATTTTTTCTTTGAATGGAGACGTGAACGTGAGGAGGAACGAAAAACACTTCCACTAACTTACCCAACACGTTGGGGCCGAGTAAAATTGTCGTTCATGTTCAAATTTCCCTTCCCTGGCCCAGCCGAATTCCAATGGATTACTGCTCCACGTAATTCCAAATCTCGCCACATTCAGCGTCTTGTAGTTCCATATCTTGCCTCCTAATAGACGCCTAGACGCTGCGGATGTGGTGCCGCGTTAACAGTAAATTACCAATTCAACTTATGGCTACGTTTGATATAAATAACCGTAATTGATTTGGCTCTAATTTATGTATGTCGAGTTTATCACTTAATTATAACTGTTTTAAAAACGCAGAGTTATAGAAACAAATGGAGACTATTAATTCATGCGGATGTTACATTTCACGTAGAAAAACAGGGACGAAAGTTTCTGCAAGACATTAAAATTTATCTTTTCATCACATAACAGAAATGGAATTTCATTTACACGGCACACGACTCAACATCGCATTTTTCGCTGTTTGGTAGGCTGATTGAATAGCGACAACAATCAGCAACACTTCGAGATATTCTTGTCTGTTATCTGTTTACATGTATAATCATTTCAGTCACAAAAATATATAACGTGCATAATACGTGTGTATTATAACGTGAATTGGTTAAACATTTCATTTCTATTAAACCTGTTATAACCAGAATTCCTTAAAAATGTATGCTTTGCTTTCATTAAGACCCGATTTGTTTAAAAAATTTAAAAACCCGATAGCTAGCCCCCGACTGATTATATTTCAATCCGAAAATTAAATTCCATTCTTATAGGAAACAAATATAGCAGGTTAAAAAGTTATCTTACGAGGAAATAAAAAATGGGTGCGATACTATGATTTACTATTTTTAACATCAAATGAACTGTTATTATACTTTATTCCTCTTGTTGAAATGTATAATTTATATTATAATATAACCTTATAGGAGTGATTTTAACAGGTGGCATAGTAAAAAATCACTCTACATGGAATCGATATATCTCGATTGAAGCAAAAACCAAACGTTCTAAATTATCGTATTGCTGTTGCGTTCTGAACCGGTTGAGCAGAAAAAAGTATTCGTGTTAATTTTACATGGTTTCTCGTTGCTACTATGAGTTGTATCAAGTATGTGTTGTTTGTTGTAAGCCTAATTGGTTCTAAGAAATGTCTATCAAAAGAAAAGGTTTGTGATTCCTTATTTTATATAATTGACAACGCAATCTTACCAGTGTATTTGACATTTCATGAAAATGTTATCATTTAAAGTTACTTAATCACACGGGTTTTTCCTGATTATTTTTCTTAATATAAAGCCTCAATAATTTTAAAGAATTATTGTACGGCTTTCAACGATAGCCTTATATTCTTTTGTTGTTATTTGAGCTATCCGTATTGTCTTTTTAGTTATATTTTGGAAGGCGTTGCTTTTCGTTTTTAATAACTTATTATTCTTGTTTTGTATTTTACTTAAATTTTGTGGCACGGGTGGCCAGATAGTTGAACTTCATAAAAATAAATTACCAATGTATTGTAAGTATTTAGGTGTCTTTAATGTGTGCTAAATGTTTTATTTGCTCGACAAAGTTTAATAAAAAAACACTTTTAACAGTGAGAACCAAATATTAAAATGGACGAAGGGTCACAATTACATGAACCGGCTAGGAAGAGTATTGACCTTTCTGCCTGTCAGATTGGCTTACCGGCAGTGCACTCGATAGATACTGCTCCAAATGACAGGCACTGCTTTTCTACTTCGCCCAAGGGGGGTGTATCACCTGAAGCATCAAGCACAGCTAGTGATTCCCCTACACCTACTAATAGTGCTGCAACTCATTGGCATGGATTAGGTGAGTGATTTTTAAAGGTTAAAATCGAATTGTTTTGAAAATTAATAAACAATTAGTTTCACCTACTTAGAAAGTAGATTTTATTTAATGGGCAAGAGTGGCATTACTAATGTCATTCTATACATAGCACCAAATAATATTTTCAAATGAATAAAAAATGCAATCCTTGCACTCATAAGTAATAATTAGAATATTTTTAATTGCTTTTAGTATATTTTTATTTGCTGGTAGTTTATTTTTATTTGCTGTAGGAATCTTATCTCTGACACACATTTTTATCATGTATTTGTGCTTATGCTCGGATTGCCTGTATTAATTTTATAGTACTTATTGTTGATACTAATCTTTTGCAATAACTTGGGACTCTGCCCCTACATGCTACATGCGTCAACCATGTCCCTTGCTCTGAGAGGCAAATTCACGCATTGCTTATGCTTCCCCCGTGAAACCTCTCCTTTCAGCATATATTTAAAGTAAAAAATTGTATCAAGCCCCATTATGAGGATAATGAACCAATCGCTGGTCCGAGTGGAATTACGAAAAGGAAAACTTCCCTTGTTTCACCCAATGATCAGAGTGAATGTACTGACGGTGACAGTGATGTTGAATTTGTAAAGACAAAACGAAAGATACGCTTCATCACGTATAATCTTAAAAAGCCAACAAAATGGGGTATTCGTTTATATGTCCTTTCAGATTCTAAATGCGGTTACGTACATTCATTTGTCCCTTATTATGGTGGAATAACATCCGAAACCCTGGTAAGACCTGATCTTCCTTGTACTACCAGAATAGTTTTAGAACTTCACGACAGATTGAAGAACTCAGTATCTGATTCTCAAGGCTATCATCTCTTTACTGATAGGTATTACACAAGTGTCACTCTTGCAAGGGAATTGCTCAAAGAAAAATCTCACTTGACAGGGACAATAATGCCCAATAGGAAAGACAATCCAACAGTTATCAAACATCCAAAACTGAAGAAAGGGGAAATAGTGGCGTACAGGGATGAAAATGTAATGCTTCTTGCATGGAAAGACAAGAGGATAGTCACCATGCTTAGTACATGGGACACTTCAGAGACTGAAGCTGTGGAAAGAAGAGTGCGAGGCAGTGGCAAAGAAAGAGTTGTCAAACCCAAGGTCGTGGCAAATTATACGAATTTTATGGGGGGAGTTGATATAGCTGATCACTACACCAGCACGTACTGTTTTATGAGGAAGACTCTAAAATGGTGGCGTAAATTGTTTTTCTGGGGGCTTGAGGTCAGTATTGTGAATTCTTACATTTTGTACAAAGAATGGCAAAAAAGAAAAAATGAAAAACCGATATCTCATGTACGATTTATTAGGAAACTTGTACGTGATCTAGTTGGAGATTTCCGGGGTGGTACACTAACTTCTAGGGGTAGACCATCATCCACAGAACAAGAGCAACGTTTAGATGGAAAGCTCCATATAATCATCCCTCACCCTAACAAGAAACATAAAGATTGTGTTGTTTGTTCTAATAGAAAAGTCCAAGGTGGAAGAAGAGAAACAATTTATATCTGTGAGACATGTGAATGTAATCCAGGTCTTCATGTGGGTGAATGTTTCAAAAAATATCACACCATGAAAAAATATAGATTAAAATTGCTGTATGAGTAGAAAAATAATTTTTAATGTAAAAAAATGCAAATAAATAAGTTTATATGAAAATAAAATTGAGTTTTTCATCATAGTGCTGCCATTTATGAAATATGGGGGTATTTAAAAATTAAATTCCGAATAGACTAATAGAATCAAGAAAAAAAAATCCGAGTGCAAAGGGTTAACATTGAAAAAGCAATATACGTATTTACATACTTTGGAGGATGCACAAATAAGTGAAAAACATGGATAATGCAAAAATGATTTATTTCAAAATATATTCTTAAATTCTCATTACAATGGTAACAAAAAGATTATAAAAGAAGGCTTTTATAATGGTCCTTTCAAAAAGTTTGTAATTTTAGTTTGTTTTGAGAACTTCTTTACATTTTCTTTTAGGATTTTTCGTATTTTCCTGGCTGTTATGACATCGCAGTAATCAAAATCATTTTGTTCCATATAATCTAACAAAGTTTCGACACACTGAAGAGCCGTACTATTTTTGATGCGTTCAATTTCGATCCCTTCACTTTCATCACTGCATTCTTTGTCTACGCCATCCTCTTGTTTTTCTTTCTCTTGCGTTACTGCATTGACAATATCCTCGTCACTCATATGCTGGAATCTAGATTCAAACTTATCACAATCATACCATTCACTGAGACTCTCGCAGTCCACATCCTCAAAACCATTTATTCCCTGCAGTAGTTTAATCAAATTGGAGTTTGTAGTATTTACTTCCTCTTCAGAAAAACCATGAAAGTTCGCTTCAAGATCAGGAAGAAGTTTGTTCCAAGACCGAACTAGGGTCTCAGGCTTCACAGAGGCCCATGCTTGAGAAATACCATGCACTGCATCTAGAAATGACATTTTTTCCAAAATTCCAATTACTTTTCATCCTCTTGAGCTAGAGTCTCTAGAAGACCAGCCCGATATTGTTGCTTCATTGATGCGATCACTCCTTGATCCATGGGCTGTATTAATGCCATGACATCAGGAGGCAAGAATTTTGTGCAGATAAGACCATCATCAGAAGTTAAAACGGCTGTATTTGGATGCGAGGGAGCATTATCTAATAACAACACTGCTTTTGGTGGTAGTCCTTCATTGCTTAAAAAAGAACGAACGTCAGGCACACAATTCATGTGGAACCAATCAGTGAATATATTTCTGTCCATCCATGCATCCTTCTGGTTGTAGTAATTGGCAGCCAAAGTAGTGCATTTGAATGAACGAGGTATTTTTGGCCTTGCCTATCACAGTAAGTTTCAACTTGTGATTGCCTGCCGCATTTCCACAGCATAACACTATGATTCGCTCTTTGTGTAATTTATGGCCACGAGCATGACTTTCTTTCTGAAACGCCAAGGTTCGTGTTGGGAGGCCTTTGCAATACAAAACTGTCTCATCAGCATTAAATATCTGGGGAGGTGTCAACATCTCTTCCTTCACAAATTTTTTAAATTCTAATCGAAAGGAATTAGCAGCTGACACGTTACCACTCTAGCATTCTCCTTGAATGGCAATTTCGCATATACCGTATCGCTGTTTGAATCGAGTAAACCATCCAGATGAAGCATTAAAGTTCTCTTCTAGCCGTAGTGATTCATGGAAATACCTCGCTTGCTGTGCGCACATGGGACCAGAGACAGGAGTTCTATCAGCTCGCTTTTGATTAAACCACAGAAGTAAGGCTGCATCTACTTTCTCGTAGGTTGATATTTTCATACTCTTATGTTTTGAGGGACCAGCACCACTCAGAAACTGCAGCAAACTCCATCAACTTAGTTTTGTTTTTCTTTATATCACGAATGGTTTGTAAGCCAATACCATATTTGTCTGCCAATTTATTCACAGAGTCTCCTTTTTCAAGTCTCACAATTAATTCAGGTTTTTTTAATAATAGGAAGAACAATTTTCTTCTGTTTCTCTGCCATTTTAACAAGAGGGGGATAAACGTTTATCACTACAAAAACCACAATACAATGAGCTGCACACAAGATGAAACAACAACAGGAGAATCTATAATCGGATCGCGCTTACTGTGGCATACCGGTAAAAGTCGCATGCTAATTCCCGGGATATTGTCATGAAACCCACTAGCATTAAAAAAGCAATATCATCTATTATTATTTATTCTATGTATTTACAAACTTATCATTTTTGCACATAATAAAATCTTTAGACATTAATATAATGGGATTACGAAAATGTTGTCTCACATTCATGAATTTCTTTCCAATCCGAGTATTAATAAAATTTCGAGGCATAAGGAGAGAGACAGCATGGACAATCCGCAAACCGGATAACCCGTGCATGGATAATCGAGAGTTTACTGAAGGTTTTTAGACATATACTTTCCCATCTTGTTGGAAAATCAATCCTTATTGACAACTATTCATTTTCATTGATTTTGAAAATTTAAAAAAATCAACATTTA
Organism: Tanypteryx hageni; assembly: GCA_028673005.1. Classification (NCBI taxonomy): domain Eukaryota; kingdom Metazoa; phylum Arthropoda; class Insecta; order Odonata; family Petaluridae; genus Tanypteryx; species Tanypteryx hageni. The sequence goes on along the minus strand of CM054120.1, from coordinate 10,739,151 downwards.
TCCAAGTTTTTCAATTTAAATCAAATCCTATCAAACCTAAACATAGCCCATGTTGCTATTCCGCAATATTGCTTTTCGTCTCCTAAGCGTACATGTCAGAATCGATGACAATTTTCTTCTCCCTCTCAAAATTAAACATTTTACGCTTCAGTGCCATTTGTATAAATAAGAAGGGACGTAAATATAAAGATGAAAATATAAGGAAAAGTTAAAGTAATTAGTTGAATTACTGGGGGAAAATATGAAGATCCTCACCAACGAAAACACAGTTGAGCCCCGCTTAACGCAGCCCGGGCCAACATGGATTCATTATAATACGGATTTTATTTCAAATTAAAACTTTTTAAAAATATATATAAATGCATATCTTACGCACAGGCTAATATCTTATGTTTTTTTTAAGTTTTGCACTAATCAAATTTCATAAAGTATCCTAAGTACTGTGATATTTCAACAGTGTTGCATAATATTGCATCGTCTGGTGGCCAATTTCATTCTTTTCCCTGTAAATTTCACGAATCTAACACAAAAAGTATATCTCCTAAAGCGGAAACATTTGAAAAACAGAAATAAAACTATGATTCATGTTTCTTTGGCATAACTGGATCATAAAGAATGTTTATGATGATTTATATTTTTTAAATCTATAATTTTTGACAATTACTTTATTACAATGTTAATTTACCGTATTAACCTTTTGCGCTCGGGTGTCGAGTGTGACTCGACACGGCTAGCATCGGCACCAGCTCGCATGTCGAGCCACACTCGACACGGTGTTTCATCGTGAGGAGAAGGGGGATTTTTGTCCATTTTTTCCAATAACTTTTCTTGTAATCATCAGCGTGGAAATACGAGTAAACAACAACTTAATTAAGCAACATGGGTTATTTTATAAATGAATAATATCCTTCTATAATCTACCCATAAAGGACGTTTCCAGCCGATGCCGCTGCCGCCGCAGCAAATGTTCATCTTTATCTATTTACTGAGGTGTAAGCGCATTTTCGCTTGCATTAGCTGCCATTCATTACTTGGAAATCATTTGTTTATTTCAGATAATGAATTACCAAATGGGGATCAGGCGTCTGAAAGAGGAGTTGCATCCGAAATAAAAGTTCGTCAGAAAGAAAAGTTCGCTCGGTCAGCTGTCCCATCTCGTATTGGCTTCTAGTTTCAACCTCTTTTTTCATTTCGTTTTCTTCTTGTGGTCATCCACCCACCACTGACCCATCAAAGGCCCATTCTCTTTTTATCTCTTGCATAGTGAACATCTTGAGTAGGCCCGAGCTTCCATGATCTTACCTTAGTAAACAATCGTCCCTCTATCACTCTCAGAGGTTTGCTTACGTTTCTAGAAGCATCTCTCAGATGTTTTCATGACACAGGGTTCTCTTACAAACGACGCCTTCTCTGTAGTTGACTGAATGCTTTGTCCGCAAGTAGTCGTATATTCAGAACAAATTGCATCTCCTTAGGATGGATAGATTTTCCAAAGATTTAGAAAGCAGTGACGATGAATTTTACATTGACAATGAAGAAACTATTGAAAAATATAATAGTGACGAAAGTGAGTGCTCTGATCACGCATATGAGGATAATGAACCAATCGCTGGTCCGAGTGGAATTACGAAAAGGAAAACTTCCCTTGTTTCACCCAAAGATCAGAGTGAATGTACTGACGGTGACAGTGATGATGAATTTGTAAAGACAAAACGAAGACGCAAAATTGTTTATACAAGTGACAGCAGTGTTGACAGTGATAGTGATGGAGATAAAGGTGATGTTAGCATTGTAAATTCGGTCATAAAATCCAGTGAAAGTGATGTTTATGTTGAAAAACAAGCAAAAGAAAAATGGAAAGCTGCATCTGTGAATGACCAGGCGCCTAGGAGGATAGTAAAATTTTGAGGAATAAGGAGAGAGACAGCATGGATAATCTGCAAACCGGATAACCCATGCATGGATAATCGAGAGTTTACTGTATATATTTGTTATTGATTATTTATTATTCACTCCGGTGCCTTGGGTCCTTAGCACGTCAGTCATCACTTGTTTTATCCATTTTACTCATGCTCACCTTTTCAGATTTTCTTTGCTGACTGCTTTCTTTAGTCTCTTGAAAAGCAATGCATTCTAATTGTTTCCTTTCCGTCTGAATTGTTATCCCTTATTGAGATCAGTAATGTGTATGCTCTGCATTAAGCAGCACTTACACACCATGTGTGTTGTATACAAGTCTCATTCTCTTGTCACCTGCATTTCTCTTCCATAAAGGATGTGTGTGTATTCCCTATATCATCTCCTCTCTTCATTTACTGTACTGGTAGCTCTTCCTCTCCAGCATTAGGTTGAAGCATTTAAGGAGGGTTGAAACTTTTTTAGCAGATGGAGAGATAATACTGTATTAACCAGAAAGTATGACAAGGTTTTTTCCAAAACATTCAGCAAAAAAAATTAGGGATCATCACATCCTGATGCCAATTCTATGCCCACAAGATATGGACATTCCCAAACTTGAATATGCTGGGTTTATTTTTCTTTCTTTCTTCTTGATTTCATGTTGAATTGATGTGAACATTTCTTTATACTCCCAAATAACAGATTTTACTGGCATTAACTGTTGATAAAATTATTTCCATGGCAATAAATTTTTCATTGAAGTAAAATGACCAAGAATTAGCTTCCCTCCATTCTGAAGCTATCTACTTAACTTTAACAGTGAATCTATTCCAAGAAATGACAAGCCTACACAAGAGATATCATTAGATTTGTGTGTGTGTCTATGTATTTTTGGCTAATCAACCTCTTCGATTATTATAGCCATAACTCCTTCCACACAGAACACAATCACAAGGTAGGAGGTAATCCCGGTGCCGACATTAGCCTACTCTTAATAATAATAATAATTTTATTAGTTCCATTAGGTCAATTCATTTAGGCCCTAGATGGCACAAAAGGTCAGACTGACAATGATAAGCTGTTTTCTTTCTTCTTATCCCATGGAAGAAAAAGTACAAGGAAATAATTTAGATAAATGACTGCTAGAATACATTTCATTTACTTGCTTGTTGTATTGTATTTAATTTTTTGTGTGATGATGCTGTAACAGGTGAAACCGGTTGCAATAAATTTCTCTAGTGGAAATATACAATATTCATTTTAATTTACATTAGTGTTTATTAGATTGAAAACTGCTTAACTAGAAAGGAGAACACCAAGAAATTTTAACCCATTAGGGACGAAATTAAATGCCAGAAAATAGCCAATTTGTTACCTTTTTGGGAAAAGTACGATAGAAAAAGAATGTTAACTCTAATCTTCTTGAAACTTTCACTGGCCCATACTAAGAGTCTATATTAACTATTAAAGTACTTATTCCTTAATTATTGGAGATTCAGATGGAATTCTCTGAAGCAAGTGTCAATGCACAGCCCTTTTTCACAAACAGAACATACAAAAATTGTCCTCTTCCTATTTCCTTTTCCCTGGCATACCACACATTCTTTATGCAAAAGTTTATTCTTCTGTTTTCTTTTCACTTGATCTGGATAGTGGCACTCTCCAAAATTATGTAAAGGAGGAACTGTAGCTCTATGTCCACACGCCTTTCTGCTACTGTAGCCTCCAATGCGGTCTCCGATTATATTCAAATAGAAGTTTTTAAGGGGAAAAGTTGGCTTATTGGTAGCTTGTTTGTAGCAGATATAGGAATTTACTACCGTTCTATTTATTAAATCAAACATCAGTCTATGCCACAACTTTTTTGAAGGAATGTGCGAACTGTAGTAGCTACATAATTGATAGTTTCGATCTAATCTTCCCATGAATTGATTGTTTAACCTCACAATCTCAGGACAGCACACTTCCACCTTCGACCCATCCTTCTCCTTCCTTTTCACAGACTGCATTGGGATCCCATTGTAAAAATAACACCTAACCAAGCTTTCAACTCATCTAATGTAAGATCTTTCCAAATATTTCCACCTCCGCCCACAGTTGACATTTTTTGCAAGGCATACAAATTAGTCTGCTTGACGCAATGGTCCAACATATTGCCCGTAAAAAATAACATAAAATAATCTAAAGGTGAAGAATTTTCTGGTAAGTATTAGAACCAGGTGTAAACTGAGAGAGACTAGTGCCTAAATTTATCAAACCTCTTCTGGACCAAGTCAATCTGCTTCTATTAGCCTGTTGAACTGTCTCTTCAATTTCGCCATTGGATTCATCGTCTAAACTTATAGGTGAAATATTATCACAGGGCTCAGGAATTTCTTCCTCATGAATATCACTCTCACTATCGATAGAGGATATATCACTTTTTACTCCATCATCTGGTATAGAAAACAATAAATCCAGTTTGTGATCCTCACACCGTTTTCTCTTGGTTGCCATTGTCAAATGAAAAAAGGGCTAAGTTTAAAAACACGTAAAATGGTAACCGGTTAAGAAAAACACGTGCAACTTCACAGGATGAAACTTAAAACTGTCTGTAAGCTGCTAGCAAAAAGAAGGACCTACAGATAATTAACACGCTCCACACAAGAGGACGGTACCCTAACACCACCGTGGTGGTGCTCCGTCCCTAATCGGTTAAACTGTCATTAGGTTTTAATGAGATGTATGAGCTTGCTTGACACTGCATTGTTTTTCATACCTGTGGACTACCAGTCTCATTTCACTATCCACGTTAGCTTTTGATCAGTACAGGCAGGCCTCGTTTAATGTTTGTTCGTTAAGCATTTTTTTGTTATAGCGCAATTGGCATCTCAATTTTTATTTAGGAAATAAAGTTTTCAAATGACCTTGGTCTGTTAATACAGTCCCAACTTTTTCATACTTACCTTCACTTCTTTGTTCCAATAATACAATCAATTATGTGTTATGCACTAATTAAAGACAAATTTGTTATTATTTATACGTTTATTTGCTTTATTTCTTTTTATTTCACCTGTTCACTTTTAATATGTTTTAGATTGGTTTGCCATGATTCTAGTCTTTTGCAGTGATGCAAACATTGGAAATTTTACACTTGTTAACATTACTGTTGGGGTGGTTAGAGTTTGATTCGCTTTGGGTGGGTTTTTGCTTTGAGATGGATTAGGGTAGGTTCGTGACTGAATTTTAGCCTTCTTAAATGATATTCATCTGTTATTATGTTATTTTTATGTTGGTACTTATGTTAAATTTATGTAATGATAGACCTGTTCTTTTTTTGTTAGTGGTTTACAAAAATCGTTAATGTTTTCACTTCATCTGTCTGTGGGCCAAATTTTGAAGTAGCAAGAAAAGCTGGGAAACTAAGATTTTCAGGGTAGTTTTTGATAGTGACAGACATGAGCCCTATTGATTTTGGAATCCGTTCGTCTGTTTGTTTGCTTTTTTGCAGGATTTCAAGAAAACCCTTATGAACTATCTATATGGGGCTGTACTATGGTAAAGTTTCATTTTGTTTACGTTGCTACAACAATAAAAGTGATGCCCAAATCCATCAGTTTACTTTAGAAAATGGAGAAAGATCATATTAAAACTGCTTAATGTGGTGAGGTATGTTTTTATTCACTTTTAAATGATTTTGGATTTTGTTTTGTTATAAATGCTTAGCTTTAATGAAAATACAATGTGACATCAGTGCTGGAAAACCTTATGCGTAACGTAACGAAATAACAGAATTGTTTTGGATTAACGTAGTGAAAAACGTTAATGAAATTTTTCAAATTGCTCTAACAGAAAATGTAACGAAAATAAAAAATAAATTTCGTTAACAGATGGTAAAGGATTATGTTCTAGTGGCATTCCTCCCATGCAGCGTGTCTTGAGCAAGGGAAAGTGGCCTAAAATCCATTTCCACAGTCTTGCTTGTCTCACGCTGGGCCAGTTTTGCAGCCTTGTTGCAAAAGCAATGCTACCCTGACCACTATCGATTGTCCTTTGGGTTTTCCTTACATTTGTGAAAAGAAAGGTTCCCTGGTGTTAATCCTTCTCCAGGAAGCCTGAGATAAGGAGTGTGGAGGATGAGGTAGGACCTCTACCATTCCGTATCCACCCCCACAGTGCCTCGTACTTAGAAAACATTCTTTTAGATATTACACCGAAGTGGGTTTTCCCTCTTTTGAGGTCGATGCTCTGCAAGTTCCAATCCTATCATCCTCTCCAATCTCGAATTCTGTCGGCTGTTCATCAGTCTTAACTTAACAAGGTATTTGAGAAAGATGAAGTGAATATACAATTCGAATGTGTTGTCATAGTTCGTTAGAGGTCAATACTGCTTCATATCTATTATTATTATTATGAGATGTTTATAGTAACATTGGATAGTTATTGTTCTCAGGAAATGAAGGCTAATCAAAGCTTAATAAAATTTCAGTTTATTTCAAATTACCGATGGCGGTCACAGGGAGACTTTTCGCCAGCCCTAAGAGAAACGAAATTCATTCAGTGTTGAAGAAGTAAGTCCAATTCTCATACATATTTCAAGTTTATATTTTGTTTAGTATTAATTAAAGTCAAGTAATTTAGTGTGGCATCTTTCTTTGTCATTTTATTTAAAATGCCGTTTTATATACCATTGGGTACTGGGTTCGATTCTGAAGACAGCAATGTCAACCATCTGCAGAGGAAGGGAGTATCTGATTTTATAATGAATTTGGATAAACTCAGCAGCGCCTAATAGAATGTTATTTTATTTTCTTACCCCTTATTTGAAAACTAGTGCTCATAAATTTTAATATATTTTTAGCCTACTTTCCAGAATGGAAATAGGCTTATAGTTTTGTCGTTCTGTCTGTCCGTCCTCCCTATTAACTTCTGAACCAATAGACCGATTTTCTTGATACTTGGTGGAAATCTCTTGCTACAAGAGCTGAGTTCCCGAGGATAGTTTTTGTTGCGAAGATTGAAGTCCCGGGTTTGATTCCAGGAACTATCCTACCCGTTTGATTTACATGGGAAATCTAAAATCCATCGTGCAGAGTAATTTTCTCTTGCACATTAAAATGTCTTAGAATTGTAATATTGGAGTGAGTTTTGTACTATTCTCTGAGGAAATGAATGAAGATTCTAATTTTTATTGTAGAATTTTGCTTATCGATTGTATTTCTTCGAGTTTTGTGTAAACTGTTGATTTTGCAGTTTTTATCACTCATTATGAGTGTTGCCATAGCAACAACAATTGTTGGACTCTGATTCAGTATATTCTAGTATGTACATGTGTTATTTTTGCCGCACAAATATGCGTGATCAATTTAATATTCCGTTTGAATGTATTTTTAGTATTTTATGATGCTAAATTATGAAATTTGGGAATACAAAGAGCTACATATCCGCGATATTTAAAGCTATTAAAGCCAATATAAGTATTAAATAAATGATTAAATGGAAAGTAGGAATCTTTTGTTCTGCTTGGATCATCTTGTTTAATTTAATTCTATTTTGTGAAACCTCATACAATGTCTAAACTTTTACACTTCTGCTCGTTATCCATTTCTCTCTAACCCAAATGCCTTCCTCCTGTAGTCTTATGGGTCCTGGACAAAATGGCCCCGGACATAACGGCCCCAGACATAACGGCACCAGACATAACGGCCCCAGACATAACGGCCCCAGGCACAACGGCTCCGGACATAATGTCCCCAAACACCAACTGGCACAAAATGTCCCCACGCAACAGAATAAGTATTTATTATTCCCTCTTCGATGTTGGTATGCCGTTCAGAATAAGGCAGATGATTAAATAGAATGTTTTAATAAAGTTTTCTGTATTTATTTCGTTCTGAAAAAGTCGGCAACATTATCCTCCATAAAGACGTTTTTACATATGACGTGTTTTATAAACATCCCGACTTGGTAGAAGATTGAAATTTGGCAGGAATACTTCAGTCATGCATTTAAGTCAATGACGATGAAAAGGCTCCGAAAGAAGACCCAGGTTCGACTCCAGGAAATAATTTCTGTTTTCCATAAAGAGAGATCACCGATTTCGGACTGGGACTGTTTTAATAATTAAATGTAAGAGAGCAATAAATGATGATTGTAGAAAGTATTTGTTTTTGCTTTTTTGTGCTTTTCATCATTGCTTTATCTTTTATCTTTGTGATTTCCGTCCATCCATCCGTCCATCAGGGAAGAATTGGCTTAACCGATTTAAACCAAATTTGGTACACACAATACCCTTATAAATTGATGACCAAAATGACATATTTGGTCCGGATCGACTCAGCAGGGGTGCCAATATTGCAAGGTTAAACTTTTCGGTAATTATGATATTGAAGGAATTGGCAATATCGATTTCAATGAAATTTCGTATGAAGTAGGTGTGCAACATAAAAAAACAAAATCAAGATTTTTTAGTATAGATATAGAAAGCAAGGCTGCCACAATACAAGGAATAAAAATATTTTATACGTATTTGTGTTGAACTGTCCACATCATGTGCTACAAAGCTGAATTTTTTTGTTCAACCAATTCTTTCCAAACCCTTAATTACTGAAATAATTTAATTTGTAATTGTGGCATCTGTTTGGCTGATTCGATTTAAATATGCTATTATTGTTTTGTATTTATATTTGCAGACATTTAGATCTTCATGAACTGAAGATTGTGTTAAGGGTTGCCAACTTTATTATTCATTATTCACAAAAACGCTACAATTGGGAGCAGGTCTCGGTGGCAGCAGGTCCCCATCACAACTCAATGCATAATACCCAAATTACATAATAAAAATTGGGTTTACTTAATACAAAAATATAAGCTTTTTGATACCATTTCCTATACACTATATACTACTTCTTAACTTCAAGTCACAGGAACTCCCATCACAACATCTTAGGTATCACTCAATACATAATGCCCAAATTACATAATAACAATTGAATGTACTAATACAAAAATATAACTTTTTTTGGTAGTAGTTCCTATACACTATGTACAACTTCTTGACTTCAAGTCATAGGAACTCTCGTCACAACAGCTTAGCTACAAACTACAACATGTTTCATTTGTCCATACAACTACAAAAATTTAGAATAAGTAAATAATCTTCTTCATGAATAAAAAAAAATCTACCATAATTTGACATTAGATAGTTATTTGGAGTATTGTGATTAAATTATAACCCTACTATGTTTATTTACAATAATTAATGCTGCTTGGTGGCGCAAGTCCTATAAAAAACTAAATAAAATACTAACCTACAAATACTCATATTAAATATTAAATACTAAAGTTTTTAATAATTTTACTTTTAAATGCTTTCTCGGTTTGAGGAAAGGGCTTAAGAAGTTCTTCAGGTAATTCATTCCAGTCCAATGCTGTTCTATTGAAAAATGAATATTTACCAACATCTTTTCTTCAAGCGTTTGTACGAACTTTACACGAGTGATCATTTTTACCTTTAAATGTTAAGTTTTAGTTCTTTCCAGGCCAGTTTACCGGTATACATTCTATAGAAACAAACTAACCTTTTCACTTTCCTCCTCTTTTCTAAAGTTTCCCACCCAAGCTCCTTTAACATATCTGTTACATTATCCTCTCTTCCAAAACGACCCATAACAAACCTGGCTGCCTTTCGCTGAACCTTTTCCAATTTATTAATATGTATTCTGTCATGAGGATCCCAGACTCCTGAAGAATATTCCAATATAGGCCTTACTATTGGTTTGTATGCTAATTCTTTAGCTTTCCTACTGCTATGTTTTAAATTTCTCATAACAAAGTTAAGTGCCTTGAAACCATTTAAAACTATACATTCTGCCTGAAGACCGCATGCTAAATATTTCGATTATCAACCTTCGGTATTTGTATCCCTTCCATATAGTAAGGAAAATTACTCTTTTCCCTTTTCATAGAGAATAGAATATGCTTGCTTTTTTAATGTTTATTATCATTTTATTTGAACATACCCAAGACATCAGCTTATCTATGTCCCTCTTCAGTAAACCTCTGTCATTTTCATCTTTAATGACTCTATAAATGATGCAGTCATCTGTGAAAAGTCTCACTTTTGAGGATATTTGACTTGGTAAATCATTTATGTAGATTAAGAATAATAACGGTCCTAAAACACTTCCCTGAGGGGCACCTGAGGTGACATCTATTTCATTGGATAAACTATCTCCTATCCTAACCCTTTGTTTTCTATCTGCTAGAAAGGCTTCTATCCATCGCACTACCCTCATATCTATTCCTATAGTGTAAACCTTAGTCAAGAGTAAATCATGAGGTACTACATCAAATGCTTTCGTTAGATCTATCACTATACCTTCCGCTTCCTGGCTATTGTCTAATGTTTCTGCAATATCTTCACATAACCCTAGCAACTGGAGCTCGCAGGAATGACCCTTTCTGAACCCGGCCCCTTCAAATATCATACAATTAATTTCCAAAAAACTTTTGTATATAGTCCGCCAGACATTTTTCCATTAATTTGCAAACAACGGATGTTAGGCTTACTGGTCTATAATTTGCATCTTCTGTCTTATTTCCGTCTTTATAAATAGGTATAACAGTGGCTGATTTCTATTCTAATGGGATACAACTGTTTAAGATATTCATAAACCGGAGTTTGCTTGAAACCTGGATACTTAAGAAGAGGAATTAAATATATGATATATGAAAGTAAACATTGCTAAAATTATTGAACATTGGAGTATTATGTAAGACCAAAGCAAAGCTATTTTAATTGCATCAGCATCTAGATTAGTGGACTGAAAGATATGGTGTGATTCAGAAGAAAGATAAAGCATTATGTGTTTTGTTTAGTGAAATTGTCATGTGCAGAACTTTTTGTGTAAAATGCTACTGTGTAACCAATCATTGCTGGCTCCTAGAAAAAGTGAATAGGAACAAAAGGTATGCATGAAACATGAGGTAAAATGTATTTTCAATCGGGTAAGCTAGTGAAATTTCTTACCGGAGCTTTTCATTTAGTTTCATCTAGTTTTGCTATTTCAAAAATTATTGCTCAGCATGGTGGGCCATTTGGTGAATTTTTTGGAATGTGTACCATTTTAATTTGAAGACTTGAAGAATAAAGAAAATATTAATCAGCATATTAAAGATTTGTCTGATGATAGGAATACAGTGAATGATAAATTAATTAAAATGAGCCTCAACATCAAAAATGATATAAGGAAGGATTTAAATTCATGTCAGTTATTTCTGTCTTGATGAAAGCACTCGTGTCACATTATAATCTTGTTTAGCTATAATTGCAAGATGCCCCAGAGGGAATGAAATATACCATAAATTAATTAAGTTAACAAGTTTATCTGTTAATACTCCAGGCACGGATATATGCGAAGCTGTTATGAATGAACTTTCTTATGCAGTGATTAATATTTCAAAAATAGTATCTGTAACTACTGAGCATAATTGGACAAAACACAGGATATGTAACTTTGTTTATTAAACATGTTGGCCATCCATTGCTAGATTTCCATTGCATTTAACACCAGGAGACATTGTGTGCAAAAGAACTTGAAAACATAATGACAGTTGTGACAAAAATCGTCAAATTCCTAAGTTCACAGACCCTAAATAAAAGTAAATTTCAGTCATTGTTTAACGGAGTAGATTCAGTATAAAGTGGATTGCTCAAGTATTAAAATGTGCTCTGGCTTAGCCAAGGTATTGTAGAATGCTTTGTTGAGTGTTTAAATGAAATTAAAATGTTTTTGTGTGAGAAAAATGTTTTTTTCTGAACCAATAGAAATAACATGGATCAGCAGACTTGTTTTTCACCAACTTATCATTCCATCTAAATGAGCTGAATATTAAATTACCAGGTTCTGGCAAAACTATCGATGTTATGTTCAATGTGATAAAAACCTTGGAGATCAAATTGGAAATATTTAAACTTGACGTGGAAGATGGTAGTTTTCCCGCTTGAAGAAGCATTTTACCGAAGTAGAATTTCGCGACAATCTTTACTCGAAAAAGCTTCTGAAACAATTTAGTGAGATTTTAAGTGCAATTGTGAAACAGTTCTTAGCAAGATATACACAGATCAGGGAATTTGAAGAAAGTGCCAAGTTCATCAATTACCCAATACAGTTATTTTGGAAAACTTGAGATTAAAAATATTTGACTGGATGGTTTTAAATGTCTTTGAATCAACTAGTTGATTTTCAGTCCAGCTCAGTTTGGTAACAAAAGTTTATATACTTCAGATTAGAATTATAAACAGTTGAAATGAAACTCTGAAAGTGTGGAATACCATTCCTGAAATGTTTGAATCACTGAAAAGAGTGGCTATGGCAATTTTGAAAGTTTCCTATGTATTTCTGTTAACTATTAATCTATTAACTTCTGCTGTTTCTTAAATTGGTAGGTAACTTGATCTGGTACAAGAAAATTTAAAAATATTTAGGCATGCAAGCTAGAAAAGTTTATCTAATTAGTTTCGCTATATGTAATACGAATAAAGTCATTTTTTTTAAGAAAATCGAATTCGTGATTTCAATTGAAATACAAATTGTAACCCCCTGAATACATGTTGGCTATCATCTCAATAATGTATATGTATGTGATAGGGATTTTTTCAGTGCTCAATCTCAAGATATAATAATCACATTAACAGAAAATTGGATGCCTGACATTTTTATTAAAGGTTCAATGTCTGGTTAATTGTAGCTGGAATTTGTCAAACAGATGTAGAGGTTTATTCTTGTAGCTTTCCTTTTTGACCTTTTCGTTGTTGTGACATAAGTCCTCTATAGCTTCATTTATGTAAATTTTTGTCATTACCACATTGTCGTGCAAATGCAGGATCCTCGCCCAGAGTATTCCTTAAAAATGAGTTTATTTTCCACACCTTGGTTTAAATTTCCAATTGGAATCGATTCAGGACTTTTTCTTCACTCCTAGTTGACATACATATACAATTAGACATACTACATGTAGAGAATGTCATTTTGTGTGTACAAAATTTTTTTCATAATTCTGGCATTTGAGCTAGAAAAGTTCTCTTAGTTATGTAATTTTGGTATGCGAGCTAGAAAAGGTTTGCTATCACTGATCTAGGTATACCAATTTTTCCTACTTTGCTTGGAGTCTCATGGAATAAGACTAGATATTCCGAGTAATAAAATTGAAGAAAAGAAAGGGTAAAAATAGATTACACTTCCACAACTGCCCTGGTGATTTTCACATATTTTGCAGTACCCTACTCAATATTGTACAGTGTTATATTGTTAATCCAGAAATAATAGTATGGATGATCAACAAGTACGCAAGGGCTTCAAGTTTTTTCTATAAAACAAAATACAGTAGAGTCTCGATAATCCGACCTAAACGGGAGTGGTCGGATTATCAAAAATGTCGGACTATACGGAAAAGAACGGGGCGAAACGAAACAAAAATTTGAAGTGTAACATAAGTATGAAATCACGTTTATTATACAGTACAACTAACACAATAGAGTACAAAACTATTATTTGAAGTTAAAGTTGTTTAAAAAATTGAGTAATTGAGGTTTGTTTTCAGGCTTTGCTTCTCTTCCTTGCGGCGAAGTCATGCCAGAGTCTCAATAATATGACATTAGTAGCAGTACTTATACAAAAGTGGTAGAACAGTAGGAGCTAGGTTTTTGAAATCTTGTGGTTTTTTGGCCTTTCCAATAAGTATGAGTTTTAATTTGTGGTTACCAGTAGCGTTACTACAGGCTAGAATCGTCACTCTTTCTTTACTTCGTTTATACCCAAGAGTTGAAGCTTCATCCCAAAAAGCTCAAGTTTTTGAAGGCAGCATTTTATATTTTAAGCCTGTCTCATCGAAGTTACATATCTGCTCACCTAACAATCCTTCATTGTCAATGAGATAACGAAATTTCGCTTTTAATTTCAAAAATTCGTCCATATTTGCTGATAATTTTTTGCCACAGCTATAGCCTATGGCTATGTTGGATTACGTGGAATGTCGGACAATCGAATGTCGGACTAGTGTTAAATACAATATGAAACCTTTTATCCAGATTCTACTTCTCCAGATTCTTCTTCAGAAATCCAGTTAACCAGCTATTTTTCAAAACTATTACATTTTTCCCAAATTTGTTTGGAGAAAGAAATTTAAATTTGGTGCCTCACTAGTAATTACCCGGATCACTGTGCAATGGACATGCTCCTGTGCTCCGAGGTTTTGTTTTTTCAGTTCATTATCTGTTTATTTACTAGTGTTAAATATCTCCTTTCCTATTCTGCCCCATAAAATATCTAAAAATCAGAAGCTCGGGTACATTATGGGCTTCAAGGTTTTACCTTTGCAGTATAAGGCCAGTATAGATAGTATAGTATAGTAGTTTAGATTACGTCTTCAGTATTTATTGAGTGGTTCAAAAAAAAATATTTGTATTGGTAAGTACCCGATTACTGTAGCATTTTTATTAATATACAGTACAGGTATAGTTTATATAAGTGCTCGAAATAGAAAATATTACGAAATGGAATGCTTGTTCTGGTAGTGAAACCAAAAGCAGTGGCCACGACATAATTAATAGAAAATTTATGATTGAGCTAAATTTGGATTTATTTCTTATTTACTATGATGAAGAAAGGTAAAAAATGTTTTCTATTATTTTTATTAACTGAAGTTAACACACCAATATTACTAAATATTTGACCAGACGGAATAATTTTACCGATGCGAACCAGAATGTAGTTCCTGTGCATTCTGGCCTGTTCTAGCTCATTCCGAGCACTGTTCATGAGTATATTCCAGATAATCGGAATATCCAGATAACCGGCTATCCCTATATCCTTAGCTTAAAAATTTCTATACTGTAAATGAGCATACTTAGCACTGTTGCTTCATCTACCTGGATGGAAAATACAGTAAAACCCCTATTTAATGAATCGCTGGGGGATTAGAATATATTTCACTAAATCGAGGTTTTTATTAAATGGAGGTTTTCAATTAAAATGAGTTAAATTTATCTTTTTTGCTTGTGTATTAGTTCCATTATACAATACCAGAATAAGGCCACTGAAAATGGTCTCTATAATAAAAATCCATTTTTCAATTTTGTATGCACAATACTTATATTAATACTTTTAAAATAAACATTTATAAACAAATTCCAGTGACAAACAAGCCTTATTGCTATTAAATATGAAAATTTCTGTAATGAATCATTCATATGATTACAAAAAATAATTTCAAAATTTTAAAAGTATTTTCAAAATTGACATAAATCTTGAAACAATTTTTCATCCCTCCTTTAAAAAGCTTCATCATACAACATTAAATAGAAAATATTAAAATATATTTGGAATTTCACAAAAAAATATCAAAATTATTCAAAAACCAAGCATACATAGCTACAAGAAAATTATTTATTAAAATAGTCCAGCAAACTTGTTTGCTTCTTCTGGCAGGTGCTCTGAACATTCAGAACTTCTCGCTCCAAAGAATTTACTTTTGATGTAGTAGTGCTGTTCACATCAAAAGAAGTTAAATATCTTCGCACCACTTCAAGTGCCTGAAACGCTTCACCAAGTGTGGAAACTGATTCTTCTTCTTGTACTGCCTCTTCTTCTACTACTGCCTCTTTGGTATTACAGATTTCTTCCACGTCTTGTGGAGGACCAGACGTACTCTCAAGATCATCACACCGGACAAACTCTTCAAAATTTTGTGTCCATGTCAGGTGCAATTTTCAACCAATTTTCGTGGTCAATCAAATCGATATCTACATCAATTTCCATAGCATTGTTGCAATTGAACGCAGCCTTATGAAAACAGTTTGATATTGTTTGAGGTGTAACTGAATTCCATGCAGCTGTTACCATATGCAAACACTGAAGGACGCTCAGTTTCAAATGTTTATTCATCTCAATGTAGGATACTGCTTTCTGCACCAAAGCCTTCCTGTACTTTGCTTTCATGGAGTGAATAATGCCCAAGTCAAGTGGCTGCAGATGGCTAGTACAATTAGCTGGAAAAAACACCACTTTAATATTGCGAAGAAAATCAGTATCTGGAGGGTGGGCCGGACATTTATCAATAAATAGAAGAATTTTTCTATTTGCACCACCCATCTTTGCATCTAATGATTTCAAAAATGTTTTAAATATATCCGTTGTCATCCATGCATTTTTATTACTGGCATATTTACATGGCAATGCCCGTACATTTTTAAAACACCTTGGCTTGGCAAATTTACCTATTATTAGAGGCGTCAACTTTTCACTGCCATCTGAATTTGCACATAAAAGTGCAGTTATCCTATCTTTACTTCTCTTTCCACCATGGCACTTGTCTCCTCTAGTAGCAAGAGTTTTTGATGGAAGAAGGTTGAAAAAAATGCGTTTAATCTGCATTAAAAATATCATTTGGCTTATAGCCTTCTAAATACCTTACCAATGTTACAATGTTCAGTAGTCAACAGCTCCTTCATCAACACTGGCACTTTCACCACAAACACTTTTATATTCAAGTCCATGGCGCTTCTTAAATCTGTCCAGCCATCCATTGGAACCCTTAAAGTTTTCTATTCTAAGCCTAGTTGCTACCCTAATTGCTTTCTCCTTCAACAGTACACCATTGATTGGGAGGTTGGGGGAGCGCATTCCCTCAAACCACTCTATCAATATCTTCTCCATTTCATCATATGGTGATGATTTGATATTTTTTCTTTTGATGGCTTTACCCCCACATTTCACTTCTTCGTCAAGTATTAATTGTTTATTCTTCATTATACAAAACCATGAAGACGGTGCAAGATTAAATTTGCGTGCAATTTCTATCGCAGGCATGCTTGGGTTCTTTTCCACTTCTTGAATAATTTTCACTTTTTCAGTAATTGTCAGCTTCTTCCTTTTACTAGTAGCCATTATTAAGGAATAAAAATAAAAATAGTAGAAAGAATATTTTTCACAATTGCTTCAGGTTTACACAGTGATCGCCGAACAGGCAGGCAGCACAACGAAGAGTTGAACTGCTAGATAAGGTAGATGGAGAGGGGACAGGCATTATGTCATCGGGATCGTAGTAATCAGCTGACATGTCTCACAAGGGAAGCCCCCAAGGTGTGACACTCGTATCGGAATTCGACTTTGCAGAATGAAATTATATGCAAAATAACGGACTCCTATTTCTACCTAGGTGCCAACTCGACGTCGTTTACGAGAAAATGTTCTTTGAAAATCGCGATCCGAGAGTCATCGAGATAAGAACGTTAAAACTTTTTCATGAGCAAAAAGAAATCAGAAAAGAGGCATATTGTAAGTAAAAATTACGATATACGCTCAAAACATTGTGAATGGCTCATCACGCGCAAGCGGCTACATTGTCTGCTAAGACGGTAGCGGCCGCAAGGAAACCGTAAATCATACAATGTAATGAATCCCAATCCTCACACTAAACGAACTTTTGCCTATCACCGACGGCACGTTAATTTTTTACTGAGGCGTGACTACAAAGACTACATTGATAGTGCGTGCTCAGTAATCAATTTCAACAATAAATCATTCTGGAATATAATAAATTGTCGTAGAAAAGGTGGACGAATTCCTATTTCAGTTTACTATCATGATTCCGTCTTTTCTGGTAGTGCTAGGCCTGAAACTTTTAATGAGTTTTTCAGATCAAATTTTTCACCTCCCTCCCCTACCCCTTCCCCTCCTCTGTACCCTAAATGTTCCCATTGTCTATCTTCCATTATCACCACCCCCGGCGAAGTGCACCATCTCCTCTCTGCCCTCCCTTCCAAGAAAGCCAACGGACCCGATGGTATCGCAGCGGAATTTCTTAGGCAAACCGCTTCTCAGCTCTCGATACCTCTTTCTATGCTTCTCAACCGCTGCTTCGCCATGGGAGTCTTTCCCCAACAGTGGAAAATAGCCAACGTCATCCCTATTCACAAAAATGGCAGTAGATCTCAGGTGGAAAATTATAGACCCATATCTCTTCTTTCAAACCTATCAATCGTTTGTGAAAAAATTATTCATAATCAGCTCCTCGCTTTCACTCTTCCCTATATTTCCACGCAACAACATGGTTTTCTTCCAGACTCCTCAACTCTAACCAACCTTTCCGTGCACATGAATAATATCACGCACACATGAAAATTCTTCTCAACTGGACATGTGTTACATCGATTTCGCCAAAGCCTTGGACACCGTTGACCATTCTCTCCTTCTTCACAATCTCCCATCGCTTTAATGTCCATCATCTCTTTCTCTCCCTCATTTCTTCTTTCCTGTCAAACAGAAGTCAGCGTGTAGTTATCGACGGCTACCTATCTTCTCTTGCTCCTGTCACTTCCGGTGTGCCTCAAGGTAGTGTCTTAGGCCCCTTTCTCTTCATCCTTTTCATAGACAACTTAGTGGATATAATTGCACAACCCTGTGGGATACTACTCTTTGCAGATGACTGCAAATCATTCAAACAGATCAATTCCCCAGCCGACTCTGATATTCTCCAAGCTGCCCTAATCCGCCTCTCTGACTGGACTAAAACCTGGCGTCTTAGAATCAATCCCTCCAAATGCACCGCTCTTACCTTCACCTTACGTAAGCAACCAATTATAAACCAATACAAAATTCTTGACATAACAATCCCCTTAGTTACAACACAAAAGGATCTTGGTGTAATTTTTGACCAGAAGCTATTATTTGTTACCCATATTAGGAAAGTCACTTCTCGTGCCATGTCTATGTTGGGCCTCATCTATCGTTTCGCCGAAATTACGTATGTTTTCTCTCTATGCACATTCTTTGTTAGTTGTGTTCTCCCAGTCTTAGAATATTGCTCACCCATTTGGTCCTCAGCTTCCCAATCAAATCTTAATCACCATGGAAGGTTTTAGAAAGGAATTTGTTACTGATCATGGTATTCGGAACTCAAGATCCGGCAGATGTAGCAGGGCTTCCCAGGTCGTTATCCAACGAAATCCCTGTCAAAGCGTCAAAATAGGTACTTGGAACGTCAGAACATTACTAAAATTAGGTAAATTAGAAGAAATAAAGAAAGAAATGGAGAAAAATGAGATTGATATCTTAGGTTTATGTGAAACAAGGTGGCAAGAGAAAGGAGATTTTTACAGTGATAAATTTAGAATAATTCATAGTGGAGGTGAAAAGAGAGGAAGGAATGGAATAGCAGTCATTATTAGTAAGAAATGGGCAAACAGTGTTTGCAATACATATCACATAAATGATAAGTTGTTGATGGTAAGAATGAGCACCGTGCCAACGGATACAGTGATAATACAAGCGTATTTCCCAACAAGTAGTGCAGAAGAAGGAGAAGTAGAAAAGGTGTATGAAGAAATAAAAGAACTTATAAAGATGACAAAAGATAAAGATAATGTCATAATAATGGGAGACTTTAATGCTGTGATTGGATCTAGTCGAAATAGTAGAATGGTAGGAAAATTTGGTTTAGGTGAAACAAATGAAAGGGGAGAAAGATTAATTGAGTTTTGTGAACAGAATGAGATGATGGTATCAAACACTTTCTTTGAAGTTCCCAAAAGAAGAAGATACACATGGGAGGCGCCAGACAGAAGAAGGTTTCAAATAGATTATATTTTAGTAAAAAGAAGATATAAGAACCGGGTAAAATCGTGTTATAGTTACCCAGGTCCAGATGTAGACATTGACCACAAGCTAGTCATGGGAAAATGCAATATTAGGTTTAAGAAAATAAAGAGAACAGTTAAAAAGAACTGGCATCTACAGGGACTGAAAGAGTTACCAACGGCTAAGAATTACCAAGAAAAAACAAATGAGTTGATGAGAAATTATGAAGGACAACTTAGTTGGGAGGAATTTAAAAAAGGGGTTATTAAAGCTACAGAGGAAGTTATTGGAAAGAGAAAATTGGAGCCTAGAAAACCTTGGATGACTGAGGAGATACTGATTTTAATTGAAGAAAGGAACAAGTTGAGGAAGAATGGAAATGATGAAACTTATAAAAAAGTTAAGAATGAGATTATTAACAAATGCAGAGAAGAAAAAGAGAGATGGACCAAAGAGATAGTGAAGGAAATTGAGGAAGATACAAAGGGAGGAAGGCAAGACAAAGCATACTTCAAAATTAAAACTCTCCAGTACAAACCAAGAACTAAATCGGCAATAGTTAAGGATAAGGAAGGAAATATGTTATGGGAAAATGGAAAAGTATGTGCTCGGTGGAAAGAATACATAGAAGAATTATATAGTGGAAGAGATGTTGGAGATGGATGTAGATTTATTGAAAATGAAGAGGAAATAAGAAATGACGAGCTAGGCCCAACAATAACCAAAGAAGAGTTTTATAAAGCTATTAATAATCTTAATTCAGGCAAGGCAACAGGTGTCGATGGTATACCTGCAGAACTTTTGAAGAACTTAGGGGAGGAAGCAAAAGAACATTTCTTTAAAATTATAAAAGATTGTTACGAAAAAGGAAAATCACCTGATGACTTTATAAAAAGTAAAACTATAAGTTTACCAAAGAAGGGGAATGCAGTGGAGTGTAGTAACTACAGAACAATTTCACTACTTTCGCACGCATCAAAAGTTTTAATTTATATCGTGAAAAACAGAATAAAAAGGAAAATAGAACATTATATTAGTGAAGATCAATTTGGATTTAGAAGTGGGAGAGGAATGAGAGAAGCTATATTAACCCTCAGGGTGATAATGGAAAGATGTTTAGAAATGAACAGGACATTATATTTAACGTTTATTGATTTGGAGAAGGCCTTTGATACAGTTAATTGGGAACTGTTGTTTAAGACTATGAAAAAAATAGGTATTGATTGGAGGGACAGAAGATTAATTTTTAAGCTTTATCTAAATCAAACTACAAGAATAAATATAAATGGATTAGAGAGTGAAGCAAAGATAAGGAAAGGAGTAAGACAAGGATGCCCGCTATCTCCATATTTGTTTAATATGTTCATTGAAGAAAGTATAGAAGTTATGAAGGAAAAGACAAAAGGCATAAAAATAAATGGAGTTAGAATACACTGCATTAGATTTGGAGATGACATTGTAATATTCAGCGATTCAAAAAGAGAAATGAATAAAATGCTGAAAGTATTATCGGACACGTTAAAACAGTGGGAATTAAAGATAAATATCAAGAAAACCAAATTGATGGTTATAGGCAAAAGTAATGCAGGGACAATATCAAAGATCAAAATAGACAATCAGGAAATTGAGCAGGTGAAGCAGTTTTGCTACCTAGGTAGTACAATTACTGAAGATAATAGATGCGTGCAGGAAGTGAAAAGAGAATAGCACTTGCAAAGCAAGCTTTTCAATGCAAAAGGAATCTACTGACAAGCAGTCATATGAAATTGGAAGTAAGGAAATCCTTTGCAAAAGCGTTTGTCTGGAGTACCTTACTTTATGGTAGTGAAAGTTGGACGTTAGGAAAGAGGGAGAGGTCCCGTCTGGAAGCAACAGAAATGTGGATATGGAGAAGATTGATAAAGACAAGTTGGACAGAGAGAAAGACAAACCTTGAAGTTTTGGAAGAAGTAAAAGAAGAAAGGAAACTGATCAAAGGAATGGAAGAAAGGAAGGCAAAATTTTTAGGCCATGTGATTAGACATAATGGATTAATTGTGAACATCTTGGAGGGGAAACTTTTAGGGAAGAAAGGAAGAGGCAGACCAAGAAAGAAATACCTAGATGACGTGGAGTCAGTGATGGGAGTTGAGAAATACGAGATGTTGAAGAGAATGGCAGAGGACAGGAGTTCATGGTTGCAGCGACAAGGCTTAGCCTTTAGATGAAGAAGAAGAAGAAAGGCCCCTAAATTTCTTCCATCACATTATCCGCCAGCGAGTTCCTTCTCTTCGTAATGCGTCCTCTTCCCACATTCTCCACACTCTTGGTTTACTACCTTTGACCGATCGTAGACAGGCAATTGACCTAAAGTTTTTCCGTAACATTGTAAATGGAAAATATAGAACTCTCGAACTTCTCTTCAATTACCCCCTCCGTATTCCCTCTAGAAGTACCAGATTACATGATTTATTTCACTGCCGCACTCCTCGGCTCTCAACCACAAAACGCTCCTTAATTTTCCGCCTCCCAAACTTATATAACCAAACTCTGATGCAAGATCCTCATACTGATGTTTTCCATTGAACTCCTTATTGTTTTATTTGACTTTTATATATATTTTTATATGCATTTATTATTTATTGGTTGTAATGTTCAATGTAATAGGCCTGAGTGCTGTTTTTGAACTTATTAAATAAATAAATAAATAAATAAATAAATAAATAAATAAATAAATAAAAAATAAATAAATCCCGCTCGTATGTTCCTCATTTCTGGTATCACACTCAGTTACCTGTTGTCATAGTGTGCTATATACTCGACGTCGTTTACGAGAAAATGCCCTTTGAAAATCGCGATCTGAGAGTCATCAAAATAAGAACTTTAAATCATGATCAATACATGACGAGATGGTAAAGCGAATGGGTGATCCGTAAAATTATGTTCGTTAAGAATTACAGTGAAGGATTATGATGAAGAAAATAGTAGTTATAATGCATTGAATACTTTTTTAAAAATGGTTTGCAAGTTTTATCGACGATATGCTGGAAATTGCGAACAAATTAAAAAAAACGGAGAAAAAAATATTGGTCCCTTCGGGAATCGAACCCCGGCAAAAATATTTGAAATCCAACTCGTTTCCCCTAGACCAACGCTCCAAGGAAATTAGGAAAGGACTTTTAACGTTCTTATTTCGATGACTCTCGGATCGCGATTTTCAAAGGGCATTTTCTCGTAAACGACGTCGAGTATATAGCACACTATGACAACAGGTAACTGTGCGTGATACCAGAAATGCGGAGCATATGAGTGGGATTCATTACATTGTAGGATTTACGGTTTCCTTGCGGCCACTACTGTCTTAGCAGACTATGTAGCCGCTTGCGCGTGATGAGCCATTCACAATGTTTTAGCGTATATCGTAATTTTTACGTACAATATGTTTCTTTTGTGATTTCTTTTTGCACATGAAAAAGTTTACTAAATGCGGGAAGCGTCAAATAAAAATTGAAGTACGAGTACATAATATTTTTCCACTAAATGCGGGTTTTTCACTAAATCGGGTTTCACTAAATGCAGGAACATTAAATCAGGGTTTTACTGTAGTTTGTTTCTCATATTTGGAAATAGCTGCTCATTTAAATCTTCTACTATACCTGCGATTCTGTGAGGCACAGTATCATTGGACAATGAGATGCTTAAAAGTATTCTTATGCTAGACTCTCCCAACATAGTAGCGACCATATTAATAGTTGCTGGAAGAATTAAATTCTCCAATTGTATGGGACTTTTTGCACATTAAAATTCTTTATGTAACTTGATAAGAAGTGAAAAGAACATTTATATACTATAAATGTCATTTTATATGAGCAAAAGTGCTAGGCCAGACAGTCTCTCTTGAGGTATTGTAGATCATTGTACATCATAGAAACTTGCTTGCTGATTTACATGAAACCAAAGATCACATGTGCACAGTTTTTATTGTGGGCATTTTGCAAGTGTATAAAAGTCTCATAAGAGAATATGCTAATATTATTCACGTACCCCCAAGGGTGAGCCTTTCCCAGGTTGAATACTACTGGTTTATACCGTTGAATAGAGTAGAATATAAACATTTTTGACACTATTTTTTAGTAAAAGATAGGGCTACTATTTTGACAAGAAAATATAATTTGATATTTGCAATTCAAATCATGCCTATACAATCAATCGTTTTTTCTGAAGATGATGGATTTCAAAACAGTGATTAACTAAAAAATTGGAGTCACTCACCTATATTTCTTCGATTATGTGATGATGCTTTCTTCTTGTATGACCAATGCAGCTCCAGAAAGATGGATGTTAAAGATCACTGGTCACAGAAAAAAGTGTCAGTGGCAGCAAATAATTGCCACAACTAATGACTATGTTACAATTACCTAAAGACATTTATGCTAACCAAAATACACTAAGCCACTTCACAACATGGAATGAACACTCGGACGAAGTTTTTGCAAAGGAATGGAAGAGTCATGGTCAAGCCAGTGCTAGGAGTCAACCACCAGATAACAATGTGGTGAGTTGAGGATATTTATTACGTCTCTCTGTGTGGCTATTCAAAGAGGTGACTCTTTCCTGAACTGATTCAGTATGCTGTAACTAATGTTTCTCGCCCTTCACCCAATGTCATGCTTTTTTATGTTTACTCCTCTTTTAATCAAACTTAAGGACTTTTCTCCGAAAAGGGAGCTTACATCTTAAATAATCCCTGGACTTAGGCCTTTCTCTTCCCTGTTGAGGAACTCTCCCTTTTTCAGAAAAGGAGATGCATTTCCCATCTGTAATGCCTTCTTCCCGAATCAATGGTGTTTCTAGGTTCTGGGAGTAAGATGACCCAACACCGCCCATTTTGTCAACGGAAAATGCTTGAAAGCCACCTGTGGTTTTAGGCCACCTGAGCCACAATACAACAACTTTGTAGCAAACTCGTTTATTCGACTATTTTATTGTAGTCAAATTTTGGTGCACCTTCTGAGAGGCACCTGAGGCATTTGCCTCACTTATGGGAATTGTGTTTGAATATTTAACCCTTTCTACTCATATGTCGGACCTCGTCTGACATTACAATTTTGTCGTTGTGCTTATATATTGGACTGCATCCGACATAGTGTTCCATTTGCTCTCCTTTACAACTGCTTATTGACATGAGAACCAACTCATAGCAGATAATAGTTTGACCATCTATCGAACTCCTCACCAATGCAAAGTGTAAAATCCACTACCTTTTTGAACTTCGCATGCTTGTGGTTCTCAAATTTGCACTTCGCACCATATTTTTCATGACCATTACTTCTGTTTTGTTCCGATTATTTGCATTTTGTGCCGTGTGCTTTCAATGCTAACAAGCATGAACTCACTCTACTTTTTTGTTTTGAAGTTCAGTTTAAACTTTGGTGCCCTAGAAAAGATATTATTATATTATATTTATAATGCTCATTATTAGCAGTTTTTGAATTAAACAAACGTGATAACTCTTGACTTATTACTTTGTAGCTCAGTTTGAACTTCACCACCAATGTCGCTATTTTTGATGATGAAACTTCAGTTTAAAATTTAAATAAATGCCAGAAAGGAAGATCTGTTGAGTGCCCCATTTTTAAACTTGAAATTATTTTGTGCTATTGGGATGACTTAGGTTTAACATCTCCTGATTGTATTTTTGTTCGTATCAGCTGTGGCTTGATGGAGTGGTTATCCTTCTTTGGGCCTAATGAAACTCGCAGTTCAATAGAAACAACTAAATAAATGTTTTATTTACCTCTATTATGGTAGATTTTAATTAATTATACAGTAACTCCTGTAAGAAATAATTTTTTGTTACATTTCTTTTTTAGCGATGTCAACTCATGAACTTGCATTAACAGAAGTGTTTGTGGCTCTCTGTAAACTTTTTAGTAAAAACTCAGCAATCTCTTTCATTTGTACGTCTACATTGCTATTACGTAGTTACTTTTTCTTGTGATTAGAGGTACTATCGTGAAATGTAGCCTTTTCCGATTTTGGGCACCTTGAAATGTAGTCATGCCGTACTACAGTAAAACCCCTTATTTACACTTTTCTAGGGACCTGGGCAAAAAGTGAAAATTGTAGGTAAGTGCAAATTGTGGGAAAGGAAAAATAGATAAACATTTTACTTTTAAACTCGCTCATTTGTTACAGTAAGACTAACAATAAAATCAGTGTTAAAAGAGCTAAGTTTATAAAGAGTATATCTATTTATTATTCATTTACTTAACCAGCACACTTTTAATAATAATAATAATATTATTAAAATTAAGCCGAATTAAAATGCTTGTTGTATTTAGAGGTAAGTACTTTCTTTTTTTGTCATGTGGCCCGCATTGAATGGCGCCATCTTCGACAATTTTTCTGTTTTTAACAATCTTGAAGTGTCGAAATTGGCAATCTGAGTTGTTTCGAGAGTGATTTCTGCATACCATCGTGTTTGTCAAATTTTTTCAAAATTGAAACTTTATCCTCCATGGATAAGGCTTTCCTGTTCCTCTGTGACATTCTACAAGAAGTAATGATACCTTCAACAATAATTATTAAGGAAAATGAACAAAACAATGTTTCTCAATCAATGGTGCACAGAATGCTGCTGGTCCATGAGTTATCATTCTGAAAAATTCTGTTTTGTAAAATTCCATTTTCTCATAACAGTTGAATATCAACAGCATTAATTTATGATTGTTTCTCTGAAATCAGGAAGAAAATAAGTTTTAAGCATTGACATGGTAATTTATTTATTTATCTCTCTCTCTAATACTAAATTTTTAATGCATTTTCATCAAGGAGCCAAAAGATGGCAGGACATCCCGGCATCATATCAAGGCATATCGTAGTTATTTTACAACATTGGCACTTTTGACCAGCATGTACACTAGTCTTTTCAATGCAATCAACATAAACTTTAGGTTGTATGCGGTGAAATGTCAATAAAACAAAAATGAGGTGGAGTGAAATGTGCATAAAATGTGGGATGGTTATTTTTACGATGTGTACATTGCAGAACTGTAGTACTAATATGAATCGGATGAAATCATTACCTTCAAAATTAATTGTAAATCACGAGAAAACATATATTGCAGTAACGTATATTCGGGGGAACACTGTATTTGCTTATTTTATGCCATTTCTACATTAATATAAAGTTTTCTCGGTTTATGTTCTGATACTACGAAGCACGATATAGCTTCATAAAATACAGTATATAACATCTTTTTGTGTTTTGAGAGGTTTTTAACCTGAGGTTTTGGAACTGATCATATTGTATAACATGAGTTCTTATGTGAAATATTGATTCGTTTAATGTTGTTTCATTTTGTCCCTATTTTCAGGAACAAATTAACAACATTAATCAGGGACACTGTAAGTGGATATATACAAATTATCTCATTTTAGAATGTTTTTTACGTGGTTTTCCATAGCTCTGGAGTTCTATTTCTACAGTGATTTTGAGGTTAATCTTAAGGGGAAAGTTTTATTCCCAAATACCATTTATTTACAGCTAAGAAAATGTGTGTTATATGTGGAATTCTCCAAGCATCTTTAAGGTTTCATCTACATGCTATGGTAGAAGGGTGGCTAGTGTGTCTGGCTCCCGATGCTAGGGTCACAGGTTCGAGTCCTGCCTTGGTGATGGTTGTTTGTTTGTTATCATTATATATTGTTAATCGATCGGTTGTAATGGGCCTCGTGCTGTAAGTCGATTGTTTACAAATAAATAAATACTTTCGAGTATAACAAATAAAATAGTTTTGTGTTACTTTCTTTTTTCCTGCAAGTTTTCTATAAAAAATTCTGTAGCTTTATTTTTGTAGAGAAATTGATTCTTATTACTGATGGCACAGCCACCAAGTAAAAAAGATATTTCATATGTAAATAACATGCTAAACCTTCATAAGTACTTCATTGCTCTGCTTATGTAGAAATAACATAAAAGTAATTATCATATTTGTAATGTCTTTTTTTATATTGCTGTAGTCTGTGAAGAACAGCGCCAGCTTTTAGGGACAGAGGAAGAATCTAGTGATCGGCACAGCAGTGAGGATGATGGAGGAGAGAATGATGATGATGTTGAAGGAGGAGATGTGTGGAAAATTACTCAAGAACAGCGAGAGTATTACTCAGCTCAATTTCGTTCCCTTCAGCCAGATCCAATGGGACTTGTAGCCGGACCTGTAGCTCGGCTGTTTTTTGAGAAGTCTCGCCTTCCTGTTTTGGAGTTGAGGAAAATATGGTATGATTGGTGATGTACAGTGGAACTTCTATAAGCCAAACGTCTATAACTTGAATTTTCCATAACTTTTATCAGCCAATATCTTTGTTTTTCATGTTCTTTATTTTCTATTATTCAAATTTTTATAACCCAAATTTTCTATTACTCAAAGGAGATAACATTTCCTGATTAAAGTTCTTTTCTTTAAGTCTTTGTTTCTGTTCAATACTCCTCCCCATATTTACAATATTTTTACTTATCATCAGCCTTTTAAGTTAGCTTTATGTAAGGTGATTTGTCTCAGTTTTCAGTGCTATGTCTTGGTGTTCCGAAAATGTTTTTCATGATGCATAATTGTCTCAGTATTTTGCATTGTAAGTTTATCTAGCAGTTTTCTTACATCTCCAGATTATATTAAGATGATGTAAAGTACTCAAAGATAAAGCTCACCTTACTGAATGTGAATCGATTCAGGAAAGATAGGAAAATAACCGTTTTGTTTGTGGACACATTATCTGGCACACCATATCAATGAAAAAACTATATGCTGTTAAAGTTGTTTTTACCATCTAACATGATATATAAACTATAGTCTTTGGATGAAGGTACAGGGGGTCTCCATTATACTTTGAGGTTAGGGACCATAAAAGTACAATGTATGTCGAAACTACTTATAACGGGGACTTTTCCCTGTAAGAATTATGTAAAATAAGGTGATTAGGAACCCTAAGAACGTAGACTTCACCTATGCAACTTAATGCTCAAGGATTATCAATAACACTATCAGGGGATGAGAGATAGAACCCTAAAGCTTTTAGTGTTATTTTATTCTTCATTTATTTTGTGATCTCCAAACTGTGTTAGTTAACTATGAGTACAGGTAAGCCATGCTTAACCTGGGGGATGCATTCCTAAGCAAAAATCTATGTTTGCTGGGACACCATAACCTTTAGGCATCCAAAGGGAAATAACTTCTCAAGTGGTATTTCTGGACCAACATTCAATGTAAAACATATTTCTACTGGAATTTTAGAATGTAATTTATTAAATAAACTATAAAATTACCTAGTAAACAATAAGACAAAAAAGGTTTTAAGCGGTAAACATTCATAATTTCAAAATATTTCTCATAACACCTACAAAGTTTTATTAAAAAAGAGTTCAGGGTCGACTGCTTAGGTTGTTTTTGCTTATTACATAAAAATTGTTGCTAGCATTCAAATAGTCCATCGCAGCCCTGCTCCACGGCACTCACTCGTGTGAAGTCATTTTAAGTATCCCAAAGACTAAGTGCTTGATTAATAATGATTTGTGTAGATAGGCATAGAGCGCTTATTCAAATCTTGTATCCATTTACTTAATAAATTTTCCATTTCCATCATTAATGAACTCCAAGTGTGAGAAAGTTTGATGGCTGTTAATGGCATAACACTCTCACTAGCCTTTAGTAATTTGTCTTTGCTTTGCATAATTGTCATGACTGTAGACTCTGACAACCCGTAATCCCTACCAACTGCTATAACACCACTGCCTGCCTCTACTTTTTCAATAATTTTTAATTTCATAGTGGAACGTTTCAACTGCTAAAACCCAAGCCACCATATGTCGATCCTGGCACATTAGAGGTAGAATAGTGGAAGGGATGCAATAGCCAATGGGGAAAGAGCAACGATGCTCTTGTAGCTCCGCTTATAGATCAAAACCATATTAGTGCATGTTGGGTTTTCTGCAATTTATATATCATTATACAGGGTGATAATTTTAAATGAGAACCCATTGAAAATTTAATAACTTCAAGCAAAAGAGCGTTAGAGACATGAAACATAGAAGTAACAATCTTTATTGTCTGCATGATGTTGCCATTTGTCAACAGCCTGCGACATTACAAATGCGAATGTGCAGTGCAAGCAATAAACAAACATGGCATTCATTGTAGAGGTGCAAGTGTTTATGGTGGAACATTACCTTAACTCAGAGTCGTTTAAAACTACTGAGGTTGATTTCTGTTGCCAATTTTGATGTTCTAAGGCGCAAACAAAATCTAAGATATAGATGCTTGTGAAAATGTTCAGGGGAACTGGAAATGTGAATGTTGTGAGTCGTCTTTACTTATCGACTGTTCTGACTGAGGATTGTTTAGCACAGGTTAGCGAGAGCCACCACGCTCGCCAGATTTGTCGTGATAAGACTTTTTTCTGTGGGGTTTTATCAAAGGCAATGCCTACAGCAGCAATCCGCGCAATCTGGATGAATTGAAAACCAACATATCCGTCATTTCCAACATCACACCCATTATGCTGCAAGCAGTGTCTTCAGACATGCTTTGTCATGCTCAGTTATGTATACAACATGCTGGTGGTCATTTTCAACATTGTTTGTGATAATGTAAGTAGTGTCAGACAATAAAGTTTGTTACTTCTAAATTTCATGTCTCTAGCACTCTTTTACTCGGAGTTATTAAAATTTTCATGGGTTCTCATTTAAAATGATCACCCTGTATATTATTAACCATTATATGCATTCAAACATTAAGATCCCTCTGCACGTACTACATGTTTTTTCATACCTATCTAAAAGTATTTTTTTGATGTGTAGCATTATTGTTTTATTATTATTTATAATGATATGTTAACCCTTTGCACTCGGATTATTTTTTTCTTGATTCTATTAGTCTATTCGGAATTTAATTTTTAAATACCCCCATATTTCATAAATGGCAGCACTATGATGAAAAACTCAATTTTATTTTCATATAAACTTATTTATTTGCATTTTTTACATTAAAAATTATTTTTCTACTCATACAGCAATTTTAATCTCTATATTTTTTCATGGTGTGATATTTTTTGAAACATTCACCCACATGAAGACCTGGATTACATTCACATGTCTCACAGATATAAATTGTTTCTCTTCTTCCACCTTGGACTTTTCTATTAGGACAAACAACACAATCTTTATGTTTTTTGTTAGGGTGAGGGATGATTATATGGAGCTTTCCATCTAAACGTTGCTCTTGTTCTGTGGATGATGGTCTACCCCTAGAAGTTAGTGTACCACCCCGGAAATCTCCAACTAGATCACGTACAAGTTTCCTAATAAATCGTACATGAGATATCGGTTTTTCATTTTTTCTTTTTTGCCATTCTTTGTACAAAATGTAAGAATTCACAATACTGACCTCAAGCCCCCAGAAAAACAATTTACGCCACCATTTTAGAGTCTTCCTCATAAAACAGTACGTGCTGGTGTAGTGATCAGCTATATCAACTCCCCCCATAAAATTCGTATAATTTGCCACGACCTTGGGTTTGACAACTCTTTCTTTGCCACCGCCTCGCACTCTTCTTTCCACAGCTTCAGTCTCTGAAGTGTCCCATGTACTAAGCATGGTGACTATCCTCTTGTCTTTCCATGCAAGAAGCATTACATTTTCATCCCTGTACGCCACTATTTCCCCTTTCTTCAGTTTTGGATGTTTGATAACTGTTGGATTGTCTTTCCTATTGGGCATTATTGTCCCTGTCAAGTGAGATTTTTCTTTGAGCAATTCCCTTGCAAGAGTGACACTTGTGTAATACCTATCAGTAAAGAGATGATAGCCTTGAGAATCAGATACTGAGTTCTTCAATCTGTCGTGAAGTTCTAAAACTATTCTGGTAGTACAAGGAAGATCAGGTCTTACCAGGGTTTCGGATGTTATTCCACCATAATAAGGGACAAATGAATGTACGTAACCGCATTTAGAATCTGAAAGGACATATAAACGAATACCCCATTTTGTTGGCTTTTTAGGATTATACGTGATGAAGCGTATCTTTCCGTTGAAACCAACAACCACCTCATCAACAGCAATCTCCCTTTCAGGACAGAATCTCTCCCTAAATTTCATTTCCAGATATAACAAAAAAGAGTTCACCTTCTCGGTTCTTGTTCTCAAATCTTGACTTGACTTTTGATCATTTTTCAAGTGTAACATCCAAAATATTTGCAAAAACCTCTCCCTTTTGAAAACAGCTCGAAAAAATGGTATATGGGTCTCAAAATCCAAGGACCAATAATCCTGTAAGTTAGGGTGATTCAATACACCCATATTTAGTATTACACCTAAAAAAGCCTTCATTTCCTCTACTGTCACATCTTTCCAATTATTCCTAGTGGATCGCTTGGATAGTTCTTTCTGGCTAAGTTTACACCTAGCATACTCGTTTGTCTCATCCGCTATATTTTTTATTAATGTCTCTGTAAAAAACAACTGAAAAAACTCTATTGCTGTGGCACATCCAGAAGGAACTTGAGGTCCAGCACATAACTGTCCAGTGGAGAAAGGGATCCTCCTAGGTGCCTGGTCATTCACAGATGCAGCTTTCCATTTTTCTTTTGCTTGTTTTTCAACATAAACATCACTTTCACTGGATTTTATGACCGAATTTACAATGCTAACATCACCTTTATCTCCATCACTATCACTGTCAACACTGCTGTCACTTGTATAAACAATTTTGCGTCTTCGTTTTGTCTTTACAAATTCATCATCACTGTCACCGTCAGTACATTCACTCTGATCTTTGGGTGAAACAAGGGAAGTTTTCCTTTTCGTAATTCCACTCGGACCAGCGATTGGTTCATTATCCTCATATGCGTGATCAGAGCACTCACTTTCGTCACTATTATATTTTTCAATAGTTTCTTCATTGTCAATGTAAAATTCATCGTCACTGCTTTCTAAATCTTTGGAAAATCTATCCATCCTAAGGAGATGCAATTCGTTCTGAATATACGACTACTTGCGGACAAAGCATTCAGTCAACTACAGAGAAGGCGTCGTTTGTAAGAGAACCCTGTGTCATGAAAACATCTGAGAGATGCTTCTAGAAACGTAAGCAAACCTCTGAGAGTGATAGAGGGACGATTGTTTACTAAGGTAAGATCATGGAAGCTCGGGCCTACTCAAGATGTTCACTATGCAAGAGATAAAAAGAGAATGGGCCTTTGATGGGTCAGTGGTGGGTGGATGACCACAAGAAGAAAACGAAATGAAAAAAGAGGTTGAAACTAGAAGCCAATACGAGATGGGACAGCTGACCGAGCGAACTTTTCTTTCTGACGAACTTTTATTTCGGATGCAACTCCTCTTTCAGACGCCTGATCCCCATTTGGTAATTCATTATCTGAAATAAACAAATGATTTCCAAGTAATGAATGGCAGCTAATGCAAGCGAAAATGCGCTTACACCTCAATAAATAGATAGAGATGAACATTTGCTGCGGCGGCAGCGGCATCGGCTGGAAACGTCCTTTATGGGTAGATTATAGAAGGATATTATTCATTTATAAAATAATCCATGTTGCTTAATTAAGTTGTTGTTTACTTGTATTTCCACGCTGATGATTACAAGAAAAGTTATTGGAAAAAATGGACAAAAATCCCCCTTCTCCTCACGATGAAACACCGTGTCGAGTGTGGCTCGACATACGAGCTGGTGCCGATGCTAGCCGTGTCGAGTCACACTCGACACCCGAGTGCAAAAGGTTAATGAATTTTATGACAATATCATGGGAAACACCATGCGATTTTCATCAATCAGTTGTATCTTACTGGCCGGCAGCGCAGTCGCTTTTACTTCACGGCTGGCAGTGCAGTCACTTGTTTTCTAACCATTTTGTTCGCGGGAATTGAAGCACGTATTTTTTAAAAATCATTTTCGCATTATCCTTGTTTTTTGATTATGTGTTTTTTCCCTTACATTCATTAGGATGGATAATCGAGAGTTTAATGTATGTTATTCTGAATTATTATATTAAAGTTGATTGTTTAATTTTTTCACAATGTTATTTCCTACCTACAATTTCTTTTCTTTTCTGTACTTGCATTGACAGTGGGACTGAAAAAAGGATATGTATTTCCTTTCACTCAAATATGCATCTTTTTGAAAAGCTCACGCTTCTACTCTGAATAATAAGGTAACTGCCAATCCCTAGGATAATTTTGAGAACACATGTTTCTTAACCTTTTTTAGGGTTTTGGCATTATATTTGCTGACCTAATGGTAGGATATTTCACACGCCTCTCTATACATATAAGGTCATGTATATGTCCTGCTGAGAGTTCTTTGAGCCCTGTTAAACCAGGTTCAGAAGAAAGGAATTTCGGTGGTTGTTTTGCTATCCCTTCCATGCATCTACCCCATGGAGTGTATTCCTAGAACAAATGTTTCTCTATTGCTTACAAGGGTTTTTTCTATAGATGAGTGTTGTTGTATGCACTTTCACTCCTTCTCCGTATGCACTGAACCCACTCTTTTGGCAGTCTTTCTCTAAAAGTTATCCATGAAGGATCATTCTGCTCTCTTGCTTTTGGCTCCTTCATCCTTTGCTACAGTTTAGTAAATTTCAATTTATATTAGAGATGTGGAAACTGTTCGAAATTTCAAACCAAGTCGAATTTTACTTTAAAACTTAACTCGTTTCTGGCTGAAATAAAAGTTAAAAAATTGCGAACTAAAAAAAATGTATTTAAAAAAATTATACCTACATGATAATTAAAAAATTATTTAACAAGATTTATGAAATTGATGGAATAAAGCGATCCGAAGATCCTATGCAGACAGGCATAAGCTGTAAAGTTGGGAATATTTTTGAAGTGAGAAAAAAGTCTGCTATGACTGGGTATCGAACCCGGGTCTTCCACTTCCTGGGTGGGTATTCTACCTCTTAACTACCGTCAAGTGGAAGACCCGGGTTCGATTCCCGGTCATAGCAGATGCTTTTCTCGTTTCAAAATTATTCCCAAGATTTATTAAGTTACAACTATTTAAGTTGCATTCGAATTTAATCTTTTTATCATTGGTTGATTTAGATCATGAGTTTAAAATCTTTTTCTATCAACAGGCCAGAGTATTTATTTTTCCGAGCCGGAGATTGACTTCGTCGATTATGCCGATTTTGCCAGGCTTACTAGATAAATTTAAAATACATACATTATGAAAAAGTGAATTATGAGTTTTTATTAAGAATAAATTTAAGTGGATATAAAAACTCCAACCCTAACAAAAAACCGTGTGATGAAGTAGGATCTGGTGCTTTCCCGGTGGATTGATCGTAGAAAATTTTCTCGGGTACACAACCGGGTCAAAGTTTGATCTAGGATCAATGTTCCGACGGCTGACTCTGCCATCTTCATCAGGATGAAAATGGCAGAGTCAGCCGTCGAAACGTTGATCCTAGATCAAACTTTGACCCGGTTGTGTACCCGAGAAAATTTTCTACAACCGTGCGATGTTTTGCAAAATATTGCATATTTTGTTTACATCGATCACTAAGACAGTTCTCTCAGCAAACAACAATTAAAAATCCATAAATTTCTCTCCCTAGCTCTTATATAATCTGTAAGGTGTAGATTAAAAAAAATATTCGGATAGAGCACTTCATTTAACACAAAGAAGTTCGCGAGACCACATAATTATGAGTTATAGTTTCAGAGATAATAATTCAAAATAATCTCGAGCAAAACATCGAATATTTTGAGAATTTACAACAAACTCTTAAACTGTAGATTTGTACGGTTTAGGAGTTTGTTGTAAATTCTTAATTTTTTGCCATAGTCTCATTTCTCTCCCATATCGCATATTTTGTTTACATTGATCACTAAAGACGGTTCTCTCGGTAAGCAAAAATTAAATACCATATTTTTCTCTTCCTATGATCTGTAAGTTATATATTTAAAAAAATTATTCAGATAGAGGACAACATTTGCTGTAAAAGTCTGTGAGACCACATAATTATGACTTTAACTTTGGGTAAAAAAATTCAATAATCTTTCAATGCCATTTTGTACGTATTTCCTATAAAGAACGCCATTGAAATCTCTGTGCATTCCATTTATGGAGTATACTTTTTCATCTTGTATATATTAATGCATTTCCAAATAAAATCGTACAACAGTTTTATCAGTATGTTATAAAAAATATTTAACTTGTAAAATTTATCACTTCTTTTATTTATTTCATTAGTAACAAATATAAAAATGTTGAAATAAAAAATAATGCTTTTAAAGTATAAATAATCAAATCTAAACCTGTTATCTTCCCCATATTGTAGGAAATAGATTTTTTAAAACCCTTTGATCCATCTTGTTTAATTTTTAAATTCTAGGTTTTATATTCTTTGTTATGAATCAATAAAGATTAAGAGTAATTAATATTGAGTTTAAAAATACCCTTCAAACATTTATTCTACCTGACAAAATCGAAAATCTATAAAAGGCTACTTTTGTCCCTTTGTGGCTTCCTCTGTCACTCCATAAAATTGCGAATAACTCTATAAAAGATGGATACATATGTGTATAATTTTGTAGGAATACTAAATTCACAAATTTTAAGGTGATGACAAAAAAAATCTTGAAAAATATCCTGGGTTTGACTCCAAGGAAGACATTTCCTTTTCCTATAAAATAACACAAGAATCGACTTTTTGACGTACAGGCTTTTATTCTTTTTGAGATCTAAATTAGAAAGAATTAACATACAATCTTCGAATCTAAACCATTTTAAAGAAAAAATTGTGAAGTTTTTTATTCTGTTCATCTTTTCTGCCTATATTTCAAAATTCCTCATGAACGTTTAATTCACATATTTTGGGAAAATCTTGCCATTTATATGGGATGTGGCCTTGCCAACTCATTACATTGTTAAACCTTGAAATCCTATTGTTATTTCAATCCTTATGGATGAAAGCATGCTTTGAATGCTTTTAATACGAGAGAGAGAGAGAGAAGGAAGAAGGAAATGATTTTCATAGCAACGAATGAAAACAACATTTTTTATGAGAAGGAATACATTTGAATGTAGAACATTAATCATTCTAATATTAAAATTACTTAGAATCATCATAGGATTTGAAGGCTTGAAACTACAAATGCCTAAAAGAACAAAAGTTTGTTTTCCTGCCATTGATTTTTTAATACTTGTCGAATCGATGAACAGATCATTTTTTAAAGCGAGAATGTGATGCATTTTTACCGGTTTTGTGTAATTGGGTACCATTGACTTGGATAATAGCTTCATGTTTTTTCAACAATGTTTGACTCGCACTCTACTCGAGCTGAAAATTTAGTGTTCTCACATCCCTAATTTATATGTAATGGTTTAAAAAGGTGCACATAAATTAGCAATCGTTACTTAAAATTGAAGAGGGAATAAGGATTAGTATTTATTTGCTATTTGATGTTAAATATTTTGCCATTTGGAAAAACACATTTTAATCAGGATTTGAGGTAAGACTGTTGATCGAGCGCTTAATAATTAAGTCTAATTTTTCTCTATATATTTTATGTTAAATAAAGAGAATATTTAGTACAGTGATGAAATATATCAAATGACACAAAGTAAAGTATGAGATAGTTCTTTTTTGATGGATATAATATTATTGCAATAATTATAGCATTAATGTTTTTTCTTAATTAGTCCTTAATTGGTATCAATGAATGAATGTCTAAAAGTCATTAAGCTGAACTCGCAAATTCTTTTTTTAAAGAATCTTTCTTGGGAAAAGCAACAATATATTGTTCAGATTTCAAGAGCTAAAGTATAATTTACTGTCTTCATACGTGAAATAATACATTTGTCAAATTGAAAGGATTATATGAAATAAAAAATATCTAGATTTGGAAATAACAGCTTATGATATTTAAGAGTAAAAATATACAGTATAGAACTTTTATCTGGCTAGCTTGGGATATTGGGAATTTCCAGTTATATGGAACTTTACCATTTTGATAACTTCATTTAATAAGAATAATACAAAAAATTTTCTTTACCATGTTACATAAGGAATAAATAAAAATATAACTTGATTGTAAATGTTCTAACAGTTATTTCATGTCTACAGCTTTCAATTCCATTACCAGAGCTTTCAGTTCCATTACCTACCCCTAGGTTGCGTACTTGTGTGGTCATTTTGGAACTATCGCACAGTAATATTTTAATGCTGCGCATTCATTACTACTATTAATTACTATATAACAGATTTCCATGCACCATTTTCATTTTTTGCCACACAATAAGGATTGTTCTGCTCGTAGCCAAAAAAATTAGAGGGAACTATACTGCACAGTAATAGAAATACTTCAGTAATGAATTCCTTTTTCTGTTCAAATTAAGTGTTCAGTTGTATTTGTTCTACATTAAATAGAAGTTGAAGGGGTGGCATCATCATTGGTTGGCGATGCTAGGGACTGAGCATTACTGCTTCATGTATGTATTTGGGTTTTTCATTAAGTAGTTTTTCTTTTGCTTTAATAACCAACATAATATCATGCTCATCTATGAAACTTCTCTGCTCAAATCCAAGAATTAACTCCTCAGCTAATGCTATACACCAGTCAATCGATATTTTGTTCTCTTCCTTTATATATTCATACTCATCATCACTGTCATGATGTTTATCCAAATTCATTACCATTTCTGCAATATCACTGTCTGTTAGTTGGAGAACAACTGGTGCATCATTATCTACATTTAAACATTCGTTCAATGTCACTTCATCTATCAATTTTGCTTCTTCACACTTTAGGGCAGGGGTCGGCAACCTTTTTTGCACGGGGGGCCACATTTGCAGTTGTTAATGCTTCGGAGGGCCGTATTGGGAGTCGAGAAAGCCTCGGCATCCGGATGAGTGAATAAATCAGAAGTTTTCTAGAGATTCTGTGATTTCATATGAACGACATCAAGTCTACGTAATTTACTAGCGTTAAAACTTCACCCGAGAGCATAATTTTACTCAAAAAATATAAAATTGCCTATGAGAAATTTTCCTGATCAGTTTTTCATTATAGCTTTGTGGGCCGCATAAAGTGTTCTTGAAGGCCGCACGTGGCCCACGGGCCGTAGGTTGCAGACCCCCTGCTTTAGGGTAATGTAACAATTCACTCACAATTTGTTTTTCTTGAGGTACATAAAGCCCGTGGAAACCAGGTATAATGGTCTCTTTGTTGTCTAAAAATATTGTAGTAGGCAATAACAGGTTCCATCCATTTTGCAAAATCACCTGTGGTAAACTATCCCAGGCTTTTGAAGCAGTCCATATGGCATTCTTGATATTATATTCCTTTTGGAATACCATAATTCCCTTGCCATCATTGCTTGCTGTTAACATAACCAAACCTATGGCTGACCCTTGTGACAAAAATCGGTCAATCATTCTACTACAAAAACAGGATCCAACGTACTTTCTGAAAGACTTTCTTATGCAAACATTACTCAAAATGCACAAAATCACAAGCTAGAAGTGAATGAACCAGAACAAGATGGTTTTACTTCGGTCATCCACAAGAAATCCTTACGGCATCAAAAGCTGATGCCGATTATAGGGAGTAATATTGAAACCGAGGAATTCCTTGTAGTAGCAAAACGTGCTTGGATTTATGTAAGTCGCGTAAAATTAGGCACAACGAGCGACATAATACTAAAATATCTTGAGGCCAAGTACAATAATAGATCCCTTACGTGTGAACATATTACATCTAATGACTATTCCATTATGATATTATTTGTTTGTACGAAACATTGCCTTCATTACAAGAAAGTGAATTTTACAGCATACAAGGATATGAGATTGGTAGCAAATTTTCCAGGTTACTTGACAAACATAGGGCAGTTGCTATATTTGTACGCCATGGAATTAGACACAAAGCTCTATCATGAATAGAAAATTTGTCATGTGAACTACACTGTGAATTGTGTGGAATCAAGTTAAGTGAAAATGAAGTAATAGTTATCAATATATATAGGTCACCCAATGGGTGTTTTGAGGCATGAAAATTTTGGAAAATTTGTTAAATTCCTTAGTAAACTATAGTAATGCTGTTGTTTTTTGTGGTTATTTCAATGTGAACTTTTTATCTGAAAGCAAATGTGCAGAAAGCATCTTAAATTTATTTTTATCATGTGGTTTTTATAGGACTATTTTTGAGCCCACTATGTATAATAACACTTGCATAGATAATATGTTTACCAACTTTCATTATGACTTGTATGTAACTGGGGTTATTGATGTAATTTTATCTGATCACAAACGACTTTGGGTAGGAATAAATGTATTAAGGGGGAAAATCTGCTTGGTCACTAAAAATCTCAAAAGATCCATCTCAGAAATGGGCATCAATCTATGTAAAGATTTACTTAATTGTGCAGATTGTTATATTCTTAACTCGTTGAATGATATAAATAGAAAGTTTGAGCTATTTATGCATATTGTAAATAATGTGTACGTAACCAGCTTTTCATTGAGAGAAGTACATAGCAAGATCAGGAAACATAAGATACCTTGGTTTAATGACAACCTGAAAGTTATGAGGGATCAAGTTATATTAGTACATTCTCTGTCTAAAGGTAACTCCTCGGAAGAAAGGAAAACTCACTATAGAAAACTAAACAGATTGTATAAAAATGCCCTGAAAGAGGCAAAGATCAAAACCAATGATAATTTCATTAAATATTCTGAAAACCAAATTAGAGCTACCTGGGAGGTGATCAGAAATGAGTCAAATACTAGCTACTGTGTTCAAAACATTGTTCTCTCTTCAGATCAACTAAATTACTATTTCATTAATGCACCTCATGCTCTTGCATTGAACATTAAAAATGGAGATATTAAGCCAACTGAACTACTTAACAATTGTCCCTCTACTATTGCAAAATTCAAGTTTAGAAGAATTACGGAGGTGGAAGTCAAGAAAGTAATACGTAAAATGAAATCTACAAAAAGTCAAGATGTATATGGGTGGTCCAACTACCTTTTAAAAGCAGCTAGTGATTAAATGGCCTATGTAGTAACTTATCTGTTTAATGTTTGCTTGGATAACTGTACATTCTCTGATAAACTCAAAGTATCTAAAGTTGCCCTTTTTTAAGAAAGGAGATAGAATAATAGAAAGTAATTACAGGCCTCCCTCATATCAGTTTTTCAAAAGTATTGGAAACACTTGTTAAAGACCAAATTTTTTGTTATTTTGAGGAGAATGGTTTCTTCAGTGACCAACAGTTTGGGTTCAGAAAAGGATAGTCTACTATACAAGCTATACAGAAAATTGTAAGTGAAGTACAAAGTGCTTTTGAAATGAAAGATTGCAT
Source organism: Tanypteryx hageni (assembly GCA_028673005.1). NCBI lineage: Eukaryota > Metazoa > Arthropoda > Insecta > Odonata > Petaluridae > Tanypteryx > Tanypteryx hageni. The sequence goes on along the minus strand of CM054120.1, from coordinate 10,698,265 downwards.
TATTGTAACTTTCTGTGATTTGGGTAAAGCTTTTGACTATGTACCTTATGACCTTTTGTTAATGACTTTATAGTGTCCAAGAGTATCAAACAATGTGAATTTATATGATGTAAATTTATTGTTCCTTTACCTTTTTGTATTTTGCAAATCGACAGGACTAATAAACTATCTATCTAAAGAAATTAGCTTATTATGGTATTGTAGATGGAGAACTTAACCTTTTTGAGTCATCTAACTTACAGAAAGCAATGCATCTCTTTAAATTGTAAAATGTCAAGTATTAAAGAGGTTGAGATGGGTGTTCCTCAAGGATCTGTATTGGGGCTCATATTGTTTATTATCTTCATCAATGATCTGAGGAATAATGTCCAAGGTCCTGCAATCTTATATGCTGATAATGCAGCACTAATGGCAAGTCTAAGGAATCTTATTCAACTGAAAAAAGAAATAAAAAATAGGGAACAGGAAGCTTCTGCTTGGTATGAAGCAAATAAATTATTCCTGAACAGGGAGAAAACAAAAAAGGTGCCATTTTCGCTTAATAATGCACATTTACAAGTGACTGAATTGGAACATGCTGTCAATTATCTTGGTATATGTTTAGATTCCAAATCAAACTGGAGACCACATGTCCAAGGGTTAAAGAAAAGTTTATCAAGAGTCTTGTACCTATTACAGAGACTTAGTAGGGTGGCATCAGGAAAAACACTAAAAATAGCCTATTATGTTCATTTTCATAGCTTGATGTGCTATGGTCTGATTATTTGGGATTTATCTCTAGCTACCAAGGAAATTTTTATTATGCAAAAAAAGCTCTTAGAATTGTGGCAGGGATTAATAATAGAGAGCATTGCAAGCCCTTTTTTTAGACAATATGAAATTATGACTTTACCTGCATTGACTATATATGAAGGTGCATGTTTTATTAAAAGAAATTATGATGCTCACCCTGCAAGAAATGTAATTCATGAGCATTACACTAGAAATTCTGTACTTCTTGATGTACTTAGGAGAAGACTTGACAATAATGATTCCATTTATAAATTTTTTTTAATAAACTCCCTGCAAGTGTAAAGGTTCTAAATCCCAACTCCTTCCAAAAAAGGATCAAAGAAATACTTGTAGAAAAAGCATATTATGATGTAAAGGAATTTTTTGTTGATATCGTCTAATGCAAATGTGTATGATTTGATGTACTTTATTTTTCTTTTATTTATACTAGATTTTAAGTTTTAATATAATCTGACATGTCCTATTGTCATAACATGACCTAATGGAATTAATAAAATTTTTTATTATTATAATTTTTCACATAAAATCAGCCTTGTATTTACACTTAAAGGAATGCAGAATACTCTGTTCCAATGGTTGTATTAGGGATGTGCAATAAGGAGGCAAATAAATAGCAATTACATTGTCTTTTACAAGAAGTTCTGCTGTGGGATGTGTGGGGCAGTTATCTAGCAGTAGCACTATTTTGCTGTCATCTGTAAGCCCAGCAGCTCGACAATCAGCTGGTGCTTCAAATACGAAGTTTTCTTCGAACCACTCAATAAATATTGTAGTCGTAACCCTTGCTCTTTTATTGGCCTTATAGTGAACAGGAAAAACTTCGATCCCATTAAAGCACCTGAGCTTCTAACTTTTCCCAATAACAAGTATTTTACACTTGTGAGTGCCAAATGCATTTGAACATGCAAGAACGGTAATGCGTTCCTTAGAGTCCTTAAAACCTGAGGGTGCTGTCTCTTCTGCTGTCACGTAGGTTCTCCTGGGAGTATATCGCCAAAATAGCGAAGTCTCATCAGCATTGTATACTTGATCGGGAATTAATTCTCCTTCATGCACCATTTTCAAAATTTCTTCTATAAAAGCTTCAGCGCCTTCAGTATCAGCAACTGCTTTTTTGCCACAAACTTTCAGCAAACGTAAGCCATGATGATGCTTGATTCTTTGTACAGTCCTGGACCATAAAACTTACAAAATAGTACCCCGTGAATGCAGGCTTCCTGACGAACTCCTGAGAAAATGTGAAATCTTGCAACATTGGGCATGGGTGAGGGAGAGGAAGGGAGTGGGAGCAAAAAAGGAAGGGAAGGGGGGAGTGAGAGGGAGGTGGAAGTTATTTACTAGGTCGATGCCTTGGGGTGTAGGGAATCTGAGGGTATTTTGGGGGAGGATGCAGTGGTACGTTTACGCATAGGCGCATGAGGCATGTGTCTAAAGGGGGCTCTGCACACACTGTTTTTCCAATGGTTTTAATCGTACAGGTAAAACGGAGAGAGTGTAGGAGAAATCTGGAAGAATGGACTGGAATGAAGAAAATCTGTCGCCGCTTGATTTTTGCTCGGTCCAGTCACGGTGTATGGGCAAGTCTGCCAGTGTGGAGCTAAATTCATGTTCGTTCCAAAACCATACAGTTTTTGAACTCATGGTGTGTTGCATAAAGCCACAGGAAAAAAGTCACAATGCCGATATACTGTTCAAAATGCTGCTTTTAAGTTTAAACAATACCTTGGTTGTGATGAATAATACAACGATAACGAAAATGAACAAATTATCAAGGTTGCACACACTGCAAGCCATCCCCGAAAGTGGCCTTCGGCTGCAATTTTTTCTCGTCTTATTAATAATTTTTCGACCTTCTTCACTATGATAAATGGAAATTACTCAATGAAGGAATGAGATACTTGTTCGAAATTTGGAAGAAATGCTCGATTTACAAATTTTAAGGTAATGACATAAAAAGTCTTGAGAAAAGTCCTGGGTTCGACTTCATGGAAGACATTTTTATTTCTCATAAATTAACATGTAAAAATTGACTTTTCGACGTGCAGGTTTTTATTCTTTTACAGATTATAATTAGAAAGACTTAACATACGATTTGTGGATCTGAAACTTTTTGAAGAAAACTTATAAAATATATCATACCTGAAATTAAAGTCACAATTATGTGGCACCGCAGACTGTTTTGTTGCAAGTGTAGTCCTCTATCCGAATAAATTTTTAAATATATAATGTTAGGTATAAATTAAAAAATTTATTTGGTTATAGCACTTCATTTTCCACAAAGAAGTCTGCGAGATCACATAATTACGAGTTATAGTTTTGGAGATAACAAGAAGTCGCAAATTAGGACTAATGCAGACTGGTTTCCCAAAGTTGACGTCCCGAATTGATTACTTATATTGACAGGAAATGTTTCAGTATGTGTTAGTCATTCCAAGGAATTCTCATACCATAAATACCACTTGTAGTTCATAGTTAATCATTGATAGAGAAAAATTGGAAAACAAATTAATAGAGCATTATCAGATTTTATACTATTAAAAGCAATGTCAAAATCTCTTTCTGACATTATATTTTGCATGTATTTTTTAAAAATATACGAATTTAATAAATGTTCTTGTTTATACACTAATATATCTGGATCAACTGTCCATTGCTGAAGGGTAGTAGAGCGGAAAAGAAAATAACGCATTTGTTCACTCGTCTGCGCTCAAGCCGAATTCAGTAATAATCTTCTTCATGGCAACGATTCGATAAAATGCGATTTAAGATGCAAAAATGCCACATTTTAGTAGGAATTCAAGAAAATATGATCATAATAAATCATAATATTTATGCTATTATACATACAAGAAAGATACACAACATCTTTTAAAAAAGAGTATTGTTATGTTCAAAATGAAAATGAAAACATTTCAATATTTATTTCTGCTATGTACGTACATACTTAGATAACATTGTAAAAGAATGAAGTGCATTATAAAGTAGCAGACAAAATCAAGTTAACAAAATCCTTAATAAACAATAATATTTATATTATTAATATATACAAGAATGATTCACTTCTTCTTTAAAAAAAAATACTTTCATGTTCAAAATGAAAACATTTCAATATTTATTTCTGCTATGTACCTACATACTTAGATAACACTGTAAAAGATTTTAAGTGCATTATAAAGTCCCGAACAAAATCAAGTTTACAAAATCCTTATTAAACAATAATATTTATTTGTTGAGGTTATCGCTGATACCACTTGATGTTGCAGCTAGAGTTGCAAGTAAATTCGTATGACGAGCTTCAGATGCCTTTTTGAATAGATCACGAATATTGCCATGCCTGGATCTTTCAGCTCTCTTAGCCTGAAATTTATTTTACAAAATGCGAAACTGCATAATCTCTTGTGCCGTAAAACAGTCACGTCTTTCATTTTTCTGTGCTTTAATATCATAGTGTAGATGAACCAATATTATATTCCGACATTATTATATTTCGACTGACACCATTATCCAGTTTATTACAAATATCAATTTTCTGTGCTAATGTCAACAAAACTCTCTTCCTTTTCATCGCGCCACTAGTAGAAGGGTTGTTTTTTGAGGTCATAATAAAATAAATAAAGTTTTTCACAGTTACGAAGCATAAAGGCACAAGCATAAGCAAGTTGGGACAACAACGTTTGGTTTAGAGGGAGAAAAAAGAAATAAAGCAGTTTCAGCTAGAAGAGGAATTATGAAATTACGATAAAAAAAGTTATCAGGTTATCGAAAGGGATATAGATTTTAGAGATTGGAAATGCCAGATTATTGGAAGTGCCAGTTTACAAGGTGCCGGATGAAAGGAATTCTACTGTGTGTGTGTGTGTGTATATATACACACATATACACATACATACATATACATACACGCATGCACGTGCACACACACTCTTCCTGATCAATGCTCTTAATAGGTGCCAGAAAAATTGAGCGCTAACTGAAACATTGCTATTCGGAACACGTACTTCCATAAGAAATGACGTTATAAGATTTAATTTGTTCCCGAGATTCTAGTAATGGATATGAAAATAGGTAGTATTACATAAATAATACACCAAAGTATTCTTTGTTTACCATAATACGTAGCGTAGAATAGGCTGTCATTTATTGTATTTAAAATTGAACAGTAATACTTGAATATAAATGAAGAACAGAATGCATTTTACAGAACATATGTTGATCTTATGCTGAATAAATCACGTAGGAGCATTAAGGAATAGGAATTAGAGTAGAAAAAGATAACTGTCTACTTATATATACAGGATGAGGCAATAGTCACTATACAGCCACAAATTTATTAGCACAAAGAAAATTGGAACATAATGACATAAGCATTATGACTGAAGATACTGTTCAATTAAGAGAAGGCAACCAATAAGACAAAAACAAAATCGTATATCGAAACAATGGAAACCTTACTACGTTTCGATAAAGAAATATCAATTCATAAAAGAATTATCACATGTGCTTGATAAATAAAGGAACATGGAATGAGACCAAATAAAGGAATAATTCAAATATCTTGGTATCACATTTTTAAAAACTTAACAATCGAAAAGGGAGCAATAAACAAAAAACAAACAAATGTTGGTGCTCTCCAGCTTTTAGTCACTGTAAAATCTCTAATTTAACCTCGAGAGTTAGGTTTTTCCTCCTCTGACTGCCAGTTATCGCTAATGGTCTTTTTATTTAAAGGGAAAATATAATTTAAACAAAGTTCACTATATTTTGACCTCCAAAATCATCGACAAGTGTACACACAACCATCAAGCAACTGCAAATACTGACATCTTGTGTGTTGTAAATGTGCAGAGGGGCTGTGCAGTGGACTTCATAAATTACACCAGAAATTTTAAAGTGTTAGTGTGGAAAGTGTGAGCCCAATTTGGAAAAAGGTATTAAATTATTTTCTGCGTTAATGTAGAACAGAGTTAATTGGTACAGCATTAATCGGTACAGCGTTAAAGCGGGGAGTGGGTGTATATGCAGTGCCGACCCAACATGAAAATGTGAAAGGCGCGGAAACAAATTTTTGTATGCTTTTTCAAAATTCTATATTTTTACAATTTTTCATTACAAAATTTCCAATACTTTTTGCACATTGAATTACAGGCAATAAAAATTTTACTATAAAAAATTTATTTTACAAAATGGAACTTTTCGAGATTTTAACCTGGAAAATTTTTCTCTTAATTTGTCCATATTAATTTCTCTTGCTGTTTCATTCTCTATACTAATTATTGCAAAGTCATTCAGTCTATTTTGTCCCATTGTGGAGCGCAAATACATTTTTATCAACTTTAATTTTGAAAATGACCTTTCACCACTAGCCACAGTAATAGGTAAAGTTAATAGAATTCTTTGATTTGGTTTTCACAAATATAAAATAACACATTCAAAGGAGTATAATTTTCTCGTATTCTGTGTGACATAAGTTTAAGTTCTGAACACAAACTATCACCAGAAATATCCTTTTTTCTTCATGTGTTAATTGCGCAATAACTCACTATTTGCAAAGGTTACACATTTGATTTTAGCTACCATAAAATGTGGTTACATCGGCAATACGAGGTAAATTTGGCCACACTGATCGCATTTCATTTGTTTTGTCTTGTCATCTGTACATCAAGTTTGGAAGCTTTACTTGGATCATAGTTTAAAGGCACAGGCTGTGTCCAGAACACCTGTGTGTGTCAATCTGAAATACCTACTACGGCGAAACCGGAAATGATCTGAATGGAGCAAAGGAGAATCATAGGCATGCAAATAATGAGTCGAAGAGAACATTGTAATAGTATATTACTGTTCCCTCTAAGAATAATTTCTCTGGAATTTTTATTTTAACCTTAATTTGAATGTCAAATAAAAAAAAAATATTTTCGTGTCTTAGTTCCCAAGTTTTGCTCCTTTAAAAACTTTGTGCTGGGTGCTTTACACCTGCCTTAAGCCAGCCCTGTGTATATGTATATATTCCTGTGTACTGCCAGAAGTATAAACAAAATAAATTAAGAAATTGGCACAAACCTACTTATAAAAGCAGTACAATTTACCTGTACAATTGTTTATAGTTATGGTGGTATGCATTACCTGTTCAATTGTTTATACTTCTGGTGGTATACAGGAACCGCTCAATTGTTTATACTTCTGGTGGTATACAGGAACCGCTCTATTATTTATACTTATGGCAGTACATATTAGCAGATTATCTATAATTATTGTTGTATGCATTACCTGTTCAATTGTTTATAGTTCTGGCAGTACACATTACCCATTCTATTGGTTATACTCCTGTCTGTATGATTTACCCATTCAAATGTTTATTCTATTGACAGTGCAATTTACCCATTCAATTGTTTATATGTATTGCGGTATGCATTACCTGTTCAATTGTTTATACTAATAGTGGAGCTTTTTACTGGTTCAATTGTTTATACTACTCTTGGTACAAATTACCTGTTAAATTGTTTCCAGTTCTGGTGGTATGCATTACCTGTTCAATTGTTTATACTAGTAATTGCATAAACTATCGGTGGTACACATAACCTGTTCAATTGTTTATAGTTGTGAAAATGTAGCGCTATTAATTGTTTTAAATAATTGTGTTAATATGATGATTATTATTATTGTTAATTTCAATGACTATAAAAACAATTGATCTTATTTAAATGAAAGTAAAGTTTTTCCTCAAATATTCATCGGGAATGAAATGTCCCAGGGGTGAAAAGACCTAGAACTTGAATTAGAGAACAAATTGTGATGTGATGGCATGCATGTGAGCTTTGCATTTACACACACGATAGGTTTTGAATTAAAGGAACTGTTTGTGAGTCACTGGACCAGATCATGACATCGAATTTCATTGTATATGTATTTTGAATAATCCGTGCTAAAAAGCATGCAAAATCCTATAGTATTGGCTCAGGACTCATCTTACACCAAACTTTGAATTGTCCGGGATTGAAATAACAGGGTTTTACTGGATACGACTAGAGAGCCTGTGGCATGCTTCATAATCAGAACCAGCTAGGAAAATCATAAGAAGAGCCCAGTTCAAAGTTTGCATAGGACTGCATTTGCGGCAAACATTTTTACTTTCTCCATCTGTGGTATAGGAGAAAGTATTGTTTTTGACAAAATCGAATTCAAGATTTAAATGGAAATGTACGTTTAATGTCTCAGAGTAGATTTAGACTATTTTTCCAAATATCTACTTGAGGACTTAATTTATGTAAATATTTGTTATATTTTAAAGTTGTATACAATATAATTTTCTAAAAGTAATAATTTCATACTTCTTATGAATTCTAATAAAATAGACTAGTTATAGGATAATTGTCTCTCTTCTGGAATTGAGGACATTGAGTCATTTTCTGATGAAATTTATTCATTTGCCCATAAATTATTAATCTTTTCAGGATGCTTGCTGATGTCAGTAAGGATGGAGCACTTTCTATTGGAGAATTCCACACAGCAATGCACTTGGTTGTGTTAAGAAGAAATAAAATAGATCTTCCCGACTCACTCCCACCATCTCTGGTCCCTCTACCAAGTAATTCTCTGGTGTCTACAGTTGTACCCTCAGCTGCCCCACAGCATACCCCTACTTTGGTCCCTCCTCATTCTAAGCCAGTGCCTCAGCCATCTCATCGAGAAGACAGCCCACCGAGCTTGTCTCCACCAGTTGGAGATGCTTCTTCTACTCCTCAGAGCAAAGAAGTTAGTCTCTTTTATTACACTATTTTTTTACTATTCTGACATTTTCACTTTCTTTTGTATGTTAACTATACACCACCTTTTTGAACTTCGCAAATAATTGATTCTGGAAAATTGACGCAAAATGCAAATTCACGAAATGCAACTATTTTCCCATAAGATGCCATGTTATTACGAGAGAGTGGTTCCCAGCCAACCTAAAAAATTTACTTTTTTATCATAAATAATGCAGTTTAACAGAAAATAAAAGAAACAACCGCAAATGAAAATCTAGCATTATAAAGTGAAAAATATACTTTTAATTACCTTCAAAATGCATAATAGCAAATGAAAACCCAGCATAAAAAAGTGATTACACTTCTTTCTGCACTTGCGCAGTTTTCCTCCAACCCAATTTCGCATGTGATTTTTGATCTTATTTTGTTCATTCTAAGGAAATGATTTAATTTAAGTGGAACTACTGATATGGAATGTTGAGTATGTCATGCATGTTTTCCTGGTTTCTGCAACAAACTTTTCCAAGCTGCAAAAACACATGTATTAAAAAGTGGTTACTAATTACATTAGAAATGCATAGCAGAAAACCAAAACCTAGCATAAGAAAGTTATAACATTTCTTTTAGTAATCACGTTCAAAATGCAGATCAGAAAATCTTACGTTACAAGATGATAGCAATTCTTAGATTTACATTAAAAATTCGTAATAAACAATGAAAACCTAACAAAACAACAGTTTCTTAAATTACATTCAAAATACAAAGATAATAGCATTAAATCTATTTAATATTATAAGTTCCTCTTCGCACAACATAGCAATGGCTTGTTTACATAGCAACACAATGCATGTGAAGACACAGGTAATGAGAAATGGAATTACTTGGACCAGTCTGGAGCATACATCGGTTGTTTGCAGTAGTTTATTAACATATTTATATCTTCACCTAAATGTATCATCTGTATTATTTGCTTAATAGTAACTTATTTGATTGAATCTTATATAATAAATTCACTTATTTTTTATGGTCACCTGTGTTACAATGGAGTTTCTAAATGTCAACAACAACTACTAAAATTGAATGCATTCCAAGCATATCATTTTATAATGTATTTAAATCAATTATTTGAAGATAAGGTTAGTATGTAAAAATTTTAAATCTATATAATATTATACAAGTTCATCTTCGCACAACGACTACTCTTCCATCACAGTTTGTTTTGAACAAACTTCCCAACTAGATAGAATAATGAAAATTTGTAGGAATATTTGATTCGGATATTAAAAGGGAATGACAAAATAAAATTACAAAAAATAACCAGAATTCGACTCCAGTGGATATTTTCTTTTTCTCATAAGATAACATGCAAACCGATTTGTTGATGTGCAGGTTTTTATTAATTTAAAATTAGAAAAAATGGCCTTAGATATTCAAAGGAAAAATGATTAAAGTTTCTTATTCTTTTAGTTTATTTTCTCCTTCAATTCGGAATATATAAAATTTAACATTTAAATCACATTTTGAAATAATATTGCTGTTTAACGATATGTTGGCTTGCCGACCATATCATTGTAAAACCTCGAGCATCGATTGTGTTAATAAATAAACATTCATTTTCACTTTATTTTAGGCAGTTTTGAGAGAAATGACAACACATTTCATCCCATCATTTTTGTTGTTTATTTTGTAATTTTTCAAATGATAGTTTCGTTTTAGTATGTACAGAATACCAAAGTGAATTTATTACAGAGAACTTTTAAAAATCCAACAAGGTCAGTTCATCTTCTTTGTATGTACTTTAAATAAATCTAAAAAATACTATTATAAATTAAGATTGATTATTCATTGATCAACGTTATTAATTTTTTGCTATTACCAAATACTCGAGAAAGTGGCTGATGTCCGACAAAAACGAAAAGATTATGTGAAAGCTTATCATGAAAGAAATAGGAAAAACTTTGCAACTAAACTAAAAACAAACAAGCTATACTTCAACTAAGACAAGAATATTATTTAGCAAATCCTGAGCAGATTATTTTAAATCATTCTCAAATTAAAGATGAAATTAATCAACAATGAGAAAATTATTCACAAAATCAGGAACATGCAATGAAGTGTCAATAATCACCAACATGTTACTTTTGTTATTTCATTAAATAATGTAAGCTTATCTTTATTAATCTTTGGGATTTAGTTGTAATCTCTTTTTCAAATTTCATTTGGATATATATGAATATAATGACAGTATGTTATACAATAAACTTACCCATTTTAAAAATTATGACGACTGCTCAATTTTAAAATTTAAAAACAAATGAAGACCTATAATATTTTTTATTAGCCAGTAATTTCTAATTGGGCCGCTAGATGCCAGCAACTTTGACTAATCGAAAATAGCATCGTTGGCAGTGAAGTTTAAACTGAGCTACAAAAGAATTATGTCAATGGGTTTGTTTACTTTGAAAACTGCTGATAACGAGCATTATAAATATAATATAATAATAATGCCCTTTTCTAGGGTGCTAAAGTTTAAAATGAACTTAAAAACAAAAAAGTAGAGAGAGTTCACGCTTGTTGGCATCGTAAACGAATGACCCGAAATTCAATTGGTGGGAAACACAAGTAAAGGTCAAAAAATGTTGTCGTCAAGTCCAAATTTGCGAACTGCAAGCATGCAAAGTTCTAAAAGGTGGTGTAATGGTCATGGTGAAAGCATATGATTTAGATGCCACCTACATGCCAATTCAGGTCTTGTAGTACAGTAAAATCTCGATACAACGTATCTCTACGGAGTATAAATTTTTATACTATATACTGAAAGTACAGTATACTGAAAATACCCATAAGGAATACAGTGGAAAAGGAAAGTAACAAAAACATTATGTATGTATTTCAACATTATTACTTCATAAAATAATCTGAAATTTTCTTTTGTTTCATCTTTTTTAGAATGTGAAACTTACAAATTTTTCTACTTCATCAAATGATTTAAATAATGTCTCTGGCACATCTTCAGATTTCATAATAAATGCCTTCAATTTATCCAAACACTCGGATGCCTCGAACAATGTCACTGATGATGTCACACTTGTATCAACCTCTACCACAACTTTAGACTCACTGCTTATTTCCCCACCTGGCCCAATAACGCTCTCTAGAATGGCACCATTCGTTAATAAAGGTGTGGTTTCCAAATTATTATCAACATCATTAAACTATTCAAACGTCAGTAAAGAATCAAGTTGAAGTTGTGAGGAGACATCTTTCCAAAGCTCTTCGGAAACATTGAAATCTTCTTCAGAAGTAGAATCAGCAATCTGCGATGATAATACAGGGTGTCCAGCGACTTTATGTCACAACTTTGGGATCTTATTCCTTAACTGATTTTGAGTAAAAAATGTCATATGAACATGGGTCCGATTCTCATTGTTACTGAGCTACGGGCAATTGAAATTATCTCGTACTTTGATTTGTACAATTTAATGGCTGAAAAAATGCATTGTTTAAATAATTATTCGTATACATTGTTAAGTGTTGAAAAATGTATTATTTTAAATAATAATCCATTTACATTGATACTTAATCTATTGTCACAGCAATGAGAAGCATGACGCTTGCACAACAGATGTGGATGTAATTTGCAAGCTTGCAGGCAGCATGTCAGTAGAATGTAAGCTAGCGTTCAGTGTAGTGCGCTGAGACATGTGGTATCATTAACTTTCAATAATGCCGTTTACATTTTCAAATGAAGAGTATGCGGATATGTACTTCATGTATGGGTTTTGCGATGGGAACTCCGTTGCTACCGTTTACGGAAATCACGACAATTTTCACAAAGAAGAACACCAGATCGACATACTTTTATTCAAGTTCACCGACATTTATGAGAAAATGGCTTGTTTCTGTGTCTTTGAGAGCTGAACATCTAGTACAAGTTAATGTGGATGAGAAGGAAAACATTATTCATATGGTTCAGCGAAGTCCACGTCTTATTACATGAAGAATGTCTGCACGCCTCATCGTTCCATGAATGTGAGTCTGGCAAACATTACACGATGAGGGACTTTATCCATACCATATCCAGCAAGTTCAGCATCTTCAACCCGGGGATATGGTTAGGCGGTTGGAATTCTGCCATTGGTTAAATGCACACCCCTGCCTGAACCATTACATCTTGTTCACGGATGAGGCACAGTTTACTCGTGATGGAATAAACAACACGAGAAACTACCATTTATAGGCTCACGAAAATCCTCACAGAACAGTTGAAAGCAACTTCCAATTCCATTTTTCGTCTCTTAGAAGACATTCCTCTGCAAACATGACTTCAGATGTACTACCAGCATGACGGGGCACCCTCCCATTTTGGTAGAAACGCTACACTGTGTCTTAACAAGTTCTCTAACCGATGGATCGGTCGTGGCGGTGCGCAGGATTTACCACTGAGGTCTCCGGATCTCACTCTGTTGGATTTCCATGTGTGGGGGCAAATGAAAAACATTGTGCATGAAGCCAAAGTGAGCACGAGGGAAGAACTTATTCAGTGAATTTTTGATGCTGCGAGGCGCATTAATAACGCTGCAGTTCTTTGTGCTGTTTCACGTTCCCTACTCAAATGGGTCAGATTGTGCATCAAAGCTGAAGCCTGTAGCTCTGTAACAAATGAGAATTTGACCCATGTTCATATGACATTTTTTACTCTAAATCACTTAAGGAATAAGATCCCCGAGTTATGACAAAGTTGCCGGACACCCTGTAATGCCCGACTTCTTCCAGCAATTGGCAATTGTTCTCTCGCTGACATCCCACCTGCCACTCGTGATCCTCTCCATGCCCTGGTGAACAGTAATATTCGTTAGTAAATCATGATTAATATCAATCAGTATCTCCTCGATGAGTCGATGACAGAAATTCACTTATACATTTTTAATAATTCCCTGTTCTAATGGCTGTATGACTGAGGTACAGTTGGGTGGAAAAAACTCCCGTTTTATATTCTCCAGTCGAATTTCAACTAAACGTGGTGAGCAATTGTCAACCAGGAGTAATATTTTTCTCTTTCCATGATTACGTCCATTTTTAATAGCCACTCAGTAAAAATCTGTTTTGTCATCCATGCGCTTTTATTGGCTTTATAATCTGCCGGAAAAGAAGAAATGCCTTTGAAGCATTGTGGCTTTGCATATTTACTTATCACTAATGGCTGCAACATGGTTGTCCCTGTTGCATTGCAACAAAATAAAACAGACAGTCTTTCTTTTGATCTCTTACCACCACTGCATTTCTCACCTCTGTAGGCCATGTTTTGTCATGCAGAAGTTTGTAAAAATACATATCATCAGCATTGAAGACGTCCTCAGGTTTATATGATCGCACAATCTCCAACATTTTTTCTTCCTTCCACAATCTAACTGCATGCATGTCAGCTCTCCTTTTTTCACCAGCGACAACTTTCCAAGGAATTCCGTATCATTCATGAAATCTAAACAGCTAACCTGAGCTGGCTTCGAAATCTCTAATTCCCATTAGTCTTGCAAACTCCTGGACCTTTGCCTGCAATATAGGGCCCATAATTGGAATGTCAGCAGCTCGGACATTCTTAAGCCTTGTGTTGACAGCCTCCTCAATTTCTTGATGATCTCCTAAGCACAGCCGTTTCTGATCGGGGCACAGCACATCTCATAAAGTTTCACAATTTTCTCTCGATCTTTGAGTATCGTGGACACTGTAGTAGGAGCAATCCCCAATTCTCTTGCAATTGCCCCTTGTTTTTTCCACTTTCAATTTCTTTTAAAATATTAATTTTTCACTTAATGAGAACTGTTTTCGTTTGTTCGCCATTTTGTTGAAACACTAAAAAATTTCCCAAAATTGGAGGAGAGACCCTTAATGAGTTTCTTGGGAAAAGGAGATAAAGGAAAGGTAAAGGATCTTTAGCTAGAAATGGGGGTCTAGCATTTTCTCTGGAAGTATCTCAGTGGGGGTCGGCATTCCCGCAGGGCCGGTGCGAACCAAAACCAGAGCGAATGGTTTTACCTACATGTCTGACTCATTTACAGATGAAAGCATACATTAAAACCAAAAGCAAAATTTGTCAGTATCTCTGAAACTTATACGTAGTAGTGAAAATTACATTAAGTTGTACATTATTTTGAAATATTTATACAGTATTTATATGGGAAAATTGATGTGGATTTAAAAAGTAGGTTAATTTGAAACAACGTAATTTGAAGTGCGTTGTAACAAGATTTTACTGTATATAGTTCTCTAAACTGCCTTTTACGTTTTAGCTAAACCTATAGCGTTTGCTTTTATAAATTCATCACTTTTTTCTCATATTATGCTAATTAAGAATGATGATGCAAGATACTGTGATGTTAATTTAGAAGTTGCAAAAGCTTCTGCCTGTGACCGTTTACAGGCCTCAATCCCATCTGACGACTTGATTCTTTCACTTGCATTAGACATCAGCTCATGTGAGGTAACCAAGATGGGGGTAGACATATTAATAAACATTTCATATTTTTCAAGTGTTTTTTTGATTCATAACCAAATTGTTGGACTTATTTGGAATTGCATTTAATTCTCTCAGCAGCAGTTTATAGCCAATTGCTTGCTTCTTATAAAGTATTAATATGTTGTACTATTTTCCATGTCTGTAAGATTGAGAAAAGAAATGCTCTTTCAATGATTGTGAGGTTATCTATACAAAATTTTTAAGTGATTGTGAGGTTATCTATACAAAATTTTTAAGTATTTATCTTAAGAATCATATCCTGTTATGAATAGTTTTGAGTTATTCTACATTGTTATAACAGAAGTACTTGAGATAGTTTCTCTCAGTAGATTGGTAAAGGGTCTGATTTTTACTTTCTCCATATACGTAGTATAGGGGAAAGTATTACGTTCAGCTTTTAGAGAGACAATCCCTTTTTATTCACACAACCGCCCAGCACACCCGAACAACTCAAAACGTTCTCCTTACATTGCCCTAGAGACACAGACAGAGAGTGTGTGTTCTATTGCCGCTATATAGTGTCCGCGGCGATCAAAGTAGTAATTTCACAACAATGTTATTTCTGCCCTCCTCCTGCACAGTCACACACAACACTCATCTTTGTCCTTTGAATGGGGGTATTCATGCTTCAATTGTATCACAATGTCACCAAACCTTATGACGTCTTTCCAGCGCCTACAACACTTGGTTTGAAACATTTTTCCATATAATGTATTGTTTAAGAGATATCTTATATTTTTAACTGCCACCACCATGCCACCTACCAACGACTATTGCTAAAAATTGTTGCTTAGTTACGTCTTAGTAACGCTCCTTTTTCTTTTCTTAATTGTTGGAGCTTTGTAGGTATCACCAATATTAGAAGGCTTTAATGGTTTGAGTTTATTTCTGTTCTTTGTAAAGTCTAAAATTTTCTCGCAGTTTCTTAAAATATTTATTATTATATACCCTATTTAGAATTTTTAGAAATATTACAGATATGGAGAAAGTCATGTGGTGGCCACATCAGATTTGTTAATGATGTTGGGCAATTAGTGGCTCCTGCATGATTGACCATTCGGGTTGAAGTTTTGTTGCAATTTCCTTCTGAAATCACATAATTTTTTCAAAAACTGTTTGGAGTAGTATTTCTTTGACAAAATTATGCTAAGCTTGCGAGACTGGGTTATATACAAATATCTTAACCCTTAATCAGCTTGGTGCAATCAGTCAGGCCGCAGCAAAGTTGTATTTGTTTGTTAATACCCTTAGAAAATGGTGTGAAGTACAGTACCTTCTTATCCCCACCATGGCTCTGCCCCCTCTCCTTTGGCCTATTATTGAGCTAGTTTTTCGACAATTATCAGTGAGAAAACATCTCATGTGGTTTGAAAGATTGCACCTAACTGATTGTGTTACAAAAGTGGAATACCATTGTTGAGTTTATTATGGCTAAGCATCCCGGGCCATCAACTTCAATTGCTATGAAGGACTTTAACTGTAAAAATAAATTGCTTGATGCTTTAGAAAATTTAGAAAATGAAGTGGACAACAATTTGGAAAGCAATGAAGAGGCTATTTTGAATTCACATGAGACAACTTCTGAGGAAGAAATGAAGGAGACGATGAAGAAGAAGATTAAATGAAAAATGAACCGCATTATTTTTATGGTAAAAATTGCTTCGAGTGGTCAGCTTCGGAGCTAAAAAGAGCTGTACCGACTCCATAGCACAATATTGTGCTCCAACTTCCCAGCTTGAGACCTCCATCAAATGCTCTTGGGTACAACACTTTCACTTTCCACTTGGAACTAGGGATGGGATGGTTCCACTTTTTCCCGGTTCCGGTTATATTAATTTGATCCCGGTTCTGTTAGGTTAGAACTTCTAACTTAGAAGTGCTTTTTGATACACTATGGGAAATTCTAGCTTTGCAGTAGTTACATATAGCGCAGGGCTGCCGTTTTCATCGCTTTTATCTGTTTTCACGGATTTTTTAACAAAAAACCGACATTTCCATGATTCATGGATATTTATTTATAATGTAAAACTTGGTTCTTACCTGAGATGTTGGCATAAAAAGTACATTAACTACTAAGAAATTCTGAGATAATTGATATTTATATACGAATAATATGAATTGTGTTAACAATATACAGTTTGGTGAAATTGTTTGTACGTACGAATATAATTTGAAAGTGCACAACTCGTTACTTATTGTGCAAAAGTAAAACTACACCGACAATCAAAGGAATATTCATATTTTGTCCTTAACTCTCTTTTTAGTATTTGTATGAATGCATATATACACTGCACATACAGCTAGTCACTAGAATCAGCAATATTGCTAAGTTGATTGACTAGATTAACAATTAATCACCATTTCCTTTTTAACCCTTAAGTAGTCACACTGGCGCACAACGTGTGCCATAACGCAACAAAGTCGTGTTTCAGTTGGAAATCAAATTTTAAATGTATCATTTGTCTCATATACCCTATTAGCTGTTTTCGAACTATTTATAAAAGAGGTTGTTACATTTTAGTTCCAGATTTTTGTGTGTAGGGGTCTATATTTGCCTGCAGCATTCATGTTGTAGCACTTTGTGCGCTGCGTGACCAGTTATATAATCATTTTTTCATGTTTACTTTATCTCATTCACCCTATTAGTCATTCTCAGACTACTAAAAAGAGAGGTTGCTACACTTCAGTCCTAGTATTGTACGTGCTTTCCACAGCTTTCTGCGCCATTGGTTCTAAATTTGCTTGTAAAGAAAGCAACATTTCAGGAATAAATAAATGCACTTGTGCTCTATAACGCTTCCCACCGCAACTCTCCTTGCAGGTATAGAAGGATTTTCTTGAAAAATCTTTCAATTAGTTTACTAAAAGAGCAGGAAAGAATGAAAATCAAAATTCTTCCGGCTAACATAAAGGCGATCGTTTCTAAACATGTTGAGAAGCCAAAACATGAAGGCGAAGATGAGCCATCATTGAAAAGAAAATGTGAAGACAGCGAATGCCTGAAAAAGAGGGGAAGATGTGTTGCATGTGACCATGCAAAAAATAATTATACTACCCTTAAATGTGGAAAATGTAAACAATTATTTCTTTGCAAGATGCACATGGCCGAAATTACTTATATTTGTGAAGCATATCATAATGATAATTTGAGTGAGTAGCATAATTAAAAATGTACTTCCATATAATTAATTGTATTTTGGTAGATAGCAGCATAAAAGACGTTAATTATGTAAAATGTTCATGTAAACAATAACATTAAGCAAATTCATATTGTGACTTGTGACAAAATAAGCTTATGCCAACACTATATTACAATTATTAATATTGTAGCCAGATTAGTGCATCTAAAATGCCATTTCAGCTTGTAAATGGTGAAATATTTTATAGCATTAATCTAATTAACATTGTTAATTCTGAAAATTAACTTGTTCATGTATAATATATTTCATGTGTCTTTATAAAACTTAATGGTGCACAAAGTGCGCCACGCGACTAGTTATGTTACGGAAGTGGGCGCGACTACGTAAAGGTTAAGGAACTGTATAGTTCAAACACAAAGTCATCACAAATTCACTATATTGCAGCACTGAAGGAGATTCTAGTGTGAATGAATCACGTCACGTTGCTTCCTGGTGCGCACCTAGAAATGAGATTATGTAGTTGATACTAATCCATAGTATTGTCTGGCGTCATAAAAATTCATATCGTATTTCACTAATATTTCTAAATGAATACTCTTACTGAGTTATTCTATCCCTCAAATAAATAAAAATATGAATAAAAATTACAATTCCTCGATTGATAGGCCTTTGTATAGACAGAAGTACAAGGTTGAGTGGGAAAAGAAATTAAAGTGGTTAATAAAAGGAAAGACTGATTTCTTGGCAACATGCACTGTCTGTAATTCTGATTTCAACATATCAAAAGGAGGCCTAAAAAATCTCAAACACCATGAGACAACAGAATGTCACAAAAGGAACCAGACATTTGAAAATAGTTCTCTAATTACAAGTTTTGTGATTAAAGAAAACAGTGATGTTGTTGATGCCGAATTAAGATGATCAAATTTTGTTTGCAAAACTATGCGGAAACTACTGGGTGGATGTTAATGAAATTTAGTGTTTAGGACATAAGGGCCAAGAAACTAAGAAAATTATATAAATGGTTTACGTGACCCAATCGAGAGTGCCATTTTACAGGCTACAAAAATGATCTTTTCTTAATATCTCATACAATATAACTTATAATGAAAAAGTCTTTAAAGAACTTTGTAGAACTAATCAAATAGCGTATGTTTTGTTCAGTACATTTTTATCAAAGGAGTAGCCGATTTCAAGAAAATCAAATGAGAAAGTCGTAATTCACTTTGGACCCGTGTTTTTTTATTTGTTGTCAATGAAAACAATCTTTGTGATAACTGATGTAAACAATATCTGCTGTAATTACCTAATTAATTTAATTTTATTTCGTGAGCATGCAAAATTAGAAAAATGGATAATCTACGATGAAGAAATGAACGTAAATATGTCTATTTTTTACATTTAGACAGCGTTTGTAAAAAAATGGGTAATTTACGACAAAGGAATGAACATGAACAAAATTACATCACTACTATTCCAGTGAGGTAAGTTTTAAATAATTGTCGATTGTTTTATTAATTACAATTGATTAAGAAATTAGTTGGTGAATCAAAAATTTGACATTTCCTTGGCATCACTTCTGGCATTTCATTTAGTAGACATTATAATAAGCCATTGATATTTATCTTTTATGAAATGATTGTATAAATCATAAAGAACGCCTCTGCCTCTCATGTATGCATGCATGGTGTGTGCATCTTTTCACTCTTGTTTTTTATTAAAATAAGGATCGGAACTGAAGAACTGGATTATAAACAGTCGGTTTCGGTTATTTCGGTTCTTGAGAGAACCGGCAGAATCGAGGAACTGAAGAACTGATCGTCCCATCCCTACTTGGAACCTCGTCTTCAACAGTGAAATGGTGACACTGGTAGTACAGGTATACCCCCATTGACGTTGGGGATATGTTCCTGGAAAGTAGGACATAAATCGAATTGATGTTAAATCAGTTTTTCCCATAAGATTCAATGGGATGAAGGGAGAATGCATGCAGGAGTTAAAGACAGTTCAACACAACCAATTGCAGTAACCTCTCAATGTTAGTACTAGATAGTTGACTGAGTCTGACTTCAGACATTGTTTGGTGGCCACATTGATGAGAATTCTTCCTCTGAGTAAACAGTTCGGTCGCTTCTCAGGGTCACCCAAAATAGTATTGCTAAACTTTTGCATTTCTAATCAGAATTTCAGATGTACTTGCCTGGCCGCACAAGGTGATTCTCATTGCGCAGGCATTATTTTGTTATCAGGGAACTTAGGTCTTGTTTGCAAAGAATTATTAATCAGTTAAGTAGAAAAAGTGCCTATTTTTTAGGATATTAGTGTTTAAGAATATAGAGGCAATATTAATAAAGTGAAATAAAATTATTAATATTGTTACCCTGCCGAAATTTTTAGTTTATATTAAATAATTTTTCTGAATTTTTAGAAAATTATAATATGCATAATCAATTTCAGCATGAAATTTACTATGATTGAACATAATTTCACTCAAATAACAAATTCACCATAATCATGACAAATTCTAGAGATGAAAGCTTGTAGTCGGGTGTCATGTGACTCAGCGGTCAGCTTGGATGTGAAAAAAATCACTCCTTTGCCTGGGTGTTCCAAGTGTTTCACGTTCGAATTCACCAATTTTTTTAAATCACTAGATTCTCTCGTTACAAAATCCATATTAAGCAATTTAGTGAGCAATGGTCTGAATTTGGATTGACACAATATATTCATAGTTGTTTTTATTTAGATATTTTATTTCAGAGATCAGATATTAATAGATGTATTGAAAGCTTACGGTCCCTAAATGCACGAACTGCCACATGTTGTAGGGGAAGATGATTAAGGGAAGTGAAAGTGAAGGGGAAATGAATCATCTGGGGGATTCAGCTCTACAGTTTGGCCAACTGAACCCTAACACTTGGAGGCTAAATATTTAGCCACTGGTATTTACTCATGCCCATTTTCCTTTTCAGCCAAATTGTCCTACCTTACAAATAAGGGCCACATATTTTGTTTCTTTACTAGGATTTTGATCAAGTTTTGAAGAATAAATGAGAAATATTTGATCATACAATAATAGTAAAAGTCAAAAATGAATTTTCATATTACCTAACTTAGAAATGGTAGGATCAGTATCCATGTTAATAATAAATTAAATGAAAACGGAAAACAAAGTAATGAGTATGAAAATGCAATATCAAAACAAAACAAATTAAAACGAAAGCTATATAGGCTAGACTAAAACCACAATCAAAACTGTGATAACAAATAATGATATCAACAATAAGTATTAACAAAGAAAACTATAGCTAACAAGAAACGTAATAGCTAACACTTGATAACCAAACAGCAATAAAAAACTACTGTATAGAATGAATGCCAGAACTAAGTTGGATAGTTTTTATTAACATTTGTGGACTGTATAATTTATATAATGCTGGCCAACACCAGATGCCATGGCCCTCGGTCGGCCATGCTATGCCCGATGCATACTCGCTTACATCCTGATCGCTTCTGGTCCCCCATCCAGAAGATGCCAGAGTGTTGCACTCTGTTACAGAAAAATAAAACTAAAAAATGATACAATGTACATACATAATAACTTCATCACATACTGCGTAGCAACTGGCTTGCGACTCCTGCCGCCCAGCAATGAAGCAATGTAAGGAGCAATGACTCAACATCCCGCCCACCTTGAATGACTATAAGTAAATTAAACTAATACATCAAGTTAACTGACATGAATTGAAAACGTAATTGTCATTTGCTTGAAAATGAAAACATAATAATTATTATCACCAAAAATATAATTCACATTCAATTATTGATCACTTGGAAAAGGACACAGTTTATGCACTGCTCTCTTGAAAGTTCCCTTGGCAATATGCACTGTAGCTAATCTAACAAGACCATCTAGGCCTTGAACTGCATCGATGACTGCTAGCCTCCAGACTAACAGTTGGACATTGTCCTCTCTCAGGATTATCATTTGGACCTCTGTTGAAGTTGAGTTAGGTAGTTGCTCAAACAGCGCCTCCACATGTGCTGTTGAAATTGCTGTAATAGTTGCCATCTAGACAAGCAGTTAATAGGCAAAGAGGTTAGGTCCGGCTCAGGAAGGGAAACTAAAGGTTTGCCAATTAGGAAGTGGCCTGGGGTCAGAAGTTAAGGGTCATTAGGTTCATTGGAAAGTAGAATTAATGGCCTAGAGTTTAGGTAGGCCTCAATCTGAGTTAAGACAGTGTACATTTCCTCAAACGTCAAACAAGTTTTGCCTAAAACTCTTCTCAAATGGTACTTCAGTTATTTAATTCCGGCCTCCAAAATGATGCAAGTCAGGTGAAATAAAAGTCCATTTAATGCCCTCCTGACTGGCAAATGTCATTACTTTGTTTTGGTGATCTTCAGCTCTGAATAAATGGTAGAAGTCATTTAGTGCATTCTTGGCACCTACAAAGTGGTAGCATTGTCGCTATAGATTTTTGCAATCTTGCCTCTTCTGGCAATGAAGCGATGCAAGTTTGCGATGCAAGCATTAGTAGTCAGATCACTGACTAGCTCAATGTGAATAGCTCTTGTTGCTAAACAAACAAACAATGCAATGTAGCATTTCACTTTGGTTTTGCTTCTTCCTGAACCTTGCTTCATGAAGAATGGTCCACCATAGTCTACACTAGCATTCAGGAAAGCTCTTGCTGGTCTCACTCGATGTCTTGGGAGTTGCCTCATAAGCTGTTATGTTGCTGTTTTCTTGAATCTGTAGCATTTCATGCAGTGATGTATAACTTGCCTGATGATATTTCTGCCATTGCTTATCCAATAATGCTGTCTCAATGGTGCAAGAAGAAGTTGAGGACCAGCATGTAACAATTTTAGATGTTCATTGGTGATGATCAATTTCATGAGATTGTATTTTGCAGGAAGTATAATCTGATGTCGTTGCTCAAGTGATAGTTGTGATTGCTGTAAACGTCTGCCCACCCTGAGCAGATGTTTTTCATCAAGGAATGGATGAAGAGTTTTTAACTTGCTCTTTGGATTGATTATATTGTTTTTATGCAAGTCTCTGATTTCTCACTCAAATTCTCTTTGCTGTACTACTTTGATACATGCATGTATTGCTGACTTAATTTCTGTAATGTTAAGAATACCTATGCATCTTTCTTCTGCAAGGGCCCTGGTGTTGGCTACAAATCGCAAACAGTATGTGATGACTCTATGTAGTCATGGTAGAGAAGAGAATCTTTCAGTGATGTCTTCTCCCTTCTGCTAAGTTGTTACCATACTGACGGTGATATTACGCCTCTCCAGAATATCCTCACTGGTTCCCATGTCCCGGATGTCAGATGGCCAAAGGGATTGATGTACTGATAACTACGATGGACCGTCCCACCACTGGCAAAAATTGATGAGTAGATTTGGCTCCATTCCTCTTGAAATTATGCCTGCTAGATTGTCTCTTGATGAAATATGCTTCCAGTATTCTACACTTATGAGATCTTGAATCCCAGAAACTCAGTTTGCTATGAAAATCTTCCAGCGAGTGGGAGTGGAAGATATCCATAGAAGAACAACAGTAGAATCTGTCCAGAGATGAACACTATCTAATTTCTTATTTGGAGCAGGTCTGGACCTGTCATATAGCCTGGCTAATAGCAGTGCTTTACATAATTCCAGTCTTGGAATGGATATTTGTTTTAATGGTGTGATGCGAGACTTGGAACATAACAACTGTACTGTGATTTCACCATTGGTGTCTGTGTATCGTAAATATAAACACGCTCCATATGATGACTCAGATGCACCACAGAAGCCATGTAATTGTACATTGATGAGATCACCACTGCCGATGACTTGTCGATCAATGTGAATTTTGTTAATAGCTGGTAGCTGATATTGCAATTGATGCCTAGCATGTAGCTGTTTAGGAATGGCCTCATCCCATCCTAATTTTAGTTGCCAAAGAACTTGTAAGAATATTTAAAATTTTACAATCACTGGACCAAGTAGTCCCAGCGGATCAAAAATGGAAGCTATCGCTGATAGAACAGTTTGTTTGGTGAATTGATTTCTTGCTTCTATCATTATAAAAAATTGAAATGCATCCGTTGCCGGATGCCACAATAGTCCAAGTGTCTTGATTGCCTTGTTGCTATCAATCTCTAGGGGTAATTGTGTTTCTCTGAAGTCAGCTGGTATAGTTGATAATACGTCTATATATTTGGAGCACCATTTTCGTAATTTGAATCCACTGCTCTTCAGCATGTGGATTAGCTCTGATTGCAATTTTATGGCCTCCTCAACAGACTCGCATTTAAGTTAAGAGGTGATTTTTTCATGATAGATTTTGATGAAAAACATCAGCTTGTATTTGGGCAGATACGGTAATTCATCATCTTTCAGAAAAGATGGAGTGATTGTGCAAAAAAAAACAAGTGACATTGAAGGAGAAGCTGGATATTTTGAAGAGATATTACGATGGTGAATGTGCTATTGATATTTCTAATAAGTTGGATCTGTCATGTTTAACGGTGAGGTCCATAATCCAGCACAGCAATAAAATAACAGTTTGGTAAAGTAGCTACTCCTTTGGATGCCAAGGGCTTGTTTAACCCTTCAAGCGTGACTTTAATCCATGGCATTTAAACCTCCTAGCGTGACTTTTTTATGATGCCAATTCCAAAATGCATGCATTCAGTTAAATCTATGTAGCATTTTAATTATTTGTTCAAAAATTTAAAAAAATTATGATATTTATAATGATACATTTTATATAATACAAATACTTACGTTTTTGTAGTCCAGGTTGTTTCATTCTATGATTTTATTTTGATGTTCAATAATCAATGTGTGATTGCACTCAAAACATAGACAAAGATTGCGCTCCAGGACAGTTTTTGCACCTATATTTCATGTCTTTCCTCTTTCTGTTCTTAGTATATACCACACACTTTCTTCTCATTACTCTATTAGTTCCAGTTTTTGGAATTTCTCGTATGAAATGTTGTTCTGTCAATTGTGTACTTTGTGTGTTGGAATCTTCGGGCCGTCCTTTACGTTGCTCTATATTTTGTCCGTAATATTTAAATATGATTCTATCTACAAGGTTTATTCTAAACAATTAGTGCTTCATTTTGTTTCCAGCTAAATAATAAAGAATGTAGGCATTCATGACTGTTATATTTACAAAATGTTTGATTAGCCTTTCATATCACACCATATTTTTTTCTTTCAAGTAGAAATATCATTAGAAGTTTGTTTTTCAGATCTACTCCACCGATAAATTTTTTATATTATACACGTGGGATTGTTAACATATTCTCCTTCGCCTTTTCGACTATCAGTTTGCATTGTATCTGAGTGTTTAATTGTTAGCATTGACACAACACTTTTGTCCTTCCACTTCAATGGGATGGTTTTCCCACACTGCGCTAACTTCTTTCTCTTTCTTCAATTTCCTGGGCAGTTTTCATGGCATACGTTGTTGGTTGGATTTTTACAGTTACTACAGCATCTGTCATTCTTTTACTAATCTTTGAAAAAGATCGGGACTGCTATAAAAATTATCCATGTAGACGCATCTACCCAAGTCCAATAACTTTTCACACAAAGTAAGAACAACTTTTGTTGACAAAGGGTCTGCTTCCTTAGTTATTTCACAGCCTACATTAGTTCCTGAACCACTATAAATTTTTAAATCCCACAAATAACCTGTTGGATCACGAACATTTTTATTCCAAATCGGGATGCTTTCATAAGAATATACTACCTCCAAACAGCCTGCCTTTCCACAATAGTAATGATTAATCAACACTGACTTCTTTACCTGATATATACATTTTCTGGAAGTTAGTTCTTAAATACTCACTAATTGGTAATATTTTATACAATTTATTGTCTCTATTTATAATGTCTTAATCAGTATTATCTACAAAATGCAAAAATTTGTTCAATAATGAAAATCTTTCTTCACTCATATCATTGGGAACAAAAGGAGTTTCTAACATGTTTTCTGCTAAAATACATTCTCAAAGTAGGTTTCTGAATGATTCCCATCAACATTACTAGAGCTAAGAACACCCTAATTTCATTAGGAGTAGTCGGAACCTAATTATGAAAGTGTGATTTTTTTCAGCTTCATAATGTGGCATGTGCAGGGATGAAAAGAAACAACTCGTTAATTTCAGTCTCACTTTATTTCATTTCAACTTCCGCTCCTCTACACCATGGTTCGATCCAGTTGCTTTAGCATCTGGTGATTTCACTCGGCCATCCCCTGGGTTGGCTTGCCTCTTTTAAAGCCCGTCCCCTGATGTCCAGAAACTACAAGAATGTTCCAGAAGTCTCCTCGCAGAAGCCTCTCGAACGGGCGACATAACATGGGGTTCCTCCCTTCGCTGGTTGGTGATGGCAGTCGAATGTGGCCCTTTTCCTCATGATGATAACTGTCTGGTGAGAGGCGAGGCGGGTGGGAGGCAGTTCCCTGATCCACGGACGTGTAGATGCTGGGCAGAGCTCTTGCTTTGGTAATGGCACGCCACCTCTCCCCCTCCTCAAACCTGTTCGTACTGAACAGATCGGCCCCAGTACTTTGATTACCGATCCAAATGACCCACTTTCATTTTGGATCTTGGATTTCTCTGGATCTGATAGACGACAGCGTTAATCCCCTTTATGGTGGTGTTTCGCCCGTTGAAGTTTTGGTGACTTTCCGCTCCTTTGTCGTACAACCAGATCAGCTCATGCTCCTGAAGCTCCGTGAAGTCCCCCCTCGAGTTGTACCTGGTTTTCATTCAATCACTGGCTGTTTTGATCTGGTTCCCTGCCATTTCATGAATGTCGGCTATTCTCCTGTGGAGGTCAGCAGCATAGTCTCCCAGTGATGTAGGAGGTTCACTAGGAGCTCCAAACTTAAGATCGCAGGGTAACCGCATTTCCCACTGAATAACACCCGTGAATGCATTTGCCCAGTGGAATCATGCGTCGCTATGCGATATGCCATAAAAAAGAGTGGAATGTGCCATTCCCATTCTTGCTGATGCCCCTCTACAACCTTGCGTAGGTGTTCCTCCAGCATCTTAATAAAGCATTCTATCATCCCATCTGACTGGGGGTGCATCAGCGTGGTCCTCGTCTTTCTGATCCCCATCACCTTGCACATCTCCTGAAATACTCTGGATTCAAAGTTTCAACCTTGGTCAGATTGTAACTCACAGGGCACGCCAAACCTGCTGATCCAATTTGAGACCAAAACCTGAGCCACTGTTCGTGCCTCCTGATTTAGAATCACATACACTTCCGGCCATTTACTGAAGTAATCCATTGCCACTAAAATGTATTTGTTTCCTTAATGCATTTCTGGAATAGGGCCTGCCACATCAATGGCTATTCTCTTGAATGGAGCCCACACGTTATACTGTTTCATTGCCCCTCTGGTCCTATGTGCTGGCCATTTGCTTGCTGCGCACACATTGCATTTCTGGCACCAGTCTTCTACATCATCGTGAACGTTGACCCAATAAAACCTCTTGCAAATCTTATCAATCGTCTTGTTTATGTCCAAATGGCCACCTGTCGATCCACCGTGAGCCTCCTCCAGGACTTTAGGGACCCTTAACCTTGTAAGCACCACTTGCATACATTGGAAATTCTCATCTACTGAGTCCTACCATCGCTTTAAGACTCAATTCTCAATTGCTAATGAATCACATTGTGCAAAATAGCATTTGATTGCCATGCTTTTGTTGGAAACTTCCTTCTACTGTGACCTAGCATTGCTTTCTTTCGAGTAAGGGTGAGGAGATATCTGCATCCTGGAGCTGTGCACTGCATAGGCCTCCCTCACTCCATTCCTCTGGGCAACTCAACACCAATCTCTCAATCTCATCCAGAGTTTCCATCTTTTCAGCTCTCACACAATTCTTGCAATTTAACTTGCATGGTCTCCTGGACAGATCAGCATTGCCGTGGAGCCTCCCTTTTCAGTGCTTGATTTTATAGTCGTACTGCTGTAATTTTTCCAGCCAATGGGCCAACTGTTCCTCTGTGTTTTTGAACTGTAAGAGCCAACTTAAGGATGGTCTGTCCAAATCAGAAACTCTTGGCCATATAGTAGAGGTCTGCACGGGCTGGAAATTTGGGGCCCGAGCCTGGCCCAGCCAGTTTAATATACGGCCCGAGCCCGAAAGACTAATATTTTTTGAGCCCATTCTAGGCCCAACTTTCTTCGAAATAGGCCCGACTTGAGCCCTATGATGCAAGTATAATTCGTTTAGATATTGTATGCAACATTACATTAAGTGATTATGGATAACCGATATCATCTACTTATGTAGTTCCTCCAAATAAACCTATACATATTATTCGTTAATAATTATGATATGTTCTTTCTTCAACTCATACGTACTTTCATTCCTTCCCTCCCTCTTATCCGTTACTTTTTATTTTAAAATTTACATTTTCTCGTATTTTAAATTATTTTATATAAAAATAATCAATAATAATTTAATTATATTTATTATTTACTCACCAAAATGAAAATTATGCCCCTCCTGTAGCAAGCATCTTCGAGTTTTACTGCATGTTATTGTTCAGAAACAAAATCGAGCCAACACCGTCGCTACTTAGGCAAGTTCGGCGCTCGTTCATAGTCCATCCAGCAGCACTGAAATTCCTTTTGTTGGTTGAACTTGTGGCCGGTATTGATAGAACTTGCTTCGCCACTTTCGACAACCACGGAAACTCTTTTTCTCGAATTTTCTACCAAACTAACAAATTATTAACATCCAATTGGGTCGCACTATATCTCATATACCTGTCGAGTTCATCGTCTTTTTCTAAAACTGGTTTGTCTTCAAATTTGGTGAAGTCCAGTATCTTTGACTTTTTGGCAGGAATACTATAATGTAAACCGCATGCTACACCACATTGGGGTAATCCGTCAGTTGTGTTAAACCTCTCACTGATATTTGGATGTTCTCTCAATTGTTCATCTCTTTTAAACTCTTCTATTAACTCTCGCACCAACAAAACTGTTTCCTCTCGTTCTTGCTCTAAAATCATCATCAACTAAGGAAATTCGGCCGCAAAAATGTAGCGATTCTATGTAAATTATGCAAGACGAATTTCTCCTTCAAAATTTCCAATGATCTATTTTTTAAGGTAGCTACGGATAAGGAGTCAGTGGTATCCACTTGAAGGTGATTAATTTAGCTAATTCTTATTGGAAGAACTAAAAGGAGGGTAGGGTAAGTATCACCTTCTAGTTTCAAAGAAGCTTCTTTAAATGGTTTGAGGAAATTTATCAGCAACATTAGAATATCTTTCTGAATGTCTGTAATTTTGTCTTCTTCCTGTTGTTCGATCAAAAGATTGTTAATGTCTTCATAGTTGGTATGAACGGACTCTAACATATCAATTCGACTGTACCATTGTGTTTCACATTCTTGGTGAACGGTAGATTTCAGTTGATTTACCAAACCAGACTTTTTTAGGTAACTAAGTTCTTTAACAGCAATTATTATTTGATGAAAATGAGGTAATTTCGATTCCAAAAATTCTTTTTTGAAAGTGTTTCTTAAAATAGTGTTGATTAACTGTGAACTGCAGTTTAACCTGATATATTGTTGAAGTGCAGCCACTATATTACTTCCCTGATCGGTAACAAAAATTAATTTCGAAAGACTATCTGGCTTAAGTCCCAATTTTGTTAGTCTTCTTTTCAAATCTTTCCTAATATTTTTGCCAGTCTTTCTTCCCTCAGAGAACTCGCATGTAAAAAGAACATTATTACGAAGATTCCATTCTTTGTCAACAAAGAGTACAGTCAGAGTTATAAAACATTTTTTTTGTAATCATCGGTCCACATATCAGTTGAGGCACTACAAAACTTTAAATCAATCAATGATTGAATGTTGCTGACCAGTTTTTGACGTAAATCATTCGCTTCTTTTTGTGTGTGGCCCAAAATTGTTGTAGGATGAGGAAGTATATCTTTTACATCAACATTTCCGTGAATCGAACCTATTTCAATCAATTTTTGCGAATAATCTAAGAATCCTACACCGGTAACAATATCAAATGGTCTAATATCCTTACAACATAAGGAAACACACGATTTTGTAATCCCATCTTTCACTCGCTTCGGCACACTTAATGATGAGGGGAGAAGAAATTGGGTAATAGTACTTGTTCCAATGATATTTTTGCAAGGATGGCGATTTAAATGCAAATTCCCAGTAATTCCCGAAGTGTATTTTAAAACTGACTTACATTTAATGCACTGAACGGCACCGACTTTATCCTTTGTTGCAGTGATGTAGACTTCACGAAATATTTTCCAGACGTCACTTTTAGTGTTCACCTTTTCCATTAAAATATATTCATTGCTTTCTAATTTTGTCTTAATATCTTTCTCGCTCATTGTTAGAGCTAGAAAAGCACCTTAATAGAAACTTTAACTATAGTATAAAATTTTAAACGAAGGCGATATATAATGGCTGTTTCACACAAATGCACACACTAGAAAATCTTAGAAACAAGATGATCTCGTAGAACCTTTGCTTAGCATGTCCAAAGAGTGTGATGGCCGTTTTGCAACTGAATAAGGGAAAAAGGGAAAGAGTCTACCAAAGGAGAAATCAAACAGACGTAGGGAACTCTTCTAATTTTATGACAAAGTTGTAACGTGTACATACAATGTGCACCGCCAGAAGTAGGTCGTAAGCCTTGAGACAAAATGGGATGCTCTTTCCTCTTTTTATGGACCTTTGCATTTCTGTGCAATGGTTTTATGTTTTTCAATTCGTCCAAGTTGTTTTTAAGTCATGTTTTAGGGTTGGAGGTTTTCTTTGTTTTTTTCAAAGAATTTATGACTAAGTAGTCGCAGGAGGGTGAAATTATGGTCAGAATATGGTCAGAACAAATTACTTCCGCCCTTCTAGCTATTTCTGGAAAGATGAGAGTAAAAATCTCTAAAACGGATGTCCATGACGAAATGAAGGGACGAAGTAATGGTCAGTAAAAAGTTGGGTCCAGGCCCGAAAAAAGCCCGAATGTAACCCAAAGTGAATGCTCCAGCCTGAGCCAGCCCAAAACGTTCAGTGATTTTCAGGCCCGACTTTCGGGCCGGGCCTTCGGGCCAGCTCGAGCCCTTGCAGACCTCTACCATATAGGTACTTGTGGAACTGTTCCAGTGCTTTAACATTTGCCAAGAGCTGCTTTCTTGTGACAATAGTTCCTTTCGAGCTTGGACAGGGTTTTGCTAAAATATGTCACTACCTTCTCCTTTTTTTCTATTTGGGATAACACTCCTCCAATTCCTGTATGACTTGCATCCGTATCCAAGATAAACTTACAACCAGGCTTGGGATGTTCCAAAATCGGTGCACAGCAAAGATAATGCTTTAACTTCTCGAAAGAATTCTGGTACTCTTTGGTCCAATTGAGGGAGCGTGCGTTTTTCTTAAGTTGGTGCAATGGTTTTGCTATATCGGCATATCCTTCCACAAAATGACAGTAATACGAACATAAGCCTAGAAAGCTTTGGAGTTGATGTGTGCCCTTCGACACAGGCCTGCTTCTCACTGTTTCTGTCTTTTCCGGATCAGTTCCTACCCCATCTGTGGCAATAATATATCCCAAATATTTTACCTCCCATTGGAACATTTTGCATTTCTTTGGGTTGAGCTTAAGATGGGCTGCACATAATCTCTCCAGAATTTCTCCCAGGTTGCAGAGGTGTTCATCAACACTGTTTCCAAGAACAATAATGTCCTCCAAATATACAAGGTAGGTTTTTCCATTCAGACTCCTCAAAGCCGTTTCCATTAATCTTTCAAAAGTGGCCGGCGGTTTGCAGAGGTTGAAGGGCATAACAGTGAACTGCCAGAGACCAATCCCAGTCAAAAATGTGGTCTTTTCCCTATCTGCTGGATCGATCTTAACTTACCAGTAACTGCTTTTCATGTCCAGTGTCTAAAACCACTTAGATCCAGACAGTGTCCATGGTATCATATATACGGGGAAGAGGATAACTATCCTTCTTGGTAACATCATTTAATCTTCTGTAGTCAATACAATTTACTTGAGCTGTCTTTCTTCTATACCATAACTACCGGAGAGGCCCAGGGACTATGAGATGGCTCTATTATCCCCTGACTCTGCATATCATGTATTATTCTACCTACTTCCTCCTGTTTTGCCAATGGCACTCTCCTTGGTAGCTGCTTGATAGGGTTACTATATCTGTATCTGTGCTGTATCATTTTAGTTCTTCCGTAGTCGCCTTCTTTAAGGGAAAATACATCTTGATATTGGCAAAGCAGCTGTTTTACTTTTTCCTCCTGGAACTCATTTAAAAATTTGCAGGACTCCTCTACCACCTTCTGGAGGGCTTCCGGTAACTCACTGCTGACACCGGCTGCATTTGAAATCTCCATCACAGTATTGTCGATAGTGCATATCTTGATGCCAGGGTTTCTGCCGTCAGTGGGAATATTCTTGCATGGCCGTTGATGCAGGTAATCTGTGGTCACCAGCTGGATCCATGGTGGCTGTTGGATTTTCTTTTCCAAAATGCTTCCCTCACCAAAAGAAAGTGGTAACTCACTGCTTCCATACCTCAACGCTTCTTGTCCCATGTCCAGTATAAAGCCGTATCTCTTCATGAAGTCCAGTCCCACGATACATTCATCGATGATGATTGCAACCAGGAAATGTGGGCTGACTCCAGTAG
The DNA here is from genome assembly GCA_028673005.1 of Tanypteryx hageni. NCBI lineage: Eukaryota > Metazoa > Arthropoda > Insecta > Odonata > Petaluridae > Tanypteryx > Tanypteryx hageni. Next base: position 10,665,340 of record CM054120.1, on the reverse strand, counting down.
CAGTGCATAAAGAATAACCATCGGTCCTGTCCACTTATGAATCTCTCACGAGATCCCTTCTAATATCAGACCTTATCGCCCCAGTATCCAAAGTCAAAACACCTCTCTGATCCCTTATCCAACTGTAAATCGTGAGATTCCTATCACTTCTGCGTAAAAGTGATATTGGAACATCACCTGGGGCATCTCTCTTTGCTTGGCTAACTTCTGCCCCTTGAATTTAGCTGATTTTAGTTTTCCGATTGCTGGTAAGATTTGGCAGCTTGGCCCCTCCCATCGACTGTGCAGTACTTCCATGCATGGTCAACCTTACCTCAGTTCCAGCATCTTCGAGGATCCCTTCCATATGCCTCATTGCTGTCTCTAAAATTCGATCCTTCTCCTTGCTCTATCCGTCGAATCCTCTCCTCCAAATTTAGCCTGATGCTAATCATCTTTTTCTAGGCTGAGCTGTCATAGTTGATAAAATGTACATGAGACCCTTGTTGCTGTCTCGACAGTCAAGGTATATGCCAAGGATTCACTGGAAGTGTTCCTCCCGGCCAACTGTACAGCTTCCTGTAATTCAGGATCATGAATGGCGCTTATGAAAGCTTTGTTTGCTGCTTCCTCAATTCGGTCTGCGGAGGACGAGGGATAGGCTAAGTGCGCAAGTCTTTGTGTTTCCACTTACAGTTCTTGAAGCATTTCACCAGATTTCTGAAATCGAGACTGTAATTCCGATTTGTATACTTGACTCAAATGCAGGTCACCAAATCTCAATTCCATAATTTTCGAAATTTCATTGAAGTCATCTTTCTTATCCTCTGGGAGTGTTTGCAGAATGTCCAAAGCCTTCTCCTTGAGCAAAAGTACAAGGACAGTGACCTTCTATTCCTGGGACCACAGGTTCACTTTCGCCACTGCATCAAATTGTTTCAGAAAGACTAACCACGAACTTAATCCGTCAAAGCTGGGAGGTTTCATTTTCATAATGGATGAAATCCCTCCAGATATCCCGCTTGCAGTTTCTTCTCCGAAGCTTTGATTCTACAATTGATTTTTAACATTGACTTGTTCAGTCCCTCTATCTGCTCATTCACCTCGCTTATATGCTCTTTCAGCTTTGCATCCATTTCCATCTGACGTTCGTTGATATCCCGGGTTTCCATCTCAAGTTTCAGGATACTAGTATTGAATGATCCAAACCTCACATTCATGTTATTTAAAATTTCTTTCATGTCCTATACCTGGTCTAATTGTCCTAGTTTATTGTTCATGGCCACCAATGTTCGCATAAGCTCTGCCTCATCCTTTCCTTGATCTTCTTCAGAAACAGCGGTATCCAAATCAAAAGTTTCAGGGTTATCTCCCCTTTCCTTAATAGCCGCCTCTACCCTCAGCAGTCTCTTGGCTTTATTCCCTCCAACCGGCAGTGACCACTTCACCAAGACAGCTTTTAATTCCACGTCGTTCAAGTCATACACCGTCTTCACCATGTTTCACCTGTCATTGACTCCGGCCGTCCAAGGAGCGAAATCCCACTTCTGACACCAATTGCGGCATGCACAGGGACGAAAAGAAACAACTCGTTAATTTCAGTCTCACTTTATTCCATTCTGACTTACGCTTCTCTACACTGTGGTTCAATCCACTTGCTTTAGCATCCAGTGATTTCACTCTGCTGTCCCTTGGATTGCCTCGCCTCTTTTAAAGCCCATCCCCGATGTCCGGAAACTCCGAGAACGTTCCAGAAGTCCCCTTGTGGAAGCCTCTTGAACGGGTGATGTAACAGGGGTCCCTCCCTTCACCAGTTTGTGACGGCAATCGAATGTGGTCCTTTTCCTCCCGATGACGATAACTGGGTCTGGTGAGAGGCGAGGCAGGTGGGAGTCGGTCCCCTGCGCCGCCCAATATGTCGAGACCGGGCAGAGCTCTCGCTCTGGTAGTGGCATGCCACAGTAATTATCTTTTTCTTGCAGGAGAGAAATTTTTCAGCATAACGATTTGTTTCAAATACAATGAGGGAAATTACAACCTCCTCAAAAAACAACTCAAAGTATTCCAACGGATCAGATGTATTTGAAACAGGCACCAACTGTTTCCCAACCAAATCACATGGAAAGGGCTGAGGAAGGTTAGCACTGTCGACATCGTTTCAAATATCAGGAACACTAATTCTCTGTGAAATATTCACATTGAGGTGACTTATTTCTTCCTCTTCTTCTACTTCTTCCTCGCTAATAGTATCAATGGAATATCCTTTTGAATCCTCAGAATCTAAATGAAAACTGCTTTCACTAATTTTATCTAAAATATCAAGCACTTCATTGTCCGCAAACACATGAGAGCTAGAAGCTATGATGAACTGGCCAAGAGATCGACTGAGGGGAAGACCCAAGGAAGAAAAAATGAAAAAGAAATCCTAAGAGGTAAACACAGACAACAAGGAGCCATAGAGTGTAAGCAGAAGAGAAGAACTCATATACCATCTGCAAGAGAACTCGTAAATCAGGGCCAAGGAGATGAGCTCTTAATGAAAGTAGTGGATGCAAACAGTGCTTCTCACATGCTTGAGGCATGGAATTCATAGGACACAAATGGTACTTCACCCATGCTGGAAGGGTTAAGAATAATAGGAGTTCCATCATGGTAGTTATGGAATGAATGTTATCTGTATGGATTGAGTACCGAACTCAAAATTGGATGCCTCTTAGCACCCAGCTTATTCAAGAAAAAGCTGGAACAATTTATGAAGACCTTAAGAAAGACTATGATGTAAGTACCCATATTGAATCATTTAAAGCTAGTTCAGAGTGGTTTGAAAGGTTCAAGCGGCATTCCAGTTGCATATTGTAGCAGTTAGTGGTGAAGTTGCAAGTGCTGATAAAAAGGCAGCCAGTGAATATCAAGGTCAGTTGAGCACAATCATTAAGGAAGATGGTTATATTCCTCAACAAGTGTTTAATGTCAATGAGACGGCTTTGTTTTGAAAGTGGATGCCTTCCAGAACATTTATTTCCAGGGAAGAAAAGACCATGCCTGGACACAAAGCATCTAAGGATAGACTGACCTTGTTGTTGGGAGAAATGCGGCAGGTGACTTTAAAATGACCCCTATGCTTGTTTATCATTCCACATCCCTCTGGATTTTGATAGGAATTTGAATTAGAAACTTGCCAACCACCTGGATGGCCAACAAGAAAGCTTGGGTCACCCAAACAGTTTGATGAGTGGTTCAACAATCATTTTTGCCCAGCAGTAACTAATTAATGTGCTGCTAACAATCTGGCCAATAAAGCATTGCTAATTTTGGATAATGCTCCAGGTCACCCTCCCACTCTTACTGAGCAGAAAGACAATGTGAAAGTTTTATTTGTTTGCCATGTTTTGATCTTAAAGATACAGTATTTTCCGGATTATATAAGGTATTAATAATGAGTGGAAACTAGCTAAGGTAATATAAACTAAGGAGTATATAGTGCTTTAAGAAAGAAAACTAACAATTTAATGTAGATTGCTAATGGCCAATAAATGTATGTTTTTCATAACTATTCATTAATCTTATTGCATAATTATATTAGGTAAAAATTAAGCATAACCTTTTCATGAGCTGTTTGCAGCATTATTATTTTAAAATAATAAAGAAATTGTTGGAATAATTTACAGTTAAAAAGAATGATAGTTAATATTAGTATCAAAACAAAAAATCTTTCTTTTGCGTGGCTTCTGAAATTGAGGGTTTCCTTGTATTTTAGGTCATCCTATAATTGAGCAAATATGGAAGATGGCATGTTCTTCTATTTGACATAATTCCTCAAGTAAATAATGTGGTAATATGAATAGAAATCATTCTGTAATTTAGAAAGATTAATAAGCAATGCATCTATATCATCCAAATTATTTTCAAGCATAAAGCATTTAGATTTTCTAGCAGAATGCACATGTTATCCAAATTAAAGTAAGGATCAGTATACTAATCTGCATATTTGTATAGTGTGATTTTTTATGGCTGCAGGAGTTCACTAGATATTGACAAATTATCTGCTCATGTTTTCCCTTTTGAAATGAAAATATACCTTTATATATCTAAAGGATAGCCTTTCACACCATATCAGGTGTTAGATTAGTCCTGTCTTACTCTCTCAATTGGACCAAACCTTTTCGATTAATTTCAGTGGACCAAATTTGTGGATTCCCCTACCAGCTCTGTCTCATCCCCTGGTCCCAAGCCAGTTAACTTTGATTTTCATAAGGCAGCCGTGGAGCAGGTTAGTTCCACTATCCTTTCTATTCATGTTGTATTTTAATTTTTTAAGTGATTGTGTTTTATTAAAGGATTTATCTAGGCAGTTAAATGCTATCATATGAATTTTTTATTCTAATCTTGAATGAAAATCAAAATTAAATTAATGTTTTTTATAGTCATGAATATTATTCATTTGAAAGGAATATTCCTGCTTTGTAGTACTAGTTATACTAGTTCACTGCAAGTTCAGTTATTTCTGATTGCCCTTTTTTATTTTGTAGTCACAGGAAGACATTTTTTAGCAGAAATTGGATTGTTCTTGATTACATTTAGGTCATTTTATCTATTTATTTTAGACCTCCATCTCCATGTTAAGGTAACTTAATGAAAGACATGAAAACAATAATCCTATTATATATTGTTGGCTTGTGATATAAGGGGTCACACTCTTGACATTAAAATTGTCAGTTCAAGTCCTTGTACAAGCATTGCTCATAGATTTATTGATGTCTTTTATGACTTGAGAAAAATATTCTAATGGCCACTTTAGCCCTTAAAATATTATTACACTTAATTATCACTAATCTAATTCATTAGAGTTAAGTTCCCTAACATGTATTACTTAATTAAAAGTTAGTAGAATACTTCATACCTTTTCTTTTATTGTAATTATTATTTACCTTAAAGGATTTGCATGCAGGGGCATAGAGAGCCAGTACTGATCCTCGGTCAAACAACCTAGTTGGACCCCCCATTCTCTTTATTGTTTTGAGAAAACTTAATACAGTTAAATCTTGATACAATGTATGTCTGTGCTAGACGGAGAGGAATTGAAAAAATGAAAAAAAAATTTATCCAAATCACATTCATTACTTCTTAAAAAACTTAAATATTTTTTTAATATGGCATTTTGCATATTTTTCTATGTCATCAATTGTCTTAAATAATGTGTGTAGATCATTAGATCACATCGAAATAAATATTTTTAATTTCCCTATGCATGCCAATGAGGTCATTGGTTTGATCTCTACATCCTCCTGAGAGTGATTACTCATTTCCACACCTAGCTGGATAATATTCTCCACAATGGAAAAGTACATCGACTAAGGGATTGTTTCACATTAGGATCTGTATTTAAATTCTCCTCAAATGTTACAGAATAAGGAAGTTAAAGTTGGAGTATCCATCTTTCCACATCTTACACACAACACTACAATCATCTTCATAAGCAGCATCTGTAGTCTTAGGTGAAAATATAATGCAAGACTTTTCCCAGCAATTTGCAAATTCCATTTGACTGACATCCCACCAGCCACTTGCAATCATTTCCATACATTGGCAATCATTTATATTGGTACTTAAATTATGAGTTGCATCAACAGTATTTATTTGACGAGACCATCGGGAATTCATTTTTGCACTTTCAATAATACTTTGGCAAGGTCCATTTGGCTGTAAAAACTTGTCAAATATTTTCCAGTCAAACATACACTGTATGTGCTAAACAATTGTCACCTAGAAGTGAAATTCTTCTCCTTTTTCATAATTTTATCAGTTTTTAAAAGCCATTCTGTAAAAAGTTCTTTCGTCATCCAAGCATGTCTGTTAGATTTGTATTCTGCAGGAAAAGATGATACACCTTTGAAAAGCTAGGGTTTTGCAGAATTACCAATCATTATAGGCTACAACTTGATTGTACCTATTGCATTGCAGCAAAATGGATAGTGAATCTTATGCTTTGAAATATGGATTGGTAATCAATGTATCATAATAGCACTGATTTAGTTCTTTTAATGGGAGTCATTGGACTATTATAATGCCAATGATTTTAAACCATGACATAAGACTTACAATGGGGCCATAATCCTAACATACAAAATTTGCCATTTTTATTAGTTTTACTTTAAAGAATAACCTACTGTTCAAATTGTGAAAAAATTTTATGTTTTGTCTCGTAAAGTATATTGAGAAATTTTTGTTTTCAATTATTCGATGAAATGAATGATAGAATTAATTATGGCTTGATGAAATGTTGAAACAGTAATGCCATAAGCTTCTATCACTAGCAGCAAAAAGTATAATGACGTCAAATGTATTTTATGATTTTTTATGGATAATATTATGTTGTTTTAACCCCAAAACATCGTTGAGTGAAGCATAGCTATGTGAGGGATGCCTTTACTGCATAAAGTTGATATAGTATCATAAAAACAACTTCGGAAATTAAAAATTACAATTCTGTTGCTGAGATATTAAGCGGACATTTATGACCCAGGTGCAGTACCATAGAAATGCCTTATGTTGCAAATGTGTTAAAAAAACTCAAGCATATGTACAGAGCGCCATTCAGCTCATGATTAGAGCAGACATACTGAAAAATACCTCAGCTATCATGACCCACTGGTGTATTGGCTCTGATTGATTTCAAATCACTAGTTAGTTATGCCTATCACAATGCTGCACACTTAACTGCTGACTGATGACATGATTTGTACAGAAAGGCTTTGGTTTAGCCACCATCAGCTGAAGTTGTGGTCTTAGTATTGGAATCAGAGCTACAAGCAATGAAATTCAAAATTTTTCCTACATGAATTGAGAAAAACTGAAACGCTGCTGGCTGTTTAGAGAGTCCGATATATTTAACAAATAATACATTACAAAACATTTAAACAAAAGGAATTAATAAAGATCCCATCAATCTATTCTTCGGTGAGCACGCAGTCCCTGCTGAGTTCCTTGTGGCACGTTAGTTTTCTTTTAGTCCATGAGTGGCACTTTTCCTTAGTTGAGGTCGCCTTGAGTCACGGGAGCTGGAGTGGTCTCCGCCGGGTTTTCTCCTTCCGAGGTAAACTCTCGTCATCGCGGCGAAACGAAAATCACTACTTCCCCCCTCTTTCGGCCAGGCCGTGAACTCCCGCACCGCGGACCTTCAAATTTGCCGCATATACTCGGCACAAAACTTTAGAGCAATAATACAAAAAAACACTACTTACCACAGTAAAAATTTTAGGTGGCGAGGCCCCGGGATTTGTTGAGCCCTGAAAATCATCATATTTCATCTTTAATTGTTGAGCCTAAGTAGAAAAATTGCATTTTAACATTGAAAAGCCCTAGAATGTATATTAATTTAGCAAAAACTACCTATACCACTTGCATTACAGAGTTTTATTTGTTAACAATGTTGATATATTTCTTACAATATAGATTTCTATAAAATCTTTTATATGCACTCGTCATATATTTGTGTGTGTGTTTGTATATTCAGGTTGGTGAGCTGCTGGGGGTGTCGAAGAAACACATGTAAAAACACAAAAAACAAGTAAGCTATTTGGGCTTAATCCTTCCTCAGCGACAGTGAGAGAGTCAGTGCATATCCATGCCATATTTCACAGCATATAAGACACACTGGCACCCCAGTTTTTTTAGAAGATTTTTCAGGAAAAAAGTATTTTGGTTCATCGAGGCATTTACAAAGAACCACGTCATGCATCATTTCCAGCCGTGATTAAGTCTGTATCTGGCAACATTTACCGGAAATATTCTTTTGTAGAATAAATAGGAATGATCTAAAACGTATAATTTCTTCAAGACTTGTATAGCTAAATATGTTCTGCATGAACTTGGGAGTTGTATTAATTTAAGCTGTTTGAGTGCACTGCACACGTCACACGTATTGATACCCTTTACCGATAGTACTTAGTTAAATTTAAGTGCAAGTTATTTTAATTTATTGGGATCAATAATAAATCAGAGCCAATTTTTCAAGTGATTCCTAAAGTGCTAGTTCATCGGATGTAGAATGGGAATTGAGTAAAAATATTAATTTAAGCAATAGTGAATTGGAGGAAGAGGTTACACCATCTAGGAGTGATTGCCATGCTGATGACGAACTGCAAGACAAATGGAAATATATTCTGCATTATGAACACTACTTGGCAGTAGGTTCTGATGAATTTACCCTTCTGAAATTAATGTTAGGAGGCAAGTTTTTTTTGCTACATTGCTGATAACACGAATTTGTATGTAGAACATTGTCAATGTTGTATAGGAAATATCAATAAATACTGGGTTGATGTTACGTAGGTGTGTTCAAAAAGTTCCTGAAATGACCATGCAGAGTGCCACCCATAATGTACATGTTAGATGCACCTGGAGTGGCTAGTAACCTACATGTAGCAGTTTGTCCAAAGTAGCTTGGATGTTTCATTATAGAGTTACAACCGGTTTTGTGATTGCATTTTTTCCATTGTCGCATTTTGGTATGGCAAAGGAGCAAACAATTTGCATGAAATTTTGTTTCCAACTGAGGGAAACAGCTGAGGAAACCCACAAAATATTGCATCAAGCTTATGGTGATAAGGCCTTGAGTCAAAAGATGACTTACGGTACAAATCTTTTAAAAAGGGAAGTACTTCAGCAGATGATGATGAGTGGTCTGGCTGACCTTTATCTTCAAGAATCAAACCTGTCATTGCCCAGGTGAAAGAAGTAGGAATGGGATGGTTCCACTTTTTCCCGGTTCTGATTCTCGGTTCCGGTTATATTAATCTGATCCCGGTTCTCGGTTTCGGTTCTGTTAGGTTAGAAGTGCTATTCGTTCTACCATGGGAAATTTTAGCCTTAAAATAGTTGCATATAGCATATTTCTCATATATACTGTCAATTCTGAAGTTGTTCCAAACATCCGACATGGCTTTATTGTTAAGGTTCACAATAAATCCGTTAAATTAAAAAATTATTGGTGGGGTGTCTATTCAAAATTACTACACAACAAAATAAAACTTATTTCTGTTAATAAGTTATAGTAACACTTCAAACTGATGGATTTGACTCAAAATATTGCTTGAATGTTTACATTTTAAAATCACGCAGCCATGATTGAATTGAATACTGGGAGTTCGAAACCCATCATTCGTTGAACTGATGCGTCGTCCTGATTTTTGTATGAGCTACAAAGCTCTTTTCCCTCATGAAAAGGAAATTCAGACTTGCTCGTCCCAGTTGAAACTCATAACACATCCAGCGTAAAAATTTATTTTACGTTGAAGTTAACGAACAACTTCCATCATCGATATATATATCAAAAATCGAATGCCATCTCGGAAAAATATGGCGGAGTGAGGCGGTCACTTTGCGATTAGTGTCTGCTTCCAAGATGCAATCATTTTTAGGCATTCTTTACAATAAATAAAAAAGAACGGCTTATGTTCAGGTCATGTCTGTCTGTCTGTCGGCATGCTTCATCTCAGAAACTACTGGGTGGATGTTGAAGAAATTTGATATTTAGGACATAGGGTCAAAGAAACTAAGAAAACTATATAAATAGTTTAGGTGACCTAATCAGGAGTGCCACTATACAGGTGACAAAAAATGACTGTTCTTTATATCTCATGCAATATAACTTATAACGAAAAAGTCTTGAACCATTATCTGCCGAATTTGACATATATGTACCATCAAATGTGATGGCAGTATGTCAAATGGCACACACATGTACCGTTTACTTTTGAGGCCGCTCACAGATGTCGTATTTGCCAAATGTGCCATATATGTACCAGCAAATGGTATGGCAGTATGCCAAATGGTACACACATGTACCGCTTACTTTTGAGGCCGCTCACAGATGTCGTATTTGTCACAGGGACATGAGAGTAAGAGGAAAATGAAGATGAAATGTAGTTCCTTCTTTTCCTTTTCTCTCAATACCAAAAACAAATTTATAGGGGAGGGAGTGGGTACACAAACCCTTGTGAGTCTCTCTGTCTCAAGTGGTAGGTGTTAGCTGTGGGACTCTCTTTCACAACTCAAACAAATGCAATAAAAGACAAACCTCATGACAATACTCATGCTTTAGTTCCCTTGGTTATTCTTCTCTTCCTTTTGTGCATCGACATACATTCCATCTTTGTCATTCTTTTCCAGTTCACGATATAGAGCAGAAGTAAGCTGACGAGTTATAAATTTTTGTAGCTTTTTGTTTATTTCTTTAGTTTTTAGAATATATTTGACATATTTATGGATATTATTTATATATCCATATTTTACTTTTTGAATATATACTTCCTTAAATATTTTATATGTATATATTTTGTATGTGCTCCACGAAAGGAAAACAATTACGGACAAATTATCAATGTAAAGTATGTGACGTAAGATTGTGAGTTGCTCCTTGCTTTGAGGAGTATCACTCTAGCCCAACAATCTAGGATACCAGGATCGCAATACTGTATGTAGATGATTTTTATACCAGCGTGGGTCTTAATAAAGACCTTTTGGAGAAGACATACATTTGTGGAACACTGAAATCAAATCGGCGTGGTAATCCTAAACACATCTGAGCCATAAAACTAAAAAAATGTGAAATTATTGCAAGAGAAAATGAAAATGGCGTGAGAGTGATGAAATGGCAAGATAAACAACCTGTTCTCATGATTATGTCTAATCCTGCCCATACAGATATTTTAGTTTCTTCTGGGTCACAAAAAAATAAAGGGAGAAATATAATGAAGCCGTAATCTGTGATTGCATATAATAAAGCTAAAAAGGGTGTGGATGTCTCTGACTAAATGTCCTCTTACTACACGTGCCTTAGAATGTCACTGAAATGGTACAAAAAAGTGGCAGTAGAACTTCTCCTCAGCATATGTATGGTAAATTTTTGGGTCATTTACAATAACTATGTTCAAAATAAGAAAATGGAAATGTTGAAATTTAGGGAAAATGTTATTGACGGGCTCCTACAAAAGGAGGTAGATGAAAGTAGAAGTAGACGTGATGAAGGTGCAGGACATTCCAGGCAGAAAAAATACAGTTCATCATTTAGGAAAACATGAAGGGTCAGCAAGAGAATATAGAAAGAGATGCTTGAGTTGTTATGAGAAAATTTGGCGAGAAAAGGGGACAAAAGAAGCTCGGGCAAATACAAAAAAGTGCAAACATTTTGTAAAGATTGTGATGGGCGGCCTACAATGTGCTTGCCGTGTTTCAATGAAATACATAAATAATGTTTTCAAGAATAGTTATATGTATACCAATTTATATTTGCAACTGTATTTTATTTTTGTAGTGTAACATTTTACCTATTTTTTATATTGTGTATCATTTTATGTATTTTTTATATTGTGTATCATTTTACGTATTTTTAGATTGTATCATTTTACATGTATTTTATATTGTGATCATTTTATATATGTTTTCATTGTATACTGCATATCATGTAAGTTTTTACATAATTATGTTTTCAATATATATTGGCCAGTGTATTCCATTTTCTATTGAGTCATTCTATGTAATATGTCTTGTGTTTTTATGAATAGTTATGTTTTCAGTTGATCGCAAGTATACTTCATTGTATGTTTATATGCATACTTTATATATAGTGAACCACTGTATGTAAAATATGATTAATATAGTTATAAATAATTATAAATAATAATCTTTACAATTATTATTTGAAGTGTATCTGATTTTTTTAGTCTAATACTATGTTATATATGTGTGTTTTCCATAATATACCCTTGTATATATCTTTTTCTATAGTGTAACATTGTATTTTTTAATGGTAAATGATGCACTTTTTTTATCAATAATTATATTTTCAATTCACTCTTTGAGGTGTTTTTTATTTGTTTATGATAATATAAAATCATTCTTAAGGTTTTCTTGAATTGAAATAAAAATAACTTAAAAGTGCGTATGAATCTATTTATTATCAAATTTGACAAAATTTTAATGTTTACATATTTCTGGGATAAATTGTGGACATGCTGTATAATGATGTCCCTGTAGGCATAAGCTAAAGATAGAAATCTTCCTATGAAGGTATGATTTTTAATGGCAACGTGACCCACCGGTGGTACATGGCGCCTGAGCGTCCGATCCCCATTGAGCCACTGGTGGGGCATGATGCCCACGAGGAAAACTGCCCGTGACCCACCGGTGGGTCACACCGCCGTGAACGTATTAATTTTTCTTGTTTACATCAAGTTTATATACAGCAATGATAAACCATAGCATTTATTCTCTCTACTAAGCAAAAACCACGTCATTCTACAATATATTTATTTTAAACTTCTTTTTATTTGAACATTCTATCACCAATAGATTGTGAGATATACAATATTTTTCAAATAGATACAAGAAAAATTTAAATACCCTTGAGAAACTCGGGCAGCGGAACCTTAGAGGTGGGTATTTAAACCTGGCATTAAAAGGTTTAGGGTAAAGCCCACTGAGTCATAATGTGAATCTCGGACGCAAGATGCCACCGCGGTCACTTGGATTTCGTGCACTAGTAGTTCGAATTTTGGATGTAGAGATTAGTTTTGTCACACCAATGACATAACCAAAAGTAGGTGGAAGGGGTGGGGCAGAACCAAGATGATACCCTCTTCCTTCCCCGACCTAATCAGCAAAGGAGAAGAAGTGCCTGGCACACGGGGAAAATATTCTCTGGCGATTGAATGCACCCGTCAACCTCACCCTCCCCTCTAGCTCTGCCTGGTTCTGCCGTGAGCAGCGCCGGCCATAAGCATGTTCGAACTGTTCAGTGGAACAGGGCCTCGCACTTGTAGGGGGCCCCGTGCCGAAAACCATGTGACACTCCCCATGGGTTTCAATAAATTGAAAGAATGACAGAAATTTTTAAAAATTGCCTTCTATTTATAAATGTGAAAGGGAAATAAAGTAAAGAGGAAACATATTTGTCACTGCTCTTCACTTGTTAAAGAAACAATGAATGCATAAATAATTACATTGTATGTATGAATTCTAGATTTAAAGGTCGCGCGTTTAATTAGTAGAAAGCTGACTGAATTGTAGCGTTTTCCTACTCAAGAATAGCTGAGGGGAAATAAAGTAATGGGAGAGGTAGGAACCTTTGTCCTCGCTCCCCCGCTTGGAAGGACGTTTTCTATGCGGAAAAGCTATTACTGGAACAATCGTATAGACCCAGTGAGAAAATATTTACTTTGTTACTTTTTGACTGGCTTTTGGAGAAATTTAATACTCTGTGTACCTTTCAAGGGACTAAGAATACTAATATTAATAATAAAGAATACTAATTATATTACGACTATCAGGCAAAATAGGTACAAAGATAGATTTGAAAAACTTGTTTATTTCAACGTTAAAAGTTATGTACTCTCAGGCAGTGCCATAACTAGCTATTTTAGCACCCGGGGCAAACTAACAAATATGCCATAAAAAATTCTCTAATACCTATTTTTTTATTATAATTTATAATTATTATTATTATATAATAGTTACGGCTGCTCTCAGGAAACGTATGAAATGTACATTACTTTTGCTCATCTCCAGGTTCACATATCTCCATTGACCTGCACATTCTGGGGTCGACGATTTCCGGAAGAAGAACTTTGGTGTAAAAGAATACTAGTTTTTTTTCCATCTTCTCTTTCCAAAAAAGATCGTCTTTTAGTATTCGTCGCACGACGCAATCTTTTGTAGTCCAAACCACAAAATCACAGAAGGGAAGGCTTGTCACATGGAGCTGACCCTGAACTTGGTAATAGTAATTGTGTTTTTTTTAAGTTGAAGTTCTTTGTCAAGGCAAAAGCACTTTAAATTTTTTGAGGCACAATTTATTGTCGTTGTTTCGGCCGATTTCGGGCACTTTATTTCCACAATGCCTTCGTCGTCAGTCAAGCCGTCTGGTGAAGCAGCAAAGAAAGAGTGCTCCAGGTCCACTAAGAGCCCCGAAGGGAATACTCGTCTCCCAGTGATCGCCTCATACTCCCTAATTGCATCTTTCTCTTGGAGCTGCCCATACCGCATCGCTTCATTCTCAAAATGCATAGAGTTCAATAGGCACTTCACAAGGGGGCTCCACTTTGATGTCTTTCTCCGTTTGCAGACAAGGCCAAAGTTAGAAGAAGTCAGTCTGTTTTTTCTTTCTTCAAACCACCTATCGTTGGCAGCTTGACCTTGCGTGGCTCTCTGCAAGGCATCTCTTGAGTCTTGATTCACTTTCAAGTTTTCAATAAACAAAGACGCCTCTTTCTCGAATTCGTCGTTGTCCATGTCCAACTTTTGGCACATTTCTCTGTAATCCTTTGCGCCATCCTCGAAATTTATCCGCTTCTTGGGTTTGCCCTTTTGTCTTCTGTCTAGGCTCTTCTTTATTGCCTGTAGACATTTCAACTTGCATTGGCATGTTGATCGCAGAGATTTATGGGGACTTTATCCCGCAAGAATTTTCCATGCCGCATAACTCCACATGGGCCCCAGCTGAAAATCGAGGCCAGTACCATAAGCCCTGTGCTGGTATGATCCTTTTTTTGATCTGTTAACCTGCTTTCCACCTACAAATTTTGCTACTAAAGCCATAAAATTTTCTACGTAGTTACTTGTGTCGTTAATCAGTAATTGACTTGCTTTCCGAATCAAAGGCTTCAATGCCTCTTCAATTGTTTCAATGCATGCTTCTTCCTTCAAATCAAGTGCCCCCTTCTCTTTGTTGGTATTGTCGCAGAAGTAGGTTCGGCATCCTTCATGACTTCCAAAGACATGGAATGGCCCATTCTTCAAATCCTCTATTAGTTCTTCGGCAGAGTTTTGCTCATTTGCATTATAAATAATAGCACCACGTGCTGCTCTTTTTAGCCTAATTATTTTATTTTTATTGAGGGTTCTTTTAAAATCCGGGCGTGTCTCAGCTAGTTTAAAAAGTGCTTTTGTATAACATTTCACGGCATGATTTGTGCACTCGATTTTTTTGATGCTTCTTCCGTAAGGTACGCACTCACGCACCTTCTTCATCACGCTCGAATCTCCATCACCAACGAGATAATGATATTCCATACCATGTATTATCATACTGGAGCGGAATGCTTCCACGACCATGTCAGCTTCCATGGCACTAGATGACGAACTCCAATTTCGGTAGCAGTTGTCGTGTATTGTCAGGCTCACTAGTAACTACTTTTTCTACTCTGCAATGTGGACATTGAAAAACTAAACGCCATACCAGAGCCTTCGTTGACGTTGATATCAAATGGAAATATCCCTTACTGCTTTTGAGGCAAGTTGCTTGATGGTGCTCCAGAGATCTGATTTCTCTCAGAAAATGCCGCTCATCTATTATAAAACGGCCATGAATTTGGATCAAAAGTGGGATCTGGAACTTTTTTGAATGCCATGTCTTTCACCGCGCTGAAAATAAATGTGGACATTTAGATTAGTTTTTTATTCAATTTTCCCCTAGTCTGAAATATTACTTTCTAATTAAAAACACGCAAGCTTTCACTGACAGAATGAAAAATATTTTTAACACGTTCATGACGGCATGAACCAACCTGTAAGTCACGCTTGTCTCTCCTCGTAGGTGTCGTGACCCACCGGTGGGTCACCGATGATCTGGCCCGCAGCCGCCGTGTTACACCGGTGGGTAACGTCCCCTAAGTTAAGAATAGTTTTCTTGCTCGTATGACCCTCAGGAAGGATTCTGATCTTTATATACGCCCACAGATAGTCCTGGGCATGGTTTTTTTCATAAAGAAATACGTAAAACTTATAATTCTAACAAGGTTAAATAAATAATTCAATGCTCTTTTGGAACATATTTTATTCCAGTTCAGTAAAACGTGATAACATTACACATTTTGTTTTTATTAGATAGAAATATAATCAAAATAAAAAATTGTGCAAAAATATGTTGAAAATTCAATTGTTTATAAAACACGTAATTTACTTATACACTATGATACGCTATAAAAGCGATGTCTAAATTTTATGCTCCTGAGGAAGGACAGCAAAAATGGCTTCCGTCGTGAATGTGTTAATGATTTATTTCCCCTCATATCCAGAAAATTTGCCAGTGAAAATTATTGATGCCAATAAATCTACATATAATAGTCACCTTCCACATTCAGCACTCATGTTTTCTCCATGCTGAATGGAGGACGGTTCTTCAACAGGAGCACGCCCTTTCCTAGAAAAAGTGAAGCGGTGAGAAAAAGGACTGATACAAATCCAAATCATGAGCTCACTTCAGTTTAAAAACTCACATAGTTTGCCATCTCCATAGACCCAGAGTCGACTTCTTTTTCCTGTTCTTCGATAAAAACAACCCGCCTTTTTTACTGCGACGCCTGTCCACCACAGCATTTTCTGCTGCGATTGCTATTGGCAAACTACAATGATGATCTTAGAAATACAAACGTAAAGCAAAAAGTGTGAGCAACGATGAACGTGGACGACACCTCAAACAGTATCACCTCCTTTCAACCGAGATCAAATTGCTGCTTGCTGGCGATGCGCCTCCTTGCGAAGCTCTACTCTCTCACATCACATTCACCTCCCCTAGTTCCCCTCTCCACTCTCATCGTGAGTCGTCGCGGATGGACGCAGAGACTGCACTAGCACAACTCTTCCATTTTCTCCCTTCGCCACCAGGATCGCTTATAGCCGGGGGCGAACAATGCAATATTTATTTCCAGCATAACTTATTAACTATTGGAAAAATATTATTCTGTAACTTGATAATGGATTCTTATTATCTCCATTTTCTTTCTCTCTCTTTATTTTTTTCGGAAAGTATTTTAATCATCGTATTTAGGAATTTGAATGGCTTTAAATTTGTTATATTAAAAATATAAAAAGATGAGAAAAATTATAAAAGATAAAAGTTTACAATTGCAAAAACTGCAGAGATATCTGTAACCGTATAGCTTGTGTGCTGGAAATAGTTTTTTGGGGCAATAGGCTTTAGCCTTAAAGAACTTCGTAGAACTAATCAAATAGCATATGTTTTGTTCACTACATTTTTATCGAGGGAGTAGCCAATTTCAAGAAAATCAAATGAGAAAGATGTAATTCACTTTGGACCCGTGTATTATTTGTTGTCAACTTGCCAACGAAAACAATCTTCATGATGGCTGATTTACACAATAAATGCTATAAATACCTAATTAATTTAATTTTCTTTCGTGCGCATGCAACATTAGGAAAATGGATAATCTATGATGAAGAAATGAACATCAATTTTTTACGTTTAGACAGCGTTTGCAAGTGAAAAGCAATGGGTAATTTATGACAATGGAATTAACGTGAACATAGAGATTACATTACTACTATTCCAGTGAGGTAAGTTTTAAATAACTGTCGATTGTTTTATTAATTACAATTTATTAGGAAATTAGTCTGTGAATCAAAAATTCAACTTTTTCTTGGCATCACTACTGGCATTTCAGTTCGTAGACATTATACTATGCCATTAATATTTATCTTATGTGACATGATTGTATAAATCGTAAAGAACGCCTCTGCCTCGTGTGTATACATGCATGATGTGTGCATCTTTCCACGATTTTTATTAAAATAAGGATCAGAACCGAAGAACCTGATTATAAACAGTCGGTTCCGGTTATTTCGGTTCTTGAGAGAACTGGAAGAACCGAGGAACAGAAGAACCGATTGTCCCATCCCTAGAAAGAAGTTATCCATGGAAATTGTTGACTGACCATCTGAGAAGTAGCAGAAGAGACTAGAATATCCATTGGCTCGTGTCACACAATTTGACTGAAGATTTAGGGATGCATCAGGACTCAGTGAAATTTGTGCCAAGGCTGATGATCAGAAAAAACAATGTGTTACCATCTGCAATAATATCCTCCAACTGCGAATGAGGATGAACATTTTTTTAAAAACACCATCACCAGAGACGAGATGTGGATCTATGGGTATGATAAATGAAAAATTTAAACATCTTATACACTAAAAAATGAATGGCACAATATAAATTGCACAAACTTTCTTATATATGTATGTATATACGTTTGATCAACTGTGTACGTTTATAAAAGAAAAATCCTTATAAATCAAAGTTAACCGTAGTTTAGTGCATTTTTTAATGCCACTGGTCTATATTTGGTAATTTTTTGGGACATATGGCTTAGTAAGTATTATTTGTGACATCAGGCTGTACGATTGGATGGATTTTAATCCAAGTCCTCATAGCCATTTCTGAGTAAATCGAATTTTGTTTCAAAATATCCAAGAATAAGGTGCCCTTAATGGTTGCCCAATATCGTTCATCACTTCAGAGTGTCTATTATGAATGATATTATCCACAAATATGAGACATCATTCGATTCAGTTTAACCATTTTAGCTGTAATAAGATTTTTAGTATATCTTGGCAGAGGCGTGACGTCATAGGGCTTGGGTAAGGTAGCTTAGCATACATTGTAATGCCACTGGACGCCATATAGTGATATTAAGAGATGTATGGCATACGTAGTATTATTTATGATATCAGGCTCTACAGTTGGATTGATTTTATTGAAATTCTCTTGAGTCATTTTTGAGTAAATAAAATTTTTCTAAAAATCGCCAAGAATAAACTACCCTTAGTTTTTTAGCAACATCATTTTTATGAAAAAAGGGTCTGCAAAAGATGATATATTGCACAAATACGAAATATCATTCGATTTCAGGTATGCATTTGGGCCCTAGAACAGCAAACAGACCAACAGACAGACAGCATGGAGAAAACCACTTTTATGTACTCAGGGACACCTAAAACATGCATTTCCATCAAAATCTCCAAGTCCAATTTTTTCACGATAACAATACTTTCTCAATATACTAAGTATATGAGAAAGTAAAAATGAATAAGTTAATAATGAATAAATAAATACTGGTGTAATTGTCTAATTTTATGTGTGTGTGTGTTTTTGTGCTTGCGTGTGAGTCCCTGGTGCAGAATCATTTCCCACAAACTCGTACGTATAATACTTCGGTCTCTGGAGAGAAGTAGTTTCCATAAACTAGGAAGGTGTGTTTGTATGTGTACTATCACCAGTATTTACTTATTTATTTTTTGGGTGTATAAGGTGTTTAAATTTTTCATTTAACTTGACACCAAAGGCAGCTCACATATTTAATTTTATATAGGTATGATGTTGAAACAAAACAACAATCCTTGCAGTGGAAGAGTGCTGCTTCGCTGCACCCCAAAAAATATGACAAGTGTGCTCAAATGTGAAAGCACTGTTGCTCGTTTTTTTTATTATCACAGCATTGTTCATCATGAATTTATTCCTTCAGGCCAGTTGGTCAATCAATTCGACTGTCTAGAAGTTCTGAGACGTCTGCAGGATTTGGTACGAAGAAAACGACCGCAAATGTGGACTGAGGGAATGTGCTGCAAAAAATTTAAGCCAGCCTTAATCTTTAAAAACAAATGATAGAGAACTTCTCACCTCGCAAAATTTTAGGACTTAAAAGGCGCCTACCAGTAGCCACCTAAATATCTTCTTTGTAAAGATTGAAGGTAGGAAAAAAGTGTGTGCCTATTGCAGTTCTAAGAGAAGACGAACCCCTTCTGGAAGAGGCATGGGGAACTAAACAAAGTAGAAAAAATTAATTAAAAAATAGTATTTAATAAATGTATCCTTAAAATTTGAAAATTATCAACAAAGTAGTTCATAGATTAAGTTAACTGAAGCATTGTCCATAATGTGCAGTACTCAGGGAATAATAGAGTGAAAACTAGGCATACGGGTCATTTAAATATCATTCTTAACAGAGAAATCATCTCGGCTGATTTTGGCCAAGTTAGTATGGAGAGGGTCAATGTAGTGAATTATGTATGCATGTATGCATATGTGTGCGTGTGTGCATGCGTGCGCAGGTGTGTGTGCATGTGTTTGTGTGTATTTTTCACCAATCAACCTCTGATTATTATACTGATTTTTTTCTTTCAAGGACATAACTTTAGTTTGTCTTTTAGCAGACTGATCATTTCTACTTGCTTTTGCATGCTTAGAAGACATTATAAATTCAATAGATGAGTTAAATTTGAAAAATAATTGGCAAAAACTCTTAGCAACCTGCAGGCTATTATCACCAAAACAAAATGTGCCACTCAGTGTATTTGCTGCTCCTAAAATCAGCAATAGGTAACTTTAACACAGTGTGTAGTCGGCTACACTGCTACAAGCAAGAACAGACATCCCAATGGCACTGAATTGAATGATCAAGAGGAGTCTTACCCCTTGAGACTTACTTGTTGTCAAAACGAGAGATTTCCTGAGCAGTAATGCCAATATAGCAATGTTTTCAGTAGATTTAGCAACTTGACATGTTTCATATAAAGGGACACAGTCGAGTGTGGAAGGATTGTATCAGAAAAATATTTATATGTATGAATAAGACCTTGTTTTATTACTCGTGAATGATACATTATTATTATTATTGATAATGATTGATAATGATACATTATTATTGTGTTTAAGACATTAATGTTTTATTACTCATGAATGATACATTATTATTATTGATAATGATACATTATTATTGTGTATTAAAATATTACAACAGCATTTTCAGGTATGAGAGAAAAAGCGATTTTGTATTCATATATTTATAATTTGCAGTCCCAAAGAAGAAGTGAAGCTTCTTATAGCATCTTCTGTAATTTTAACTGCAAAAGAGCAAAACATGATATCACAAAAGTGGAGACTGGTCACAAATGAGGAAGTGCAAAAATGTGAAATACATGGAAAGTGAAGCCGTAAAAGATGAGGTCTGCTTTTATAAGGTTTTATATGCATATATTGTGCTAAGAGAGGTAACGAAATATTTGAGGGGATAATGGGAAGGAGAGAGTGGGGGAGAATAAGAGGGAGAGGAGAAAAAGAGAGAGGGAGGGAGAATTAGAAGTGTCTTAATTTAAATTTATTTCTTGAATCACTTATAACCATTATTTTTGATGAACAATTACTTTAGTAATATAGATAAGTGCTAACAGTACAGGGTTTACCATTGCTGCTTCTAGGGTTAAAGATAAAAGGCATAATCGATTAATTATTTATTTCAGCATCTTAAAAGATGAAAACAAGTAGGAATTTAAAAAAAATTCAAAAATAAAATCTTTTTGTTTTGTGTTCTGGTAAAAGTCACCCTTAACCCAGCAGAGCTGGTGCAGATCTGTGATACCCACTTGATTTTTGTTTCTTTGATGAAAACTAGATGCCAGCATTTGCATCACTACCACACTCAGGACCTTTCTTCCATTATTCTAGTTCAGTTTAGTCTAGCAGTCTAAGCTCTATCAATGCATTTATAGAATTGCTATGCACTATTTTGTGACTTTTGGTGCTTCAGGTTCTGCGCCAGCTATAGCTATACTATAGCTTTGGACTATACAAAATATCGTTATTTTACATAATATAACATGAATACTATCAATTATTCATGTATACTTCATATTTATTGTGAAAATGTATATTAAGGTTTTCTTGGCTACTTATAATTTGTAAAGTACCATAAGTACTATTTTTTGTATATGAGTTTATTCAATGAGAAAGTTAAGGAAAGAATTAGAAATTTATCCATATCATAAAAATGTCCCTAAACCTGTGTGAAAGTTGTCAATAAATTTTCATCTAATCTCATTATTACCCAGTGGTAGCAGTAGTTCCATATAGGTATGGGATGCCAGGTTATAAGGAGAAATATAGAAAAATTTTCAGATTATTTGTCCAGTATAAAAGATTTTGGTATCATATTTTATACTCATTACTGTTGTTTTACAAAACACGTGTTTACATCTCGAACGCTAGGATATAACCTCAATTTGATCCAAGGTCTTCAAGGTTGAGCAGCGATTAAAAATCTGAAATTTTGAATTTTGAGAAATCCTTCAAATATTAATAAAGAAAAGCAAATCAGAGCACTAAAATCTTTTATATTGGACATATAATCTGAAAATTTTTCTTGTTTTCTCATTTTTAGGGTGACTTTTTCTAACACACAAAAGAAAAAGATTTTGTATGTGAATTTTTAAAAAATTCGTAATTGTTGTGTTATGATGTTGACAAATCCAAGTAGTATAATTGAGTTACATCATACTGTTTTGCAGGACCCCAAAATCTTGCACCCAGTTCCATTAAGAATTACTCCTGATTCACAAGGCTTACCATCAGGAAATGATGAGGAAGCAGCCTTGTCAACTTCAGTTCCACCACGTTCGCCCAGGAAAACTGCCGAGCCAGTGGCTCAGGAACATTCATCTGGATATAGCTCTGTAGGAGGATCTGCAGGAAATTCAGCCACCACATCCTCTATAGTGTCTAATGAACGAACAAGTCCTAAGAAAGTATGTGCTGCTTCTACTCTTGATCCAGGTGACATTCGTCCCATTCAGCGCCCTCAGCCAAAGAAATATGCAGGTATTAATATAATAAATCTCATTGTCAGTATATTAACATAAAATTAACGTTTATTATTAGTCTAATTTTTATTTATTAACTTTTCCAGCATGAGATATTATTTACATTCATAAAGTCTGTTTTGTTTCTGCCTTTGTTTCATTTATAGATGATATAAATAACTTCTATAGATATAAAATAGTAGCGTATACAGACGGTCCTCAACTTGCAAATGAGTTAACGTTCCTAGAATTCGTTCAGTACTCGAAACAAATATCTCCATATGGATTAATATGATATATGTGTGTTAGATTTGTAACCCCTCCCCGAAAGCCTATTTAACATATACATCACCTTTTTGAACTTCGCCTGCTTGCCGTTCACGATTTTGCACTTGGCGAGAAAATTTTTTATGACCATTACTTCTGTTTCATGCCGATTATTTGCATTTCGCATCATGCATTTGCGATGCCAACAAGCATGAACTCCCTCTACTTTTTTGTTTTTAAGTTCAGTTTAAACTTTTGTGCCCTAGAAAAGGACGTATTATTATATTATATTTATAATGCTCATCATAAGCAGTTTTCGAAGTAAACAAACATTATATCTCTCGACTTAATTATTTTGTAGCTTAGCTTGAACTTCACCGCTAATGCTGCTATTTTTGACTTGAAACTTTAGTTTAAAATTTAATGAAATGCCATCATTTTGGAATGTAATGTTTTCATTTACTATTATCCTTGTATTTTGAACCTAATTTAGGGAAATGTTATTTTGTTTTGTTAGGTTTTCATTTTTTATTATGAATTTTTAATGGAAATCTAAGAATTGCTATCATCTTGTAACGTAAGATATTCTGCTGCATATATTAAACGCAATTAAAAAAAAATGTTACCACTTTAATGCTTCATTTTCATTTTTTGTGGCATATTTTGAACAATTAAAAGAAATTTTAACACTTTCTTATGCTAGGTTTTGATTTTCTGTTACATTTCGAATGTGATTAATAAAAGAAATGTTACCACTTATAACTCGTGTTTTTTTGTGGCTTGGAAATGTTTGTTGCAGCACCCAAGAATACATCTGTGCATCCCGTACGCAACATTCTATTTCAGTAGTTCATCAATTTAAATTTAAGAATTTCCTTGGAATGAACAAAAGAAGACCGAAAATTACATGTGAAAATGCGCTTTGTAAAGCTGGGTTTTTATTTGCTATTACCCGTTTTGAAGATAATTAAAAGAATTTTTTTCACTTTATGATGCTAGGTTTTCATTTGCTGGTATGTTTTCTTTTATTTTCTGTTCAACTGCATTATTTGGAGCTCTTGGGTTCTATAAGTGGAACACAAGGAAGGGCTTCAATAGGATTAGCCAGTCCTTTGCAGCTTTTGAATCTGGGCATACTATGTATGTTCTTTCAAGCAGTCTGGTTACATCGACATTAAACACTTGATGCTTCCTTAATAATATCGGCAAGTGTTTTAACAAATTCAGCTTTTCTTTTTCATGCCTATTTATAACATCCAATTACATCTCAACTGTTATTGTCCTTTTCCATGAATGAGCACCATCACTTTCATTTTTCTTTCTCTTATCATTAGAATGAATATACAAAGTAACTACACTGAGAAATGCATGATGACCAATAAAGTGGCAAAGTATCAAAAAGAAGCACACGATAAATTACCAAAGTACTGTATTTACTTGTTTAACCCTTTCAAGACCGGAGACGCTGTAGTTAGTCTGACCCCAAAAGTCCAGAGAAATCCAAGATGGCTGCCAAAATTACAGTCAGATTTAGTAAAACAATACAACATTCACTTAAAAGGCTATTTATTGACTAAAAAAGACATTTAAAGAAAAAAATTCTTTTATGTTAAAGAGCAATATGATAGTTTAGCATGAATATTACGGAATCTCCCTCATCAGACAAAATATTTTGCGTTTCATCTCCGGATAAACTATCATCATCTGAAAAATCAGACACTTTGATGTCTGACTCGCCTTCCAAACCTCGTCGAGCATTGCCTGAAGTTACACCGAAACTATCGTCTTCCACTTTAAATCCCAAGAATTCATCGCTTGAGTCATCAGAATTCAAACTCCAATTCAAATTGGCATAATTTGAGTTATCGTCAGCCATTTGGGGTGACTTTACTCGTGAAGAAAACAAAAAAAATGTTGATCAAAAACTTCGAAAAAACACGTGTATGCAAATTTCAAAAAGAATGCCAACAATCTAGTTGATTTCGTTATTCTTTTGTTAACATGAGAAACAAGCCATTTACACGAGATACGTTGACCAATCCGAGTTTTCGGAGGTAATTTCGAAAGAGACATTTTCGGGCGGTTTCGGGCGTTTCGGCCGATCACAGCAGCCGTAATTACGGGCGTATTCGGGCGTTCCGGTCGTGAAAGGGTTAATATCCGCACGCCCCATTTTTAGAGCTAAAAATCTTGAATTCGTGTAATGTCCGCACTTCCGAAATTTCAATGTTGATATTTTACAGCAACATTGGTTGAATAATCTATTTGAACCCAAGTTTGATGATACAATTACTGCAAAATGCAAATATTTAAGAAGTGACTTCTAAAAATTATTTAGTACTTTTTTAACGTACGTAATCATGAACAACTCGAAAACCTATTTTGGAGCCTAGCTCCTTAATCTTGAAGAAAGGTTCAATTTTGAGTCATTGCACATTATCAAGTTATTTAATTTAAAATAAGTAATTTTCACTTATTTTGTGAAATCATGTTAACTTGGCCATTTTTCACCTAGAAAAAGAGAAAATTTTAAAGAAATAAATGTAAACCATTCATGCCCAAAATAAATTCCTCAGACATCACATAATACCAAAAATAAACCTGTCACTAGACACAATACAACTCGGTTGCATAAAAAGCATTCTCAGGTTTCTGCAGATAAAATGGATCACTTACAGCTTTCAGAAAGCCCAAAAGAACAACTCCAACAGCTATTTAGTGACACATTTCCATTGGAAGATTGTGTTATTTTCTTTTATACACAGTAATAACAGTATATTATTTTTGGAATGTGTAACGTAAAAGGAACCCAAAAAGTGCATTTACGGTAAAATGTGATTTCAGCATTTCACGAATTACAAGACATTTTAACAGAATGTGTTTGTATCTAATGAAAAATATATGTAGTTGTCTTACATCACCTTTTATATGAGAATGAACTGTCTGACATGTCTATTTACGAAGAATATTTACGTGATTTAGGTTTACTACTGACAGCTGGCAAAGAATTTAAAAAAGACCTGATCAACATCTTGCTTATTATATTATTCAACACATTTTTGAAAAATATCTTGGTTAAAAATCAAGGAAATATATGGTACCGCATATTGCATCTACCGAAAAAAAACGCCTTCTCACGCCAGGTGCACAATATTGTGTTGGCGTTTCGCGGGTGGCCTACCATCAACAGATGAATGGGCAAATCTCGTGTATTGTCCGCACCCCCCTTTTTTGATGGGAACTTATGGAGAAAAAAGTGCGGCTATTACATGAGTAAATACGGTAAATGTAATAAAAGCATACACTGAGGCACAAAGTAAATGCACAGAGAGAGATGATGAATTACAATGTAGATGCACACCAAAGTACTTGTTATAGCATAATACTAATATGCAAAGTTCACCAGTAAATGCACAGAGAAATGAAGGAGATACTAATGCAGGACTGAGACTGAGAACAAACCCATGCTGTGGGATGCAAACTGTGACTAAGAATGAGAAAACTTGTGATGCTTTAAATTGCGGAAGTCTAGAAGCCTTTGTCAGTTCGTAAGTGCAGAACTCTGTTTGGTTTGAAGACAGTTTGGAGGTCGATATTCATATTGGTTGGTGTTCGTAAGTGCAGATGATTGTAAGTGGAGGACCAACTGTAATTACAACTACTTTATCACAATTGAGATCTATATGCTTAAGAGTTACATTTTCTGTGTTAATAGACGCCAGGTTTTTGTTTTCTGTGCTTATTAGTTCCTGGACCTGGAGCTATCCCACCACCACCTCTCACTTCGACTCTTCTATCATCGAATGTGGATTTCATTGGCCTCAGTCAAAGGTATGGAATATGATATGTTCTCTTTATATATATATATGATAGATATCTCTTAATGTGATCCTATTAGGTTCTATTTAATCTGAAAATATTGTGGCTGATAACAATTGATAACTTCCAAGGCCATATTTAGGTTTTGAGGGATCTGGGATACAAAATATTCACAAAAAAGTTAATTACCAGAATTTGATATAGGCCTCCTTTAAGGACATCTTACCATATTGAAAGTACTATTTTATTTATTTATTTAGTTAGTTTCAAAAACAGCACAGAGGCCCCATTACATTGAAACATATGACTGTAATAAATAATATAACATTAAAATAAATATAATAAACACAATGAAACAATAATATTAACACAATTAAAATGATCATTACAAGACAGTGCCAGATATTAGGGAAATGTAGGGTTACGTAGTAGGTAGTTGATTACGGAGAGAAGTGGGTGAGAAAATGTCAAGATTTGGAAGTGAAGCCAGTAAGGAATTATATGCAAATGGGAGGTGTTAAGAGAGAGATCATTGAAAGACGGAAAATCAAAATTTTGATAAATGAAAAAGATTTTGAATGTAAGTGGAGCAAGATGGAACACGGAGAGAAAAATAGGATGAAAGTAAAGGGGATTGATAGAAACCATTGATGAGAGAATGAAGGTAATTAAGATCGGTAATAAGTCGCCTATGAGAAAGGGAGGGGATGCTTAAAGAAGGTTCTCTACCCTGCGTGTGATGTCGAACTATGGCATAGAAGAACTTTAGTATCGAGTCAAGCCATTTTATGTTTGAAGGAACCGCAGTGGACCAAATAGGAGAGCAGTAATTTAGTATAGGAGCAACACAGCCATTAAAGAATGTCTTAAGAGCTAACGGATTGGAAATTTTCCTGAATCTGTAGAGAACACCAAGTAATGACATCGCTTTTGCAGAAATCTTCTCAATGTGTTGGAAAAAATTTAATTTAGCATAAAAAAATCACTCCAAGATCTTCATGGAATAGAACTGTAGGAATGGGTTTACCTAGTAAATGAGGAAGGGAAAGGTGAGGATTTAAGGGTCAAGGACAGATGTTTGCTTTTAGACAGATTTATTTTAAGTTTCCACTTGGAGCACCACTCTGTCAACGAGTTAAGTGCAGCTTGGAGACATTGCTTGTCTTCATCGGAGCAAACCCTATTGTAAATTTTACAGTCATCAGCATATAAAAGAATTTGGCAATCATGTGGCTCAATAACCTCGACTAAATCATCTATGTAAAGACTAAATAGTAGAGGTCCCAGGATGCTACCCTGGGGTACACCGGACAAGACTGGAGTAGTGGATAAGGAGTGGCCATTTAGTACAACATGCTGTATTCGGGAATAGAGATAATTTTCCAGGAGAGAGAGAAAAGGGCCATGTAGGTTAAATCTATTGCTTAATTTATGAAGGTGAAGTCTATGGTCAACTGTATCAAATGCCTTAGCCGGGTCAATATAGCATACATCAACCTGGGATCTTTGTTCAATGGCCAGAATGATTTCTGTAAGATTTGTTAAACAAGAGCTCCCAGGTAGAAAACCATGTTGTTGAGGAGAAATGTAAGGATACGTGAAAGAGAGCAAATGCCTATGTATTATCTTTTCAAACATGGTGGATAATAGAGGGAGGATTGAGATTGGTTGATAGTTTGTGACATCTGCTCTGCTGCCACTTTTTAAAATAGGTGGCAGCAATATTTTGGGGGATGCCAGTGGTGTAGTGGTTAAGATGCTGGTTGCAGGTATAAATCCTCTGCAAGTAGGATTTTTTCTGAGGTTGCCTGGCCCCCTGTTTGTGTGGTTCGAGAAGACCGTGCAAAGTCAGTGTTTCTTCCTTTGGAAAGGACGTTAAGCTGTTGGCCCCCTTGGTGCTTTTTATAAAGAGTAGGCTAATGCCGGCACCGGGTTTTCCTCCTCCCTTCTGTGTGTATGTCCAGTTGATGACAGGGCAACACGACAATAGCAGTCAACGCACTTAAAAAATCAATTACTACTACTTCTTCTGCAATATTTAAG
Source organism: Tanypteryx hageni (assembly GCA_028673005.1). Classification (NCBI taxonomy): domain Eukaryota; kingdom Metazoa; phylum Arthropoda; class Insecta; order Odonata; family Petaluridae; genus Tanypteryx; species Tanypteryx hageni. Next base: position 10,636,807 of record CM054120.1, on the reverse strand, counting down.
TTCAATTAATTTAAATTATACCTTTATAAAAGTTGAAAATAATGTTACAACATTATTTTTATTAGGCCACTGTCCATACACATTAAACCTTTTTCTTCCTCGCTTTAGCTGAGGCAAAGTCTGAAATGAGGTAATCAAAATCCACCTCTCTCATGAGCACATGTTCAATACACGTTAACCTTTAAATGCCTGGCATGCCCATATGGTCATGCAAAATGGGTCCTGTTCGGTGCCTGGCATGCCCATATGGGTACGCTTAATTTGGAAGTCGCCCACAGATGTTGCATTCATCATGAATGTGTGAAATTTGAGAGAGGTCCTCCCAGAGGCCTACTCTCAAGATATGTCGAGGCAAATATGCAGTAGACCCAACTACTGAGGGTGGGGACACCTCACACCAAGAGAAAACAGAAAATAGGGTGAACAATAGTGTAGCCCCTTTCTAACTCCCCGGCTCTGACCTCTCCATGGCCCAAGGATGTTGGAAGTGGACGAAGATGCTCTTCTTCTACCTCCCCAAGGTTACAGTGCTCAATAGCTACATTTTACTGAAGTCAGTGGGAAGGCAAATGACAGAACAGCAGTGTCGGCTTGCTTTTTTGAGGGAACTTATTGAAGAAGAGGCATCAGCTATTCCCTCAAAAACTTCCAAAAAATGAAAACAAGGTGTAAGCAGGGCCCCATTTCGTAGATTAGAGATGAAAGAAAATAAACATTGGCCTGTAAGGGGAAATTGTCTTCGATGCTGAGTATGCTCAGAGAAGGGAAAATATGCATGGTAGTGGCAAAATGCAAAATATGTGATGTTGGTCTGTATGTATTTTCCTGTTTTGAAGAATTCTTCATGAAGCAGGATTTCTATGTGTAATGCAAAATGAAAGTCATATTGTAATGCATGAAAAATTAACTATAAAAATTATCACAAGTTTTTATTGAATTTATCATTGTAATATTATAGAAATATGCCAGATTTGCATTCTTTTGTTTTCTTTTACTATAAAAGATGTAATCCCATTATTCCCCAAATGATTTATTAAATAATGCTTTTTATTTGAACATTTTATCAGTAATAGTTCAAGAAATACAAGATATTTTCTGATTGAATGCAAGAAAACTTTAAAATGCCAAAATTAAATCCGGCAGCGAGAGTCTACTTGGAGAGATATAACTCCAACATTTAAAGGTTAAAGAGAGGGCATTCAGTCACAAGTCTATTTGGGATGACTGGAGTTCATTCTTAATCCTAGCCATTTTTGCGAAGGATTGTTCTCCACTGCAGTTTGTGATTAGTAAACACAAGTACCGTATTTTCTCATCGATAACGCATGCGTTATCTATACAAAAAAAAACCAAATCTGGTAAAAATTATCTTGCGCGTTATACAAGGGAAAAAATTAAATTTTGAAAAATGAGACATTTTTCAAGGTTTATTAATGGCTGTTGTTAGGAATCTTTGATTTCTATGTCCCAATGACAAAAACTAGCCTAATACCTAACATAAAAAAATATTAGAATACAGGTAATGAAGTCCGAAATCACATTTTCTACGTCGAATTTTATTATCTCATATTTATGTTTCAACTAGCATATAACCAGTGCTAACACAAGAATCGAGAAAATAGAGTTTCGCACAATACTATTTCAATGATCAATTTTATAGTTACGAAATTTCACTTACCTTTCCTTCGGCAAAAACCACGGGAATTGCATAACAATAGGATTTCAAGGTCTAACAACGTAATTAGTAGGCAAGGCAATAACCCATTAAAATGGCTATATTTATCAAAATATGCTAATTAAGCGGTTTCGAATTGTAGGATAAAAAAGAGGAATTGAATAAGAAACTTTATAATTTATTCTTTAAAACGATTCAAATCCTAAGATCTTTCCTTAATTCTTTTTAATTTTATCTCAAAATGAATGAAAGACTGCACTTGGAAAAATCGAATTTTATGTGTTATCTTCCTAGAAGTCAATCTCCTGATTTTTTTGAGATATTTTTTCGTCTACCCCTTACGACTGACTAAGAGCATTTACGTATCAATTTTCATGATATTCTTACCATTCAAGCTCTTGGAAAGCGATTCTGAATGCATTTCTGATAAACTTGACATCTTCATACAATTACAGTATGATATCGAGACAAAGTTATTGATTTACATTGCATATTATTATGATTATGATTTTTGCAATCTTCGATTAAAATAAAGGGTACTATTAATGAGACAAAATTGACCCAAATGAGTAAAATTATAATTATTTATTGCATACATTAAAATCAAATTACTCAAAACCATAAAAATCGTTACCTGATTTTCGTCGTAAATTCTTTTTGTTTTTCATGGCTAATTTTCTCAAGGGCAAATTTCAACAGATAAACTACACGTGTTTAAAAACCGGAATCTCCTAGTTCATTCCGCTATTCATTTGTTATAGACTCCGCCGTAGCCCCGTAGCAAGTAGGATTATTCCGTTATTCATTTGTCCAAAGAACAACTTTTTAAGTCAGGAGAAAAAAACATGACTGCGCGGTTATCTATAAATTTTTACCCATACTAAAAATTTCGAGGTGCGCGGTATCAAATAGGTGCGCGTTATCTATGGGAAAATACGGTAAATGCAGAGCGATTCATCCAAGTTAGGAAAAACACACTGCAGGTTGTTGCTCCTTATATCGTATCTGACTGAATACAAGCTGATGTTTTTGTCAAAATCTATCATGAAAAAATCACCCTTCACCTTAAATGCAAGTCTGAGAAAAAATTTGGGGTTATGGTTAAGTCTTGTAGTCACCCATAGATGGCAGCACATCTCTTATTGCTGTCGTGTTCAAATGATAGTATTATATTTTTTATAAAGTAAATATTTGACCTACAATGACTATTAATGAATAAATAATGAATCTATAGTAAAAGCGTTCAAAAAATGCTGCATTTCAAATGATATTGATGACGTTCTTTGGGACAATGATTCCAGTGACCAATCTTCCAGTGGAGAAGAAGAAAATGATTTAAAACATACTCAATAGTACCTGATTCAATAAATCAGTTTGAATTTTTCATTTATGTTTAAGAATATGTTCTTTCCTTTATAAATACTATTGGATATCTTCTTTCATTTCTCAGGGCTATGCCTATGTATCATTAAGAATACTAAGCAATTTGTATTATTTTTCATTAGCCATTAACCCTCCAGTACTCACACGGGTTTTTCAAATACGAGTACTAATGTGGGGTAGATATTATCCCCATATGTATTACATTGAAAATGCGTGCCAAATGTAGTTCATTCATCATAAAAAAATTACAAATTATGTATAATTTAATATAAACACAAATAATTTTTGAAGATTATTTAATAATATTATTTTAAATAGAAATTGACAAAACTTAAGTCAATATTTCTATACTGTCAAAAATAGTGAACATATATTTTTGGCATACGAAAACAAAATACAAAATGAAATTTGGTAAAAAATGGTTAAATAACAATTACTTTTTAATATAATTATACAGTAAAACCCCTTATTTACACTTTTCTAGGGACCTGGGAAAAAAGGGCAAATTGAGGGAAAAGAAAAAATGGGTACTTATTTTACTGTTAAACTCGCTCATTTGTTACAGTATAACTAACAATAAAATCAGTTTTAAAAGAGCTAAGTTTATAAAGTGAATATCTATTTATTCATGCTCTTAACCAGCACACTTTTTTAATAGTAATAATTTTAAATATGTGCCGAATTAAAATGCTAGTATGTATAGTTTGCTTGGGTTTTCATTGCATTTGTCTGGAAAATTGTACATAGACATAGCTATATTTACTTCAGCAACATCATACTTTTTCGAAACTTGAATATTGTTCGTTTTTCCATCTCTTGAGCGATGACTATTTTAAAATTCATCTCATAAATTTGTTGGAGTCCTCTGTTAACCTGGGATTGGGAAGGTTTTTTCTCAACATGATCAGCATCCTTTTTGTCACCCATTGTTTAAATAACGGTTGGGCAAAAACTCACTAAGGTAGGCACAAAGAATACACTGATGCACTGATAGCTTCAATTCAATGACTAATGAGGAGTTCAGCCGCCAACTGATGTAGATCTATTCTCGCCTCAGGCGCTTTTCATGTACATTGTAACATATATGCCTAATGTCTACAATGTAACAAGTATCTTGTATCACTTAACAGACATGTGGAATGTAGGTGATTTTTCAAAACATGATTTTACGATCTTTTAAATCACTATAATACTCAAATATAAAGCAGGGGCTACTTTTAAAATTTCGTTTTTTGGAAAAAAAACCACGTTATATTCGGGAAAATACAGTAATTTAAATTACAACAAATTACAAATTAACTTAAATTTAATTACAAACTGTGGGAGCCAAGAGGCAGAATTTGAGTGGAAAGGGTTAAAACATGATAGCGCCAAACTTGAACATCTTTTCAATAGCATTCATACTTGGTTCAAAGAGTAAATAGCCTAAATAGTATTTATGTCCCTTCCCCATTCTGTGCTCCCTTTAAACTCTTATCGCTGTGATTCGCTCCTAGCAGAACACTCCAACCCCTCCCCCACCACGGCCAACGTGCTTTCTCTGCAGCATTGCTACTTCTAGTTTCAGAAGATTTGGCGCATCAGTCGTACATGCTTTTGAAAGAGGGACGATTCAGGTGATTAATAAACGTGTCTTTTTTTATGAAAGTATAAAAAATGTCAAACTAAGTAATTCATAGTGGCGAAAGAAATCTAATCAGAAAAGTGATCAGTGTGTGTGAAGAAGAAAAGAAGGAAGGGTGGAAATTCCCGTGAGAACAGGCTGTGAAAAGGGCTGCAGCTTTAACCACTCATCTGGGTATGCCGTATATATATACGTCATGCTGTTATCTCGGCTGTTTGCTATGGGTATGCCATAATATTCCGTCATGCAGCTTCTCCGGAAGATAAGCTTCTCATGTCTAGACCCTGACTTTTTTTTGTGGGTTGCATTTCTGTTACTCTAATTTTAAAATTAACAACATTTATATGTTATTTATAATATTTTTATTTTTTAATCACTTAGTAATTGTGTAAATTTTTAATGTCTTTATACCATATTTTAGAAATTTGTGTTCATTAAATATTATTAACAAATTAAATTTTTATTGTCATAATAAATATATATTAACATTTTAATTCATGTCTTGTGGTAAAAATAGTTTAAGACACAAATTTTAAGAATAAACAACTCGAATACTGAATAATTAATGTATTTTTTAATCGATTTGCGATTTGATTCACCTCAATTGCAATTTAAATGCCCACCTCCAGTTTCGAAAAATTAAATACCCAGATGAGTGGTTAACAGGGAAATGGGAATCATTCATAAAGAAAGTTAAAAGGGAGGAACAGGCTCTACAGAATCCAGAAGACAAGTTAGGAATGCCTGGTAAAAGTAGAAGGGGGAAAAAGAAAATAATTGTAGATGAGATCGAGAGATGCATTTTGAGATGCAAAGTACACGAATTTTATGCTGTAAAAAAGGAAGTTCCAACTATCAATAAATTACTAACTGCTGCTAGGGAGGAAATTGATTTCCAAGGTGGTCGCAAAACACTAAGAAAAGTTTTGAAACAAATTCGTTTCAAATTTAAGAAATGTAAGAATTATCGCAGTGTTCTGATTGAACGAAAAGACATTGGCCTAGAGAGCGAAATATCTTCGTTCAATCAACAAGTTTCAGGCTCAGGGCAGACCTATTGTATTTATTGATGAGACATGGATCCACCCCAATTACACAGTAAAAAATGCTGGTAAAGTGAAGACGTATCAGGTGTTCTCACTAATGACAATACCGGACAGAGACTGATCATAACTCATGCAGGAGGTTCTATAGGTTTCATTCCAAATGCTCTGCTAATTTTTCAATCCAAAACAACAATGGGGGATTATCATAGCGAGATGAATTCGATCAATTTTGAGAAGTGGCTGGGAGAAAAATTAATCCCTAATCTTCTGGAAAACTGCATCGTGGTTATGGACAACACTCCATACCATTTTGTCCATGTAAATAAGGCACCAACCTCAAAAAATAGGAAGCTGGAAATACAAGGATGGTTGCGGCTCAATGGAATCGAATTCGATGTGGAAATGAATAAAAATTAATTACTTATGATCGTGAAGAGAAATTGCCCTCATCCCGAATAGAGCCCTGCATACCCGCAGTTTACCTGACCCACGGGTACCCGCAGCGAAAGTTGCGGGTCGGGTCGGGTATAGAGTGCTTGCATGCGGGTATGGGTCGGGTTCGGACACAAAAGGCACCGGTGCGGGTAAAGAGCGGGTACGAAAACTAGTTTTAATTCCAATTTAATTTGCTTCGCCAATGTAGGCACAGGAACTCTCCACATGCCTTTTACTCCTAGTAAAGCACACCCTCGTGGTCAAAAGTAGCATTATATAGGAAGATACAAATTTGCAATTTATGCAGGTCGGCAGATCGCAGGCTTTGTGCATCATGTGTCAAGAAAAGTGTCTGACGAAAAAACGATTCCTTTTATTATATAAATAGATACAAAGTTGCAATAGACTAACGATTGTCGATTACGTTACTAGAAGAGAATCTAAGGAGGGGGTGAGAAAGAGTGAATAGGGGAATTATGTATACAATGTAATTATGACGGATTGGTTTGTGTGAGAACTCTCCCTTTTAACCAGTTGGTTTTGCCCATTCATGCAAGTAACATCTACCTTTGTGAATTCACTTTTGAAGAGACGTGGTTACATATAAGAGTGCCTATCAGCATTCTTTATATGTTATTTAACGTTCAAATATATAGTATTTTTTTGTCAAATAATCGCGTGTGAGTTGTATTATTTTATACTTTGTTTGCGAGAGAAAGGAACGACAGTTATTTTATAAAATTACAATGGTGAGTTATATGTAATCTCAGCTTTTGTGACAGAATATCAATCTACCACATCCTTAAAAGGAACCAATACCAGCTGATTGAACGGTAAAATTTTCAGTTATAAGTTAATGCATCCTTCAATTATAAATCAAAATTTCAATCAAAATATTACTTTTATCTGCCCTTCAGATTTGAACAATGAATACTGATCAGATAAGAAGGAAACTTTTGAGTTTAGAGTACACTCTAAGAAGAAAAGAAAATACCTAATCAAAATTTTGGGAAACGTTCTGTGAAATTTTAGATGGAAAGGGAGAACTGATTTAGAAGATAATCACTTACAGTAGTTATAAAATGTTTACCGTTATGATAATAAGAAGCTAGGAACATGAAGTTTATTGCGACACAAATGTGAAAATAACAAAGAAGGTGTGCCTAAAATTACAAATTTTCTTGTGCCCAAAAAATGCGATTTACCAAAATTATCAGCGGAAAAGAAAAAAAGGTTTTAGATGGCTGTGTCGAACTTGTAGTTAGAGATTTGAGACCTTTTGAGATAGTGTTAGGAGATGGGTTTAAAAATTTGTAAAATTTCTGTTTTTCTTCACCCCTTCTAAAAAGTGTGTAAATGTTAAACACTGAAGAAAAGTATGAAATCCATGAGAAAGTTAAAGTATTGATGGCATTAAATATAATCCGTGACACCAAATCCGTGTACGCTATTAGAGCAACCGATAAAAAGGTATAAAATGTTAGACACCTTAGTTCAGTTTATGGATACAGACACAGTAAATGATCATATTTATCCAGACGAATTGACTGTATATATTGACTTAAAACTATCTGACGACATTACTAATAATTTTGATTTGATGAAATGGTGGGATGAGCAAAAGAAATAGTTTAGGTCCCGCAGACGTGGATGATGTCCTATTTTTAAATAGTCATTTTAAATCTCAGGGTAAATACTATTAATTAATGTTTCCATTTTTCAATTAAATTATTTTGTAAAATTTGTAAAAATAAATCTTAGATACTTGAAATACATTTTTTTGATCTTAAAAATGAATGTTAATGTACAATTGCATTTCATTTTAATTTATACAAAATAAATGACTGACTCAGAAATATTTTTATTTTTTACGATTTCTTGCTACGGATTTGTGTCTCGAGGACCAGACAGTTAAAAAATATGGGTCGGGTGGGACAAGTAGGCCTTCTGTGCGGGTGCGAGACTGAGGGCACGGGTCAGGTGCGGGTTAACATTCGGCGGGTACGGGTCGGGTACTGGTGAGTAGTCTGCGGGTACGGGTTGGGTATGGGTTAGTAGTCTGCGGGTACGGGTCGGGTACGGGTGGAAAATATCATACCCGTGCAGGGCTTTTATCCCAAATACAAAGTTGACAATATTTTAGAGTTGGAACAATTTTTGAAACGAGAAAAAAGTCTGCTATGACCGGGAATTGAACCCGGGTCTTCCACTTGCCGGGCGGATATTCTACCCCTGAACTATCGTAGCAGAACATTTTCTCTCGTTTCTGAACACGGATGTTTTCCTTGGTAGGACGGGAACTAGCCAAGCTAGTATCAAACTGCCCCGACAGATGTCCTCGAAGAGAATCATCGAAAGAAACTCCTTCCTCTCAAATGGTGAGATTGCCAAACATGAAATTGATGGAATGATATGATCCGAAGATCCTATGCAGACAGGCATAAGCTGTGAAAGTTGGAACAATTTTTGAAACGAGAAAAAAGTCTGCTATGACCGGGAATTGAACCCGGGTCTTCCACTTGCCGGGCGGATATTCTACCCCTGAACTATCGTAGCAGAACATTTTCTCTCGTTTCTGACCACGGATGTTTTCCTTGGTAGGACGGGAACTAGCCAAGCTAGTATCAAACTGCCCCGACAGATGTCCTCGAAGAGAATCATCGAAAGAAACTCCTTCCTCTCAAATGGTGAGATTGCCAAACATGAAATTGATGGAATGATATGATCCGAAGATCCTATGCAGACAGGCATAAGCTGTGAAAGTTGGAACAATTTTTGAAATGAGAAAAAAGTCTGCTATGACCGGGAATTGAACCCGGGTCTTCCACTTGCCGGGCGGATATTCTACCCCTGAACTATCGTAGCAGAACATTTTCTCTCGTTTCTTCGAGGACATCTGTCGGGCAGTTTGATACTAGCTTGGCTAGTTCCCGTCCTACCAAGGAAAACATCCGTGTTCAGAAACGAGAGAAAATGTTCTGCTACGATAGTTCAGGGGTAGAATATCCGCCCGGCAAGTGGAAGACCCGGGTTCAATTCCCGGTCATAGCAGACTTTTTTCTCGTTTCAAAAATTGTTCCAACTTTCACAGCTTATGCCTGTCTGCATAGGATCTTCGGATCATATCATTCCATCAATTTAATATTTTAGAGAGTAAGGATCATACCGTACTCCGATTACCACCTTACCTCTGCGATATCAATCCCATTGAGTACATATGGAGTTTCATCAAATGTCGAGTCACCCTTTGAAATGTGCAATCCAACCTAAAAGATATTTGGAAATTAACAGAAGATTCTGTGGACAGTATAGACAAGCAAGAGTGGGAAAATGTGTGCTGCCATGTATTGAAGATAGAAAATGAATATCGTGTCAGTGATGGCTTAACCTCTCAAGCGTGACTTTTTTGCAGTATTTAAACCTCTCATCATGACTTTAATTTGGCAATGTCGATTTTTTTGTGCAAAAATTTACTTGATGCTAATTAACTTATTAATTTATTCATCGAATAATTCTGAAAAAATTACATATTAATAATCATTCCATATATTATACAATAAAAAAATAAATACGTTTATTTAGTCTTGGTTAATAAATGTGGTGTTGAATTTTTGGATTCAGTAGTTTGCTTGCGTGTGATATCGCTCAAAACATGGTGCTAAGCACAATGAAGGCAATCCAGGGCAGTTTTTACACCTATATTTTGTCTTTTCTTTTTCCATTCTTAGTACACACCACACACTTCCTTCTTCCTATTTTATTTACACTGACTTTCAGATTTTCTTCAATTAAATGACGTCCTGTCAACCGCGTACTTCTGGAGTCGGAATCTGAGGGTCGTCCTTTCAGTTGTTTTATATTATGGCCTAAATATTTACATACAATTCTATCTATAAGGTTAAGATTGAAAATTGCATGCAAAAATGTTCTGGGGGTTAAATCCACAATTGCTGAATGAAGTTTTATGGCTTTGTAATGCTGGGTTTTCATTTGCTATTATGCATTTTGAAAGTAATTAAAAGAATTTTTTCACTTTATGATGCTAGGTTTTGATTTGCTATTATATTTTCTTTTATTTTATGTTAAACTGCATTATTTATGATTTAAAGTGAAATTTTTATGTTTACTTGGAACCATACTACTGTTATTACATTGCGTCTTATGGGAAAATAGGACTTGCACTTCGCAAATTTGCATTTCGTGTAAGTTTTCCGGAACCAGTTATTCACAGTGTTCAAAAAGGTGGTGTATGCATGTTTCAACAATCTTCAGACTAAGCAATCAAACTGTGATATTATAATATGACGTAGTTTCATTAGTAACATAACATTTACAACAAAACATAAAACCTAAAATCAATCAAAAGTTATTTATAACATAACCCCACCACAGAAATAAAAATCAACTATCCATGGGTGTCCGCTGGAACTTTTTCAGGGAGGAGAAGGGGATAAGCAAGCTCCCACAGTCAAGTTTGGTGGGCTTAATATTTTAGTGGTTTGTTTCAAGCATATTGCAGGGGTTACCCATCTGGTTGCCTGATTTTAGGAAAATTACCATCTTAATCCCCTCACCTAATTAGAATCAATGGTTGGTTTTCTCTTGACACAGGCCTGATCCAGAGGCGGGTAACTGCTCCCCTTGTCTCCCTAGTGGACACCCATGCAACTATATATCTTTAATATAAGATGACTGGTTTCTCTAAGATCATAGCATCATCAGCGATCATAGAGAATACAGCCATGTTATATTAAAATTGTGGAGGATACATTGTTTATTTTTATTTCTATTATGAGGAAATTCCACAAAGTGAAGACTGAACTTATTAACCCTCCAAGGCCGGAATTTTTTTTCATATTTTTAATTTTTAATGTTATAATTGTATTCACATATGCCTCAAAAGTACCCATATCAAATCTTATGAGAATATGATGAACTATTTCTGAGATATTGGGTGAAGTCAGATGGCATCACCAGGCTTTTACCAGGTCGTGTTTTTGCGAGTCTCTCGCCTGTCAGTTTGGCTATAAATATTTTACTTTTTTCATTAAAATGAAAATGTTTTATCTGAAAAACTGAAAAATAATTCACTTAAATACAAAGTTTGATGGAAACATTTTGTTTAACGGTGTGAAATTTAACAAAACATGATACGTTCCCGCTTTACATTTACTGCATTCCATCTGTCCTTGCATACAGCAACCATACCCAGCACATCAGAGTCTTTTGTTGTTATCTGTAGGCCTCAGATAATGGTTGAGTCTATCATATCGGATGCTGTCCATTATTCTACAACCATTGTCATTGCCACAAGTTGGGCTTGACTGCCTGGGACCCCTAGGTATGCTTCTATATTGGGTGAAATACGTTAGTACAATTTCACGTCGAAAATTGAACTGTCAGTTCCCTTCCTGAATTCCTCATAACTATCCATGCAGTGTGGATGGTTGCATCTAATAGCCACGTAAAAATTGACCACCACCATTTTTCCCACGTATATTTATTCAGTGCATGGCAATGTTTTCATCCATCTGGTCCATCCCTCCCATAAATTGATTATATGCTGCAAACAATGCTGGCCATGGGACAGATATTTTTTTTTCTGCCGACGAATATCTTGAAACATTTTTTACTGGATTGACTCTGTGACACGAGGACATAATAGTTACTACTGAGTTATCAACCCAACTGGTAATCATGTCATTCTCCTCCCTCCTCATCTGATACTCATATGTTCCTCACTTCTTTTTTTCAAATCTCCGTTGGAGAATATTGGACAGTCTTTGGGAATTCGGTTTTGTTTTATAGTTCCCGTTGCACCGTATCCTCTCTGTTGGAGATGCGTAACTAAATTTATTTCAGTGAATAGATTGTCAAAATAAAAATTATAAGGCAAATTTTTCATTTCCTCAGGAAACTTGTCTATCATGGTTACTAGCGGAGCAGATGCCTTTCCAAAGTTGATTTCATATTCTGTATTCGCCTTCCGATTTTACCCTGATACATGTCAAAGTTAATTGGGTAACCACTAGGAGTATTTAGGCACCATACCTTATAACTAAATCATATTGGTTTTCCTCTTAAAAATTGTTTACAACCATGCCTACCATAATAGGCTATCATGCTTTCATCATATGATAGATGCTGTTCAGGTTTGAAATCATCTAAAAACTTTTTCTTTAGCATTTCCTTTAGAGGATAATTTCCATAATTTGTCATTCGCATTTATCATGGTATTGCCAGCACAATGAATAAATTTCATGAAATGCACAAAATGATCCCTGAGCATTGCATTGGCAACCAGTTCATTTCTTATATCGGGGGAATTTTCCCAGAAGTGCTTTTATCCTGGAACCGTGTTATGGCCACTAATGATCAATATTCCTATAAAAACCTTCATCTCATAAGAAATCATAGGATTGGTGTTATTTGTGAAAAAAGCATATTTGGTTGTTTTTTTATCAGAAACTCTATCACCTCATCGCCCAAGAAATTTTCAGATATGTTGACTAAGGAATTATCTCTAAAGTAAGAATAGTTTGCAGAAGGAAAGGGTGGTCTTGCTACACACAAATCTCACTGATCCCAAGTTGCCGAAGGACATACTGTTTTCCTCACTTTATCTTTATGAAGAACATCATCTTCTTTTCCTCCATTGGTCACACTGGGACCGTCTTCTGAGAAACCGCCTATGTGCCGAGAATCTGACAAAACCACCTTGGCACATATTCTGAGTTGTCGGTCGCTTAGGTTGTCGACAGTACCAGCATCATCTTCATTGCTAGAATCTTTGTCCGAAGCAATAGCTGACTCGGGGGGTTCAATAAATATTTCCACTGGATCATTTTCATTGTCCTCGAAAAGTTCGAGAACTTCTTTAAGCATCAAATTCCTATTGTTTATAAAAAATAAACAATTCAAATTTCATGTAATGTCTTGCTTATCTTAATAGTAATAAATATAGTTAAAATTTTTTATACTTATAAACAATATATAAGTAAAGAAAATTACAACAATAAAAGTTAATTAAGTTAATTATGGCATCACCAACACTTTACTAAGAATAAAACATAAAATCGTACCTTATTTTTAAAAAAATTATTAATTAAAAAATTTGATTGTTTTCAGCAATCTCAAGAAAAAATAATACTAAAATCTTTATATTAGCAATTTTAAAAATAGAACTTACTTTGAATGCTCTGCCATTTCAGAAGCTTTAAAACTCGACATAACTTCACTCCACCACTGCTCTGCAGCAACTTCAAGAATACTTACTAGAATCAAATGATACAATGTTTGGAACCTTCTTCATTGATACAAAGTTGCATCATATTCCTACAGGCATCCAAACAAAGAAACAAAATAGGATTTCATATCCCATGTAAGCTGATCCCATATGGCATCGCTAGGCTTTCGAGGGTTAATGATGCCTCACCACAGTTAAGCAATTTTAATATGATCTTCATCCCTTTTTTAATGTAAACAACATATTTATACTTCATTTTTATTGTTGTAACAACATAAACAAAATAAACCTTTACCATAATAATGGCCCTGTATAGATAGTTTATAAAGGTTTTCTCAAAATCCTGCTAAAAGGCAAAAAAGCAGATAAACAAACTCCAAAATTATTATTGTTCATGCCTGTCACCAGCCTAAACTATCCTTAAGATCTTAGCTTCCCAGCTCTTCTACTTCAAATTTTGGATGAACAAAGTGAAAAATAAGTTATGTTTTAAAAGTACTAACAAAAACAGAACAGGTCTGTTATTATGTAAATGCAACATAGGTACCGACAGCAAAATAACAGATGGACAACAAATAAATACCAATTATGAATAAAATCCATAGTGGTGGGCATAATTTTGTGTTACTTCCATTATGAACAACTAATATGGAAACTGTATTTTCCACAGTTTTAACATTTCAATACTTTTGATATGATACATCATCTTCAGGTAAAGGAATGAAGTTACAGAGAGAGTATAGATAGTTTATGAGGGAGCATAGGGGGGGGGGAAGAGAATGGGGAGGGATAAGTTTGGGTAAGGGACTAAAAGTGGAGTGGGGCTTTGAAGTATTGATAGCTGTCAGAGGGAAAAGGGGTAGGTTAGTTAGGGGGGTGTTAACGGTAGATACTGGTGAGGGTTGGTAGATGGAGAGGAAAGGTTGAGGATGGCAGGCAATGGAGAATGAATATGGAAAACATGGCCATTTAGGATAGGGCGGTCTTTCTGTGAAACATACAGTATGATTTCCAGTTGTCCTAGCAAGTCCATCCTTGGCCTTTGCTTAGCACGTGTAACACCACAGCAAAGGAGCTCTCCTATAAAAGATGTTTGGCAAAGTGCAAACAATCATTCATCAATCTGAATGACAGTTTATGTTCACTCACTCTTGTTTTAAAATTTCTGCCTGTTTGTCTGATATAGGAAGCACCAAAGCTATCATACAAGAGCTTGTACACTCCACACTTTCTTCCATTTCCAATATGTCTTTCTCTAAGGATCTAATTATCCAAAAAGCTGATAAAGGAGATTTTGTTGTAATCCTTTATAAAACTGATAACATTTCCAAATGTAAGGATTTTATATCCAATAATAACATTACTCCTCAAAGACCCCATCTTATCAAAATGCATTAAAATCTGCTTTATCCACCTGCTCATTGTTATTCACTCATAGGGATAAATGTAAACTTCTGAACATGAATCCACTCCCAACTAGGCTATATGGTCTCCCCAAAATCCATAAAAACAATGTACCTTTCAGACCTGTTGTTATGCACTACTCAGCCCCTACTCACCGATTACCATATTTTTCATCATTTAGGATGCACTTTTTTCCAGTAAAATGATTTCCGAAATCAGTCTGCATCTTATAGACTGAAGGTAAGATTATTAATGCATTTAGTAGTGACATGAACCCACTTATTCCCAAAATGGAATAATTGGTAGTCATTCGTTGCAAAAATATTAAAATGGACATTATTAATAATTAATAGTGAAAAATTTGTTCATACAGTCTCCAACTGCAGTGGATATGTTCCTGGCTTGACTGCAGTTGGAGAAACCCACGGTTGGAGAGGGCCAAGGCTTATGGAAAATAGTGAGTTAGGAGTGACCCTTGAGAGGCGTACCTTAAATCTTATATTGCTTAAAAATTCTATTTATCGTATTTGTTATCATTATAATTCTAATATATAATAAAATTCTTTGCAAGAGGTCCTCCTGCTCCCTTCCTCCTTTTTCAAGGAGGTCCACAGATTACATTCCTCTTCCGCCCATACATAGCCATAAAGTTGGATTCTATTCCAGCAGCTAAGCGCTCATTATGGGGTTGCCCCAGTTGCAAGTGAGAATCGAGCATTTGAAATCGAGCAACTGGGAATAAACCCTCAATACTGCCTTGCCAACCAGCACGCTCCCGATATTGCATATATTCATCAAAATTGCGGTAACTATTGATGATAATGGTATGCAGTCTTTTTAAAAATATCTCAAGCTTAATAATTATTTTAATAACTGAAGATACCCTCTTCATTAAATAAGAAAGAAGTTACTTGCAGATCAGCATTTTTAAGTGACTGGAAATTTAAAATAATTGATACATTTCTTTTATGGATTAAAGAAATTTTACCGTTAAATAATGCCTTCTATACTTTCTATGTTTGTTATTTTTACACATCTATAAGGTTCAATTTAGTAACTTGAATCAGATATATTTGAGTCTTTTCGGAACAGGAATCCATGAGATATATATGCACTCAGCTTCAACTAAAGAAATACCTATAAAGGTATCAACTATATAAAAGTTTGTTATGAAAATTCAGTTATATACTTTCACTTGTTTTTCCTTCACTTTGGTGAAGATAGTGTTTTGGCAAATGACTTAATAAAAATTATTTGAGAAATCTTTTAAATAAAACTAATTTATAGCCAGTTAAGGGGTACACAACAATTAATGTTATAAAAGCTGTGGTGATCAAGGGCCATTACAGGAATTTTTCTAAAACACATAATTGAGAAAGACAAACTATTCCCAGAAAATACAAACAAAATAAAAATTAGCTGTAATTGGAGAGGAGATAGTAGCCGAGGGATATTAACAAAATGACAAGAGGATTAAATATTAATGCAATAAATTATGCAGAGTAAATAACTGCAAAGTGTAAACAGAGAGATGTAAATACATAATATTGAAATCAGACAGGAGCACCATTCTTTGTGTGAACTAATTACACCTAGTAGAGCATTTAGCTTCTTCAATAACATAACTTTTAATAATGATTATATTTTTTCATTATTAATGGCTGTGTGGAGAACTGTGGGTAATTAAGACTGTAGACCATTTTGAGAAAACGTAAATTTAACATAAACTAAAATGCCCGTGGATTTTATCTGTCATTGCGAGTGTTCAGTTTGACCGAAACTATAGGTTTAACATAAAAGAGATCCAACGCTTAAAAAATAATTTAAACTATAAAATGTTAGCAACATCATTTTTCTAATTGTATTGATTATATTTATTCCCTTTTCTATTAGACTGTGATATTGAAATTCACACTGCGCACTTATGTAGGGAATCAGACCGAAGAATTTGGAGCGGTTTTGCATACATTTATGTGCGAGCCGGAGCAGTTTTCCATATATTTAGGCACGAGTTGGATAACCGCAGATACTGGAAACCGCAGTTGGAGAGGGACTACTATATGTACAGTAATAATTTATACAACGTGAATTCCAATGATGCATTTTCATTATGGAGCTTCATTTCATGTCCACTCGCAGTAATTACAATTTCGGTGCATTTTTGACATTAGTCATATGTTTTAGTTCATAATGAGTCCATTGAATAGCACAATTAATGCCACCAGAACATTATAATTATGGTAGATGTGATCAAAAATTTGTAAATATAGTGAAGCCTCTATAAGTGGACACCTCTGCTAAGCAGACAGCTCTTATTACAGACACTCTTTAATATGGACGTGGACTCTTTGAAAGGCGTCTCTTTGGTATTTTCAATCTCTCTATAAGGGATACTCAGGGCTACCTAAGGATTTACGAAAGCAGGGCTTTGTGCCTAATTTTAGGGTGGTCTTCAATTTCTTTTCCTATGGCCTAGGCTCATCAATGCCTTATGTTTGACCAACCCATTCTTTGCTTTGTTTACCCTTTGCTCCTGCAAGTGCAGTCTTAAATTTCCATAAAATGCTACGAAGGGATCAAGTGACAGGCTTCCTTGGTCCCAAGAAATGACCCATTGGAACCCTCTTTCAGTTTTCCTTTGGTTCCTTGTTTCCAAACTCATTTGGGTTCGTGAGTTGCAGCCATTTGATGAAAATAAGGCATAGTGCTGTCAGTTTTCTCTACTAAATCTCACTATTCACAGCACAGCTAGTGAAGGGTTGCTGCAGGACCACTCCCTATCCGTTGAAAACACTTTCTGGTTGCTCAGATTGTACAGAAGGTGAGGGCATAAATTACCATTCAAAGATGCAAAGAGTTAACTCTCAGGGAAATATTTTCTGGAGATTCTACCCTTGCCTACCCTTGGTGGCATTTTTGGGAATTCCAAAAAATTGCACAACCTCTTCAATTCTACTAAAACCACTGTCGAAGGAAAGTAGACCCTTGGAATGTTCTCTTGCGGCATGTAAAGTGTTCATCATGATCATTCAGTGCTTTCATTGTCTTTAGTGAGGAAAATTATTGCCATCTCTGAATTGGAATTATAATTTTGGATATTTTATATAATACTAGCTGCTTAGTGCAGCGCTGCTTGTAGCATCTATAAGATATGTGCTTACTTCCACACATCATGGTAAATTAATGCAATGGGTGAGTTAATTTTTAGAAATATATTCCAAAATACTACCGAGCCCCCTGGAGGAGAACTTTTCAACTATCTCCAACTGTCCCACATTTAAGGTTCTACCAGTTACATGTTCGGCCCTGAGATGGCAGTAATAAAAAGATGCATGACATAAATATTTTCTATCAAAATTTTCTGTTCGAATTATGTTTTGCGAAAAATGCTATTAGATATTCATAATTTTTTATTTTAATGTTGTTTACTACATTAATGTAATGCAATGGAAATCAAGAATGTGCATGTGTATAATTTAAAAAAATGCATGTCTATATACTACAGTGCCTCCTGGTAGCGAACACTTAAACTATCTCTGACGGTCTCGCATTTTAGGTTTTACCGGTTCCCATTACTGCCATGAAATGGCAATATGGTAAAATTGCATGGCACTAATCTAACTAAATCTTCTTTTAAAAAAAAACAAAAGAATAAATATTTTGATGAAATTTCAATAGCATAGTTATCATGCCATGAATCAGTGTTGTCCAATAACCATTCAGGGACAAAATATAAAGGTAAATTGTCTCAGTGCAGTGAATATTATAGATGTGAAGTGTGTTCAGTCTTTTCTGACACACTGACAAAATGCACTTAATGTATAGATATACAAGTAAGTAAATTGTATTATCATGCAATGTTAATGTTGAACTAAAGAGTTTTTACTGTAAATAGTGTGTATTGCATTTACGTAATGTATCTTGTTATCATTATTTGCATCTAAGGAAAATTATTGGGTAAAGAATAATACTTGTCTCATGTAATATATTTATCCACTGTTACAACCTGCATTTCTAAGGTAATTCCAGTGCTAAATTTCCTGTTAATCTTTTTGCTTTTATAAAGCAACTCAGGTCCTGGAAGTCTTCCAGTAGCTATTGGTGGTAGTGCATTGGGGTCATTGAAATCACAAGGCTTGAAAAAAGAGCCCCCACCACCTCCGCCACCACGCCCAATTCGTGCCCATACAAGAAGCTCTTCTTTGGATCTCAACCACTTAGGTCAGTTCTTTTATAGCAAAGCTAATCTATTCAATTATGTCATTGTTGTTTAACGTACCTAATATTGCATTTAAGAAATAAAATGTTTTGCATAAGTTTACCATCACAGTAAATTATGTAGGTAGTCTTTTTTAAGGAACAGTTTTTTTTGCAAAAGTCCAATAGATTGTTTTCAGCTTTTTTGTATTAATTAATTATCTAATAATATTTGTTTTTATAAGGTTCTCTTATTTATTCTCCCATTGACTAGATCTTATAAATTTAGTTTTTTTGTGGTGTGCTGCTAACTTTCTGCCAAACTCCCAACCCATTTCCTCCCTCTCCATATATACCCGGCTGTCTGCAGCCAAGCCAATGCGAGCAGATCTGGGTATATCTAGAGAGGGATGGCTCGAGAAGGGTGGTCTATGAGATTGTCAGTAGTTGGGACAAAAACCCAGGTTGTATTATACCATCTTTTTGAACTTTGCATTTTTGCGTTTCGTAAAATTGCACTTCCCGACAACATTTTTTATGTCCATTACTTCTGTTTCACGCTGATTGTTTGCATTTCGCATCATGCGTTTGCAATGCCAACATGCATGAACTCCCTCTAATTTTTTGTTTTTAAGTTCAGTTTAAACTTTTGTGCCCTAGAAAAGGACATTATTATTATATTATATTTATAATGATCATCATAAGCAGTTTTCGAAGTGAACAAACATTATAACTCTCGACTTAATTATTTTGTAGCTCAGCTTGAACTTCACCGCCAGCGTGCAACTATAGTTTAAAATTTAAAGAAATGCCATCATTTTGGAATGTAAGGTTTTCATTTACTATTACCTTTGTATTTAGGGATATGTTATTTTGTTTTGTTAGGTTTTCATTTTATATTACGAATTTTTAATGGAAATCTAAGAATTGCTATCATCTTGTAACAAGATTTTCTGCATTGTATATTGAACTCAATTACAAAAAAAATGTTACCACTTTAATGCCTCATTTTCATTTTTTGTGGTGTATTTTGAAAAATTAAAAGAAATTTTATCACTTTCTTATGCTAGATTTTGATTTTCTGTTATGCATTTCGAACATAATTAATAAAAAAAATGTTACCACTATATAATGTTAGTGTTTATTTTGTGGCTTGGAAATGTTTGTTGCAGTACCCAAGAATACATCTGTGCATCATGTACTCAACATTCCATTTCAGTAGTTCATCAATTTAATTTAAGAATTTCCTTGGAATGAACAAAAAATGATTGAAAATTGCATGCAGAAATGTGCTTTGTAATGCTGGTTTTTCATTTGCTATTACCCGTTTTGAAGATAAGTAAAAGATTTTTTTTCACTTTATGATGCTAGGTTTTCATTTGCTGGTATGTTTTCTTTTATTTTCTGTTCAACTGCATTATTTATGATAAAAAAGGTGAATTTTTTAGGTTGGCTGTGAACCATACTCTCAAAATAACATGGTGTCTTATGGGAAAAGAGGACTTGTACTTTGCGAATTTGCATTTTGCATCAGTTTTCTGGAACCAATTATTCGCGAAGTTCAAAAAGTTACTGTATTTACCAAAATCCAAGATGACCCCAGATCTAAGACAATTTCCCCCTTTTAGCAGACTGTCAAAACAGAAAAAAGATTTTATGACCTAATTTCTCACTGACAGTATTTTCTGTATATTTTGAACACATATTCAATATAGGTATAATAGTTAATTCATTAATTGAAATGGTCTTTGACAAATATTTCTGAAAAAAAAAGAATTTAAAAATGTATTTTTAAAATTAAGACTTGATTAGTTGAATTCCGAATCGTAAGTTTGAAATGAAAAATACAATTATTTTATCTTATGTTTCATTTGTTTAAAAAAACGTCAATTAAACACATAACCGTACTTCCTATGGATCTATGAAAACTCATCATGGTCATTTCATTACATATTAATTTGTCGTGGTTAGTTCATTTTGCATCAATAAATCGCACATCAAACTGATCGCGCGTCAATTCATCTCTTGACAAATTTGTCATTGTGTCTTGCCTTCCAATTCGTCTCACAACGAAGGTCTCGTGACAAATGTCTTGCAACAAATTTGTCTCGCAACTGAATTGTCACGTGATGAATGTCTAGCAATGAATTGATGCGTGATTAGTTTGTCGATCAATGTAGTGACACACGATGAATTTATTGTTTGACGAATTGATGCACCACTAATTAAAGCATGGTGAATTGACAAGCGATCAATTGACTGCGATGTATTGACGGTATATGACTTCGTACTCGAATTTAAGATGACCCCCCAATTTTCACAATCTGAAATTTGGGAATAAACCTCGTCTTGGATTCGGATAAATATGGTATATACATTTCATTATTAAATAACATACCTCCTCCCCTGGTCAAGGTCGACACAATGACCATATTGTCTTATAAAATCTTAACTTTGGTATCTGCTGTGGTGAATTCAGCTGTTCTGTTGACTGCATATAGGGCCATGCATCTCTTGGCCTCGTAGATTGGAAGTTCTTCAGGGAACGGTAAAATATCTGTAAGCTGTAAGCTCGAAATATATAGCCCCTTACCAGAGTGTGGCATCACTATACACAACTCACCTGCTACTGGTATCCAGCGAGTGTTACGCTGATATACATGGGCTATTATAAAATATGGCAATTGAAGTGAATAGCATGCACAGGCTAAAACACTGCAGCTTTCGGAATATCTAAGGCTTGGTCTCATGGCAAAATGGACAAAATACATACACCCTAACTTTTTAATATTATTTTATTATTATGTAAATAGGTTTCACATTGGGTACTATGTCAGGTACGTACTTTCACATGATTGGGGTGTATGCCTATTCTAAATAGTTGTCAATATGCGGGAAACACCCCAAAACAATATTAAAATTTTAGGTCTACTCATTTGTATATAAAACAATAAATATTTAGTTATGTAAACACAATGAATAAAACACAACAAATACATTTTACTTATCAATTCTTGCAACGAAGTTCACAATTTTGCAATCCATACTCATTTTCATAAAAATGACAAAAAAGCATCATGCAAAAATAAAAAATAAATTAAATTTTTATTTACCAGGAAATCCTTGTTGATCTGCAGATAGGGGTGTAGTAAAATCACTTTTCATGAGGATTTGTTGTAACAGCACCTGCAGAAACCAAAGGAGAGGATGATGCAACAGCTCTTTTGAAAAGATCTGCCAGTGCCATCTGCATGCTCTTGCTATGTCTTTCCTTTTCAAATGTCTCTTTCAGCCTGTACATCTGGAGTATCTCCTGCTCAGTAGTAAATGACCTTTGTTCCATGAACTTTATGAGATTTTCACAACATAAAATAGCCTCTGACATAGTCATTTTCTTCTCCTTGTCAACTAACTCTATTTTGTCTTCACTCTCATTTATTGTGAGGCCTATAACAGCATCAATAATTTCAGAGTCTGTTCAAGTGTGATAAATGGGGGCATTTTTATCACATTCAATTCATTCCTCTATGTCATTATCACTTAGGTCTGGGACAGCATTCAATCCCTTCACATAGTGCACAAATTCTGCAATATCACATTTATCTTCAGATTAATGAAATCCAAGAAACTCGTTGTCAGTATCTCTGGAATCTTCATCGAATTTTGATTCTAGCAAAATATTATGCCAACACCGTTTTAAAAATGTGGGTGTTATCTTATCCCATCCACGTGAAATGCATCACACCACATCCTTCAATGTGATTTCTTTTTTGAATCATTTATAGCTGAATGGACCATCAAAATTTTCAATTTTTCTGATCAATTCACTTTCAGGTAACCCAACATTTTTGAAATGATTCCTTACCTCAGGTACAAGATGAGTGTTAAACGACTCACCAAAAATGTCTTGAGTGACCTAAGCACATTTATTTGCATAATAAATCATCGGGAAAATCTTAATGCCCTTGAAGACTAGGTTTTGCACTTTTCCCAATAATTATGTCTTTCAAGCTTCTACTTCTATATAGGCACAATGGCTTCTAGCATGGCTAGCATCAGCTAACATGCTTGTGGTATGCACTGCTGTCACTAAACACTAGGCAAACTTCGGCTACCAATCGGATGTGATCGTGTTCGGCATTAATTCGTCTGTTTTAAATTGCTTATTTATAAATATCTGTTAAAAATTTAACAAAAAAACTTTATATTTGCCTGTAACAATAGCCATACAATACAACTTCATAAAATTTTCGGTAATTCCCGATATTTGACATTCTCCCATTGCAATTCAATGCTTTAAAAAAGTTTAAACACTTTGTAATTCTGAATTGCCTTCAACCGCACATAGTTAGAAAGCTATTAGCGGTGGTGGTGACTTTCAGAACTACTATAGCAGATCGTTCTTCAGTTATTACAATGGCGTGATTAGAAAAATGGATGACTGTAAAAAAATACTTTTAGAATAATTCTGTTGTTTGGATGCTTCTGTTGTTTAGAATTCCGGTTAAACAATCTTCTACTATTTTTCACTTTATTAATTCTGCCTCTATATTCTTAAACATTATTATTGTAAAGAATAGGCACTTTTTCTACTTATCTGATTAACCTTTAAACACCGAATGTGCCCATACAGACACAAAATGCAATAGCTCACAGACGTATATTTTTCATAATATTTTGTCGACATGTTTCTTTCCCCTAAAAAACAAAAGTATGTAATTCTTCATTATATTTACAATAAAACATTTTTATTTGAACATTTTAATACCAATAATTCATGAGATATGTGATTTTTCCATTTAACGAACAAATATGTCCCAAAATAAATTTGGCGTTTAAAGGTTAATAGTTCTCTGCAAATAAGAGGTACCCTAAATTTCCATCTATAACATGCAGTTTGACACTCATCAATGAGTGAGGAGAGTGATTCATAAAGATAATAACATTCTTTTTAACAGTAAATTATTCTGGCAATTTTTTTACAAATTAAAATGATAACAATGCAAACGGCTCAAAAATGTTATGCTTAATTTTTGACCTAATATAACTAGGCCAGGGGTGACTACCCAGTCAACCGTAATCCACTGGCCAATCACAAAGCAACTTTTGAGTCGATCTTACCTCTTTTGTGGCATTACAATAAAACATCCAGTGAACTATATTAACCACTCATCTGAGTATTTAATTTTTTGAAACTGGTGGTGGGCATTTAAATTGCAATTGAGGCTAATTTAATTTTTATCTTCTGCAAATCAACTAAAAAAATGTTAATTATTCAGTATTTGAGTTGTTTATTCTTAAAATTTGTATCTTTAACTAATTTTACCACAATACATGAATTAAAATATTAATATATATTTATTATTACAATAAAAAATTAATTTGTTAATATTTAATGAACACAAAATCCTAAAATATGGTATAGTCATTCAAAATTTACACAATTACTCAGTGATTAAAAAATAAAAATATCTTACTATATTAATAAGGCTATGGAATATATATATATATATATATATATATATATATATATATATATATATATATATATATATATATAACTATGGAATTAGTTAAAAACAAAAGTCCTAAATATGATGCATTCGCTTACACGCAGAGACTAGGCACCCCATAAGTAATTCAATCAATTTACAGTAACGTATTAAAATGCGTAAAATAACAATTTATTATTATCACTTTCTTCTAAAATTTCAGGAATGTCTTCATCTGAAATCTTTGGCCATTTACTTGTAGAAGCCATTTCACAATATTTACTATTAGAAGGACTAAAATCTACTGAAGATTTTTCAGAAAAACAAATAGAAAAGTTGCACTGAGCTTTTGATGCTTTTACTACTAAGTTCATGGGAAAACTAACCTTTCTATGAAAAAAGCGCATCTCAAAAATAATGTTTCTGCATGGGGTAGTGGGAAATATTTATTAGCCCTGGTAAGCCATATGTGCCAAAGAAACAAAATCGATAAAAACACCACATGTGTCAAAGAAGAAAAATGGGTAAAAATTCCTAATGTCTGAGTTTGCTTGTTCATGCGAAATAGATTTGATTGCACATCTAAGAATTGCCAACTGGGTGGTGCATATATGCAACCCCACACAACACGTGAAGGGTTTCATGATGAAGCATCTAAATCTCGGAAAATTTGGCCTAAATGCCATCTGTTTGCATGAATGTGAACCTAAAGGACCAAGGAAGCTCATGACAAAATAGATCTTCATGCCCATAGAGAAAGATGAAAAAAACTTGATGACAAAAATAACCATCACGCCCAAGTGGTGGGCATTGTGCTCATGAAGAGTATGATTGTCATGCCCAGTCAAGTTGTTAAAAAATGTTATTTATTTTTCTTTAAAATGGTCCAGGCCCAAAGATTGTAGGTCAATTATTTATAATTTTAATTTGCAAAAGAGTAAAATCCTGCAAGTCAAAAAATCGATTTTTACTTGTTATCTTATGGGAAATAAAAATTATCTGCTGGAATCGAACCCGTGTTGAACCAAAGACCTGACTGCTGCCACCTGTTGCCACTTTATATAACTAGTTGTGTTGTACCTACCTGGCGAGTACTGCCCCCTCCAGCCATTTTGTATAACTAATTGAGGCGATCTGCAGACATCCCCGGCGATGCATCCATGCCGCACCGACAAAGATATTAAGCATTTTATATTAGGTGATTTTCAGTCCAGATTGTCACCTTGCCTGCTCCAGTTCCTCAGCTCTTCTACAGAGCTCATCTGGGTTTCCTGCGACAGGAAAATATCATCAGCAAATTGCAAGTGACTCATATTTTCCATTTATCTTTATACCCTATTCTTCCCTGTCTAGTGTTTTGAATACTTCTTCTAGAGTTGCTATAAATAATTTAGGAGACATGTTATCTCCTTGTCTCACTCCCTTTTAGGTCTTAAAGGCGCTTGCTTTGTCATGAAGCTGGATGGACGATGTTGCATTTTCGTAGATATTCTTGATTCAAGTAATTACGTATCTTCTACTCCTTGTTTCTTCAGTAATTTTAATGCCAATGAAGCACATACTGAGGGGCAACTCGTACTCATTAGTCTGAC
The DNA here is from genome assembly GCA_028673005.1 of Tanypteryx hageni. Taxonomy (NCBI): domain Eukaryota; kingdom Metazoa; phylum Arthropoda; class Insecta; order Odonata; family Petaluridae; genus Tanypteryx; species Tanypteryx hageni. The sequence goes on along the minus strand of CM054120.1, from coordinate 10,610,713 downwards.
TGATTATCTCTCTGGCAACTTGAATATGGTCCATCTTATTATATCCGCTGTAAATTCCAGCTTGTTCTCTGGGTTGGGCAATCAAGATGCTTTTGAAAGCATATAGTGAGAATCTTAGTGAATACTTTTTAGACTGCCGGGAGCAGGCTGATTCGCCGATAGTTATTCAAATCTTCCTTGCAACGTTTCTTTTGCAAAAGGATGATGCTTGCATTGTGCCACGACTCGGGTATATTTCTCTTCTTTAAGCAAGACAAAAATCTCTGAGAGGATTTTGTCCATACAGTTACCTGTTGTCTTGAATATTTTTGCAGTGATACTATCAATTCCAGATGCTTTTCCATTCTTTATGGTTTTGATTGCATGTCTCACTTCTTCTGGAAGAATATCTGGAACCACTTTGGTAGGCATATTTCCTTCTTCATTTACTTCCTCATTGGTAGATGGATCTTCATCCAGTTTCATGTGGAATTCTTCTACTCATTTAAGAATTAACTTCCTGCTATGAGTAATCAAACCATCTTCTAGCATCATTGCCACCAGCTGTTTCTTACCAATCAAGAGACCATTCTTAATTTTCTTATAACTTCTGGGAAGTGGATCATTTCCTTAGGGTCATTAGTCATTTTCATATCCATTCTTTTCTTCATCAGCAGTCTAGTTTTTTCAGATAACTTTTTATCTGTCTCAACTTGAACAGTTCCACCTATTTCTAGTGTGGTTTCTCTGAGTACCTCCAGTAACTTTGATTCCAGTTCTTGGTCTTCTATTAGATGGAATCGATTTTGAAGTTAAAGCTGACATTCTTCCTGTCATTCTTTTAATGCTTGTGCATTGTTAATAGAATTAGGCTTTTTTACAAGCGTCTTTCTTACCAACTTTGAATTTAACTTTATTCTGCATCGTACCAATCGCTTCCAGGTTTAAACTGGTTGAGGACTGAACAATCTTTTACCACATGCCTTATTTTGACTAGCATGTAATCAATTTCATTTTTTATGCCTTTGGGACCCTTCCAGGTCCATCATCTGTTGGGACTCTTCTTAAAGAAGGAGTTCATTATGTAGAGCCTGGTACATTCAGCAAAGTCTTCAAGTTGTTGTTCATTTCTTTCTTCATAGCTCCATATTCCTACTGCGCTATCATCATTATTTTATTCTTTTTTCACGTTGAAATCACCTGTCATCACTCTGAGAAGGCAGCTTCCTTTGTAGTACAGTTCTCCAATTTCTTGGTAGAAATGTTCCACTTCCTCATCCAAGTATGTTGAAGCTGGCCATGTACACTTGGTCTATTTTCAATTGATACCTCTTATTTATTTCAATCACTAGTCTAGCTGCTTGCTCGGATGAGCTTTCTATTTCAGCAATGTTGCTTTTCAATTTTTCTTGAATATGAATCAAACACCTGCTGTTCTTCCTGTGTCAGTTTCGCTGTATTAAAAAAGATGACCATTCTTTAGTTCCAGCAGTCCTCCTTTTCTTCTTACCTCACTAAGCCATAAAATATCCCACTTGATCTTCTCCAGTTCTTCTTGAAGTTCCTGAAGTTTGTCTTTGCTGGACATAGGCAATTGATGGTAGTTAGGTTTAGGCTAAAGGAATTGCGTAAGGTTGAGAAAGAGAGGTAGTGGGTGTTTAACCTCCAGGGATTCGGAGCACCCTCTGGCTTCATGCCACGGGCAGGGGCAACCCAGCCTCTGGAATGAGAGCTGTTTTTTAAGATTGTACATCATAGGGGGGGAGAGGGGTTCAGGCCAAAAAAAAACACTGGACCACTTAAGCATCTTTTATGATTAACTTTCCAAAACTGAGTTGCACCTTTTTTCTTAAATAGTTATAAATAAAATTTTAATTATATATTAAATGATATAGTTTTAAATGGTACACTCGGTACATCGAAAAGCATTTTATTTTCTACTCAAATGTTAATTCTGAATTACCACAAAGTTTGTCACATTCTATTAATTTATTACTTATGAATCTGCTGATTTTTACAAAAATTGTTTATACAAATATATCAAATATTGAAGCATATAAGAAGAAATAGCAATATATGAAAAACATTGTTCACCATTAAATTTTCCTTAATTAAAGCAGAAGTGCTTTATAAGATATTTTAGTATCATTTTTATATTGGTATTATTCTGCCTAAATTTAATTTTTTATAGTAATTTCAGGTAATACAGAGAATCTCATTGCTCCACCTATGGTTCCTCCCAGAATTTCTCCGTGCATGGTAGGTTTCATAGATTGTATATTTGAGCATGAAATTATTCAATCATGCTGAAATTTGTATGGCATGGTTAATCCTAAACTTTTCTCTGAGAAATTTTGTAGATATTTGTTCGGCATTGTTAAGAAACCAGTCTCCTAACCACATAATGTTTCAGTATTAAGTATATAAGATGTATAAAATTAGGGTGACGGTTTTCCTAGTGGGATTCAATTCCGATGAAGTTTTTTGGGTTTCATCATCAAGAACATATCTGATGTTCATCATTTTGCATACGTTGCAACAGAAATATTTTCCAAGTAGCAAAATCTGTAAAACTAGACCAGTATATAAGAGTCTTGGAGAAAAGAAGGAAAATTAAGATTTTTATTAGAATAGTGAAATTTTGAGTGCTCTTTTAGGCTGAAACTTATGCCTGTTTGTCAGCCTGGCTTTGCAGATTTTGCACATTTTGGAATGGGTGAGGAAGAGGAAATGGAAGAGGATGACATGGATGGCAGTGAAGAAGCAGATGAAGAGGAGGCTGTAAAGGAAGGAGAGGCAGTGATGGTGGATGTAGGTTCACAAGATCTGCTGCCTGATCCTCAAGATGCATCCAAAAGCCAATCACCAACCCATGTGCACACACATGGCGCCTTTCAAGTTTATAGGAAGCCAATGAGTAAGATTCAGTATTTTTTAATCAAAGGATAATTTCAAAAATGCAAAATGGGGTCACATAGGAACTCATTAAATGAAAACAATTTTGCTATCCTTTCTTTTATCCTTGAAATTGTATTTGATGATAATCTATTTGTTACTGAGCCATTCGTCTTGTGAGCAACACGTGTATGAGAGGATCAAACTGAAAAGTACAGTTGTTTTGTAATTTTTGTTACTTGGATTTAAAATCTTTGATTCTCCTATGTTTGATATTCAGTTTTAGCAAGATTATTATATTTTTTCAAACAAATGCAGTTCTGTTTTAGTCTTTATGGGCAGTGGCAGGTATTTGTTATCATTTGTAATAGTTTTTACGCAAATGATTTTTGGCTTAACTGGCAGTTTCATTGCTTAATTTTATTTTTAATAAGAGTATTTTTATAGTAAAAAATTCTTATTGCTATGATGTTTTTCTCCTTATCTGATTCTGATGTCACGTGCCAATTATAGTAATTAGTAGTTTTCCTTAAATTAAAAGACTGGTTTTAATTCTCTAACAATTAAAGTTTTTATTAATGTTAAACATGCCAGCAGAAAAGCAAAGATAAATGTAATTCCATTGTGGAAAGAATATGCTATATATGACATAACCGGGCCATTCTTGCAACTCACTAATAATTTGATAAGATTTTTGTAGCCAAATATCTTCAAGAATCAGAAATGTAAGTTTATATAAGATCTCCATACATATTTATGTTGGACAATTTCTATCAAGTCTGTCTTCAATATCTAGAATTGTAACAAGTTTATTGTAGCAGCACCCCTTTCTTTGATTAATGTTTTAATATCTCTTGATGGAGTACTGAACAGTTCTAGAGTAGTAAAAGTTTTTATTTTGTATTTGCTTTTTGTTAAATACATAGTAGGACATTTTTAAATAACAAAAATGTACTCGCATATTCATTTAGCGTAATTGGCATTTCAATTTTCATTTAGGAAATAAAGTTCCTAAAAGACTACAGTCTGTTAATACAGTCCCAGTTTTTTTCTTACTTTCACTTCCAATGATACTCGATTATGTTTTACACACCAAATAAAGACAAATTTGTTATTTGTCTATTTGCTTTATTTCAATTTCACTTGTTCACTTTTACCATGTTTTTACATTGGTTTGTCGCATTTCTACAGTCTTTTTCAGTGATGCGAACATTGGAAATTTTATACTTGTTAACATTACTGTTGGGATGGGTAGGATTCAGTTCACTTTGGATGGGTTTTTTCTTGGAGTTGTGTTAGGTTGATGATTGAATTTTAACTTCTGTAATCAGCATTTATTTGTTATTTTGATGTTTTTTTGCTGTTGGTACTTATGTTACATTTACGTAATAAGAGACCTTTTCTGTTTTTGTTAACACTTTAAAAAAACGCTTTTGTTTTTACTTCGCCCATCTGTGTGCAAAATTTTGGAGTAACCAGAAAAGCTGGAAAGCTAAGAATTTTAGGGTAGTTTCGGATAGTAACAAACATGAGCCCTATTGATTTTAGAGTACTATGTTCATCTGTTTGTTTGCTTTTTCGAAGGATTTCAAAAAATCTTATGAGCTATCTATATGGGGCCATTACTAAAATAAAGTTTCGTTTTGTTTATGTTGCTACAGCAATAAAAGTGAAGCCCAAATACATTGTTTACTTTTGAAAATGGATAAAGATCATATTAAAACTGCTTAACTGTGCTGAGTTATGCTGGGATTTTGCGTTTTGTTATAAATGCCGAGTTCTTATGAAAATACATTGTACGAAGGTCATTCAATAAGTAACGAGACAAAGTATTCTGTACGATGCAACACTGATCGTTCCTGACTGCGAATCTGCAGATATATTAGCTCATGTGCCCAACTATGTTTCTCCTATCTGGTTCTCTCCTAATAGTGTCGGTTGTACCATTATGACCTGTTCAAAATAGACGCTCCATTAGTTGAATGCACAATCGAAGAGCAGCACAGTGTAATATGAATTTTTAATTCGGATGGTGTTTGTGGTGCGGAAATTTATCGTAGAATGTGTATCAAGTATGGCACTAACTGTATGAACTGTAGTATAAGTGGATACAAATGTTTAAAGATGGGTGAACATGACTGAGAGATGAACAGCATAGTGGCAGACCAACTGAAGTTTCGAACAAAGTGCTTGTGAGGAACATTGAACTGGCCATTTACGTGGACAGACGTGTAATGGTTTAGGGGATGGCTTTGAAATTTGGTGTAAGCATGGGCATAGTTTTTAATATCATTACCAATCATCTGAATTTTCATAAAAGATTCCCAATGGATTCCCAAAATGTTGACAGAAAATCACAAAAACAAAGACTTTAAATTTCAGTGGTCTTGAAAAGTTGATATGAACAAAAAGGGGAAGAATATTTATTGCACATTGTCACCTGTGATGAGGCATCACTATGAACCTGAATCCAAATGTCAAAGTATGGAGGGAGGTGCTGGTGGTGTAATGGTTAGGACGTTGGCTGCTACTCGCCTGCTGCTTGAAAGGGCAGTGGGTACGAATCCTGCAAAAGTAGGATTTTTCCAAGTTCACCTGGCCCTCTGTTTGTGTGGTTTGAGGAGACAGTGCAAAGTCATTGTTCCATCCTTCGGAAGGGATGTTAAACCGTTGGCCCTCTTGGGGCTCTTCGTTAAGAGTAGGCTAATGTCAGCACTGGGTTTCCCTCCTCCCTTGTGATTGTGTTCGGTGTAGAAGGAGTTATGGCAATAATAATCCAAGAGGTTGGTTATCCAAAAATACACACAGTCAAAGTATGGAGTGGAAAAATCCAACGTCTCCCGTGAATAAAGTTCTACTCACGCTGTTTTGGAAAATGAAGGGTTTGATTTATTATCAATATTTAGAGAATTCAGGAACTGTTACAAGTGTGTCCTATGGTGATATGCTGGAGAACGAAATTTAGCCTGCAATAAGGTCTAAACGAAGGGGACTTCAAAGAAAAGGGGTTCTCTTACTGCAAGATAATGTGCAGCCACATTCGGCATGAACAACGTAAGAAACAATTGAAAAACTGGGTTGGGAGATGCTACCTCACCCATCTTACAGCCCTAACCTCACCCCTGTCAGATTTTCACGTTTGGTCCCATCAAAAACACATTACACAGAAGAAAATTTGCAAACAACGAAGAAGTAAAAATAGAAGTGCAGAAGTGGCTCCAAGGTCAACCAAAACAATTTTTTGCTGATGGCATCAAAAAGCTGGTGGACAGATGGGATAAATGTATTTTGGTAGAAGAGGATTATTTTGAAAAATAGCAAAAATTTTGTATCTTTATAATTAAGCATTTTACAGTTGTTAACATTTGTGTTGTTACTTATTGAATGATCCTCGTGCATTATAATAATGTATTTTCATCGCTAAATCTAAAGTTTGTTAAAAATCCATATACGTTAAATATTTTGAAATTTTACTTGAACATTCTAAAAAAGCACTTATGGACTAAGCCTTTGCATTTCTTTATTAACTTGTTTATATTTGGGCTGGCTGTTCACCATATAAGGTTTTGGCGTCATTAATTCAATTATGATGCACCATAATTATTTTGCTTCATTTATAGTGCCAAATAAATGTGTTAAATATTTATTTAATTATTAAAATGATATTCATAGTTCACATAATCCAATCAGAGGTGCCACTCTACTAGAAACAAAAAAACAAAATTTCTGTCTATCATGAAAATCAAACAAAGTCGTAATTTACTTTGAACTTCATAAATTTCTTGTAAGATTATTTAATTGTTGCCAGCAAAAACAATCTTTGTAACAGCTGAAGAAAATAAGATCTGGTATAATTACGAGACTGTTTAATTTCCATTCGTGTGCATCCAGCAAGTAGTAAATGGATGAAACTGCATTAACTAGTGTTTTCTAAACAGAAAGAAGTAGATGGTTTACAGCAAAGGAATGAAGGTAAATGTAAAGATTACAACTACTTAGAGAGAGAGGTTTAAAATAATTTTTGATTGATTTATTATAACTGATTAGAAAATAAATCAATATGTTATAAAAAATTTGATATTTCCTTGGCATCAAATTTCTTTCTTTGTTTGGATGTTTTATTATTTGGATCTTCAAAAAAATGATCTTCTACTGTAGTAATAAATATTCACCCTTAATTAGTCACGTGGGGTCAATATGACCCCACACAAACTATTTTTATCAATATAATAAAAACTATAAGGTATATTCAGGCCATACTTGTAGTATCCTTATTATTTAACCTCCTAATTATAATGTAGCATTTTTGTTAATTTTGAAATTACTGGTTCACGTAACCAAAGCAGGGGTGCCACAATTACAAAAACAAAAAATTGATGTTCCATATCTCGTAAAATATTGAGAGGATTTCCCTGAAAATTGGTGCACTAGACGTATGGCCAGGGAAAGTAACAAAATGGTATAAATGGTGCATGTAACCCAAACAGGGGTGCCACTCTTGCAAAAACGAAAGTAACGGTTTCCATATCTCGTAAAATATTGAGCGGATTTCCATGAAATTTGGTACACTGGACATATTGCCAGAAAAAGTAAAATAATCGTATAAATGCTTCCCGTAACCAAAACAGGGGTGCCACTATTACAAAAACAAAAGAAATTATTTTCTTCTATATCCCATATAATATTGGGCGGATTTTCATGATATTTGGTGCATAGGACTAGCAAAGAAAGTACAAAATTTTTTAAATATATGGTACGTGTTTCTTGCTTGTTTTGTTAGCAATGACATTCTTCTCATCAAACCTCTAAATATTACCATTATAGCAATAAACCAAAAGGCATTGAATGTGCAAACAGTGTTAGTAAATAAAAGTTAAAATAAAATTTTGATTTGTAAAATTCGTTTTTAATAAATATTCCCACAAAATATCATTATAAACTACAGTATTTTAATTTAAAATTTAATTTTCTATGGTAATAATAAAATAAAATGTTATTTTAGTGTTACTTTTACAAAAAACAATTTGGGGTCATATTTACTATTTGAGGAACTTTTTCTAGCGTGACTAATTAATGGTTAAGTAGATACTAATAAACTAACCTTATTTTCAGTAATGCTTATGTGTATTTAACCTTTTTGCTGCCATGCTATATCTGGCAGGTATAGCCAGAACTGCCACGGTCATTTTTGCAATACAGTAAACCCTCCACATTTGCGACTTCATCATTTGCAAAATTCTCAAATTTGTGATGTACCCAGTGTATGCGTACTCAACATTCACGACCCCTTGGCTTCGCAAATTCGCTAGTTTGTCGCAAGATGATAGCTTGGTACACAGGCACGCTTTGCTCCTCTCTATTTCAGTCTCGGATCCAGTGTTGCCAGATATAGCACAAACACGCTCAGTGTAACTTGTTGAATTTCTTATAAAGTAGATATCACATTTTGTCTTATTTTTTACATCATATATTGTGCATTTTTACGTATTCTTAATTCCAATGTAAAACGTTTCCTACCATTATATTTTCAAATTGGCTTGAAATGAGACCGGCAGACCCACATTTATTGTTATGTCGCAAGTTTATTGCTAGTTATAGCTTACATAAACAAATTGGACCAATGTGGACATGAGAAGCACTGCTCCGACACAGAGAAGGCATACCTTTGAAATGAGCAAGCATCTGATAATGTTGGCTGCGTAGTGCGATCTGGTGACTGGGGAAGCGCTAAACTCTCACTTCATTCTGGCACCACTGCTCAGATCTCAGTGTCATAGTACCCCTCACAATGTAAAGACCACATGACACATTTCTTTTTAATTTTGTCATTTATTTGGTTTATTTACCCTTACTTGCCCTTAATCATGCCTAAGCTAAAGCAAGTTGCTACAAGTGCTTCTACTCCAAAAAGTCTGAAGAAAGTGATGCACTTAAGTGAGAAAATGGCAGTGTTAGACAGACTTTGCTACAGGTGAGAGTGCGTCCACAGTTGGCCGACATTTTGGAATAAACGAGTCTATAGAGAAAAATGAAAAGATGATCAGGAATAGTGTTGCAGGTAGTGCTCCGATAAGTACACAAATGGTGTTACAAGTGTGAGATAAAGGAATAGAACAAATGGAAAAAACACAATCTGTGGATTGAAGACCAAACCCAGAAGAATATTCCTCTGAGTGGCTCTGTCATTTGTACTAAGGCAAAGAGGCTATTTGATCACTTTAAGAGGAATGAGCACTCAAGACCATCTAATGATTTTCATGCCAAGTAAGAGATGGTTAGCCAAATTTAAGAACAGGCACAGCTTGCACACAGTGAAGGTAGTTGGTGAGTCAGCATCAGCGGACCATGAGGCTGCGCAGAGGCATTCTGAGGAACTATATAAGCTTATTGAGGAGAAGGGTTATGTGCCATAATGGGTCTTTAATGCTGATGAAACTGGATAATTTTGGAAAAAATGCCCAAAAGAACATTTCTTTTAAAAAGGGAACGATAACTTTTCATCTGTGCCTATGCTTAGGAGACTACATGGTGAAGCCTGTGCTGTTGTATCGCTCCTTGAACCCACATGTGTTGAAAGGCAAGAATAAGAATTGGATGCTCGTGTTGGCGTGCAAATAAGAAGGCATGGGTAATGGCAGCATTATTCTTGGAGTGGTTCCATGACTGGTTCATCCATGAGGTAGAAAAATACTTGGCATCCAAGAAACTTGCATTCAGAGTCCTCATTGATAATGTTCCAGGGCATCCACTTTACATTAAGTTTGCACATCCCAACGTGGAGTTAGTTTTCCTTCCTTCTAATACAACCTCTCTCATCCAACCCTTAGATCAAGGTGTTATTGTGGCATTCAAAGCCAACTACACAAGACACTCCTTCAAGCGCATTTGCAATCGAGGATGACCCAGCACTGAATGTTACAACCTGTTGGAAAATGTTCAACATTGTGGACTGTATCACCGACATCCAATAGTCGTAGGCGAGATGAAGCCATTTACCATCAATGCTGGAGGTAACTGTGGCCAGAGGTTGTCAATGAATTCACTGGGTTCCCATCCATTAGCGATGATCTGCAAGACATCGCTCAGCTGGCGCATCAAGTTGTAGGAGAAGGCTTTGAAGATATGCAGCCACAAAATGTGGAGGAGCTGATCAAGTCCCACACTGAGGAGTTGACTGAAGAGGCCCTAGATAAGCTCATCAATGAGGACAACTGAGGAAGAGGAGGATGCTACGTGGCCTACTCTTAACCTCAAAGCTCTTGCTGAAATAATGAAACTGCAGCGGGCATTGATAGACATAGTGATGGAATGCGATCCTGTAATGGAGAGGAGCCTCAAATTTAAAATGGAGATTGAGGCTACATCCAGCCCCTACCGCGAAATAAAAAAAAACTGCATAAAACAGCGAAACAAATGACCATCAACATGTTTTTTCAGCCCAAACTTCCTACCTCGACCATACCTCACATACATCTTAATATTTTGTAAATGCAATAGATGAAGATGATCACAATCACTTTGTCTTTCCATCCAATTCATCACTGCACTAATGCTATCCATTACACTGCTAATTTTTGGGATCTCAAGCTCACTCGTCTCTTCATTCTCACTGTCACCGTCCGATAAATGGTCCTCCTTTGCTCTTTCGCGGCTCTGGACTTTGGCTACAATTTCTTCATCGTCCTTATAAACAGCGACGGGAGCTTCATCATTGTCACCAACCCAGTCTCACAGGTCATTTACCTCTATTCTTTCGCCAAGAGCATTGGAAGCTTCATGCACATCTTCTTCCGTGAAACCTATAAACTCGTCTTCTTCTCCAACACTACTACCTGCTGCAGCGATGCTCTTCGACCAGCAATTTTTAATTGTCACAGAACATATGTTTTTCCATGCCAATCCTGTATTGTAGGCCACATTCTTAAGAGTTACCAATTTTATGAACTGTGGCACAGCTCTGAGTTTACAAGAACAGTGAGCAATTCCCGTCGATAGTAGGCTTTAAAAGCTCTTATAATTCCTTGGTCTGGCTGGATAAGTGCAGTTGTATTTTTTGGCAAAAACATCGCTACTATTTTTCCATCTCTCGATTTCAGAAAATCGGCTGGATGATGTGCAGGGCAGTTATCAATCAGGAGTAGAGCTTTTTCGTCCAGTTTTCTTGAATGTAGGTAACTCTTTACCGATGGCACCAAATCTTCATTTAACCATGACATAAAAATGTCGCGAATTCTTACTGTTTTTATAAATAACAGGTAGCAATTTCATGTTAACATGCTTGAAGCATCGAGGACTTTGGTTTTTTCCAACACAGAGTGGTTTTAATTTGTGACTTCCCATTTTGTTTGTGCAGAACAGCAACGTCACTCTTTCTTTGCTCTTTTTTACACCCGATTTATTTGCCGACTTATTCACATCCAGTGACTTGTTCGGAAGATGTTTGTAGTACAGTGCAGTTTCGTCACAATTGTACAATTGCTCTTCATGGTAGTGATGCTCGTCGACCAACTTATGTAGAGTCTCACGGAATTCATTGGCTGCTGCACTGTCGTATGAACGAGATTCTCCTTCTATACTGACTTTCGTTACCCCGTGACGAATTTTCCATCTCGATAACCAGCCATTCGATGCATTAAAATCATCAGTATAGCCAAGTTGGTTGTGAAATTTAACAGCCTGTGCCATCAAAATTGGTCCAGATACTGCCATACCTTCACTCCATTTCTGCACAAACCATGTATACAAACATTTGTCAGTTTCACTAATATCAGTAAGTCTGGCCTTTTTTCTGTTAAGACCTATTTTATCATCCATGGATAAATGATCGTAATTTGTCTTCTTCTTTCATCCAACCACAAATTGTTCCTTCAGGTATGCTAAACTTCCGGAATAAACTAGCTTTCGAATCACCACGTTTTACTTGGTCAATGATGTCCAACCTTTCTTTTATTGAGTACATTTCTCTTTTGGTGGACATAATTATAACCCTAAAATAATAACAAATTAATAAAAATTAATAAGATAAGAGTTAAAACCACACATTCTGCATAAAACCTTTTCAAATGTGTTTTTATTTACCTTAGCACATGGTATTTCCAACGTGCAATACTATTTCCAACACGAGTAGTTTTCTCCAGCTCAAACAAAATGCTGATCAAAGACTGATTTTGCTAAGTGAATAGTACAAATGGTACAAATATGAGACAATATAGGGAATCTCTATAGAAAGTCACATGTAATGCCACATGAAATACTCCGAGGGATGCCAAGACGCAGTAATTTGTTTACCCCACCACTGCCAGCAACCTATCGCAATAAATTCGAACCAAGCTGTTTAGGTAGAAAATAACTCGCGGTAAAATTTGAAACAAAGTTGTTAACAGAGCAAATAAATAGAATCATTTTGGGGACATGACTAGACCCGTGGTATATCCGAATCTGCATAATAGTGAGGTGAGTTATAATGGGGTTTTACTGTATTTACCTTTTCACTCATTATTTTTTGTCGTGCAGTGAACCTAACCCCATTTTTCCCATTGAGTTCTGGTCTCAACATCTGCGAATTCCATATTTGCGAGAGTTTACGGGAGCGTAACCCTTGCGAATGTGGAGGGTTTACTGTATCTTAGTAAAATTGTTATACATGTTATTTATTAATATTTTACCCTAATTTTTTCATATGTTGTAGCAATAATTATAATTTCGTATATATTTTAATGCATTTTAGAATATCAAATATTTTTTTAATTTCAAATTAGTTATTTTTAATTTACATTTTTTAAAAATAAAAAATAATTTTTAACATTAAGGAAGATCATTACGTTTAATAATTACTCTGATAGTTATTACAAAATAATAAAGAAAATTTAATTATGAATGCATTGAAAAAAAATTGCACTAAATTTTTAAGAACATAATTACAGTGGAAACCACTTAACACGAAAATGGATAACACAAAATATCAATTAACATGAAATACATGCTAGGTCCGTTCCAGAGCCTATGCTTTTCAATGTACATTTATTCGCTTAACGCCAAACGGTTAACCCAAAAATAATTTTTGGTCCTAATAAAATAAATCCACGGAAATTTTTCGGATAACATGAAATGGCAGTTGAAACATTGTTTTCCCATGTTCTCTCAACCACCATTTTCCCAAAACCCGCAACCCTGCCTAGATTTCCCATCAACGCACCAGTACGGAAAATCCTACTACCTCACCTACCCATCCTCCTATGCCTTTCTCTGTCATTGACCATAGTAGGGCAACGACTCTCAACTATGCACTTCCGATCTCATTGCAACTCGCATTCAGCCGTGGAGATGGCCCCCACTAAGAGTATCCATCCTTTATTCCGGGCATTGTCGCCACAGTAAACACATTCCTGGAACTGCCATCCGTGGACGATAGAAACGGGTTTGCAAAATCGGCCTCTTATCGTAGTTATTATTGGTGGGTTTCTCCCAATGCCTACCTGTCATAACTCTCCAGATCCCTGTAAATAACATTCTTGAAATCTTATACCCTCATTTGATTGTGTATTTCTGAGTGAAACCATTGCCGTTTTTAACGAACCAGTGTACGAAATCTTTTCTATTCATCGAGATAATTTTGTTTTAATTTTATATTTTTATTAAAATTAAATAATCCATATTAAAAATGGCCAATGAAGTCCATAAGCAAAATGCACTGCCGCTAAAAGTGAAAATGCAGCTCCTGGAAGCGATTGATGCTGGTGATAAGTCCAAAACAGACATCTGCAAAGAGTTCGGAATTCCAAATTCAACTTTGTCGACAATAATTATTATTAAAAATCGCAAAAAATTAACGTTTTCAAGAGAAGCAAGTTTGATCCAGAACAGAAGCATCTACATACAGCAAAGCACAAAGATTTAGTTGCTGTGCTGCTCATCTGGTTTAAGCAGGCAAGGGCACAAAATGCTCCTATTTCTGACCCGGTTATCCCCGATATAATTTTATGCTTTAAAAATGAAAAATTTGCCTTTTGAAAAACAGGAAAAAGAAAATTTCTGATATGAAATCTATTTTAACTAAACAGCAGAGCATTTTTACCAGACCAGTGCAGCAATCAAAAAGAGCAACGATTGTATCACTTAAAATTTCGCATTTGTAGGCCAAGAGGATAAAGCCTTTTGAAGATGGCAAGATTGCAAAAGAAGCCATGTTAGCAATTGCTGACTCACTTTTCGAAGATTTTAAAAATAAAAATGAATTTACCTCAGCAATCAACACAATTCAGTTATCAGCAAGAACAGTTACAAGAAGAATTGAAGTTATTGCAAGCAATATGGAGAAAGAGTTGGCAAATGATTTACAAAATTGTATTTTCTTCTCGTTGCAACTGGATGAGTCAACAGACATATCAGACACTTCTCAATTGACTATGGTTGTGAATGATTTTTCAGGAAAGGAAGAATTTCTAAAAATTCTTCAATTAAAGGGACGAACAAGAGGTGAAGACATTTTTCAGCTTTTAAAAAATGTTCAAGAAAGTAATATACCATTAATGAAGTTGACCGCAATTACTACAGATGGTGCACCTTCGATGACAGGTTGTGAAAATGGATTTATTACGTTATGTAAAGAAGACCCTCTCTTTCCAAAATTTATTACATATCACTGCATTATACACCAAGAAATGTTATGTGCAAAAGTTCTTCATTTTCAACATGTCATGAAAACAGTAACAAATATATTAAATTCCATAAGAGCTGTACCAATGCAACACCAATTGTTTAAACTGCTTTTACAAAGTGAAGATGCCGAATTCGGTGATCTCCTTTTACATACCGAAGTTAGATGGCTCAGCAGAGGCAAAACACTTGTGAGGTTTATAAATCTCATAAAGGAGGTAAAGGAATTTCTCATGTCAAGAAATGAATATTATGCAGAGTTGGATGACAAAGCTTGGTTGATGGATTTTAGATTTCTTGTTGATATAACTATAAAATTGAACGAACTGAATATGGAGATGCAGTGGAAAAATCAACACATTGCAAAAATGATGCAGTAGATGCATTCAAATGTAAATTGGCATTGTGGAAGTCTCACCTAGAGAGAAATTCATTATCACATTTCCCGAATTGAAAATATATTATTGAGAGTTGACTAATGAAAATGTTACCACTGAACCATTTTCACAACACATTGAAACTCTCCTGAAGGAATTTAATTTTAGGTTTCGTCAGTTTTCTGAAGTACAACCCATAATAACATTATTTGCTAATCCGTTCAATTTTATGGACAATGATATGTCTGTTAATATTGGAACTTACTTTAATATTGTTAACACAGAGGACTTAGAAATGGAAATAATAAATATGCAGAATGATATTATTTTAAGGTCACATAAAAATGATGAAAACTTTGAGAAAATCGCTATCCATTATTAAGAAAATGTGCCCTAAAAATATATTCTTACTGTGCTTCAACATACATTTGCGAGTCAATTTTTTCAAGCATGAAACACTTGAAATCCAAGTACCGATCAAGACTCACCGATTACAATTTAGACAACTGCCTAAGATCAGGTATCTCGAGTTATGTGCCAAATTATAGCAAGTTGGCTGAAGATATGCAGTCCCAAGTTTCACATTGATTTATTTTTCATGTTTTTATAATAAATTCTTTAATAGTTTTTCTCTTATATATACAAAAATATCATTTTAATAAATATTAATACACATCTACTATTGTTACTTCACTTCATGCCCCCAATAATTAAAGTTGCGCCATCATAGATAAAGAGGTTGCTGACCACTGATACAGAGAGATATCAACTGATCTTTCTTATGCGCCCTTCACATCCTCAGAAATATAAATTGTGCCCTCGTAGGTGAAAAGGTTGCCGACCCCTGGTGTAGACACTGAAATAATTGAAAATCTTCAAAACAATGGACTCAATATCCACATCCAGTACATCTGTTTCATGCTGGATACAGCTATGCAGAATGTGTGCAGGGCAACCCACTCCTATTAATTACCATCCCAACAATCTTTGAAAATTGGAAAATACATTATTTCCATTATATCTCCTAACCCCTCCAAACATGGTGTTACAATTATCCCCACCAAATGCAACACATTTCTGATCCAGGCCACTTTTCAACAATGCATCAAAAACATAGCTAGAAATAGTAGCTGCTGTCTCATCTGGCATGCTATTTAACTCTATTAGTTTAACTTGTGAGCCACCATTTCTCCAATCAAAATAATGGACAAGAATAAGAAAATTTTTTAAAGATCCATGATTACTGTCATCTGTAGAAACTCCAAAAAACTCTACATTCTGCAGAGACTTAACAACTTCCTCATCAGAGTGGACTGCTATGAAAGAGTTAACTATGGCCTCAGTCTTTGTAAGATACTTTTTTAGCAATTTCAGAATCAGAACATAATTTCAATATATTTGATGAACAGGACATTGAGTTGTAGCTTTGGTGATGTGCCACTGTATGAAAGGCAAGGGTATCTTCAGCAACACAAACACATCAAGCCTTTAAAGGGCGTTTACCAAAAAGTCAGTCATCTTGCTGGAAGATTTCTCATCTAATATTTCTATTATGTTTCTCTGAGCTCAAGTGGATGCCCAAATCACCTGAACCTTTATTGACAACTGAGATGTAGATTCCTGTGCTGCAAACAATGCGTTCTGCCTCCCTATCTGCTCTGCCCTTTCGAAACTCAGGATATTTATTCCTCAAGTCATCTGGAAACTTGCATTTCCTTTTTGGCATGATTGGGGTTCCTGAATTTATGTAAATTAAAGATTTATTCAAAGTTAAAATAGTAGAAATAACAAATTATTTGAAGGAATGGCTGATTCCTTCATCAGTTGAAAATTTAAAAACTATTACATTCATCAGAAAGAATAAATTTATGAAATTTTTAAAAACTGTTTGAAGCATTAATAGTTGAAACATTTAAAATTAGAGAGCGATTTGGATACAACTGCAAGTCCTAGTAAAACAGTATTTTTCATTAAAATATTACAAAAACTGTTTACTCACAATATAAATAATATCAATTGTAGGTGAACGGATGAAATTCCTTTTTACTCAAACTGCTGAAAGAAGAAAAGACAATATAAGAATGTCTCTTAAAAACATGTGGCATCATATTTTCAATTTAGAATAAATTCACTTAATTAGAATGAATTGCAGGAAAACATAAATAATGAAAGGCATACAATTTATTTCGAACTGTCTACTAAACAAGAAGGTACAGCAGAATTGCAGTGAGGAAGCCAAACTTCATAATCAAACTACCAACCAACTGCAAATGACTCTGAAATCTTCACGATTTCTCTGTTGTTTACAATGTTTACAACCAGAAGTGGAGATACTTGGGGAAAAAAGCTCGTATGTTACTTCCACAAATGCTGATTGGTGTATGCCTTGCAAACCTTTTACCAATAGTAAGGATCGGGAGATTTTCAAATTATAAGTGCCAAAATTCTGGACATTTTCAAAATTTTAGAAATTCCTCCCAGATGGTCCATCATATGTCAAAAATGAGGACATGTCCGGGGAAAATGAGGATGGTTGGCAGCCCTAACCCAGAATGTTTTACACCTAATCACGGCTTTTTTTAGAAACCTTATTTTACCTAGATTCAGTCTCAAAAAACAAGGGTGTGGCTTATATGCGAGTAAATATGGTAATTGGACAGTCACCTGGAGCATTGTTTCATAAACATCACGTCATTCCGTGGAGTCTGGATGGTATGATGAGCCAATAAATTCATATAAGCAGGCTCAGCACCCAGCATACATTTAAATGTATGCAAGGCCATAAGTAATCACATTAACCAATTAACTATGCCCAAGTAACTTTACAATATTTTTCCTTTAAAATGCTTTTTATTTGAAGGTTTCAACAGTAATAGTTTCTGAGATATTAGAATTTATTCAAACATAACCATAGGCATAACATCGGTTTTTTAGAGGGACTTTTGGTGATCCCAAGCCCTGCTGCCCCTCCCCTCCTCCTCCTCCCCTCCCCCCCTCCTCCTCCCCCTCCTCCTCCCCCCCTCCCCCCCCCTCCATAGTGGGCCAGATCATCCAAAATGTTGGCCAAAAATCTAATTGTCATCTGATTTGCATGAAAATTCATATATGGCGCTTTTAGGGGTCTCCCATTTTGAATATGATATGAAAAGTAGGAAATTCAAAATGACAACCAATATGGCGGACTTTTTTCTGGAATTTCATCTGATTTCCATGAAAATTCATATCTGAGAGTTATAGAATCGCTTATTTCGAATTTAAATATGGAAAGTAGGATATTTCATATGGTGGAACCAATATGGTGGACTTTTTTTATGGAATTTCTCCCTAAGCATAAGTTAACTTATATGTACCTGGCATTTTTAGGGGTTGCTGATTTCAAATATAATATCAACAACAGTATGAAATTCAAAATGGTGGATCCAATACTGCAGACTTCTTCTAAAATGTTGTCTGATTTGTGTAAAAATGCACACTATAGCTATAAGTATTTTCTGCATTGGTGTTAAAATTTTTATTACATATTGGTTCAGACATTTTGAATTTCCTATTTTTCATATCATATTTGAAATGAGCGACCCCTAAAACCACCAGATATGAATTTTTATGTAAATCAGATGAAAATTGGATTTTTGGCCAACCTTTCGGGTGATCTGGTCCGCTGTACTGCACCCAGAGGCAGATTTATTATAATTTGCAAGGTGCCGCGAAGTGGCAGCTAAATTTTTTAGGGAGCATTGTAGACATGTGCAGAAGTTGCTCTAAGAAAAAATCAGACTGGAGATGAGTGGAGAAAAAGTTATAGACCTCATCAAATCGGAATAATATTATTTCACCTTCCACGCGTTCGAGGTTTTTAAATTGCATCATGACACTGCACATGCAAATGCCATTCTCTAAATCGATCATGGTTATAAGAACCCTATATAATGAGAAAACTGAAGGCATACAGTACAGGTCAAAGCACATATGTTTCTCTGATTTATCTCACACTGAATCTTAGGCATGAATGGCAGGCCATACGAGACAGCAAGAGATTAGTTAAATTGGCATCCTTGAATCAAGGTCAGAATTGCTTCGGGCTCAAAAAATTTCACTTAATCTTACACTGAATATTATTCTATTTTAAAATGTGTAAATTTCAGCCTGACTGCGAAGTTGAAAAAATAACTTTTGTCCGCTTCTAGAAGTCGTTTATCCCACTGTGCTCCCCCCTCCAGTTTTGTTACCATTAAAAATGCTGCATGTCATGAAAATTCGTATTATAATTTATATTGAATCGTGTCTTATTCAGTTTGTGACGTCCACAGAATGAATATCAAAAATTATTTGGTGAATAGTATTCATGGCAAAAATAGTTTTCAAACAGATGTATGCGGGTAATTTATTTTTCTTAATCAAGTAACTAAAATTGTTTTACCAAAAACAGCAACACGGTATTCTTGATTAACAAATTCATGACACAAATCAGCCACGTGAAGTTCATCTACCCTGGATTTGTAGACATTCATGGTTAGATCGTAGATGTGTTTTTAGCTGCCGCAGCATTGAAAAAGGTCTCTCCACCATTGCTGTTGTAGCTGCTACTACCAGGAGCATCCGGAGCATTTTGAAGACTTCTGGAAAAAGTTACTTGACGGTCAATGGCATACAACACAAAGCTTTGTATGCGGACATCACACTTAGTAATGTGGACGGGGGAGAGTCACCTTGCAGCCGGTTGAACATCTTCATTTCTGCACCCAGCCTGTCCGCGTTGATGCCATATTGTAGCAGAACTGCTGCTATATCTGCATCCCATTCTGACTGAGACACGAGCACGCATTTCTCAAGTTGCAGAATTGGCCTCATATCATCCTGATGAAACCTGGCCTGAATTTCAGAAGTCAAATTATTAAGAGCATTGACTAAGTCCTCATACAGCCTTTGGTGACTTAAACATGAGCGGTAAGACGGCGTTAGAAACCTGCTCGAACCTCTGCGGTGGCTGCCTCACCCTGGGGAGTTTCACAGCTTCTAGGTCCCAGGCTTCCACCTTCTCTTCCATTGCTGCCCAAAGCTCATTGAATTTCTTCTTATACCTGAGGGACTGAAGCTCACCAAGAAGAACATTGATGACCTCAAGGACACCAGAGAGCATGATAGAAGGCTTCTGCAAGATCATGCTTACTCTTTTGCAGGGTGCAAAAATGGTGTGTGCAACGAGAAAGCCGAGATAAGTTCTGCCCTGTTCAAGCTTCTCGGCGTATCCCGCTGATGTCTCTACCGACTGAGTGCTCTCATACCCAGATGGCTCAGCACGTGGAGATCCAATGGACTGTAGGCACTCGATCACCGCCGGATAAGCGTCCAAGAGAGCTGTGATGGCCGAGTTGCAGACAGACCACTGGGTTGGTCAAAGAGGCCGCAATACTTTCGGGCAACTTTCTGGACACTCCTGAGCAATAGCGGCAAACTTATCTCGCCTACTAGAAGATCTACTGATTATTACCGCTATTTCCCTCGTCCACATTAAGCAGTCCCGGATGAGGTGCACGGCCTTAGCGCAGTCTTGAAGGGCAAGATTCAGGCTGTGATTGCTGCACTGCACATACACTGCGAGAGGCTGCAAGTCCCGGATTCGCTTCTGAACTCTCTTGTTTGCCCCACTCATGTTGCTACCCTCATCAAAGCACTGCGCTCTCAAGCTCTTGAGAGGCAACTGAAAGCAGCACTAGGCATCCAAGATAATTTCTGCGAGACGTTCACCCATGGTGCATGCCGTTCAGTACAAGCCCAAGAAGAGTTCGTATACTTCCAAGTTATCATAAGCTGTTCGAACGTTCCAAGAAACTTGCTCCTTTCCGCTGATGTCTGACGTCTCATCCACAATTATAGCAGAGATACCAGCCTGCCGAATCTCTTGTACAACTTGTCAGAGAATCATGCGGGCGGCCGTTTGCATCATTTTGTTCTGGATGGAGATGGAGATGTAAAGGATTTCTTTCTCTCAAGAAAAGTTCTCAAGTCAGGGACATAATCTGGAATCATTTTTATGAGGTTCATGAAGTTTCCCTCATCAACCTCATCTCCACGAAAAGCCGTCCAAGATAAAGTGTGGATCGAAACATTGCCGCCAGAGCCTGCACCTCTCCTTGCTGTTGACAATGCATGTTGTAAAGTTTGATGCTGGTCACGGTCTCACTTTCCGACTGAAGGCACCGGACCGCCTCAATGTGCAATGCACTGCTGTTGTGAGATTCCCATTTATCTCTGCACTTTTTCCAGGCCTTGATACCCGACGTCACAAGAAGTGATTTTGAGCTGTCCTTGTGTACACCAGCTAAGCACATTTTGTTTTTCTTGATTGCTGTGACACACGGATAGCAGATGACGGCTTCTGCTTGTACATCATAATGTAAACAGGGATACATTTAAAACCACTTCATATTGAAGTGCCGCACTCAATCCTTTTCAGGGTTAGAGGGCATATTCATGGGATGATACGGCTTCAAGTGGCTGAGCACTCCTTGTGATTCAGGTTGCACCGCATCATCGTTAGAAATATCATTATTATCCACCATGGAAGATTCATTCTCATGCTGTGCAGGAAGAGGCGATGGAGGACCATTAGAGTTATCATCCATCATAGAAGGTTCATCCTCATGCAGTACAGGAAGAGGCGATGGAGGACCATTAGAATTATCATCAACTATGGAAGGTTCATTCTCATGCTGTGCAGGAAGAGGCGTTGGAGGACCGTTAGAATTATCATCCATCATGGACGGTTTATCCTCATGCGGTACAGGAAGAGGCGACGGATGACCGTTAGAGATATTATCCACTATTATCCACTAAGGTTCATCCGTATGTGGCATATGATGAGGCAACAGAGAACCTATTGTGCATCTCACGAAGTCCGTGCAGTACAGGCGCTTATGGAAGATCCTCTCTCTTTCCCATGTATTTTCCCCATACATCTATCTCTCTCTAAAGATAGCCTCAACGCAGCCTCCCTCAATATGTCGATCCGAGTATTGAGATTAAAAATCACATTAAAATACTAAATATTGCTCTGTTTTCGTTCTTTTTAAGATTATTTTTTTGTATTTCGTAGGGAAAATGTATCGTTTTATCGTACTACATAATCTCAATTCTAAACTGAAAGGAAATCACTCAAAGCTCCTAATAACGAAATATCTTTCTTTTTCCATACTTCCGAGTTTCTCAGATATTAAAACTGCTATATCTCTCTCCCTTTATGTCCAATTTAAACAAAATTTTTCATGTTACTTCTCATACGGTTCTAATGGCAGAAATTTGTTTTATTAGTGATAAATGTTTCAATTTTACACTTTTAAAAATTAAGAAAACATTACTTTCACTCGAAAATTTCGAAATATGACACGATATTATCAGTCTCTGGCTAACTTACATTCTATGAGATTTGGGTGGCACAATAAGCGAGTGAAATGATCAGCGATCTTGAAATATTTATATGGTTTTTATTTTGAGATGATATGTTGTGTGGTTTGCCTGACTCCTTGGTCCCCCCCTTGTTACGCCTATGAGCATAACCATATTGTTTTTAAATATCCCAAATAAATATGGTCGTGAGATCCTATGGCAGTCATTTAAATGCCGTGCAATAAAGGTTAAAAAGTCTTCCTGGAAATGGAATCTATACCGCTAAAAGGGAAATGGGAAACAACTTAAGTGTGAGTGACATGGAAAAGAAGGGATATATTGCTACACTAAATCAAATCTGGCAATGAAAGTGAAGTCGCATGGTTGTAATTACTATCATATTGGCCCGACTATAACATGTTTTTTTCCTGAAATGGCATTGTAAAAGTAGCACTCGCATTATGTTCAAGGACTAATGATTTTTTTAATAGTAAAAACACTTAACTCTTTGCCTGTTTGTATAAGAGGTACACAGGGTTGTATCTACAATTTCGGAGCCCCTATCCATATAAGAAAATTGTACAAAATTAATTTTATATTGTTCTAATTTTTAATTAAATGCAGCACATCTCATCATAAGATGTGGCTAAAATTAATTTAATTTGACATTTTTCAACATTAATGTCAACCTGAAAGTTTACTTAGTGCTATTCAGAGCTTGAATATTGTGTGGTAAACCTGAAGACTTCGGGTGAAACCTGCAGAGGAGGCAACCCTTGTCATGCATGCAACCTAAAACACATCTAACTCCAGTCATCTATTGAGAATCATTTTGAAATGAGAAAAAAGTCTGCTATGACCAGGAATCGAACCCGGGACCTCCAATTGCTAGGCGGGTATTCTACCACTGAACTATCGTAGCTTTACAGCTTATGCCTGTCTGCATAGGATCTTCAGATCGCTTTATTCCATCCAGTCATCTATGAATGGGAACCTCGCTATGTGGATGAGGAGTTTTTTCACATGAGTAAATATTGGAAGGTTAGGAACAAACAAGTCCAAACACTTAAGATGGGGATTTCTGTCTTCCTTTCAAACGATGAAATATTTCATTTCCATCAAAATTTCACCACTCCAAATACCTTGAAGTGGATGAGGGAAAAGGAGCAAATTTGCACCTACCTTTTTTCCAGCCAGCAAACCCTCAGTAGTCATTGAACTATAGCTATCAGTAAGTCGGCATATTCTTTCTGCTTACTTTTGCGAGTTTTTGCCCATCTGATTTTTTATTATGGATGACGATCAAGGTAGGAGTGCTGATGATCATATTGAGAAGAGAAGTTCATCTAAATCCCAGGATAGCAAAGGTGTCAGGTGAAGGTATGATATGAATTTTAAAATACTCGTAGCTTGAGAGGCAGAAAAAAGTAACAATATTCAGGCTTTGAAAAAGTACAGATCCCTGAAGTCAACCTAAATATATGACGTAAAAATTTAGAAAAGTACACATGTGCTAATTCAACAGGAAAGGCATTCAGAGGGCCATCAAATGAAAGATTCAAAGAAGTTGAGAATCGTGTTTTCGATTTCATTTTAGAAATGCGAGTTGAAGGTTTTCCCATCACTCGTGAAGTGATAGCGTTGAATGCTTTGGAAGTGGTAAGGGAATTAAAAATTTCACAAAACAAATTTAATGCAAGCATGGGCAACTATGATAACTCGGAACCTGATACAACTTCGAGTGATGAAGAGGTAAGAGAGGATTCAGATTCGGTAGTCAACTAGTTAATTGATTAAAACTTTCACAGTTATTATTATTATGCTTTGTATGTTTTCGGGTGACTGAAGAAGACTCTGTAAATGGAGATGAAACATTGGCGAGAGCCTAATTATAAGCATGAGATTACCCTAAATACAGCGCATGATATTATTAATGTTTATTAATTATTTAAAGGTAAACACAAAAATTTTATGGTTTTCTTGATTTTATTCATTATTTTCTTGAAAAACTTTCAAAATCTTAGGAGTCACATTATATTCGAGGTCGTGTTATATTTGAGCTAATATGGTAATTTCCAGCATTCTCTGTATAATTGACTGTGCAGTTGCATTATGCTTGGTTTTAAAAAATCCCACAAGGAAGTATCTAAGTTGTGCCTGTTTCCAGTCTTTAGTGGCTGAAATGTAAACTAGATCAAGAAAACTTGGCTATGTCACGTACTGAAACGAAAAAGTAGCCTGGCCCAAATATACTCAGGCTTGTTAGAATTTTCTCCACTTCTGGGCCTAAGTTAACTTGGGCTAGTCAGGGAAGTGTTTAATGTAAGTCTGATACTCTTTGAGTTCTTCTTTGTGCTTGAGACTAAATTGAATGTGGCTATAAACATCTCTGGAAAAATCCTCTATAGATAAAGGTAATTTCATTTATCCATGTGAAGCATGCTAGGCAGAGGAATGTCATTCTTCAGTAATGGTTTAAACAAATGATACTCTTACATTTAGTTTCCACCATCTGTGGCAAAGCCTATCTTATTTATAAAAAAATTCATTTGTATTACATAACAATCAGATCATTATATAATGTGTTAACTATAGCAACCTATAGAGGGATGAGACCAATAAAGGCATCAAGTACTGATCTATAAATTAACTTTCTTGCAATCATATACAAAAGTTTCATGCATCCTTGATCAACAGATTTGTCAACTATAAAGGATAATTTGTTTTTCTTTGATTGCTGAATTAGTTGCTCATTTCCTCTTCAAGTACATTGTTCATAAGTGCTCTTACTGTTGTTTTTCCAAGTGCTAGTGATTCTCAGACAATAATTTGTTGTGGCTGTGCCTGGTGCCACCGCTCATTTTGTAGTGGCTGCATTGTTAAATTTAGGGTCTAACAAGGAGAGACTACGTACCGTGGGTCGTCGATTTCGACGAAACTGTTTTGGGTGATAGAATACTTAAAATAAGAAGACCTGTGTATCAACTTTTAATTGAATGGGCCTTAGTTTTGGTAGAATCTTTTTATCTTTTTGCAAGATTAACTGTGGCTAGATAAAATGCAATAATAGGCCAACAATGCCAAGCAGGTGGGTTGGCAGAGTGGTTACCGTACTGGCTTCTGAATATTTTGTCCCAGGTTCAAATCCCACACCTAGTTTTTTTTTCATTTTAATTTATTGTATTATTATTTATTTATTAACTTTATTATGTTATTATTTGTTTATTATATTATTATTGATATCATTAAAATCGATGCATAAGAGCATATTGGTAGCTATTTCGATGTGAATTGACGTCCAAAAGAACATAACTATTAGATTCGTGCTATTCGCCACTTGAAGGGGAAGTCTGTGTACACATTTTTGGATGATAACTGTCATAAAAGCAAGAAAAGCATTCATAAGGCTTCATAACTGTTTAAAAAAATTGAATCAATTCTGTTGTCATTTTACCAGATTTGGGGTACGTAACTACAACGTTTAGGAACTCCTCTTCCAACTGCCTCATGGTTCTGCTCACTTGAAGCCCAAACATTTCTTCAGGTTCTTACATATAAAGAAACACTTTGGGTAGCAAATTTCCTGAGGTGGTGATCGCATACTATGCCGTGATTTTGTTCATCTCTGATATATCTCTGGACAGCCTTTTTGCTTTGATGGGTAAAGGTTTGCTTCATGTCAACTCTGTATTCACATCCAGTTTGGTCGGTATTAATGACGTAGTCTAGGTCATAGTTGGGTATTATGCGCAATGTTTGTTTTTGGAAATCCTTGGCAGCTTTTCAAGTTTCTTCCAAAGACGTTTCATCTTTTTGAAAAATGTAGTTTGACTTTTTGCTGTCAAATTCAGAATTCTTTCTTGAATTTTATTAGCCATGCTCGAGATGCAGTGAAGGTGAACCCCAGCGATGTATGTTGATAGGCTGCAGCTAACACCCACTGGATGTAACTTGGTCCTACCTTTTCCTTGCTTTGCAAAATCTGTTTTATATTCAGTTTTTAATCATGTTATGTTTGTCCAAGCACGTTCCTCCTTTCACACTATCTTTACTCCACTGTGATACTTGTTCTTTGCGTTTCAACAGCTGCGATCTTCGTTCCTGTAGCTTTAGATTTACAATTCATATCGAAATATCTACCATTATGCTCTTGTGCATCAATTTTAATGAAGTAAATAAATAATAATATCATAAATAGATAAATAATAATATAATAAGTTAATAACCAAATATTAATACAATAAATTAAAAATAATATAGTGGATGAAAATGAAAAAAAAACTAGGCATGACGTGGGATTTGAACCTGTGACAAAATATTCGGAAGCCAGTCTGGTAACCACTCAGCCAACCTGCCTGCTCGACATCGTCAGCCTATTATTGAATTTTATCCAGCCACAGTTAATCCTGCGAAAAGAAAAAAAAATTCTGCCGAGACTAAGACCCATTCAATCAAAAGCCGATATACCGGTCTTCTGATTTTATGTATTCTACCACCCAAAAAATTTCATCAAAATCGATGACCCAAGGTACGTAGTCTCCCCTTGTAAGTGATATTTGGTATTCTACGTAAGGCACCTAAGAAATTTAACAAGATAAAATAACAATAACATATTAATAATAAAAAAGGTGACATCACAGTATCCATTGAAATCTGTATATTAATAATTCCTATGTTTAAAATATAATTTTGCTGGTGGCCACACTTGAGAATCACTGTGCTAGATTTTCCACATTATTAGAATCTGGGCAAACAGTTCTTAATAGATTGGCAAGATGATCTGCAATAGCTATGAACAAATCTTGATCTGCTATAAATTCAGCCATGCTAAGATCATCCTCTTATATACTTTCATTGGATTTGGGTATGCTCAACAAACTTTTCAATGTACTTGGGCCTTGTCATGCCTTGTTTAGCTCTAAGAATGCATTCCAAATAGTCCTTGCATTAAACACAGTTTATGACAGTGTTTCTCAACCATTTCCATTCCACGGCACACTTACACAAATAAAACAAGTAATGTCGTCACACCACCCCCATTTTCCAGTGTATCTCTCGCTTCTCACAAAATTATGTGGCACATCAGTTCTTATATGATGGCATACCTCTGTGCCACTGCACCATGTTTGAGAACCACTGGTTTATTACATAGTTCTTAATAGGATCAGTTCACAGTTGTATACAGATTGCTATTTTAAAAATTAATTGACAAAAAATGCATAAATAAACAAATATTATTGAAAATAATGTTAGTTGATTAATGTTCACTTAATATTAATTACTATTACTAATAAAAATAACACATGCCATGTTAATGCTTGCTGATTTCCCAGATAAATGAACACTATGAATATTTAAGTGGCATATATAATTTGAAACCACCTAGAACTGGCATTAAATGTTGGAGAAGAATCGGCTCTCTCTTTTTGCTTTAAATGTTCACATAGAGAAAGGGCTTTATTGCAGATGACTGCTTGTCACTATTCTGAAGCTATCCCTATTAAGTGCAATGTTATAA
This sequence comes from Tanypteryx hageni, assembly GCA_028673005.1. NCBI lineage: Eukaryota > Metazoa > Arthropoda > Insecta > Odonata > Petaluridae > Tanypteryx > Tanypteryx hageni. The sequence goes on along the minus strand of CM054120.1, from coordinate 10,582,906 downwards.
ACAATTTGTTTAGTGAAAATTTGATCAGCGCAATGACCTTGTGGAATGCATCCTTTGGGCCAAACAAGGCATGGCAGTATATTTATATTTTCTAATTTTTCTTAAGATGTAGTGCTTTATCCCAACAATTTTTCCCATGTACTAAGTTCATAAATCCTAAGTTTCCCATAAATCATAATTTAAACTTGTTTTTATTATTTAGAAGTGTCTCGCTCTGGTAAGGGCCAGGAGTCAGGGGCTGGATGGTCTGAAGTTCAGCGTCAGAGGCATCGTTCAGACCCATCAGAGATGTTGACTAACAGGTAATTGTAAAATTGTTTGTTTGGTTGTAATTGCAAGACAACTGCATAAAAATTTTTTTCTTCATAAGATGATTCTTACTGAGGTAATTAATTTTGGTTTTGTCTGAGAATTAAATTTCTATTCAGATACAGTAAAATCTCTGATTAACAAATTTCAAGGAACCGAATTTTTCACCTATTCGTTATTCGGTAGTTCGTTGTTCGAAAGTGCTGGGCATTACATGACTCTAGGGGCCGTCTGACTATTAGATTATATGGAAGCAACAGGGTTATTCAAATGAAGGCAAATGCAGTTGTTACGCAGATATGGCACATTCTAACCAAACCCTGTACTAAAATGCGTCAATTACACCTCTTGAAAATTATATAAGGTAAGAACTGACACAGCCTTAACAATTGTCGGAAATTCCTACTGCGTACGTCACAAAAATTTCTTTGCAAAATCTTTTCGATCTCTAAGATCAAAACTAATTTACACAAAAATGCACATGAGCCACCTCTTACCACGATACATATGTACCTCATTGCTGCGAAATACTGTCAAGCACCCAGTTAGAATTTGTGACCCCATCAGTAGATGTCCTGTTAACTGGATCAGGTAAATATATATTGGAAACATGATACCTTTTAAAATAATTGTTATTTTGCAAAGTAGAAAGTCAACATTTTTTAAAAAAGGAAAATATAGTCTTTTGTTTTGCATTTTACCGCATCTCCCGAACAATTGCAGTCTATTTTCCTGAAGGAGCTCATTGGGTCACTACACCCCTCGGAATACAGAATATATTTTTTTATCATGTCCAATGCCTCACTTACTGTGGCGGATTTTGACCACACTTCTACATCCTTCTCCACATGTGCAGAGCCCATTTCCGATCCTTCAGACACCACACATGATTCGTCCATTGTACATGTCAGTAAAGCATCATCGACTTCCACGTATTCTTCAAAGGATGTATCCAAGTTCATGGTCTCCTGTAAACCCAAAAATCACTTTCTCTTGGCACCTCATCATCATCACTTTCACAATCGAGGGAAAACAATTGTTGACGGCAAGACTTTCTTTCAGGCATCACACAGTCACTGCATTGCCTACAATATGTTCCATTTGCGTGTTGTTACATCGCTGGAACCCATCATCCTGCGCAACAGAGACTACTTACATTCTGCATTAAAGCCTCTTCATAGACGAAATGACCCCCTGGTCTAGGGGCTGCAATTTACTCATGCAGTTCGGAGTGAAGTAAATGATACTCACATTTCTCAAAGTTGCTCCCTCCAAATTATGGGCTGGGCATCTGTCGAGAAAAAGAACTATTTTCCTATTCTGCCCTCCCATCTGCGCATCCACTCCAGTTAGCCACTGCCGGAATAATGTGGCCGTCATCCATGCACTTTTGCTGCTGGAATAAGGGCAAGGCATTCGCCTCACATTTTTAAAGCAGCGGGGTTTTGCAACTTTGCCTATGACCAGCGGCGGCAACTTCTCCGACCCATGCTGTTTGTACAAATGTGCACCGTGAAGTGCTCTTTGCTCATTTTCTCCCGACGGCACGCCTTTCTCTTCACATTCAGTGTACAATCTGGCAGGAGGTTATAAAAAAACCTGCCTCATCGGCGTTGAATATATTTTTCGGGCTGTAGCTCTCGCCGATTAAAATGGGCAAACTCTCCCTCCAAATCTCCTCAACTTCTGGGCTAACCACAACCTCCTCCATAAATCTTGAGGGTCGTTAGGTTCCACCTCTTAAATTTGTGCAGTTTTCCATTGGATGTAATGAACTCATCCATCTCCAATTTCAGTGCCTCGAGCCTCACCTGCTCCTGTAGGATAGGCTCCGATGCCAGGATTAATTTGGCCCATGCCTACGAAGGCCAGTTAAAAACTGCCCGATCTAGGTCCTCATTTACGCAGGTCTGGACACGTTTCCTCTCTGGACCCTCCACAGCCGTGTTCAGAATGTCATAACACTGCCCCAGAATTGTTGACAGCATCGAGGGTCAAATGCCAAATTGCCGAGCAACTTCTTCATCCCCTGGTCCACTGCTCTCAATATCTCTATTTTCTGCTTGACAGAAAATTGTCACCATTTGGTTCCACGATCAGTATTACATTCATTCTGGTGTTCTGTCTTATGACAGGTCCTACCAATCATTGATTGGTTTTGACTAGGGTGTGGTGTGGTGGTTTATCGTTGCCTTCCACACCGAACACACACAGAATGGAGGAGAGAATCCCAGTGCCGGCATTTGCCTACTCTTTGCAAAGAGCACCAAGGGGGCCATCTGCTTAACATTCCTTTTGAAGGACGGAGCATTGACTTTTGGGTGATCTCCTCAAACCGCACAAGTAGAGGGACGGGCGACCTTGGAAAAAATCCCACTTTCGCAGGATTTGTGCTCGGTGCCGCTTAGCTTAGCAGGCCAATGCCCTTGCCATTACACCACTGACACCTTTATAAATTAAAAATCGACATAACTTTTAGGAAAACAATATAAAAGTGTTTAGGTTTCAAAGAAAAGAAGTAAGTAAAAAGCTCACACTTTTCCTCAATCAACAAAAATATTTCCTGAAGCCATAGAGTCATATGCGGTGAACGTATTCAAATGTAGACAGCATCCTAAACGAATTGAATTTTCTTTCATTCTTAACACTGGAACGAGGCATTTAGTCAAATTATTTATTATTATATAAAATAGTAGCAAAATTACTGAGAAATTTTAATTCCTATATGTTTATCTTTTTTCTGAAAAATTTCTTATGTTGAAACATTTCTCTCAAGTTTTTTTTACAAAAATTGTCAGCTGCTGTAAGTTTCAGCATTCAGATATAATAATTACATTTTATACATTTTTCTTTCACTTCAGAGATGCGTCTATGCAGCCATTTCCAGATTACTTTTTATTGTTAACCAGAAAAGAATGATTAGGCAAAATTTATTTAATATAGTAAAAGTAGGCAAAATTTAACAGACGTAAATTTTTATGCAAAAATTTAGGCTTGATAAATAGATTTCTACTTTGCCTATAGCATAAGCATAGAAAAATTATAGACATGAGAAGTTCAGGAGACTATTTTTTTAATGAAGATTAGAGGAAGGGCGGGGAATTCCAGATACGTAATGTTGGATATCATCTACCACGTCTAGTTGATGGTGCCATAATGCGAGAGACTAAAAAACTACCTTCTTCTAGCTCGAGAAGAATGACTTGAGCAGTCACCGTTTTTGTTGAGTGAACGGCAGCCTATTTACATCGTGTTGTTTATGTTATGGCAGAATCTGCTTTTTTTGAGTTAAGCAATGTTTCTTTAATTATTCATATTCGTTAATACGTATTGCAGCTCAAGATACTACGTTGGAATAAGCATAATTTCAACTGCTAGATGCACTGTGCGTGAAATTCGTATTGTCAACAGGTGTTGCATGGCAACTGTTAAGGCATAGAAGTGAGGAGGACGTAAATTTTGGATATTAGATATTAGCTGCAACTTTTCAGTTATTCTTAATTTTTACAAGTCAAAAGCTGCTATACAAAATGAAACATCCCAGGAATGTCTAAAATCAATTAACACGTTCACGGTGACGTGACCCACCGGTGGGTCATGTTACCCTTAAAAATCATACCTTTTTTATGCAGGTGCTTCTTAGGAAGTTTTTTATCTTTAGCTTATGCCCACAGGGATGTTATTTTATACAGCATGTCCGCACTTTTGAATTATTATTTCAATTCAAGAAAACAAGAAGAATGATTTTATATTATCATAAACAAATAAAAAATACCTCAAAAAGTGAATTGAAAATATAATTATTGATAAAAACGTGCATCATTTACTATTAAAAAATACAATGTTACACTATAGGAAAAGATATATTACATAGAATGACTCAATAGAAAATGCAATACACTGGCCAATATATATTAAAAACAATTAAATGTAAAGACATACATGATATGCAGTATACAATGAAACCATATATAAAATGATACACAATATAAAATATATCTAAAATGGTACAATCTAAAAATACGTAAAAATGATACACAATATAAAAAATACATAAAATGATACACAATATAAAAAATAGGTAAAATGTTACACTACAAAAATAAAATACAGTTGCAAATATAAATTGATATACATATAACTATTCTTGAAAACATTATTTATGTATTTCATTGAAACACGGCAAGCACATTGTAGGCCGCCCATCACAATCTTTACAAAATGTTTGCACTTTTTTGTATTTGCCCGAGCTTCTTTTGTCCCCTTTTCTCGCCAAATTTTCTCATAACAACTCAAGCATCTCCTTCTACATTCTCTTGCTGACCCTTCATGTTTTCCTAAATGAAGAACTGTTTTTTAGTCCTGGAATGTCCTGCACCTTCATCACATCCACCTCTACTTTCATCTACCTCCTTTTGTAGGAGGCCGTCAATAACATTTTACCTAAATTTCAACATTTCCATTTTCTTATTTTGACCATAGTTATTATAAATGACCCAAGAATTTACCATACATGTGCCAAGGAGAAGTTCTATTGCCACTTTTTTGTACCATTTCAGTGACATTCTAAGGCACTTTTAGTAAGAGGACATTTAGTCAGAAAAATCCACACCATTTTTAGCTATATTATATGCAATCACAGATTGCAGCTTCATTATATTTCCCCCTTTATTTTTTTGTGAAACAGAATAGACTAAAATATCTGTATAGGCAGGATTAGACGTAATCATGAGAACAGGTCATTTATCTTGCCATTTCATCACTCTCACGCCATTTTCATTTTCTCTTGCAATAATTTCACATTTTTTTAGTTTTATGGCACAGATGTGTTTGGGATTACCACGCCGATTTGATCTCAGTGTTCCACAAACATGCCTTCTTCTTCAAAAGGTATTCACTAAGACCCACACTGGTATAAAACTTATCTATATACAATGTCCTGCCCTCGTCCAAAAGTCCCGCTATCACTACCTGGTGAGATTGCTCAATTCCACTCGCACCTGGAGTATCACTTTACCCTGCATAAACCTTTAGATTATAGGTATAAGACTCAGACGTGCACAATTTATAACACTTCACCCCATATTTGTTAGCTTTTCCAGGGAGGTATTCTCTGAAATAAAGTCTGCCTCTCCAAGGAACCATCTATTATAATATTTTCACCTGGAGTCAGTGTTGTTTGGAATTTTGCACAAATTAGGTCTAAAAGTGGCATTATTTTTGCTAATCTATTTGTATTTCCTATTGGATCAGCATTGTCACTGAAATGGAAGCACTTCAACAACAACTCAAATCTATCATGATTCATCGAATTTTGAATCAAATCATTGCGGTCAAGTGGTTTGTTTGACCAATAGAGTCTCAATTTTGGCAGTTGTTTTATACCCATTGTAATTAGGATGGCAATGAACTTACATATTTCACTCTGATTTGTGTCTTTCCATTTCCACATCCTAGAATATTTGCTTAGCACCTGAGAAATGATGAACTGATTCGTATATCTATTAGTCTCTTCAACTATCAGGTTCAACACTTCATCATTCAAAAAATGTTTATAAACACTCACCGGTTCTGAGAGATCCATATCCACCAGTAAACCATCATCACCAGAATAAGGGTATTGCCGAACACTCTCTGCGCATGCTCCCCACACGTTTGAATCTCTGACGATATTATCACTATGTTCTTCAGAAGATAATTCTTCTGTGCTGTCCTTTCTTGAAAATAGCAAGTCACTCTCTTCACCCAAATCTGGCAGTTTATACGAATCTTCAGATTCAGAAAAACTAGACATTGCAACATCTGAATCACCCATTGGTTCCACTGACGTTGATTTTTTGTATATGAATTATTTCCAAAGATTCAATATTTCAAACTGGATACACAATGTCACTCGTACAAAAGCCAGAACAAAAATATCACTAGTTCAAAATTTCCTAGAATAATATAGATCGAGGAAGTGGAAGGGAGAGATAAAACTTGGCCTATGAGAAAGAAATAAGAATATCTGCAAGCTAAAGATTTTATTGCATTTTCAAATAAAGGGCTATGCTGCAGAAGCCACAGTCAATGTCTCTTGTGGTGGCTCAGATTGAGTGATGAAAGACCTCCACCCATGCATGTGCTGGGAAAGTGGTGCTACAGAAATAGATAAACAACACGTATTGCATTTTTTCATGGATGTGCCACTGGTGTGCCATGACATATAGTACTGGAATTGTTTTACGAAGTACCATATACAGCGGTCACAAAACCTGCATTGGTAGGTCTAGTAGTTCGCATTGCACACGCTCACGGGCAATGCAGCGGGACCACATAGATAATGTGAGACATTCCAGAAACTACAGAATTCATGTGTACAAAATAAAGGAGGCATTTTGATTTTTCAAATGTTGTCTAAATAATAGCCGGTGATTATAGAGTGTGATTTCCCAGGTGTAGTTTTACAAATATACATATTTGTAAAAAAAATACATCCGGGAAATATATTTTTGCACATTTTATTACTGAATAATTATGCTGAAAAAGCTCTCAAGAATGCAATGTTTAATATTTTATATTCTTATTTGTTCAATATGCATAACGACTTTTTCGAAAAATATTTTCGTAGAAACTGTTGGAAATTGAATGTTATACTGCTAAACAATATTAGTTGATCTACGTGAACCACAAGCTTTAGATACATAATAAAAGAGATAATAGACTCTTAGTAGATGCCATTTACTTGCTTTAGGAGTGCCAAGACATTTTTTTTGTAAAATAAAAACATTTTAAACTTAAAAATTATAAATTAAAAAAATCTTTTAAAAAAATTTACGCCCCTGGGGACGGACAGTAAAAATGCCTTGTGCCACGAATGTGTTAAGCAAAGGGAGAGGGGCCCTCTTATTCAGTTTTTACCTGTAAAAGCCCAAGAATAGCAGGTCAGTCTAGATATGTGCAATGTTTGGAATTTTTTCAGATGCCTAGGGGAACAAATAAAAAGAGAAAAACCTTAAATGCTTGGAACGATGAAGACATGGTAGAAGCAATCAAAACAGTATGTGACAATAAAATGGGATACCTTTCAGCCTCCAAAAAATATAATGTCCCTCGTTCTACTCTATTTGATTACATTCACTCCAACTCTCAGCCTTCAGAAGCCGTTCACTCAAAATTGTGGCATAAGCCAAGTTTCCCTCCAGCAATTGAAGAAAAAATTGTCAAAAGTTTTTTGGATGCACCAGAAATAACGTAAAAAGGTTTGCATAGCAGCTAGCTGTCCAAAATAAAATTCCAAATCCATTTTCAGTTCAAAAAGAAGTTGCAGGCAAAGACTGGTTTAAACGGTTCATGAAAAGGCATAGCGAGAACATATCGTTACGTTAGCCAACTGGAACATCAATTGCCAGAGCGAAAGGTTTCAACAAAGAGAGTATGGGGAAATTCTTTGATTTGTATGAGAAAGCACTTGAAGCTCATGATTACCCACCATCACGTATTTTTAACATTGATGAAACCGGATTAACTGTAGTTTAGAGCAAACATCCAAAAATCTTTGCTTTCAAAGGCAAACATCAGATTGGAGCATTAACTGCAGTTGAAAGGGGCTCTTTAATAACAGTTGTATCAATGAGTGCAAGTGGAATTTTTGTTCCACCACTAATAATTTTTTCTCGGAAAAATTTCAACCACCTTCTTACTAGAGCTCCCCCAGGCACTATCTTCAAATGCCAGCAGTCTGATTGGATCAATTCTGAAGCCTTTATGGATTGGTTTGAACACTTTGTTTCTGCTACAGAGCCATCCACATCAGATCCTGTGCTACTGATTTTGGATGGGCACTTCAGCCATACCAGAAACCTTGATCTCATTGTCCAAGCCAGAGAATGTCACGTCACAATAATCTGTTTACCACCTCATACAAATCACTGGCTTCAGCCATTAGACAAAACATTTATGGAGTCGTTCAAGCACTGTTACAGCAAAGAAATAAGACGTTGTCAAATGCAAAATTAGCGTGCAGTAACACATTATGAAATCTCTGAATTGCTGCAGACAGGTAAAATTGAAATCAATCCCGTCAATGGAAATATTTTCCAATATTTTGAGTTTGATGAAGCTGAAGAATGCAATCCGAATGCTGCATAACCATTACAGTCATTACTAGATGCTGTAGCGGCTACTGAAGAAAGTGCACCCTCTTTCAGCTGACCTGATTCTGTCTGCAGTCTCTTCCATCAACATCACCTGCTATGTTCTCTACTCCACAGTCCACACAATCATTCGCAGTTGCTGGCACATCAGGCAATTTTTTCCTCCCTGAAGATATATTCCCTGTGTCGATTTTAAAGAAAACGGCATCCAACCGAGGCAGACCAAAAAATTCAACTGCTTTGATAACAGGGTCTGCATATAAGCAACAGTTACAAGTATCTTTGTATAACGTGGCCAAATGAAATTTGTTCCAGAATGCAAAACAGAATACAAAAAAGAAAGGGACTCTGAAAAACAAAAAGCTGAAAGATGCTACATCAGAGGATGACAGCCAAAATCAAAATGCCAGTTGTGCTTACTGCAGAGGAAAATTCTCTGATGATGTGCAAGGAGAACAGTGGATACAACATGTTGCATGTGAGGACTGGTGCCATGCAGACTGTTCGGGTACAAAGAAAGACGATTTCAAATGTGATTTCTGTTTGTAGATAATCAATGCATAACGGAAGACAATACATAACTTTTTCCAAATATTTCCTTTTTCATTGAGATTATTTTTTTTCTTTCATAAAGTTAAGAGTGCTTTAATGTTCAGCCCAGTTTTTCCTTGATTCACATAGCTAAGAAAGTTTTGTACTTACATTGTTCTTGAAATGTATTTGTTTCTAAACAATTTTCAGTTTATGTTCTAATCATTGTTGCATATCAAAGTACCTTACATAAATCCAGAATGCAAATCTTATCCAACTCCACTAGAAAGCGAAATTGACATTTTAAAGTGATTTTTTGTTTTTTTATCTTTGAATTCTTGTGGCCACCCTTAGAATGGTCCCCAATTTACCGCGAATCAATGCAGATTCTTTAACGTATTATAGATATGTTTGTTGCTGCACTAAACATTGCATCACATGATCAGTTTTGGAAGGTAATGTCGGATAGTATCCGACATTATCCTCCACCTTTCTCAGGTCCATGTTTTTTACTTTTTTGCTCCAATCACAATATCTCTGAAAAAGATTCTTTCAGCAACTAGGGCTTTTGTGTACACTAAGAGAGAACCCTAGGCGACATTTTGGCAAAATAAATTTCAACAACGAACATACTGACAAAATTAATTTTGAATAATGAAATGGTATCTGACAACCCCCTCCCTTCCTCTAAGTTTGGATACAATTGGATGCCATTTTGAGTCAATATGGCAGGCTGAACATTTTAAAATTGCAATGATTTTAACCAAATTCCACAGGATTGCAGATGTAATAATATATATATTGGGAAGTTGTTTTTCAGGCTGTTCTTTGAGAAACTAAAAAAATGAATTACCCATTCATAAATCTCAGTACTTTTGGTTTCTTAGTAATAGCAAATAGAGCTTGCTTCCCGATTTAATAAAAAAATTGAATCTGGCGATCCTGCATACACCTACAGCAAGATTGAGTATTGCGCTTTAATTTATCACAAGATTGTCATTTATTGTAACAATTTACAATTTCAAGACTATTTATATGATCTAGTTTCGTGAAAACATGGCCGCATGGACTGATAAACTATAACCTTACGTTGAAAAATAGCAGATGAAGAGTAGAAAATAAGCGTCGTGAATCACCATCCACCACTAAATACTCTATTTACTCGAATCCAAGACAAGGTTTTTTTCCAAATTTCAGTTTGCAAAAATCGGGGGTCATCTTAAATTTGAGTTTGAAGTTGTATACCATCAATATATCGCGATAAATTGATCGTGCATCAATTCATCATGCTTTAATTCATGGTGCATTAATTTGTCACTCGACAAACTCATCGCACGTCAATACTTCGATAGAGAAATTCGTCGCTTGACAATTTCGTTGCGACACAAATTCATTGTGAGACAAATTGGAAGGCGAGACACCATGACTGGTGTAAGGCAGGGGGATACACTTGTTGGATTGCATGTCACCCCTTGCCATACACCACCCAATGTGACTCGCGTAATTCGCAAAGAGAATTGCGATTTATTCTGGTATTATCAAAATATAAAGAAAATATGTTTTGTGGAAAAGTGGCCCATTGCCGTTCACCAGCCACGATGTATCGTGACAAATTTGCCAAGAGATGAATTGGCATGCGATGAGTTTGTCGTGCAATGTATTGACGTTCGAAAAACTGACAACAACAATTTGTTATAGAACCGTAGGAAGTATGATTACGTGTTTAATCGATGTTTTTTAAACAAATGAAATGTGATAAAATAACTATCTACTGAAATTTTTCATTGCAAACTTACGATCCGGAATTCAATTTATAAAGTCTTAATTTTAAAAATACATTAAAAATTTTTTTCAAACAAAAATTTGTAACAAACCATTAAAATTAATGAACGAACTAGTATTCCTATATTGAATACACGTGTTTGAATTAAACACCAAATACATTGTGAGAAATTAGGTCAAAATCTTTTTTCTGTTTTTACAGTTTTAGATTTGGGGTCAACTTGGATTCTGGTAAATACGATAATATGAGCAATGAATACTTAAAGCTTTTTTCGTACTGGAATTCCTTATCACCTTAACGCAGAAAATCACCTTGGTCAAAAAACGGTAGCCGGACTCGACGCCGACAGACACCATGCCAACAGACACTATGCTGACAGGACACTATGCCGACATGACACTACGCCTAAAGACACTATGCCAACTGAGCAATATAAAGTCAAATAATCCTACTTTAAAATTTTAATAATTTTGGTGTAGTTTAATTTTTTGACCGGGGCCCTAATAGTAGTACTCCACATGTAATATGGCAATTGTTAATCACAATCGAATGAGAATTTTAAATATATAATGAAATCTATCAACTAGGAATTTTTATAAAAATTAAGAATATGCAAAGAATAAAGATGAAGAGGGAGACGGGGGAGAGAGAGAGGGGGGGGAGGTGTAATTTATTATAACAAAATATAAGCAGTATAGGTATCCATCAACTAGGAATTTTTATAACAAGAATTTGCGGAGAAAAAAGGAAAAAAGAACATCATACTTTTTCGGAGCTTGAATAATGTTTGTTTTTTCTACCTCTTGAGCTATGACTATTTTAAAATTCATGTTATAACTTCATCGGATTCCTCTGCTAACCTGGGATTTGGAAGAAATGTTTTTCTCAAATGATCAACATCATTTTCGTCACCCATTTTAAAAATAATCGATGGGTAAAAACTCGCTAAGGTAGTTAAAGAGAATGCACTGATAGCTTCAATTTAATGACTAATGAGGAGTTCACCCGCCGACTGAACTCGATCTATTTTCGCCTCAGATGCTTTTCAAGTACATTGTAATATGTACACCTGATGTGTTTACAATGTAACAACTATCTTGTATCACTTAACAGATGTGGGGAATGTATGGTGATTTTTCGAAACACAATTTTTCGATCTTTTAAAATTACTATTACTCGTATATAACGAATATACTTTTAAAATTTCATTTTTTGGAAAAACAAACCCCGTTTTATTCAGGACAATATGGTAATTTAAATTGCAACAAATTACAAATTTACTTAAATTTAATTACAAACTGTGGAAGCCAAGGGGCAGAATTTGAGTGGAAAGGGTAAAAACATGATAGCGCCAAACTTGAACATCTTTTCAATAGCATTCACACTTGGTTCAAAGAGTAAATAGTGTAAATAATATTTCCATATCTAGGTGTGCTGTTTATGCTCTGCTGATGTGATTTATATACGAGGTTTTGAAGTTTTCTCCCTAAAGAGTTCATATGTATTTTCATCTATAAGTACGCTGTTCCTGAGTAGCATCTGTTAAAGCAAGTGATGTTTTGGTAAGAAAGTTCATATTTCTGCCTCTAGGGGTGCTGTTCCTACTCTTCCATGGTTTTCGAAATCTTCGGCGAAAAGAATTCAGATTTTTTTGCAAAGGTAAAAATTGGAAATTCTATTTTAACCCTTAGTCGCGTGAAAAAAGTTCCGTAATTAGTTGTGTGGGGTCAATATGACCCCAAAATGATTTCTAAAGATAAGCAATAATATATTAATTTATTTATATTTTACTGGAAATAAAATCAATCTTACATTATAATACAATTATTTATTAATAATTTTTACAATAAACATTGATTAAAATATTTTTTTGTATTTTCTAATCACTTTCCCTCTCCCCACATTCAATGCACTTCATTATCATATGGTCTTTACAAGTAAAAGCTCCACAATTTCCACATCTATTGGACACTTTATTGTCCTTATTTCTTGGGCAATGTTCGCATCTTCCCCTTGATAGTCCCGATCCCGGTGATGGACCTTCCTCCGCAAGTCCCTGTTGAGTGCATATGCGCTTTCGGAGATGCCTAGATATAAACTGACTCTGAGACCTCAAAATCTGTAGATCCTTTATTAATTCCTTCGATAATGATTTCAAGAAATTTTGCCTTGTCATTTCCTTTTGAACGTTTTGTTTATAAACAATAAAGTCATTTATGGCAGAAACGTTCAGCAAATAAAAAAACACATCTAACTGCCATCTTTTCATTCTTCTGCCAACATTATAAGCAGCGCAGAGCTGATCGCATGTATCTACGCCACCTTTTGTTGCATTGTCGCATGAAGGTTGCGTTGAGGGCCTTATTAGGGATAGGACTATTTTTGCGGAGATCACTCACACTTGTGGGTTAGACATCGGTCGCGGCACGGTCGCTTTCCGGCCCCACCTACAGCATGAAGTAGTTTATGGCTGCCCCCAACTAGCAGAAAGATTCAAGCTCACTTCTGCTGTCACCGAGGATTGCCCTTGATGGGGCTTGGGACAAAAGTTGCCTCCTCGAGCGACCCAAGGGGTTCGTGCTGAGGTCCAACCACGTCCTCCCCTATAAGTGTGAACGTACTTGGGACTTCTCCATAGAAACCCCGTTGAAAATAGGATTTTCATATTTTGGTCTAAAACGTCGCAACCGTGACCGTCATGTGACCGGTAGGAGATACAAAAACTTTGAAGATTGCCGATCTCATTCATGTTCATGCTTATTCCGAAAAATAAGGGAGAAACTCGTGCTAAAAAGGGTGAGCGGTAATAAAAGGCAAACAACTTTCTTTTAGAGAGACCACCTGCATTTGTTTGTGACTTTTATTGCGGGTAGAAAACTATGGGAAGAAAACGGTTGCATGTGTGCGGCCGAAGTAAGAAAACACCCGGAGAATTCCGAAAAGAGGGAAAAGGGTACAAGGGATCGGGAGAGGGGGGGGAGATGGGAGGAAGAGGGGTAACCAACCTATAGTGAAAATTAGTGAAGTAGAAATGTATCATAAGAGAACTAGTGTTAAAACAATGAAATACTGCTTATCAGGAAAATTATTTGTATTTCTGATGTGATAATAATAATGTATTGCGTTTAACCCTTCTAGACCAATAGAGAAAAAAGCAACAGGTAGAGAGATGTCAAAATAAAATCAACTTTTTTAACCTCGTATATACATAACAAATGGATACACACCAAAATAGCACATTAAAATAGTTTAATTTTCTCAATATTTACAATATTTATACTATAAATATAAATATAAAAATATCAAAAATAACAAATTAATAAAAAAACAAAAATGCAAATTTCTCTTGTCAGTTTCGAAGGTAGAACAAGTTTGGGTTAGATTGTTAATACTTTTCTTTAGATATTGACGAAAAAACATTGCTTGGGGTCATATTGACCCCACACGACTAATTAAGGGTTAATGACGCCAATGGTGGTAAAACGTAAAATGAAATAATGTAAATACAGGGTTTTACTTACATTGGAATCATAGGAAAATTGATGGGACCCATATAAAATATTGTAAATAGTGGGAAAACATATATTCCGATAATGTAAATACAGGGTTTTACAGTATTAATTTTCTGTGAAAATGCTGGCAGATGCAATGAAAGTACCATTAGTTTTCTTTGTAGCTAATCATAGGCAACAGGATTATATATTCAAGTGCATGTGTAATGTCATTTGAATCTAAACTCACGTTTAATCAGCAAAAGTTGCTCATTACAATATTGTTTGTAATTTGGTCTAAGATTTATAAAAACATCAAATTTGAAGAAGAATGAAAACACGTATTTATATGATATATTCATGAAATTACGTTCTTTGAATGTTATTACTAAATAGCATATGCTATTCTTATGCCAAATTTGCATGAAAATCTCCATCACTATGGCAGAAGATAAAATGTATTGCTTTAAATCCTACTCTTAATTCCAAGTGTTCATTTTTTTTAAAGTACCATACAATAACTACTTACAAAAACAAACGTATGATCAAAATAGCTAATAAAGTTAAAAGGTATCAATGCTTATTATGACTCGCAATAAAGAAGATTTAAATAATATATTATGCCCTCCTTTTTTACAAAAAGATAACAAGATTGCTTATATTTTGTTATAAAATATTACGCTCCCCCGTTTCTCCCCCCTCCCCCTGGCTCCCTCACCATCTATTTTATTTCTTTCTGCTTATTCTTAATTGTTAGAAAACTTCCTAGTAGATGGATTTTATAATTGTTTATATTTTCTTAATAATCTATTATGCCTCCTTCCTCCCCTTTCTGTCCCCCTCACCATCTTTTTTCCTTTTCTCTTTTAAAATTTTTAATTGTTATAAAAATTCCTAATTGATGGATACCTATATTGCTAATATTTAGTTATAATAAATTACACCCTGCCTTCCTCCCACCTCTGCCCCCTCACAATCTTTTTTCTCCGCAAATTACTAATTGTTATAAAAACTCCTAGTTGATGGATACCAATATTGCCAATATTTTGTTATAATAAATTATGCCCAACCTTCCTCTCCCATCTATCCCCCTAACCATTTATTTCCTTTTTTCTCCACAACTTCTTATTGTTATAAAACTTCCTAGTTGATGGATACCAATATTGCCAATATTTTGTTATAATAAATTATGCTCAACCTTCCTCCCCATCTATCCCCCTAACCATTTTTTTCCCCTTTCCTTTTTTCTCCACAACTTCTTATTGTTATAAAACTTCCTAGTTGATGGATACCAATATTGCCAATATTTTGTTATAATAAATTATGCTCAACCTTCCTCCCCATCTATCCCCCTAACCATTTTTTTCCCCTTTCCTTTTTTCTCCACAACTTCTTATTGTTATAAAAATTCCTAGTTGATGGATACCAATATTGCCAATATTTTGTTATAATAAATTATGCTCAACCTTCCTCCCCATCTATCCCCCTAACCATTTTTTTCCCCTTTCCTTTTTTCTCCACAACTTCTTATTGTTATAAAAATTATAGTTGATGAATACCAAAATTGCCAATATTTTGTTATAATAAATTATGTCCTCCCTTCTTCCCCCTCTATCTCCCTCAATGTTTTTTTCCTTTTTCCCCCTCAAATTATTTATTGTTTTATAAATTCCTAGTTGATGGATGCCTATATTTCCAATATTTTGTTATAATAAACTATGCCCCCTCTTCATCCCCACTCTGTCCCCCTAACCTCCTTTTTTCTCCACAAATTCTTAATTGTTATAAAAATTCCTAGGTGATGGATACCTATACAGATTATATTTTGTTATAGTAAATTATGCCTCGCCTTCTCTCTCTCTGCCCTCTGTCTCCCTCTTCATCTTTTTTCTTTGCATATTCTTAATTTTTATAATAATTCCTAGTAGATAGATTTAATTTTTTTATTTAAAATTCTCATTCGATTGTCATTAACAATTGCCATATTACATGTGGAGTACTATTATTAGGGCCCCAGTCAAAAAATTAAACTACATCGAAATTATTATAACCTCTCGAGTAGGATAATTTCGCCTTATATTGTTCAGTCGGCGCAGTGTCCTGTTGGCATAGTGTCCTTTCGGCATAGTGTCCTTTCCATCAAGTGTCCTGTCGGCACAGTGTCCTATCAGCATAGTGTCCTGTTGGCATTGTGTCCTGTCCATGTAGTGTCCAGTTGGCGTATTGTCCTGTCGGCATAGTGTCCTGTCGGCGTATTGTCCTGTCGGCATAGTGTCCTGTTGGCATAGTGTCCTGTTGGCATAGTGGCCTGTCCGCGTAGTGTCCTATCGGCGTAGTGTCCTGTCGACATAGTTTCTTGTCGGCATAGTGTCCTGTTGGCGTAGTGTCCTGTTGGCCTAGTGTCCTGTCGGTATACTGTCTTCCTGCGTAGGGTCTGCACACATCAAAAAACACCTCACACCTAGGAAATAACTGACAATGGTGCTTGTTTACTCAGCAAGACCGGAAATAGGATGTACCAACATAAGACATGCTCTGATTGGCTTGTTCAAAGCTAGACTCTTAATTGACCCACTGTATTTTCAATCGTTCTCGCCGCATAAATGAAAAAAAGTCTTTTTTGAGTGAAATTTTGTTCTATAGATGTAAATACAGTAAACTCTCGATTACCTGTGAATGGGTTATCCGGTTTGCGGATTATCCATGCTGCCTCTCTCCTTATGCCTCGAAATTTTATTTATACTCTGATTGCAAAGAAATTCTTCACTGTGAGATGACATTTTCGTAATCCCATTATATTAATGTCTAAAGATTTTATTATGTGCAAAAATGATAAGTTTGTAAATACATACGAGGGTGAATCGAAAAGTTCCCGGAATTATCATATAAAAGCAATAGAAACTCAAAAAGAACCATTTATTTTGGAGTTATTTTTCAACATATTCACCATTTAACTCTAAACACTTTTCCATTCGATGTCGCCGTTGTTCTAACCCATTTTTGTAGAAATTTTGATTGTCTGAATGAAACCAGTTCAAAACTGCTTGTTTGGCCTCACATATCAATTCCCAGCGAACTCCCTTGATGTGCTCCTTTAATTTGGGAAACAGAAAAAAGTCCAAAAAAGCCAAGTCTGGACTGTAGGGTGGGTGAGACAACGTTTCCCAGCGCAATTCTCGAAGCACAGCTCTTGATACCGTAGATGAATGTGCTGGAGCATTGTCATGGTGAAACAGAATTCGCTGGTGCAGTTTCCAAGGCCTTTATTTTATGAGCGCAGCATTCAGTTTTTTTAAAACATGTCTGTAATAACCCCCTGTTACTGTCCGTTGCCCCTCAAGAAAATTGACCATGATTACACCATCATTATCCCAAAAAACAATTGCCATAACCTTCTTGATTGATTGTTCAGCTTTGAACTTTATTGGTCCACTTGACCCCCTTGGTAACCATTGTTTAGATTGAATTTTGCTTTCCGGATCATACTGGTAGATCCCTGTTTCATCACCAGTCACTATTCGGCAAAAGAAATCTTCTGGGTCTGCATCAAATCGGTTGAGGAACTCAACTGCATGGTCAGATCTCTGAGTCTTGTGTTCAGGGCGCAACGCTTTCGGTACCCATCTAGCAGAAAGCTTGCTTAATCCTAAACTATCCTTGAGGATTGATTGAGCTGAGCCATATGAGATGTCCAAACATTTGGCTATCATTTGCACTGAAACTCATCTACCTTCTTCCACAACTGATTGGACGGCGACCACGGTTTCTTCGTTGATTGACGTTGATGGTCTTCCACTTCGATAGTCATCTTTAATGTCTTCTCGTCCAAGCTTAAACCGTTTAATCCATTCATTAACGGTAGTTTTCTTAGATGCATCATCCCCGTAAACTTTCTGCAAAGCCTGAATAATGGCATTCGATTTCCATCCAAGTTTTGTCAAAAACATTACGTTTAACTTTAAGTTATCCATACTCATGAATTAATGGGTTAGAAAAACTGCTTTTATATTATAACAAATGAATGAATTATTGCAAAATATTGAATTGTTATGGCTAAGATATTGCTAGTTTTAGGCAGCAATGCTTTGTTATTATTTCGAATGCAGGAACACTGTTACTTAAACTTTCCGGGAACTTTTTGATTCACCCTCATACAATAAATAATAATAGATGATATGCTTTTTTAAAGCTAGTGAGTTTCATGACAATATCCCTTGAATCAGCATGCATCTTCCGTCAGTGTATTGTTTCTTCGCGGCGACGCAGTCCCTTTTACCAGCATGTCACAGTTCGGATTATAGATTCTCCTATTGTTGTTTCACCTTGTGTGCAGCTCATTGTACTGTGGTTTTTGTCGTGATAAATTTTATTCCACCCCTTTTTAAAATGGCAGGGAAACAGAAGAAAATTTTTCTTCCTATTAAAAAAAAAACTCGAATTAATTGTGAGACTTGAAAAAGGAGAATCTGTGAATAAATTGGCAGACAAATATGGTATTGGCATACAAACCATTTGTGATATAAAGAAAAAAAAACTAAGTTGATGGAGTTTGGTGTAGTTTCTGATAGTGGTGCTGGTCCCTCAAAACGTAAGAGTATGAAAAAATCAACCTACCAAAAAGTAGATGCAGCCTTACTTCTGTGGTTTAATCAAAAGCGAGCTGATGGAACTCCTGTCTCTGGTCCCATGTGCGCACAGCAACCAAGGTATTTCCATGAATCACTAGGGCTAGAAGGGAAATTCAATGCTTCATCTGGGTGGGTTACTCGATTTAAACTGATACGGTATATGCGAAATTGCCATTCAAGGAGAACGCTCGAGTGGTAACGTGTCAGCTGCTGATTCCTTTCGATTAGAATTTCAAAAATTTGTGAAGGAAGAGATGTTGACACCTGCCCAAATATTTACTGGTGATGAGACAGGTTTGTATTGCAAAGGCCTCCCAACACAAACCTTGGCGTTTCAGAAAGAAAGTCATGCTCGTGGCCATAAATTACACAAAGAGCGAATCACAGTGTTATGCTGTGGAAATGCAGCAGGCAATCACAAGTTGAAACTTACTGTGATAGGCATGGCCAAAAAACCTCGCTCATTTAAATGCGCTACTTTCCCTGTCAATTACTACGATCAGAAGGGTGCATAGATGGACAGAAGTATATTCACTGAGTGGTTCCACAAGAATTTTGTGCCTGACGTTCATTCTTTTATAAGCATGAAAGTACTACCACCAAAAGCAGTGTTGTTATTAGATAATGCTCCCTCGCATCCGAATGCAGCCGTTTTAACTTCTGATAATGGTCTTATCTGCGCAAAATTCTTGCCTCCAGATGTCGTGGCATTAATACAGCCCATGGATCATGGACTGATCGCGTCAATGAAGCGGCAATATCGGGCTGGTCTTCTATAGACTAACTAAAGAAGATGAAAAGTTATAGGAATTTTTAAAAGAAATGTCACTTCTAGATGCAGTGCCTAGTATTTCTCAAGCATGGGTCTCTGTGAAGCCTGTGATCCTAATTCGGTCTTGGAACAAACTTCTTCATGATCTTGAAGAGAACTTTCATGGTTTTTCTGAAGAGGAAGTAAATACTACAAACTCCAATTTGATTAAACTACTGCAGGGAATAAATGGTTTTGAGTATGTTGACTGCGAGAATCTCAGTGAATGATATGATTGCGATAAGTTTGAATCTGGATTCCAGCATATGAGTGATGAGGATATTGTCAATGCAGTAATGCAAGAGAAAGAAAAAGAAGAGGATGGCAGAGACAAAGAATGCAGTGATGAAAGTGAAGGGACTGAAATTAAACACATTAATAATAGTATATCTCTTCAGTGTGTCGAAACTTTGTTAGATTATATGGGACAAAATGATTTTGATTACTGTGATGTCATAGCAGCCAGGAACATACAAACAATCATAAAAGAAAGAGTAAAGAAGTCCTCAAAACAAACTAAAATTACAAACTTTTTGAAAGGACCATTATAATAGCCTTCTTTTCTAACCTTTTTGTTACCATTGTAATGAGGTTTTAAGCATATAT
This sequence comes from Tanypteryx hageni, assembly GCA_028673005.1. Classification (NCBI taxonomy): domain Eukaryota; kingdom Metazoa; phylum Arthropoda; class Insecta; order Odonata; family Petaluridae; genus Tanypteryx; species Tanypteryx hageni. The sequence goes on along the minus strand of CM054120.1, from coordinate 10,562,612 downwards.
TTTGAAATAAATCATTTTTGCATTATCCATGTTTTCCACTTATTTGTGCATCCTCCAAAGTATGTAAATGTATTGCTTTTTCAATGTTAGTGACTTTTATGACAATATCACTGGAAGCAGCATGCGATTTTCATCAATCAGTTGTTTCTTCGTGGCCGGCAGCGCAGTCACTTTTACTTCACAACCGGCAGCGCAGTCACTTGTTTTCTAACCTTTTTTTGCTAGAATTGAAGCACATATTTTTAAAGAAATCATTTTTGCATTATCAATGTTTTTCGATTATGCGTGCTTCCTCTTACATTCATTAGGCTGGATAATTAAGTTTACTGTATAAGCGGAAGGGACCATTTTTCCTTTCGTTATTTGGTAATTTTCAGTGCAGGAGTTTGTTGTAAGAGGTATTTATGCATGTTGTTAAATAAGGGTTTGGTGGGACCAACATTGTTTGTTCGTTATTTGGAGGTGTTCATTAACCAGAAGTTTGTAAGGCAGAGGTTTTACTGTATTTGCATTTTTGTTGTTATTTATGGAATATATTTAAGGATCAGAAATGACTTACTGATTTTGATGCTAATCAAAGCAACTCTTAACTATCCTGAATGCCTGACAAAAAATCGCCTAGAAATGTCAATGGCCTGCCTGTTTTTTATGATGGAAGCTTTTGTCTTGCATTAAAAAAAATTAACTTAATCATTTTATCAAAAGTTTTACACATTACCATCATTGTTTGATGGAATATGATACTGCTTCATATATGATCATTGACAAATAGTGTGAATTTTTTGAGTAATTTTGCATTTATTTTTATTTTGATGTTGCAAAAATTATTATAATTAAATAAATTTCAATTAAAATTAGCAATCTGATGCTGATAATATTTCTTTTATCACCATTTAGATTACCTGAGCTTCATAACCAGTGTTGGAGAATGACAGGATGTCTTAATGAGCCCATTATAAATGCTTATAGAGAAAGTAATATTGCTCTCTCTAGATTGTGTGCAGAATTGAGCCATGAATTATCAGTTGCTCGCCACGTTCGTTTAACCCTGGAATTAAAAATGGAGGGGAATCAGGATCAGTTTTTGTTATAGAAACCATATTTTGCTTGTATTTAATGTTTACACTCTTCTTAAGAGCATAGACATTGGCTTTGAATAGAGAGCCTTGTTTAAAAATGATTATCTTCATACTTTAAGAAATATAAAATTCAAATTACGATGAAACTTGTGAAGTGCAAATGTTGAAGTGGTGCATGCTACTTAAGCAGTGAAATGTTGACTTGTTTTATCATTGCTTTTCTAGAAATATATTTCAATAATATAGTTACTTTTTGATCAGAAGTTGTCAAAGAAAGTGCCCTTTTTAATTGTTGCATAACTTTCAAACCTTAATTAAAATTATTTAACATAATGGTCCATCGCAGTGCTTCTTCAACTTTCCATTGTTGCGGCCCCCTTGAATGTCATGCGGACCTCTTTGAATTGAAAACTGTAAAAATAAGAAACTTGATGGCAAATTTCTTCATTTTTTTGTAACTAATAATAATTTTTCTCACATCGTTTTTCCAAAAATTCCCTGATATAATTTTATTATTTGTGAAAACTTTATTTTTCGACATTTCACATTCCATCCAAAATAATTTTGCGGCCTCCTAGTGGGCCACAACCTACAGTTTGAGAATCATTGGTCTATTGTATCAAAGTGAAAATTTGGTATATTTCCATAAATTCATTGGCAGCAGTCATTAAAGCATAGATAGTTCTATTTTCCATTCACAAATTGTTTAAAAATTTAAATTATATTTTGATATTATTATTACATAATATAAGTTCACTCATAAATATTATGTAAAGAATATATTATAATGTTCTTTGAATACATCATTAATAGAAATTGTCAAAATTGCTTTTTTTGTAAGACTAGATCTTACGATGTGATCATAAGAGTCCTTTTTTAACTTGTGATTGTATACATGATGTAATTATTATTTTCTTTGGAGGGAATTTTATTTTTTCAATTTACAGTATGTATTCTCCATTTGTTACATTTAAGAAAATACCAATTGCAAAATAATAAATTTTTCCTTATCTGATTTAAAACCCTTTATGTATTTTTTTAATTTCAATAATAAACCTGTGAATATGTTGTACCATGTTTGATTGGCAAATATATTTTTAGTCAATACATGAATTTATGCCTGTTACACTTTCATAATTCTATGAACTTAGTGCTTCTGCATAAGATAGATGCCTTTCAAACAAAAAATGTGCCATATGTTATGATCTTAGAGAGTTATATGCTTTTGTTCTGCTTTGGTACAATAAAATTCTAATACTTTTTCACGTTAAATTAATTTTAAGTGCTATTCCTTTTTGATGCATTTTATACAAACACAAGATAAAGCTAAGAAAACAAAGATAATCCATTGAATTACAAGAATACCTTTGATGACCAAAGAAGAGGAAGGGAATTTTTCTTCAGCTTGAGTAATAAACATACGTATTATAGAGTTTGTGAATGACAACACCATTTTTCAGATAATTATGACAGTAAATGTCAACGATTTTATATCTATTTAAAGTAATGGTTTACAATTCCTCTTCGAGGCAGTGCTCACATTAACAACATCGAGATTATACGTGTTAGGTATAATTTCCATTTCTAAGAGTTTATTCTGGATACACTGAATACTAAGGTGAAGTAGGGTTATCTTGTGACCTCCATCAATTTCAAAGTTTCTTAGTCACTTCTGTTTTGGTTTTAGCATTCCATTTATGAGCATGTGATAATTTCATTACTACCACTCAAATTTATAACACTATTGTCACTATAGGGTGGTTTAGAAAGGACGGGTGTTGACACATCACGTTGTTCTTCTATGTCATTATGCCTGTTGCGTCTAAAATATGTAAATCTTTTTTTTTACGGATACACTGATTGTCCATGTGACACTACTAAATAGATCATGTAATTCAGGGTCTGCACCAATTTTAAAGGATAAAAACTCACTTCTAGACTGAAGTTTTTCTATTGAAAAGGACTGGCTTGGAAACCTTGTTTTGAGATGCGCCTCAATGTCGGCAGGAGCACATTCTTTCTACATTCAACCAATATGAAGCCAAGTTTGCCTGGCAGTCATTCATCGCAAAAACATTAAAATAGACGTTATTAACCACTTGACTGGGCATGATGATCATAGTCGTCATGAGTATAGTGGCCACCATTTGGGCGTGACACTTTATTTTCATCATCAAGATTTTTTTTATCTTTCTCAATGGGTATGACAAGCTTTTTCGTCATGAGCTTCCTCTCGTATTTCTTGGTCCTTTAGATTTACATTCATGCACACAGATGGTGTTTAGGCCAAAATTTCCAAGATTTAGGCCTTTTGTCGTGAAACCCTGTGTGTTGTGTGGGGTTGCATATATGCACTGTCCGGTCTGCAATCCTTAGATTTGCAATAAAATCTATTTCGCACAAACATGTGAACTCATACATCAGGAATATTTACCAATTTTTCTTCTTTGACGCATCTGGTGTTTTTACCATTTTTGCTTCTTTGGCACAACTGGTTTACCAGGGCTAATATATACAGTAAATCCTCGATTTAACGGACTAATAAGGGGAAGGGTCGTCCATTAAAACTGAATGTCCATTAAATGGCGAATGAGATTTTTCAATTCCAAAAACACACTTGTTACATGAGAAAACATCCTTTACTAACGGTAATGACAATTAATGTATAAAATACTGCATTTGCACGAATATATGATACAAATTGAATTTTAAACAACCACATCACCTTTGAATTCCTCAGAAAACTTTTTTCCAATATTTTAAGAAAATACATTGACACTGAAATATCACGAATTTGGTATGGTATGGTTATATTGAATCACTGACTTTGCCATTAAATAATCTATTTCTTTTCATTTATTCATCGCAAAACACTGGAATTTAATAAATATTTCTGTGAACTTTGACGGCACTCCTAAAAAACTCCGTGGACTTCATAAGCATCTATAGCCACGATCGGCTATATATTTAATATTCAGTACTATCTGCGAGCCAATGTATGGATCATATCTTGTATACAGTGGATTATTACTATAACGGGCACTTAATAGGATTATATCCCCTAGAACCCAGAGTCGCAGTATTCGCTTGCAATCACATCGCTTGCATTTCCGGTAGTGTGAATGCAGCCTAAGCCCACAACTAAACATCGCTTCCCTTACATGCCGTACCATTTTGAAAATGGAGTTATCCTTCCACAGAAGTGCCTACTATGGCTGTGTCTCAATGTTCAAGATCTTTCTCATTGGCCTTGTTCCCCAAGAACGTTCTTGCGATCTTGAGACCTCGAAACAGCGCTGTTGTGGCCAAAATTGAAACTAATATCGGAAACTTTTGAGTTTTTCTCTCCTGTAAACATTTTATGTATAAAAGGCGATTTTTGCTGTAGTCACTACAGGAATTTTAACCTTCAGACCAGCTGCAGGCCACCTTAAGCCATGATTGTGTCAAGAACGAGAAACAAGAACACATCTTCGCGTTCTTGTTCTAGATCTCTCGTGTTAAACCATCATTTTGATGTCACTAAAAGCCGAGATTCTGACGTCAATCCTGCCAAGAATGGACTTGGTCCGTTGTTTGGGGATGTGTCCATTATTGCCTTTGCCACGATTTTGTCCATTAAATCTGAAGTCCGCTGAACCGAGGTCCATTAAATCAAGGGGTTTACTTTACTTCCCACTACCCCTTGCAGAAACATTATTTTTGAGATGCACTTTTTTCATTTTCTCTATTTTTCCTCAATTTTTAAAAGCATATAGACTACTGCTTTGTAATTGATTCATCTGAAAACATTAAGAAAAACTTGGGTTCAAAAAGCATTAAAAATTTAATTGTTTAACAAATCAATTGTTAATAAATTGTGAATAGATGAATTTAAAAAAATGTTATTGTAAATTAATTAAATTCTTTGGGGGAAACCTAGACTGCATATATACAAGCAAATAATTATAATTAGTAGAAGTACAAATTTTATGCTAAATCCAACATTTTCTGCTGAATCACTCTTTTCATTGTAAAATATTGTTTATCGTAAAAACATTCATTAGTGATTTTAATTTATTCTATTAGAAAATTTATGAGAAGTTTTGATTCAAAATATTTTGACATTTACTTTTAATTATTAATAACAATTTGTTAATACATTATTGCAAATATGAACAAATTCCTTTGTATATGGTATGAGGTATTATAAAAAAGATACATTTCATTCCCGATTCCAACTGGAGTGTACTTCTGGTCTCTTGTTTCCCCCAGTAAAGAGGTTAATAATTAATAGAGAAAAATTTGTTAATATATACAGTAATATCTTATGCAACACGAATTCCAATGACGCATTTTTATTATGCTGCTTTATTACATGTCTACTAGCAGTAATTACAATTTCGGTGCAATTTTGATGTTAGTAATATGTTTTAGTTCCTAATGGGCCAGTTGAATAGCATGATTAATGCCACAGAACCTTATAATTACAATAGATGTGATAAAAACTTTGTAAATACCTAGGATAAATACAGTTACGTGTTGAGATCTTAATGTCTAAAAAAGTGAATATACACCCACGCTATTAGTTATAAGCTTCAGGCGATTCAATATGAAAAAATGCAAAGAAACTGAGCAGCAGCATGTCATTTGGGTCCACCTTCGAAATAAAAAAATGATCGGTGAATGGAGAAAATGAGGAAAAACTGAGGGTGATGGGAAAAGGTAAAAATCTCAAAATGCCGTACTTAATCTAAAGCTAAAAAACTCCCTCACAGAGAAGGAAAGGGGGAAAATTTTAAAAAATTAAAAAGAAAAAGAACCACACCTATTCAAACAATCACTCCACCTGCCGTTTAGGGCCAGGGACAGCAGATCGACACCCAGGTTTACGGGAGACTTCTCTGTGCCAGGGACCTACAATCCAGGGCATCGAACATGAACCAAACCGAAACTGAAAAAAACCGTTATTTTAGCTTGAGTGAAACTGAACCCGAACTGAAAAAAAAAAATATTTTTCTGAACCCGAAATCGAAAACCGTTATTTATTTTGTTCCATTTTTTCGGTTTGCATAAACAGTGGGAGTGAAAGAAGGTTCTTTCCTTTTACTTGAATGTCTTTTGTGAAAACCTCACTTTTCAACACCGAATAAGGCAAAGGCTAAAGGTTTTCTTGAGAAAACATGCTCCTAAGCCGTTGGAGAGATGCATCTTTGTGATAATATCTGTTGGTTCAATGATGTGATTTTCCATGGGCATCTCAATACATAGAGAAAGGGTAAAGGAAACATTCTTCTGAGGTTTCTCAGAATCCTGTTGAACCCCCATAAATTTTCATCCGATCTCCATATCCACTGAACCCTTATATTTTGGTAGTCTTTCTCCAAAACTTATCTAAGAAGGATCGCTCAGCAGTCGTGCTTTGAGGTATTCTTACTTCTGTAATATTTTGTAACAGGTAAGTAAATTTCTATTTATACAGTGCATCTTAAACAAAATGTGCATGCAGATTAGCATTCCTTGCTTAAAACTGAAGAAGGATTAATGCGAATTTGTTATTTTTAGTGAAGTATTTTGCCGACTGCAAAAACGCACATAAGAAACTCTGCTTGAAGAAAGACTTCATGATGCTCTGAATATGTAAGTCTAATTTTCTTTCTGTTTGAGTGTGTGTGGGTGTGTTTGATTTCAAGAGGATATTAAGTATAGCGATATAAATTCTGTTTCGTCTCCTTTTCCCATGGAAAAACATAAATGTCTTTGTCCTGGTATGCAGACTGTCATGTATTGATTTATTATGTATTGTAATTATTATGTATTGGAACGTGTTTCATGTTTTGTTCGTTTTTGTTCATTTGTCATTGGGTCATTGGCCACTTTTGCTATGTCCTTGATCAGTAGAGAGCAGTAGCAACGTGACCATCCGGGATTGCAGTCGCATATCTCTGGTATATGTACCTATTGTGTGACTTAAGTAGCAAATACAGCTGTTATTAAAACAACAAGTGTGGTTGGTCATTGCAAACCCCATACACCACAATTGGTGATGAGTTTGACGAAAATCCGTGCTTTCTCGAGTTTTTTTTGTTCATATTTTTCCCGACCATGCAAAAAATTTTGGCATCATGGTCGAACCGGAACCACGTGTTTCCTGTCAAGTAACATACGTTGGCACCATAGGCACGCTTCCGAGTTTCTTGTCCAGTAATGCAGAAGAATGGTCTATTTTTAAAGATCAGCTTGAGTATTATTTTATCGTGAACAGTATTGTTGAGGACAATCGCCTTCGGGATCTACGCCTGAAGGAGGCCCTTTTCTCCACCAATTCCCTCGACTTGAGTAAGGTGATCGACAGAGCACTCGCCGCGGAAACAGCGAGGGATCACGTTAGCCGACTCCAGGGTCCATTAGCTCCCATCGCAGTCCAATGCACCGGTATGCAGCATAACTTCTCCAAAAGGGGATGACAGATATATAGAGCCACCATCCCAGCTGGCTGAGGGACCGTGTTATCGCTGCCAGGGGCCGTGTTATCGCTGCGATGGGCCGTGTTATTGCTGCGAAAGACCGCATAATGCGGCCTCGTGTGTCCATAAAAAGACAATTTGCAGGTACTGTAGGAAGGTAGGCCATATAGACAGGGCCTGCTTCAAGAAGGAAAGGCAGGGGTTGCAACCCAGTGCTAACGTGAGCGGACGGCTGGGGGTGGTAGATCGCTCCATAAATCGGGGCCGCATCAGGGAAACCGTTTTCACGGTCAGCGTAGGTCAGCGACGCACAATTTAGGCCTTGTGGATGGTGCACCAAAAGCAAATGAGGGGGACGGTGGTGAAAGGGTGCATTCATTGCTCTTCCACATACTGTCGGCTCCTGCACAACCACCGATGAATGTAACTGTGTGGGATGAGGGAAAATCCATGCCGATGGACGTGGATTCCGGTGTGGGATTTTCTTTATTTGGGGGGAAACTTACAAATCCTTGTTCAAGCACATACCCCTCTCTAAGCCAACCATAATGTTAAATACCTAGTCCAAAGAAGAATTGCCTGTGAGGGGTGAAATTTTGGTCAATGTGTGCTTGCCTCCTCATCAGGCAAAACTCCCTTTGGTGGTCATGGCAGGAGATGGCCCAAGCCTGATGGGTCGTAATTGGTTTGAGCCGTTGGGTGTAAAATTTCAGGGAGTGCACTCCGTAGTGCAGTCCAAGTTGCCACCCCAAATATCAGATTTTATGGATTTTTTTGAGTCTGGCTTAGGAAAATACATGAGTTCAATTGCAGGAGGATGCAAATTCTGTTTTTCGCCGAGTTAGGCCGGTTCCACCACTTGCAATGGTTCAGAAAGTGAGTGAGAAAATAGATAGGATGGTGGAGAAGAGTATCCTAAAGAGAGAGTTGATTTTTCAGCATGGGCCACCCCTACTGTTAATGTAGTCATGCGTGACAAAACTATTAGAATCGGTGGTGACTACAGCTCCACAGGCAATCCTCAATTCATGAGGCAAATTTACCCTTTCCCAACCATGGATGAACTTTTAAGTAAACTTGCAGTAGGCTGTTGTTTCACCAATTTCAACATGTCTGAAGCCTTGATGCAGGTTTTAGTGGATTAGGAAACGTCATGGGTGTTAACTCTTAATACCCATAGGGGGTTGTACAGAATGCTTCGGTTGCCCCCAGGGCTCTCCTCTTCTCCTGCAATTTTTCAATGTGCTATGGAAACCATCCCAGCTGGCCTGGGGGGAGTAATTGTATATATGGATGATGTATGGCATTGAGTTAGAGGGGTATTAGAAAAATTAAGGGAGGCAGGATTTCGGTTGAAGCTGAGTAAATGCAAATTTGCTGCTAGAAGTTTGGAATTTGTGGGATATTTAGTTTCAGCAGATGGTATTAGACCAACTAATAGTAAAGTGAAAGCAATGGCTTAAATTTGCAATTTTAAGATTATTATACTTTATCGAATGTAAGGTACTAATTCCACGCATTTTTGTCTTATTTGAAGTCATAGCACATCTAGAAGTGAAATAATATTTATTTAATTGCTTAAATTTTAACAGTTTAATACAGCCACAATAACACTTTGTTGGAGAGTTCAAATGTTTGTTAGTTTCAATGCACTCTACTTAACTTTAAAATTTCAGCTTCCTAGCTTGCTCTGAAGTACCTATTAGTATCTATTAGTTTAAACTTGAAGAATTTTTAACAGCCAAACAACTTAAAATATCAAAATTTATATAATCCTTATTTCATTTTTTTACAAAGTCTACCGGTAAAAAAAATTCAGCTTCGTAGCACATTCTGAAATACATAAAACTTAAAAATATGTTTAAAGAATTGCGAATTATTACCTGTCGCATTTAACTTTTTCAAAAGTTCATTTTTTTCTATATATAATTTACCACAAAATGTTTTCAAAAACTCGAACCTACAACTTATAGTTTCCAAGATAAAAGTTATTAAATTTTAATGTTCAAATGTGGTTAAAACAACCGCTAACAATTAACAATTTTGAAATTTTTGATGTTTATAGTTGGTTATGAGAAAAATTCTATAATCCTGCAAAATTTCAGCTTCCTAAACCTATTAGATTGGTCTACACTGGAATAAATTTTTCCCTTGCTGACTTATGGGAGATATTCCAGGGTATCTGGAGTCGAACCCAAGAAACTATAAACAAAAGAAACAATAATTCCTAATAGATATTGCGACCATCTAGCAAGGCTGAAAATTTCATTTTTCTAGCTTACTGAAAGGGCCCGAAATTAATTTACAAATATGGCGCAATGCTTTTCTTATGGGAAAAAACGCAACTTTTGGAATTTATGGAGTCGAACCCATGTCACTTAGGTGAGAAGTCTTATTTTATCTGTAGGTTTCTCCATCATTTCTACAAAAACTGAAACTTTCAGCATTGAGACGAAAATCTTGAAAAAGTGCAACAATGCGGACGCAATAAATTCGCAATTATTTAAACAAATTTTCAAGGTTTATGTATTTCCGCATGTGCTACGGAGTTGAAATTTTTTTTTATAAGTAGAATTTGTAAAAAACCAATTAGGGATTATACAAATTTTGATATTTTAATTTGTTTGGCAGTTAAAAATTCTTCAAGTTTAAACAAATAGATAACTGTTTAGACATGACAATATAAGCTAGGAAGCTGAAACTTTCAACTTATGTACAGAGTAGTGCATTTGCACAAATGATCATTTGAATCTCTCCATAAACCTCTTGCGGCGGCCGTTAAAAATGTTTAAAATTTAATCAATTGGAAAAATATTACTTCACTTCTAGAAGTACAACAACTTTAAAATTTAGCAGAAATGTGTAGCATTAGTCCCCCATAATGGAGAAAGTATAAAATTATTAAAATTACAAAGTTTTGGGATTGTTTTAATCTATTATTTTTACATTAGGGAAAAATGAAAATCGCTCTGGAGGGTAAATATTTAGAATTAAAAAAATATTTGTAATGATGAAATATGAAAAATGAATGTTTTTTATGTTGAGATGATATGCTTGCAGAATGCAAGCACCAACTACTAGTATGTTATATCCTCCTCCTCCTCCTCTGTAAGAAACGTCTATATATAATGATATATATATATAGGATAGGTCTGAGGGGAAGAGTCAGACTAAGAAGCAGTCTTGGGGGTTTTACATCCCCCTGTGCAAGGGCAGCAGCTTGCAAAGTACCTCTGTAGGTGGTGATCATGTGGATCTGAACAGCTACAGATGGGTAATCACTCTGTGAAACTGCGATGAGGAAAGCAAGGGGAAACTACCTCATTATATTTCCCATGATAGGCTGAAAAGCTGAAAATACCTCTATGGATCTTTCTGGGGTAAAATATTCCTGAGGTAAAATAGTCCCCCAATCGGATCTCCGGGTGGGGACTACCCTAGGGGATGCACAGAGGAAATGTAAGATTAATAAGAAAGCAAGTAGTGAGAAATTAAAAATAGGCACATGGAATGTTAGGACTATGAATTCAGGGGGTAAACTAGAGAACTTAAAAAGGGAAATGAGAAGGAATAATGTAGGTATAGTAGGTCTTAGTGAAGTTCGGTGGGAAGGAGAAGATGAGATAAATTCAGACGAATTTAAGATTATTTACTCGGGAGGGGAGAAAAAGGAAAGGGGAGTGGGGATTATAATGAGAAAAGAGATAGCTGAAAGAATTAACAAGGTAGTGACAGTTAATAATAGATTAATAGCCGTAAAACTCCAGATGGAGCCAGTGGAAATGCTTATAATTCAAGTGTATATGCCAACAACTAATGTTGGCGATGACGAAGTAGATGAAATCTATGAACAGATTATGGAGATATTGGAGGATGAGGGAAAAGGAAGGAACACCACCATAGTAATGGGAGATTGGAACAGTGTAGTCGGAGAGGGACAGGAAGATAACATAGTGGGAAAATATGGACTAGGGAAGAGAAATGAAAGAGGGGATAAACTTGTGGAATTCTGCCATAGAAATAGATTAATTGTAACTAATACATGGTTTAAGCAACACCAGCGAAGACTTTACACATGGAGAAGCCCAGGAGACCAGAGACGATACCAGATAGATTACATACTAGTCAATGAAAGATTTAGAAATAGCATTAAAAATGTGAAAACACTACCAGGGGCAGATATCGATTCTGACCACAACCTTTTGGTGGCAAATATACAATATAGACTGAAGAGCGTTAAGAGAAACATAAGAGTTAACAAGAAATGGAACTTAGAGGAACTCCTTAAAAACAAGGAGGCTATCATGACTGAGCTGGAGGAAAGGTTGGGGGAGAGAGCTGAAGAAAATACGAAGAGTGTAGATGAGGAGTGGAGATACATCCATAGCAACATTAAAGATGTTATGGAAAAGAAGATAGAAAAGTTAACGGGTGAAGGAAACAATAAATCCTGGGTCACAGCAGCCATGCTGTTAAAAATGGAAGAGAGGAGAAAGTGGAAGAACATAAACACTGAAGAAGGCCAAAGAAAGTACAAGGAGTTAAATAATGCTTTAAGAAGGGAAACAGATAAAGCAAGAGAACAGTGGATAAATGAAAAATGCGAGGAGATTGTCGAATGTGAAAGAATTTGTAGAACAGACCTCATGTATAGCAAAGCAAGGGAACTATTCAAGAAAAAAGCAAGAAAGATAGGACGTAAAGGAATCATGAACAAAAGTGGTAAAATAGTATCGGAGCCAGACAATGTAAAGAATGTCTGGAAAGAATACATTGAGGTTCTGTATGACAAAGAAGGAAAGCCAAGTAATATTGAATTAAAAGAAGAAGAGGATGTGGAAGAAGATCAGCTAGGACCAAGTATTCTCGAGTCTGAAGTTAAAAGAGCAATTGATGACATGAAAAGAAGGAAGGCTGTTGGGAGTGATGATATACACGTGGACGTTCTTAAGGTTTTGGGGTCTAAAGCAGTTAAGCAACTCACAAAATTTTTTAACCAAGTATATGATACTGGCATATGGCCTGAAGATTTTTTAGATGTTGTGATGGTACCACTGGAGAAAAAGAACAATGCAAAATGTTGTAAGGATTACAGAACTATTAGTTTAATTTCTCATACAGCTAAAGTTCTAACCAGAATAATAACCAAAAGAATTGAATGTAAAATAGAAAAGGAGCTGCAAGATAATCAGTTTGGTTTTAGAAGAGGAAGGGGGACTAGAGATGCTATAGGATGTATGAGGATGATGATAGAAAGAGCGCTAGAAGTCAATATAAGTATGTATTTTTGTTTTGTAGATTGGGAGAAAGCTTTTGACCGAGTGAAATGGGATAAAATGCTGGGTATTTTAAACAAAATAGGAATAGATTGGAAAGATAAAAGACTGCTTAAAAACCTTTACTTTGATCAAAAGATTAGAGTCAGGGTTGAAGGAGAAGAAACAGAAAGTACTTCAATAGGGAGGGGAGTGAGGCAGGGTTGTCCTATTTCACCAGCGATATTTAATATTTATGCAGAAACAATAACAGAAGAAGCGTTGATGGAAGAGAAAGGATTTAAGATAGGAGGTGAAAGTATTACCACCATTAAATACGCAGATGATCAGGGCTTAATAGCAGAAGGCGAGAAAGAGCTTCAGAGGATGACAGACAGACTAGTGGAGGTTGGCCAACAATATGGAATGAAGATCAATACAGAAAAAACGAAAGTCATGGTGGTTTCAAAGGAACATAAAGAATTAAATATAATGGTAAATGGCCAAAAATTGGAACAAGTAAGTAGTTTCAAATATCTCGGCAGTATTTTAGCACAGGATGGAAGTAGTACACAGGACATCAGAAGTAGGATTGCTATGGCAAAAGCAGCATTTAACGAGAAGAAGGGGCTTCTCACAAGCAAGAAAATAAATTTAGAAACAAGGAAGAAATTAGCAAAATGCTACATATGGAGCATAGCTCTTTATGGTGCAGAGACGTGGACAGTAAGGAGAAAGGAGGAAAAATATTTAGAAAGTTTTGAGATGTGGGTATGGAGAAGAATGATGAAAGTGAAATGGACAGAGAGGAAGAGAAACGAAGAAATATTAGAAATGGTGGGAGAAGAAAGGATGCTAATAAAAACAATCAGGAAAAGAAAAGCAAATTGGATAGGGCACATATTGAGAAGACAGTGTTTACAAAGGACGATCTTAGAAGGAAAAATTAGTGGAAGAAGAGGAAGAGGGAGAAAAAGAATAGGAATATTAGATAATATAAAGCAGGGATATAAAACTTATAGAGGTATAAAAGAGGCTTCTAGGGAGAGAGAAATGGAGGCAGTGATTCAGTTAAAACCTGTCTTCGGACAGAAGCATGATGATGATGATGATATAGGATACAAATAGTTGGTGCTTGCATTTTGCAAGCATTTCATCTCACCCTGATAAACATTAATATTCCAGAGAGATATTACATTATTAAAAATATTTTTTAATAAAAAATATTTCACCTCTGCACCCAATTTCTATCTTTCTTTATTGAACAATATTTGATTAAAACAATGCCTTAAATTTGCAATATTAATATTTTTATCAAATTTTGAAGTTGTAGCACATAGAAGTGAAATAATATTTATTTGTTTTAATTTTAAAAATTTACTACGGCCACAATAACACTTTGTTAGAGATTTTCAAATGTTTGTTAGTTTCTATGCACTAATCGCTACATAACTTGAATATTTAAGCTATCTAGTTTACACCCATGTGCCTAAACATTTATGTATTTGTTTAAAATTTAAGAATTTTTAACAGCCATACAAATTAAATATCAAAATTTCTATAGCCCTTATTTCGTTATTTTATCAAGTCTACCAGTAAAAAAATTTCAGCTTCGTAGCACATTCGGATATACAAAAACCTTAAAAAAATGTTTGAACAATTGCAAATTTTTAGCTGTCGAATTTTTGAACTTTTCAATATTTCCTTTTTTTCTGTTTAATTTGTTACAAAATTATTTCATAAACTCAAACTTACACCTTATAGTTTCCAAAATAAAAATTATTAAACTTTAATGTTCAAATTGGGTTAAAACAGCTCCTAAAAATTAATTTTGAACTTTAAGATTTTTATAGTTGGTTATTAGAAAAATTCTATAGCCCTGCAAAAGTCAGCTTCCTAAACCTATTAGATTGGTCTACACTGGAATAAATTTTTCCCATGCTGACTTATGGGAGATATTCCGGGGTATCTGGAGTCGAACCCAAGAAACTATAAACAAAAGTAACAATAATTCCTAATAGATATTGCGACTATCTAGCAAGGCTGAAAATTTCATTTTTCTAGCTTACTGAAAGGGCCCGAAATTAATTTACAAATATGGCGCAATGCTTTTCTTATGGGAAAAAACGCAACTTTCGGAATCTCTGCAGTCGAACCCATGTCATCGGAATAAGTTGGCTGGAGACGTGATAATGCAATGCTAAATAAAAAAAAAACAATCATATTTAGGAAAAAGATTCGAAATGAATATTAAAGATTACTAAAAAATACACTACAAGTCGCGAAATGTACGGAGTGCGATAATACGATACTCACAGTTTCACCTGCTATATTTTCCCTTCAAACTATAGTGGATCTTCTCGCTCACAGAGTGTGTTGGTATTGATACAAAGAAGACCTAATTGAAAAGGTTACATTACAATTCTCGCCTCTTTCTTTATACGAGCAAAAAAACAGTGTTGCACTTTGTGCCACAGCGTGAGGGTTAGGAAAAACACACTAGTTTATTTTATCTGCTCGTAACCTTCATATATGCCATTGACAGCATCCGCATGAGCAGACCAACGAGCTGATGACAGTTTGATTTACTTTGTGGGTGCCCAATTTTGATGTCAATATTTCCCAACGATTTGGGGAAGACGAGAAAAAAATTGTATAGACTATGTATAAAATCAAAATAAATTGTTATATTCAAGTTACATTCCACTGCCCGCACGCCAACTAAATTAATAGAATGCCCTGCGCATGGTACTTATAAACAAAATTCGTTTTGTTCTCTTAGTCTCATTTGTAATCCTGTATATAATTCGGACATATTCGATGCGTTGTCGTAAGATTCACCTCTGCAATTCATTAGCGTTATGTTATTTTCGTATGAAAAAGTCTTCACAACATCAGCAATAGCATAGATGGGAACAAACTGCAAAAACCGCTATTCTGGATCGGCGTTTTTGACATATCGTACGATAAACGTCAATTGGTTGGTATTGGAAGAAATCAAAAACACGTTACTCGCCGATTCTCTTAAATATTCTTCAGTTACAAAATGAATATAATGAAGATTTAAAGTACTTTCATAGAATTGCATAAAACGATGAATATAATTTATCTTATGTGCAACAGTCGACGGTTTGAGCAGAAAATTCCTCTAAATTCTGGTAATTCTTCTATGAAACACTTCCAACAATCAGGGTCACTCATCTGGATACTAAGATGGAACTTTAAAGTGAATACATTCGGGGATTCACCGATAAAAAAGGGGGGAGGAGCCAATGGATATTCGCTTTAGCATAGCTCTTTAAATCAGTGGTCTCCAAAGTGGGGTGCGCGAGGCGATCTATTGGGGTGCGTGAGGCAATTCGCGATCAATTGATATTTATTTTTTAATTATATTACATTCACTGTGCAATTGACAAATGCCATGCTTCTCAATATTGTTAATATAATGTAAATATATATCCCAGACGCTCGAAGTGTACAGCACGCATGCTTCACCAAACCGCTGGACGTTCAAAAATTACGTTGCCGTCGCTGGCGAGAAGTTATTGATAAAAAGTGACGATCGTTATGCATTATACGTATTAAACTGCAGAATTTCGCTCGGAGCTAGCTCTGAGCTGCACCACGAACGTAGCCGCATTTGTCCACTGGCTGTCGTTACTTGCGTAAGAATCTTCGATTATCGAACAGACGAAGGTAAAAATCTTGTTTTCATGGTTAATGCACAAATTAAATATAATTCTCACTAGACACCCTCACAAAATGGACAAGTGACTTAAAAAGATCCCTTCAAAGAAACTTCGGATTGAAGATGATACTGATAATGCTACTACCACAAACGACCAACAAGAAAATAGTGACGCTGACAATTCTCCTAGTAAGAGCTCTTCGTCAACCACATTAGGAGGTAAAAAAGATGATCTAATACTGAATAAGAAGCTGTCTACAAAAATTCGAAATTATCAAGAAAACTATTTGAAATTTGGATTTACATCCATTATCGTTAACGGTGAACCACGTCCTAAATGGGTATTGTATCTTGAGATATTAGCTAATGATAGTATGAAGCCATCACATTTAACAACTAAGCATCCAGAACATGCACAAAAACCTGTACAATTTTTTCACCGATGTTTAAAGTCATGCAATACTCAATCCAGTTCTTTACAAAATTTGACCAAACTTAATAATAAATGTTTGGAAGCTTCGCTTGAGGTTTCTTATTTAATAGCGAAAGACAAAAAGCCACACACCATTGGGGAAACACTTGTTCTTCCTTCCGCAGTAAAAATGGTTGAAATAATACATGGAAAATAATATGCCGACAAACTAAAATCCATTCCTTTGTCAACAAACACCATCGGAAGACGTATAGAAAGCATTGCTGAAGATTTACAGAAACAAGTAAAAGAACAAATGACGCTGTGTGGTTAATTTGATCAATTTGGTTAATTTTTTTAAAACAAGGCCTTTAAATAGTAGAATCTTTACGATACTTTGTAATGAGATGGAGGAGTAACCATGAAAACCTTTTGTACCACACAGAGGTTCGCTGGTTATCTCGCGGCAAAGTACTTAAAAGAGTTGTTGAACTTAAAGATGAGTTACGAATTTTTCTCTTGGAAAAAGAGAAGTGTTCCAAATTTGCTGAGTTTTTCTGCGACGAGAAGTGGCTGTCAGTAGTATGCTACCTAGCAGACATTTTCGAAAAAGTTAACACACTTAATCTGTCCCTTCAAGGTAAAGGTGACGTTTTAACAATGTGTGAGAAAGTAACTGCTTTTCGAAAGAAACTCGTGCTGTGGAGAGAGCATTTTGAAAAAGGATGTTTGGAAATGTTTCCATCGTTATATGATTTTGTTGCCGAAAACGATATTAATGTGTCACCCATAAAAACTGTTGTACTTGCACACTTACAAAAGTTGGAAACATAATTTTCTGACCTGTTTGGAAAGTGTTATGTATGTGCCTTGGCAATGACAAACCGAGATCGTTGGTTCAACAATGGCTGTATTTACTTCTTATGACACACAATACCTATGCCAGGGATATGTGACCGCACTCCCGGATGGTCACGTTACAACTGCTTGCTCACTGAGAATCAAGAACATGGCAAAGTGGCAAAAAAACAAACAAACATCGCCGCGCAACACAAACAAAGAAAACATGAAATGCGGCCCTATACATAATAGTTAAAATACAATAAATGAATACATAACAACTCCTCCCCCATTTAGCTTGAAGAGCCACACAATTTTATAAATTAGCATTAATTCAATATATAGCCAAAAACTAAATACATATCATGTTGCCTAATAAGCACTGCTCACAAAAAAATAACCAAACCCTTAGGTCCGAGCAGTATGGCACTTATAGTCCTTCAGGTATCCTGGAACCCTCTTTATTCTCACTGATGCTCTTGTAGCCTGCTGCAGTGATGGTAAAGTTTCATCACTCTGGGCTGACATTGCGGCAGCAGATGATGGTTCACCATTATCCGAAGCACCAATGCTGTTAACACCTCGAGCATGATTTGTCTGCAATTCATTTGGAGGGATCTTCTCTCCTACTGGAACTTCAGGCATTGAGGGACTAACACTTTTTACAAAATTATCAAAAGGAAAAGGATAAAAAACATTATTTGGATATGACACACTATCTCCAGAATCTTTAAAACTATCTGATGAGGAAGGGAGCACTGCTGATGTGTTACGATGCATCAACTGGTTTACATGGCGCCTTTCAGTTCTCCTATCTTCACATGCAACTTCAAAATTGCAGGGACCCTTGGCTGCTTTTATGTATCCCGGCAACAATAGCTTTCCAACTGCATAGCTACGGAAATATACAGGATCTCCTTCTGCAAAAAATCTAAACTTATTAATTGGCATATTAACAGCATTTACGACTTTCTCCTCCCTCTCAGAAGATTTTGGCCATGCCGCTGGATGTAATTTATCCAGCATTGTTTGTATACGCCGGCCCATCAACATCTCTGCCGGGCTTCTACCAGTGAAAGTGCTAGGAGTGGTCCTCAATGTAAGCAAGACATTTGCCAACTGCAGC
The DNA here is from genome assembly GCA_028673005.1 of Tanypteryx hageni. NCBI lineage: Eukaryota > Metazoa > Arthropoda > Insecta > Odonata > Petaluridae > Tanypteryx > Tanypteryx hageni. Next base: position 10,543,766 of record CM054120.1, on the reverse strand, counting down.
TTCCATTCTGCTGGTGGTAGCTTTTTTAGACAGTTTTTTAAGGTCTGCACCACCCTTTCTGCTTGGCCATTTGATGCAGGGTGATAAGGTGCAGCTTTAAGATGGGTAACGCAATTCTTTCTGACAAAACTAAGAAATTCATCCGACCTGAAGGCTGGTCCATTGTCAGTTACCAGCTGGTCAGGAATGCCATGGGTGGCAAACCATCTTCTAAGGCAATTGATGGTGGTTAAGGAGCTCATGGACCCTTTTGTCTCCTCGACTTCTATCCATTTTGAGTATGCATCCACCAGCACTAGAAATGTATGGACATGGGTTGGTCCTGTAAAATCAAGGTGGAGGCGCGACCATGGCTTTTCTGGAACACTCCAAGGGATGACAGGTGCCCTCCTTGGATCTGGCCGCGTCTCACAGCACCTAGGACATGACAATACCAACTCTTCAATGTCTTTATCAAGGCCAAGCCACCAGACATAACTCCGTGCCAATGCCTTAGTGCGGACGACTCCCTGATGCACCTTTTGTAGAAGCTGCATCACATTCCCTCTCAGCTTCTCTGGGATCACGACCCTGCTACCCCGGAGGACGCATCCCTTATGCACCGTGAAAGTGCCTGCTGGCTCTCTGAAGAAAAGCTTTGCCTCCTTGGATCTGGAGGCAGCACTCCACCCTCGAAGTAGCCCCTCTCGCACCTCTGCCAACAGTTTGTCCTCACTGGTGGCTTCTGCTACAGCCCCAGCTGTCAATGGTGAGTCCAAAGGAGCTTCTTCTAGGAGCATCACACCTGCTGGCTCAGGAAAAATTGTCTCAGCATCCACCTCCTTGCAGTCTAATGGACGGCGACTGAAAAAATCTGCATTTGCATGCTGCTTCCCTGGGCGGTATGACAATTAAAAATAATAATTAGATAGCATTAAGGACCAGCGAAGCATCCGTGGAGACAAGACATCTGATATGGGCTTTCCTGGCTTAAAAATTCCTAACAGGGGCTTGTGGTCTGTTATAATCTCAAAAGTGTGCCCCAACAAATACATACGAAATTTCATAATCCCAAATATAATAGCTAGTGCCTCTTTGTCCAATTGCGAGTAATTTTTCTCACTTCCTCTAAGAGTTCTTGAGGCATATGCCACTGGTCTCTCCTGGTTATCACTATACACATGAGACAACACTGCCCCAACTCCATATGGTGAGGCATCACATGACACCGTTATAGGGCACTTAGGGGAATAATGTGCAAGCACTGCACCTGAAGTCATAATAACTTAGCATAAGTAATGCAGGCCTCTTCCTTTTCTGTCCATCTCCACTGGACACCTTCACCTAGCAACGCATATAAAGGAGCAAACCTAGTGGCCTTCTGAGGGAAGAATCTATCATAATAATTTATATAGCCCAGGTAGGCTTGAAGTTCAGCCACATTGGTTGGGGATGAAGCCTCTAGTAATGTTTTCACATTACTATCCGTTGGCCTAATGCCATCTGCTGAAACTAAATATCCAACAAATTCCAAACTTCTAGCAGAAAATTGGCATTTACTCAGCCTTAAACGAAAACCTGCCCCCCTTAATCTTTCTAATACTCCTCTAACTCGATGCCATAGCTGGCCCTCTGATGATGCTTGACATAGAAGATCATCCATATATACAATTACTCCCTCCAGGCCAGCAAGGATAGTTTCCATAGTACATTGAAAAATTGCAGAAGAGGAGAGCCCTGGGGGCAACCGAAGCATTCTGTAAAACCCCCTATGGGTATTAAGAGTTAACACACGTGACGTTTCCTCATCCACCGAAACCTGCATAAAGGCTTCAGATAAGTCAAACTTGGTAAACCATTTGCCTCCTGCCAATTTACTTAAAAGCTGTTGGGAGTGGGTAAATCTGTCTTATGCATTGCGGATTTATTGTGGAGCTGTAGTCACCACAAATTCTAATGGTTTTGTCACGTTTGACTACATTTACAGTAGGAGTGGCCCACTCTGAAAAATCAACCCTCTCTAGGATGCCCTTCTTCACCATCCTATCTATTTCCTCACTCACTTTCTCAACCATTGCGAGTGGAACCGGCCTAGCTTGGCGAAAACAGGATTCGCGTCAACTCGCAACTGAACTCGCGCGGGGGGACCCGCGTATTTTCCTAAGGCAGACTTGAAAACATCCCTAAATTCTGAAATTTGGGGTGGTAACTTGGACTGCTCTACGGAGTGCACTCTCTGAAATTTGACACCCAAATGCTCAAACCAATTACGGCCCATCAGGCTTGGACCATCTCCTGCCATCATCACCAAAGGGAGTTTTGCCTGACGCGGAGGCAAACACACACTGACCAAAATTTCACCCCTAACAGGCAATTCTTCTTTTGACCAGGTATTTAGCATTACGGTTGGCTTAGAGAGGGGTATGTGCCTGAACATGGAGTTGTAAGTTTCTCCCCCAATTAAAGAAAATCCTGCACCGTAATCCACCTCCATCGGCATGGATTTTCCCTCAGCTCACACAGTCACATTCATCGGCGGCGGTGCAGGAGCCGACGGTATGTGGAAAAGCAATGAATGCAACCTTTCACTACCGTCATTTTCATTCGGTGCCGAGCCCGCTAGGCCTAAATTATGCGTGGCTGACCTACGCTGCCCGCGAAAACGGTTTCCTTGATGTGGCCTCGAATTCTGGAGCGATCCACCACCTCCCGGCCGTCCGCTCACGTTAGCACTGGGTTGCCTTTTTTTCTTGAAACAGGCCCCGTCGATATGGCCTACCTTTCTACAGTACCTGCAGATTGTCCTTTTATAGACGCACGAGGCCGCATTATGCGGTCCTTCGCATCGATAACATGGTCTCTCAACCGGCGGCTGGGATGGCGGTCCTTTATACCTGTCCTCCCCTTTATGCTGCATACCGGTGCGATGGACCGCGGCGGGAGCCGATGGACCCTGGAGTCGGCTCACGTGGTCCCTCGCTGCTTCCGCGGCAAGCGCTCTGTCGATCGCCTTACTCAGGTCGAGGGAATCGGCGGAGAAAAGATCCTCCTTCAGGCGTAGATCCCGAAGGCCCAGTAGAACTTGGCCCAAGAGCGACTCCTCCAGGTCCGAAAAATCGCAAGTCTCCGCATGAGTCGCAGATCCGCCATGAAGTCTTTAAAGGACTCGCCCGGTTGCTGCACCCGCTTATGAAACTCCTCGCGTTTCACCCACTTGCACGGCGTCGGATTTATGTGCGAGTCCAGAAGCTGTATAGCCTCGGCGAACGTTAATACGCCCGTGCTGCGCGGTTTGCAGAGCTTAATGGTCTGTTTTAATATAAATTCTCCCGGAGCCGTGAACAGAATGGCTTTTTTGCGACTGTCCTCAACAATATTGTTCGCGATAAAATAATAGTCAAGTTGTTCCTTGAATATTGACCATTCTTCCGCATTACCGGACGAGAAACTCGGCGGTATGCCTATGGTGCCAACGTATGTAACCTGATGGGAAACACGTGGTTCCGGTTCGGCCATGATGCCAGAAAAAATTTTGCACCCGGTCGCGAAAAATAATACGGTGAACAAAAAATTTTGAGACAAAGCGCGGATTTTCGCCGTCCTCGTCGCCAATGTTATGTATGTGCCTTGGCAATGACAAACCGAGATCGTTGGTTCAACAATGGCTGTATTTACTTCTTATGACACACAATACCTATGCCAGGGATATGCGACCGCACTCCCGGATGGTCACGTTACAACTGCTTGCTCACTGAGAATCAAGAACATGGCAAAGTGGCAAAAAAACAAACAAACATCGCCGCGCAACACAAACAAAGAAAACATGAAATGCGGCCCTATACATAATAGTTAAAATACAATAAATGAATACATAACAGAAATCTTTCAAATGAAGAACATCAATGGGTTTTGAATCCATTTGTCGAAAACGTAAAAATTCAACACCTTCCGATCACTGCCCAGGAACAGCTGATTGACATCAGAGAAGATGGAAATTTACGAGCTGAATTTCAACAAAAACCTTTACACAATTGGTGGATAGGATTGAAATATGAGTACCATGGCTTGGTAAGCGCAGCGAACTATGCACTCCTTCCATTTCAGTCTACCTACCTGTGTGAGGTGACTTTTTCAGCTATGACAGCCATTAAAACCAAATATCGAAATAAACAGAACTTAGAACCAGACCTTCGAATTGCTGTATCACAAAATGTCAAACCAAGATAATCAGAAATAATGAAAAATATTCATTCACACTACTCGCACTAAAAATAAAAATAAATTGTTGTTTTTATCTTTATCTTCTTTTATTTCAATTTATATATTTTGTGTATTTTTGCATTGAATTCTGTCGGTGATTCTATACCTATATGTGATTTTAAATAAGTATGTATACATGTATATAATTTATACATAAATAAATATTACATATATCAGGGAGTGCGTGCTATTTATTTTTACTAACATAGGGGTGCGCGATCAAAACATTTTGGAGACCACTGCTCTAAATGATGGAAATCATCTAACGCTTGCAATGTGATCCATGGAGCGTAAGCAGGAGTGAAAGGAAGGACATTTGATACCCTTGATACTCTATCTGTGTACTGAACTCAAAAATATTTGCTACACTGTAGGAAATTTGTTGCTAAATGTAACTGGAGCCCCTGCCAACGAGACGACAACGCTCCAAGGAGTGTTCTCGAGTTGTTGACCGCTTTCAGAAACAGCTAATTTTTTAATTTTTGTTAACCATTTCCAATTACTGACTTTCGTCTCTCTTCTTGAGGGCAATGATGTGGCTTAAACCTAACTTAGAATTACTCAAAACAATTATAGCTTTTACTCTACCGAAATCACGCGCACAGCATAAACGGACAAAATAAATTACACCATGCATGACAAAATGGACGATAATATTATTATTTATATATCATTGGAATACTTGAAAACGTGCCTGAAACATTAGGGTGTGCTCGGGTGCACCCGGAACACCCCGAAGTTTCGCCTTTGTGCTTAGAATATAACTATGTACGCAATCGATAATAGACACGGCGATGCGCTTTGGTATACTCTTTTAGTGACAAAAGAAAATTTTTTAAATTAATATATCACTTTTAATATAAAAATTGTAAGTGGGTCAATTTTCCATCAAAATACTGAGGCCCCCTGAAGAGGCGGTAGCCAGATTCGCCTCACGTTAAAACGGCACTGCCTGCATACCAAAAAGCATCTTAAAACATTTCGACGTCACTAAACAAATTATATACGGAGATAAACGGTTTCATTATTAATAAATATAATTTATTAATATTAAAACAAAATTTTGTACTGTACTTACCAGAGGTAGCTCCAAAGACTGTTTACAGTGTCCTGGTGTTAGGCGGTGACAAGGGTTTATTCAGACACAGTATCAGGACTATCCTCCCTGTCGTCTGAGTTAGCAGCGATATCCTGAGGAGTAACCTCCGCCTTCATTGGGGTCCATCTGGGTGAAACTGAAGTTAATCTGTTGAAGGAGTTCTATATATCTTCTTAAAGAAGGTTAAAAATGATGCTTGTCTAGCCTTCTTTATCTTCATAGAGCTCCTTGTAGCAGTGAGTGAGGTTTTCCAATCCTCCGGTAAATAAACAACTGCATTATTTGTTGGGGTCATTCTCTGATACAATTTCTTCGGCTTTATTAAAAAGGAGAAAATTTCATAGCTGCTTAGGGGGTGGTGATACTCAGTTGCCCATTCTTGCTGCATCTGCACCAACTCCTCATTTGAAAATCTTCTGAATGTGCCTGCGGCAGTTCTTCCACATTATCACCATCAACTTCTTCAAACCCAGCATCTTTAGTCAGATAAACTATTTATTTCTGGATTTATGGCACTTAATTTTTGAAACCACAGTATTGGCACACTCAGGCAAAAGTTGCTTCCAAACAACATTCCTGTTTGCAGCTGTCACTTCATCTGATGATAAGCTGATGTTATTAACTGCTTTCTTTATACTGTAAGCATGCCAAAATTCCCTTTTGGTTGGCTTGTCGTCACTATCTGTTTCAATAATCATCAGCTGATCCATCGTTCTACTGAGGTAGCAAGCCTTAAATGTGGTAATTATCCCTTGATCCATGGGCTGAATCAAGGATGAGGTGTTTGGTGGTAAGAAAACAACATGTGAATTTGGCGACAGCTCATCGAGGATGACTGGATGTCCAGAGGCATTGTCTAAGATAAGCAATGCTTTGTGAGTCAGCTCGCTTTTGTCACATTAATCCTTGACAAATGAAACAAAATGGTCAGTAAACCATTCAGTTAAATTTGCCATGGTGATCCAAGATCTCTTATTTGACTTTCAAGTAACGTGCAAATTGTTCTTGCAGAAGCCTTTCAATGCCCTGGGATTCTCTGTATGGAATACTAGTAAGGGCTTTAACTTCATCTACTGTAGCACCGCTCCACTAAAGTAAAGTCAATCGATTCTTGGTAGATTTGCAACATGAATCTGTCTTCTCTTCTTTCGCCATGTAGGTCCCAAATGTCATTCGTTTCCAATATAACTTAGATTCGTCCACATTAGAAATCTGATGGGGAGAGTGCCCACCCTTTTTTTATTAATTTCTAACTAATTCAAAAAGAATTTTCAAAATATCTCTTAAAACAAAAAAGTTGATTGCTCACAGACAGACGTACGGAATGATCATATTAGCACTTTTTGCTTTTAAGAAAATTTGCAAAACAGGACCAAAGGGCTCCGCAATTACTAGACTGACGAGGTTCGATTTTGTATCGTCATCTGTGTTCGAAGCCTTTGGCGCATGAAACAGACCATAATTTACTTTTAAAAGCTACTGAAATGTATCCGTTTATTTACACAATCACGAGTCCTTTGATAAATCTTGGGTGGTTCACCGATTTCACTGTTGTTGCTGTACCCGTCCAATATTTGTTTTTCAAAATATCAGAAAAACGTACTTTCATTTCACTCAGTAAACCGAAAATATGGAAGGTTTTATTCATTCATTGATATCATGTAATCTTACAGACTATGATTGATACAATAATTGCATACTCTTTCATTCATACCTATATTAGCAAATTCGTGAGTTTGAGTACGGTCTACCAGCGTCGTCGAGCCCGTCACCAGCAATCAAAATTACCCATCGTGAGATAAACATTTAAATTTTAATGGGTAGTATTAGCTAGGAAAGACATAGAAGAAATTGAAGCAGTGATTGCTCTGTTCTTCTGCTCCGAGTTTGCATAATTTATTTTAACTAGTTTCGCTTACGCATACTTGGGGTTCGTTTTTAGCAACTTAACCGTTATTTGGTGGAGTTTCACATTTTAACCCGCGTTAATAAGGAAAATAGCTCTAAACACCCTTTGAAGTACGAGTTAACTAGTATAAGACTCTAATCTGTAAATATGCTCTTCCTCCACTCAGTGAGAAAGTAGCAAAATATATTTTAATCGCAGGTGGAGGAATAACTGTCTCAGTTCACTACCTCAAAGTCAGAGGAAGGGTGCAAACAGAGGATTAGGGGAAAGAAATGTGTTTTCTTTGGACACCGGTTGGTTCAACCTTTCTTTGAAGTCTTTCAGTATCATCTTCGGCCAAAGTTGAAGACGTCTATACCAACCCGCTCTGATGTTTTGTGGCCCAAAACCCTCATTCTCCGGAGGCTGGATTGACCGTGTCAACAGCAACGAATAAAGGCAGAGGAAACTAATAATTCCTGGAGGTCACTGTCACTAAATTTCATCCATGCCACATTCCATTGAACTCAACCTAACTACCCTCAATTGCAGCTTTATCCAGCAAAGATAAACTTCAAGAAGAACTGGAGAAGATCTAGTGGGATATTTGAGAACTCAGTGAGAAAAAAGAAAAGCAGAAGTGTTGCTGGAACTGAAGATGTTTGTTTGTTTTTATGTAACTGGAACTGAAGAGCTGAAATATATTTTTTGTTACAGGAGAAACGACACTGGAGGAAGAGGAGAAGATGGACTCATCGTCCACATAAAATTGAAAAGCAACATCGTGGAAATAGAAAGTTCATCCGAGCAAACAGCCACATAATATATAGTATAATAATATGAATAAATTGTAATTAGTCCAAGTTTACGCGCCAACTTCAAAGTATTCGGATAAGGAAGTGTGAGATTTCTATAAATAAATTGGAGAACGGTATGACAAATAAAGCTGGTAACAAGTGATTTCAACGCGAAGGTGGGAGTTAAAATTTCAAAACTGTTTACGATCATCGATTGGTACGATGCAGAATGACATTCAATCCGATGGTGAAAAGATAGAAGCTTACAATGAAGCCTAATTCTATCATGAACACATAAGCGTTAAAAGAGCATAAAGAAGAATTTCAGCTTCAACTCCAAATTCGATTCAGTCTGCTGAAAGAACAAGAAATAAAGGAAAATTAATAAATATAATCAAGGAAACCGCTTAAGAAATAGGCTGAACAGTTAAAACAATGTCAGATAAAAAGGTAACTGAAAAAACAAGATTGCTGATGGGAAAAAGAAGGAACATAATTATGAATAACGACCCCAAAGAAATTATCCACTTCGCAGAACTATATAAAACTACAAAGAAGTCCATCAAAGATGTGAAGAAATGTAATTACGAACTAATAGAGAAAACGATAGAAAACCATGGAAGCCATAAAAAATGAAGCAACATTTCTCGTTTGGTAAGAGACAATTGGTGTCTTTGATGCAGGAAGACAGCTCGATAACCCGTAGCAGGAAATTAATTCCGAAATGGGTACAATAACTCAACACTAATTTGTACGAAGATCCGATACCCAACGGGGTAGTATATAAAGAAGGAAATACACCCACCGAATAGGTTCCGGATATACTTCCAGAAGCGGTGAGACGCGCATTCATAAGCATGAAGAATAGAAAAGAATCTGGAGTTGATGGTATTACTGTAGAAATATTTAAGGAAATGGAAATATATGCTGACAAGATCCTCGCAAAGACTTTAACATCGTTCCTGAGGTAGAAGAAGGTACCAAACACATGGAACAACGCAGGCATCATCCTCATCGAATTTACATACGTAAAACACACAAAAAACACGGTATCTTTCGGAGGTTAGCCCTTCGTCAGCAAAAGAGAGAGTGTTGTCTCTCTGTATGTGCGTCATCGACTAGGAAAAGCATTCTACTCTAGTCGAACTTTGTCGGTGACAAATGCACTGAAGAAGCAAGGGGTAGAAGAAACGAATATTACATTAATCACAAATATCTATAAAAACGCGACATCTTCTATCCAGCTGCATGAAGAAACAAGTGCATTGAAGAACGAAAAGAAAGTAAAGCAAGGAGATATCATGTCTCCTAAGTTATCCATATCAGCTCTAGCACTAGAATCCCGGGACCGTGGCCCATACCTAAAACCCCGGAACCGGTCACTTTGACCGGTCGTATTTTTTCTTGCTTTTCGATGAGATTTTGTGGTTTTCTTGACTTGAATGTCTTGGTTTCAATATAAACTTACAATTTTTGTTTTCAGCAATACCATTTTACCTAATATTAGTGGTTTACACCTTGGTCGCCTACCCTCTCGGCTCGACGAATTTAATGAGTGCATTTGGAGGATGGAAATATTTTCTACTCGGTAAGTAATAATTAGGTAAGTATCCAATGAAATATCTTTATTAGTGCTCTATTGTATTGCTTCATTGCATTTCACACAGATAACAATCTTTTTTACTAATCCATTGCATGAGCCGCACACCCGATTTTGGCAGGTATTGCAGAGATAGGTCGTTTTGTTTTCTTTGCAGCGTCCGACCTGACACGTACTTCTCTTCCTTCCTGGTAACTCCTGGCTACTACCAACATCGTCGTATAGACCAGCGATCAATCTTCTTGGTCTAGATGCTACAGTGGCAGCCCTCAACTCGTCTGTTGCAGGATGAATTTGCGCCTACAAATCTTCTTCCCTGTGACTTCTTGAAACATGATCCAGGAATTTATCACCGCTATATCAAGGATATTGTACAGTACGTGAAATGGCCATCTTCGCGTTCCACTGCATACAGAATATTATCTACACATTTGGTCTGCAACATCAACACCACACTTCGTTATGTTGTAAAATGAAACACATTCTGGTAACTTCTTCTGAGAGCCTCCAATCAATATATCTTTGTGCATGGTGCTAAGTATCAGCACATTCTTGTTTACTTTCCCCGGGTAAACTGTCAGTGTCGCATCATTTGTTGTAAAAAGCGTTGTTTTATACAAGGGTGCACGCATCTCTTTCACTACTGCAGGTATTTCTCTCCTAACTCGGTTTATAGTTTCAACGAGGGAGGTGTTACAATTCTTTAGTCTTTTAGAAAGCTTGAGCGATGTAAAAAATTATCAGTTGTAATGTTTCGCCCTTTGTGTAGGTATCGCTCTGTCAACTACATTACAACGTATTCTGGCAGTGATTCATTTTGTAGTTGGCTGTCATCCTTACCCAGATAAGGAAAGCCATGACAAACGTACTTTGAATCCACATCTGCTAATAGCCAAAACTTGATACCGAATTTATCCGGCTTGTTTGCCGTATATTGCAGGAATGGGCAAAGACACTTTGTCGGGAACAACTGCTCGACGACAGTGAGGAAAGTCCCCGGCTCGTAGCATAAGTAGTAGTTTTCTGTGAATTAATTCCAAGTGCGTGATGCGAGCTCAAATTTGTCTTTTTGCAGGCGCTGTGATCGGGATGACTTTTCGTCCAAGCGAATATAACACATTATTTTCAGCAAAACGGTCTCTACTCATTGTTTCACGAAACACACCTGGACCCCACTTCTTGGACCACATCTCAACAAGCTCCAGAGACCTGGCACCGAGTGCGCCGCGTATGTACAGGAGAGCAAAAAATGCGTCCAACTCATCAAGCGAAACACACCAGGTGTCATTGCTGAGCTGCCTCCGAGCCTCTGCCTGCATACAGTGCTGAATATGACGTACCATTGACTCATCAATGAAAAGTCTCCAAGAGCTCAAGACACTGCTATCTTTTACGTGCCGTTTGGCTTGTGGTGTAGGGCCTGGCTTCTCCCGGAACACGTTCTGCTGGGCTCATTGGCCTGGATCATGAACTGCAATATCTGCCACAGTCCATACCGTTTGTCCATCTTTGCCCAATACGACCGTGCCAATGGAAGGGTGCTCACGACCTCGTCAACATTGCACTGATATGGGCTGCGCTGAAGATGTCTGCTGCACAGTGGATTCGATGACGGACAAGGTCTGCTGGCCAGCCGAAGCATGCCCGCACCCTCCCATCCCACCGATAGCACCGCGGCGGCTCCTCCCTCTTGACCCACGTCCTCGCGCAACATCTATATAGCCATATTACACTATGTTAGTAAAAGTTTGTACTTGTGTGTTTACAAATAAAAAATACATACTTCTACAATACCTTGTGTAGTTATTGATGCACTTGCTCCGTCAACTGCGTTGTCGTCACTCATGTCGCTTCCTACATCATTAGCTGATGAAGATGGAACATACATTGCTTTCTGGCTCCGGATCATCCACGTCCGACTGGTCTTCCGATATTTCATTCAAAACTCGAATGATTTCAACACCCCAGAGAGCGTGGCGCCATCCCATGTTGATTGAATTCAGCCAGGCAGCACAGTGACAGGCGCGGGTGGTAAGGCAAGTGCAGGTGACGAGTTTGAACTTGCGCAGAGACGAGGAGGAGAAAGGAAGTGACCGTCTGCTTCACCGATGTATACGGCACATGCTCAGCTACATTGTCTTACACAGCTACATTGTGTTACTCATCTATTATGTCTTTCTATGTATACGTTTTGTGACTACCTACTGTTTGTGTTCTTCGAGTTTGAAAAATAAATATTAAATATCGCTGGTGAAATAGGACATCCCTGCCTCACTCCCCTCCCTATTGAAGTACTTTGTTATTTCTTCTTCAACCCTTACTCTAATCTTTTGATCTAAGTAAAGGTTTTTAAGCAATCTTTTATCTTTCCAATCTATTTTATTTAAAATACACAAAATTCTATCCCATTTCAATCGGTCAAAAGCTTTCTCCCAATCTACAAAACAAAAATACATATACGATCTTTCTATCATGATCCTCATACATCCTATAGCATCTCTAGTCCCTCTTCCTCTTCTGAAACCAAACTGATTTTCTTGCAGCTCCTTTTCTATTTTACCTTCAATTCATTTGGTTATTATTCTGGCTAGAACTTTAGGTGTATGAGAAATTAAACTAATAGTTCTGTAATCCTTACAACTTTTTGCATTGTTCTTTTTCTCCAGCGGTACCATAACAACATCTAAAAATCTTCAAACCATATGCCAGTATCATATACATGTTTAAAGAATTTTGCGAGTTCCTAACTGCTTTCGACCCCAAAACGTCCCCTGGTATATCATCACTCCCACAGCCATCCTTTTTTCATGCCATTAGTTGCTGTTTTAACCCTAAGATGCAGATCGTGTTTTATATACAGATTTACATAACCCGGGCTTCGCAGGCCCGAGCGACGTTTTGAGCTCTAAAACGTTGTTTACAGCAAGAACAGCGCTTTAAATATTTTCTTAAAATATTTAATTCATAAAATAATATTCACATATACATAAGTTATACATAAATAATAGCTATTTATAGATAGTTTTTTTATACTGTAATATATTGCGCACATTTTAATACATAGTCATTATGTATGTTGCTTTCGCAAGGAACACAAATTATTTTGGTTTTACGCTCAATATAATTGTTAAAACACATTAATATACATATTTATAATTTTTATTTGTTGATAAATATTTAATGCTTATTATAACATATTCTACAAATTCTAATACTATTTTCATTACAAATGCTCTTTTTGTATGATTCACAAGTCACTTTGATTTTGCGGTCAATCCTAGATATACACAATGAGGGAGGAGGGACAATTATAAATGTTGCCATACATTCCAAAATACCGCGTCGTAATGCAGGGTTTGTGGATCTTCTTTGCATATATGGTATTTCCAGCTCTTTTGCTAATTCTTTCAAAAATAACCTACGTTTATGAGTCAAACGTTGATGGTAGTTCTTTGATAAATATAGTAAATGCATTCAAAGCAGCTACGTCTATCATATTGAAAAAGAAAGCCATAGGCCAACGTTTGGTTTGTCTTTTAGATGTGTAGTTAGTCCGTGACGTCAAAGCCACCCTTCGTTTCTCTATAATACATTATTATTTCTGGCTTTTTTTACAATTAGAGTCATTGTTGACAGTAGTACCATGGTGCATAGAACTCAATACACACTTATTTTTTTAGGCACGTAACTTACAAGGCTCACGTTATTTCTAAAACATAACAATGAAGAAAATACAGCCCGGTTTTTGGATGGCTTCATCTCTTTTGGGATATCTCTTTTGCTTTGACGCAGTGTGCCAACAACGGTATTGTTTTTTCCAGAAGGGAGAGAGCTAAAGGTACACTTGTAAAAAAATTATCTATTGTTAGATTAAGCCCGGAGTTGTAGATATTTGTACTAAAATTTGAACAGTCTCTAGTCCTAAATGTTTGTGCTGGTTCACCAGGTTGGCGTCCTACATAAACCAATCGGTCAATATCATAACATGATTTAGACTCGCATATCCAAAAGATTTTTTTCCATACTTTCTACATCTACATGTTACCCTGCAATTCACCTAATAGGTGGGTGGCAGGGGGTGTAATGCACCAAAACCTCTCTATAGATTGTCTATCTCAGGTTGAAATTTTCTGTTGTGATCTCGTATTGTCCTCGGAAAGAACGAGCCTAGATAACGCTCCGTCCTATAACCGATGTCACGTATCTTTTCGTCACGGTCGTTCCTACCTATATACATTGGTGCTTTAATAATTCCTACAACCTCGTCTTTTAGACATTCCGATCTATATTTCTAAAGAAGCCGCAACCATGAGTTCAATATACGATTCTCCAGTGGTACCCTGCTCAAATCCCTCAATAATGAGGTGACGCTATCCTTATGTTCGTACTTTTGTTTTACGAATCTGGCTGTTCTGCGCTGCACTCTTTCTAATTGAATTATATGACCCTTCTCGTACGGATCCCATACGCATGAGGTGTATTCCACTTGTGGCCTAACCCGTGATAAGTAACATGTTTTGCATACTTTATCTGTAGTGTTCCGCACTATTCTACCTATAAAAGCCAGTTTCTTGTTGGCCGCGCCTATAACTCGCCGAATGTGCATGTCCCACGAAAGATCTCGACAAATGGTTACTCCTAAATATTTTACATACTCGGCTGCTTGAATATTTATTCCATCTATTTTATACTAGAAACCTACTTCTATGGTCTTACTTTTCCAGAACGTAACTGAGGTACATTTAGTGTAATTAATTTGCCATTCTTTGCACCACGCTGAAATGGCTCTTACGTCTTCACGCAGCGACTGATGGTCCTCCTGGTTTTTTATTTCTTTATATAGAACGGTATCATCGGCAAAACGTCTACTTAACAGATATCATTTACATAGATTAAGAAAAGTAGAGGGCCCAATACACTTCCCTGAGGAATTCCTGACGCAACTTTAACGGGGGACGAGTATTTCCCGTCGATGACAACTATCTGTTCTCTATTCGAGAGAAAGTCTCTCACCCAACTGACAACTTTCGAATTGATACCATATTGTCCTAACTTCGCAATTAATTTCTTATGAGATACTTTATCAAATGCCATTCTGAAATCCATGAATATGGCATCGACCTGAGTATTTTTCTCTCCGCATTGCAACAAATCATCCACGAACAAGCCGAGCTGCGTTTCGCATGATCTACCTCTCCGGAATCCGTGCTGGCATCCGCTAAGCAATGAGTGACTATCTAAATAGCGTATTACAGAACTAAAGATTATGTGCTCAAGTATCTTGCACGATAATGAAGTTAAGGAAATTTGCCTATAATTTTCGTGGTTCTCTTTGTCGCCGCCCTTATGGATGGGCGTAACCTGTGCCACCTTCCAATCTTTCGAAACGACACCTTCCGTAATGGATTTATTGAATATAATTTTTAGACACGGCGCGATTTCATAAGCTAACTCTTAAAATACTAGCGCGGGTATTTCCTCCGACCCAGGAGATTTATTTGGTTTAATTGAATGAAGTAGGAGCGCGATACCATTTTCGGAAAATATTTTTTTATTAAAACGTAATAACAACAGGAAAACCGGGTAAAAGGTACAAAATATTATCTTTAGAAATGCAAAAATAATGTACTATGTATTAAAGGAACTTCGGTTTTATTTGAGTAATCTTTCTTGCGAGCTAAATTGAAGCTGTTTCACAAATATTGTCATTTCTTTTTTTCAAGGTACTGCACATTATGAAATATTACTAAAAATTAAAGAAATTAAATGAAAATTAACTAATTAGCGGTAACTGACTGATTGTTCAAGGCCTCAGAAGGGGGATGCGAACCAGCAGCACTCCACTTGAAGTTATAGAAAGGGTCAACATGCTACGGCGCTCTAGTGGTAAATAGTACAACTAATTACATGCCTGGGGTATTCAAATGCCCCGCACGAGATCATATACTCTCGTTTTATTGCTCATACTGAACTTAAGTAATAAATTATGCTCAGAAAACGGATAGTAGAAACAATTCACTTTTCAAAACTGTATGGCCAGTAATCGCGTGGGGTATTTGTATGCTCCAGTCAACTTTCAACCTTTTTCACAGCTAAACTGATCAGTGGCGTACCGAGGGGGGAGGCCACCGGGCCCGTGCCCCCCCCCCCCCAAAATAAATTTGGGCAATTCATGTTTTGAAGAGGATTTGGGCAACCAATTTAAACAACATTCGTTGCGTTATATGCGAGAAGGAATAAATTTGAATGTAGAACATTAATTATTCGCATATTAAAATCACAGAATCATCGTAGGTGTTTCCTGCCATAGATTTTTTAATACACGTCGAATCGATCAATAGATCGGCTTTTAAAGGTGCGTTTACACTATGTGAGCACGCACGAAGAATATCTTGTAAATTATGGCAATATACCATTATGGTATTAACTCTACTTCGATTCACAAAAGGAGATATCTGGCTTAAAAACGGTATAGGTGGCTTATAAACTGTATTGGTGGCTTAAACACTGCATTTGAAATTTAGATATATTGAGAGAAATGAAAAAGGCAACAATACTTTCTCTATCTACGTATATAGAGAAAGTAAAAATTCATATGAAGCAAATGATTTAGTGGAATTTTATTCGATTCTATATGCCGCAATACTTTCCAAAAATTAGCCGATTTGTCTCACAAATGATTACGATATTTGGATGCGATTACATTTTCGTAAAAAGTTCTTACGAAAGACATTCGCAAAATCTAATTTGCTGACGAACATTTTCACGATGTTTTAAGAATTTTTGTGACGAATATTGCTGTTAAAATAACTTATATCCCACAAAATCTGAAGGTTCCCAATGTTCTCATTGACATTTAATTCAAAATATGTAATAGCATTGTTTTTCCAATACTACTATTTCTTATTAGTTACTGGCAGGGCTGGACCTTGCATAGGCCAGCTAGGGCCGCCAATTCCAAGAGATCCGCCAGCTACAGAGGCCGCTGCTAGTACTTACATACCTGTGCTAGATAAGGACTTGTAAAAATAACAGTGATCGAGTAAATGGAATTATCATTAATTCTGCCACACTTGCTCTTCACAAAATTCCAAAAGCGTTTCTTTTCTCACACATTCCTTCAAGCTTATCTTAATATCCCTTCCCATATTCCGTCCGAACGTTGACCGTAGGAGGAGGGAGAGGGTCTCGGGTCCCTTACTTGGGTCTTTCTCTTTTCTCCGCACGAATGGGCCAAAGGAAACGACCCCTTTAATAGTTTCCAGACGTAGGAATGTTTCCTAGTCCTTTTTGAAAGAGGGAAACTATTTGAGAGGATTAGTCTCATTTGGTTTCTCTTTTAAACAACATCAATAGTTAAAGTTCGTATGTTTCGTTTAGACTGAACACTGGATAATTCGTTTGAAACTACGCAAAGGTGATTAAGATATTCTTCTGAAATAATTAATTTTCATGGTTTGATCTAAACATTTTACGTTGATCACGAGTGTTTCTCTACAGACGAAGGGAACAGCTTCGGAAGTTCTTGGTTGCCGACAAATTCTTTTTCCCGGATACTTTTTACAGTACCCAATTAGCAGTATTTGGTAAGTAAAGCTAATTTTTTTATGATGCGGAATTTTGTTTAATTTTCGTTGTTAATAATAATGTCCTTTGGGAGACTGAAAGCCCTTCCGTAATGTAACTGGATGATTTTGATAAAGTAATTTGAATAACTTATAAAAACTTTAATAAAATGTTATCGTAATTTCATTTATTAGAAGAACACATTGAAACAACACCGTTAGTAGAATTACCAGTACTCACATCAGCTTCATCTATATCCTTAACAGAAACTCGGTTTGAAAAGTCAGAATCATGTAAAATTAACTGTAGTGATATTGGTCTGTGGCCAATACCTCTGATTGATAATCAGCTAGTCTTTGTAATTGATAAAGGTCCAAACAGGGATAGTAACTTTGACTTTCCTGTGAATGAGAGTTATAGGCGTTTTTCTGTATAATTGTACACCCGGAAACTTTTAAATGGTGAATTCATCGATCGTCGTTGGCTAGTTTGTTCTTAAAAACTTGACTGCGTTTTCTGCTTCTTTTGAAAGTTGTTTTCTGATTTTAAAAACAAAATTTCAAATTCTGGATTCAAAGATTGGAAAAATCTTTCTATATTGATTATTTTTATTACATATATTACACGCCAAATTATTTTTTATGATAATATGAATTTCAACTATTTATTATTCTGGCCGCAAATATGTTATTCCATATTACTGTTGAAAAATAAATACTGTAAATTTTTATTTGAAAATATAACTATTATATATTTCAAAGGTTAAAATTTGTGCATATTTTCAGTAAGCTGTGTCCAGGTGTCACGTTTCCACGGAATAGCCGTTCCTATTCATTGAAAAAAGTGTTAGTCTCATTTGGCCACTACATTTACGAGGTAAAAGTTCACTTAAAATTGTAAAATTAAAAGTTTTAAGTCAATAGCATTAATTTTTCTCATGCCAAGTATTACAATTATAAGAAATAATTTATTAAAAAAATATTTACAGGGGTAATGGATGATAAAAGAAAGTCGGGAATAGGAACGATATTCAAGTATTTGACCAAAAAACCAAAATTGGAAAACAGGATAGTCCTATCAAAATCACTCGAGACGGGTGAAAACTTGCAGACTGCATCGAATAACACTACTGGAACATTAATTAAATCAGATATCGCGGCTTACAAGAGGTTACTTATAAATGAAGATAAAGTGGATTTTATACAGAATTTATGGAAACCAGATGATCTTTTTCCATTTCCATATATGACTGAAAAAAATGGAAAGAAAAGAAAATTTCAATTGCAATGGTTGCACAGATATGAGTGGCTTGCTTATTCGAGACTAGATATATGTTTTTGTAAATATTGTTGCTTATTCGCGCCAAAAGAAATTGGTAAAAGTAAATCTCAACCTTTAGGTCAACTCGCATCAAGTGGGTACAATAATTGGAAACATGCAGTTGAAACATTTGAAGCTCATGAAAAAGCGTTATATCATTCAAATTCATTATGTTCTTATGAAAACCTATGTGATATAATGAGAGGCAAAAGAATACCTATCGACAAACAGCTCGATACGATGAGAATGAAACGAGATATTGAGAATCGGAAACGCTTGGAACCCATAATCATGACTATAATGTTATGTGGACAGCAAGGTATTGCACTACGAGGTCATGTGGATTCTGGAGAGTTTAACATTGATAAAAAGCCTGAGAAAAATGAAGGTAATTTCCGTGCAATCCTTAGAGCAAGGCTAGAAGCTGGTGACACCGATTTAAAAAAATCACTTTTAACAATGCAGGCGAACATCCAGAACCAAATAATAGAAAATTGTAATGATTTGATTCTGAAAAGACTTGTTAAAGAAGTAAATGATGCAAAATGTTTTGCTCTTTTAGCAGATGAAACAACAGACATTTCAACAACTGAGCAATTGACATTATGCGTAAGATACGTAGATAAGGAAATTAGAGTTTGCGAGAAATTTTTAGTTTGTTCCAGTTATCGACACTAGTGGAAAAGGTTTGGCTTCTACCATTATAGATAGTTTACTAAAATTTGGTATTGATACTTCCTACCTTCGAGGTCAGGGGTATGATGGTGCTGCTTCCATGAGTGGCAAATTTGAAGGTGTTCAGGCACATATACAACAACAGCTCCCACAAGCATTATATGTACATTGCACCTCGCATTGTTTAAATTTAGCCATTGGAAACAGTGCAAATAATCAAGATATAAGGAATTGCTTAGGAATTATTGGAAAATCATACACTTTTTTTTAACACTCCAAAGCGATTAAATATATTATCAAAAAAATTAGCGAGTGTATTCCCAATTGTAGGCATCTACGATTGAAGCAGATGTGCCCAACTAGATGGATAGAGCGTCATGATTCTGTCATGGTAATGGTGGAACTTTTAGATGCAATTTACTTAGCGCTCGAAGAAATAAGTGACAGGAATGACAAAGACACTTCATCTACAGCACAGATTCTTCAGAATGCAATATTCCAAGGAAAATTTTTGGTGTCTTTGTATAGTATACAAAAACTGTACAGTTATACGCTGCCATTAAGTAGAGTATTACAAAGTAAAAACATTGACTTAATTTCCGTAATACATCTCGTTGAAGATGTAACATCTGCTCTAAAATGTATCCGAGGAAACGCTGATACAAACTTTGCAAATATTTACAAAGAGGCAACAGAAAAAGTAGGAGATTTTGGGGTTGAAATTATAATACCGAGGATATCGAAATATCAAAAAATAGAAATAATATTCCTACTGAATCAGCGGAAGTTTATTACAGGCGATCTATGTTTATTCCATTTTTGGATTGTCTTGTGACACAATTAGAGACGAGATTCTTGGCTCATAAAAGTATTTTAAAATCCTTCATGTGCCTCCTTCCAAAAGGATGCAGTTCTACATCAGACGTAGATAGCCTATCAACTTTGGCAAAATTTTATTCCGTGGAAGTATGCGATTCAGTCTTAGAGAGTGAACTAAAGCTTTGGCAAAAACGGTACGAAGACAGGATACCCCCTACAAATGCATTAGAAGCATTAATGCAATGCAATCAAAATATATATCCAAACATTCATTATTTATTAAAAATATTTGCAACTCTGCCGGTATCAACTAGCACAGCAGAGAGAACATTTTCAACGTTAAGAAGAATGAAAACGTACTTGCGTAATTCCATGGGACAGGAAAGACTGAATGGTTTAGCGCTCCTCAACATTTATAGGGAAATGGAATTGCTCCCCAAAGACATATTAGATGAATTACAAAAAAAAAGACCGAAGATTAGATATAAAATTGTAATTGTGTTACCCAATTAATTTTTATTTTATGTTTAGTAAACAAAACCAATAAATATTAATTTCATGATATGAAAAATCGAAAGATTTATATTCAAATTCAATGTTAATATACATATTTCTATGAGAAACTGAGAATGTTTGTTCTAAATAACAGATAAATTTGTAACCAACATTGTCTTTCATTTTATATGTTTTTATGAATGCCTATATGCAGAGGCTGATTTATGCATAGGCGCTAGCTGGGGACCTTGTATTTTTTATGACAACTTATTTTTTTATTTGTAAATCAACGTATTTTCTTTTGGCTGTAATGGTATAAATGTTGTAATTTTTAAATTAAATATATTTTATCCACAGGATAATAAATGTGATGTTAAAAATATGTATTTTCATACACTAAGTCAATGAGTTTCATTCTAAATATACCACTGCCTATGTATATGTTTGTTTATGAATACATGCATGTGTGTGCATGTTTACATATAAAAATGTAAACATGGAAATGAGTGTTTACCATTTTGGGCCCCCCCAAACAAAAATCCTGGGTACGCCTATGAAACTGATGGTCTCATAATGTTGTTAAATAGTTAGGATGTGACCGTAGAATGTCCTTAAAAGGCACAGGAAGCTACTGCCAAAACTAATTGTAAGCGACCACTCCTGGGTTAATGCTATTTATAAATCTTTCATTGACTAGTATGTAATCTATCTGGTTTCATCTCTAATCTCCAGGGCTTCTCCATGTGAAAAGTTTCCGCTGGTGGTACTTAAACCATCTATTAGTTAAAATCAATTTCTATGGCAGAATTCTACAAGTTTCTTCCCTCATTCATTTTTCCTCCTTAGCCCGTATGTCCCCACTATTTTATCTTCCTGTCCCTCTCCGACTACACTGTTCCAGTCTCCCATTACTATGTTGGTGATCCTTCCTTTTCCCTCCTCTTCCAATATCTCCATAATCTGTTCATACATTTCATCTACTTCGTCATCGCCAGCATTAGTTGTTGGCATATACACTTGAATTATAAGCATTTTCACTGGCTCCATCTGAAGTTTTACGGCTATTAATCTATCATTTACTGTCACTACCTTGCTAATTCTTTCAGCTATCTCTCTTCTCATCATAATCCCCACTCCCCTTTCATCTTTCTCTCCTCCCGAGTAAATAATCTTAAATTCGTCTGAATTTATCTAGCCTTCTCCTTCCCACCGAACTTCACTAAGACCTACTATACCTACATTATTCCTTCTCATTTCCTTTTTTAGGTTCTCTAGTCTCCCACTGAATTCATAGTCCTAATATTCCATGTGCTTATTCTTAATTTCTTACTCTAGAAGAAATTCTTATGAATTTTACATTTTTTCTGTGAATCCCCTTGGGTAGTCTCCACACGGAGATCCGATTGGGTGACTATATACCTCCGGAAAAATTTTCCGCAGATAGATCGATAGCGGTATTTGCCGATTTTCACTCTATCATGGGAAATATAATGAGGTAGATTAGTACATAACCCACCATGGACCACAGCAGGGGGTCTTAGGGAGGGGATAATTTGATGAGATAAGATCATTATCACTTAAAGTGGTACTGTTAATTAGTTTGGGTAACCTGGTCTGGACCAAGAGGGGGAGGGGTAAGTGGTGTTGTTAGGATTAGGGACCAAGAGGGGGTGGTGTTAATAACGGGTGACCTGATATGGACCAAAAGGTGGAGAGGGTGTAAAAGTTGTGATGATTTACAGGTGTGGTGTTAGTGGGATGGGGGTGTCCAGACATTACGGCGCCGTCCAAAAAGTGGGAGGGGTCACCTATTGTCATTTGTTTGCAGCGCCACCTTTAGATGAAAATTTGGATTACGTTGGTCATCTTGGAATAGCGCCATCGTCAGGTTGAAAACGGAACTAAATGAATACGTATCTTAGGTGGCCATATTGGATAAGTGCTACCGCGAATCGTGTGAAGCCTTAATTGCCACGTTTCATGAATATTCCTTAATTCATATGGTACGAAAATCCACGCGTTCGGGTAATGTTCTCGACTTGCTTGCTTCTAACATCCCGCATAGGATAACTAAGGTATCCACAGAGGAGGAACTTAGCGACCATCGAGCTGTGTATGCGGAGTGCGAATTAAAGCTCAAAACACATCCTAAGCCCCTTCGGAAGGTATACGCTTTCGCCAAGACCTACTTTAAAAGTTTCAGCTTACATTTCAGAAGTACCTTTGTCAGTTATCGTGAAAAGACAGAACGACTAATTGATTTCTAGCTGCTATTCCTTGCACCATACAGATAACGCATCCAGATCATCCTGAAGCTAACGATGGTCGCTAGGATCACTAATTTCTCTATAGACTACGGTGTCGTCCGCAAAAAGCCTAATATTACTTTTCACAACTTAGCTGATGTCGTTTATATAAAGCAAGACAAGCATAGGTCCGAACACACTACCCTGCGGTACTCCAGAGACTACATCTGCCACACTCGAGGACTTACCATCGATGACTACTTTTGGTTTTCTATTCCAAAGGAAAGTGCGAACCCAGTTAATGACTTTAACATTAATGCCAAGATTTCCCAATTTTAATAACAACTTACTGTGGGTAACCTTGTCAAAAGCTTTTCTAAAATCAAGAAACACTGCATCGACCTGTTTATTATTTTCGCCGCATGATAAAACATAATTCGCAAACAGACCGAGTTGGGTGTCACAGGATGTACCTTTTCTGAAGCCATGTTGACAGCTGACTTACAGCGATCTACTCTCGAGATAACGCATAGTGTTGCTAACAATAATGTGCTCCAAAATCCTACATGATAATGATGTTAGAGAAATCGGCCTATAATTTTCTGGATTTTCTTTGTCACATCCCTTATGAATGGGTGTGACGTGTGCTAGTCTCCAATCATCAGGGACCTCACAGGGGGTAAGAGATTTCTCGAATACTATCCGAAGAAAGGAGCTATTTCTTCTGCTACTTCTTTTAATTCACGCGCGGGAATTCCTTCTGGTCCTGGATTTTTGTTGGGCTTTATCGCATCCAGTTGCTTCGCTATTCCTGCTTCAGAGATTTTAATATTATCTATCCAAGTACATCCATCGGGAATATGATTATCTTCAAGTCTATCTCCACCTGCCATGAACGCCTTCGCGAAGTAAACGTTTAGTAGATAAGCTTTTTCCTCTCCATCGTGAAGGATGTCTCCGGAATCACATCGCAGGGAGGGTATTGAAGGACCCCCTCCCTTGACTTCTCTTGCATAGGACCAGAACGCTTTTGGATCCTCCTTCAATTTTGTATTTAATACCTCATTCCGGAAGGTGTTAAATGCGTTACGCATGGTTTTTCTCGCTAGTACGCGGGCACTGTTATACTCATGGACTATAGCTGTGCGATACTCATCGGAAGCGGTGGTAGGTATGTTTTTCAATTTTGCGTGGCTACGCATCTGTCGTCTTAAGGCAATCCTAACTTCCATATTAAACCAACGAGGTTCTTTCTTATCAGATTTTAACTTACTTGGGATAAATCTATTGATACTTTTTCCTAGTATATCCTTAAATAATAACCATGATGGCTCCATACCTAATCGTTCTGTCTTTTCACGATAACTGACAAAGGTACTTCTGAGATGTAAGCTGAAACTTTTAAAGTCGGCCTTGGCGAAAGCGTATACATTCCGAAGGGGCTTAGGATGTCTTTTGAGCTTTAATTCGCACTCCGCATACACAGCTCGATGGTCACTAAGTCCCTCCTCTGTGGATACCTTAGTTATCCTATGCGGGATGTTATGGAATATTCATGAAACGTGTCAATTAAGGCATCACACGATTCACGTTCTTTACCTCCCGTAACGAAACATAGGTTTTCCCAATCGATTGACGGTAAGTTAAAATCGCCTCCAATTATCACATAACCGTCGTTCATAAAAGATCTAAGCTCGGCTAATTGCCTCTCTAAACTTAAAATATAATCAACTTTGGCATTAGGTGGTCTGTAAAATGAGCATAAATATGTCTTTTTCGAATTATCCTTACCTAGGCGGCACCACACGCTCTCGGTCGTTTCGTCGATAATAGAGATCTGACAACTATCGTACTTTTCACTTATTGCCAAACATACTCCGCCACCTATTCTATTGGCACGGTCTTTTCTGTACACTCTATAGCTTTTCGGAAAAATTTCTTGGCTAGCGATATCTTCGGTGAGCCAACTTTCCGTACCTTTAACTACATCAGCATGCAACGTGCGAATTACGTGTTCGAGTTCGACAGACTTCCTACGAATGCAGCGGCAGTTTAAAACTACAATATTTAATTTCTCGTTATCGCCCGAAGCATTAACTGCTCTATTACGGCTTCTGCAGGTGGACTCTCTCACTTCGCGACCAGAAAATGTATTACACTCGATGTCCCTATGAAATCTCCTATTACGCCTACACCCTACCTTACTCTCTAATCTTAAAAAGGCCTACCATGGTCGAAGGTCCTACACGCTACCCTCTGTGAAGCCTCGGTCGTGTAATGGACTCCAGAGCCGTTTTGGGGTACCTTACACGATCCGAGAACCGGCTGGAGATCAACGAAGTCGACTTTCATGTTTACACAAAAATTCCATAGCCTTTGGTTTAGCCCCGCCACGCGGCTCCAAACCTCCGCACCACAATCAATCCGCGGGACAATACTACAAACGGTGAGCCGCACATCAGAACCCGGCTCCTCTCGGACACGAGTGACCTCGGCGACCAAGTCCTCAAAAGAACTTAGAATCTCCTCCGACCCGCTCTTCGAGGCGTCATTAGTCCCAACATGGACCACCATCCGCAGCCTAGAGAACCCGTTGACTCCATCGACTCCCGTACCGCCCTCGTCACTTGGGGGACCGTTCCTCCTGGTATACACCTGGAGAACACCCGCTCAGCCACTCCCTCCAGGCGGGCCCGAGTTAGCAAGGGAGCCATAACACGCCGGACATTAGAACTACCTATTACTAAGAGCCCTCCCTTCCCACCCCGACTTCCCATAGATCCAGCCTCCGCTAAAGAGACGGGAGTGGATGCGAGAGCATCAGCCGAAGTGTCGTTCTCCGACAACGCCGCGAACCGATTGCAAACTGGAAGAGGGTCTGCCGAGGCATTCCCAGCTCCAAGGCTTCGCAGGACCACCCCACGATCTCCCCGGTTGGAGACCACTCTCCAATCGTTGGGTTTCAGGATTGGAGCGACCCCAGCCCCCGAAGAGGTCCCACAAACACCCTCGATCACACCGCCGACTTTCGCACTCGAGCGCACCCGAGTCGCCATCCTGGCGCGGTGAGTTCTCGGGAATGGATGCGTTCTCCCAACACGAACTGCGATGCGGAGAGAAAAATACTCAGGTCGATGCCATATTCATTGATTTCAGGAAGGCGTTCGATAAAGTATCTCATAGGAAATTAATTGCGAAGTTAGGCCAATGTGGTATCAATCCGAAAGTTGCCGGTTGGGTGAGAGACTTTCTCTCGAATAGAGAACAGATAGTTGTCATCGATGGGAAATACTCGTCCCCCGTTAAAGTTGCGTCGGGTATTCCTCAGGGAAGTGTATTGGGCCCTCTACTTTTCTTAATCTATGTAAATGATATCTGTTAAGTAGAAGTTTTGCCGATGATACCGTTCTATATAAAGAAATAAAAAACCAGGAGGACCATCAGTCGCTGCGTGAAGACGTAAGAGCCATTTCAGCGTGGTGCAAAGAATGGCAAATTAATTACACTAAGTGTACCTCAGTTACGTTCTGGAAAAGTAAGACCATAGAAGTAGGTTTCGAGTATAAAATAGATGGAATAAATATTCAAGCAGCCGAGTATGTAAAATATTTAGGAGTAACCATTTGTCGAGATCTTTCGTGGGACATGCACATTCGGCGAGTTATAGGCGCGGCCAACAAGAAACTGGCTTTTATAGGTAGAATAGTGCGGAGCACTACAGATAAAGTATGCGAAACATGTTACTTATCACGGGTTAGGCCACAAGTATATATAATAAAAATAAATGTTAGTTCTACTTATCAGTACGGTTACTTCAACTCTACTTCTACTGCTACACAACGATACAGCTACGGAAGGACAACTGCTACAGGTACTCTAGAGCTACTGCGGTCCCCCGCAGGTCAGAAGCTCTCGCAGGAGGAAGTGAAAGGCACGTCCTTACCCGATTAAGATCATAACATACTCAGAATAGACCTTGGTTCCATGAGAAAGAACTCCCCGCTTCTCTCGGAACGTAATTTGGTCTGCTCTCCATGATGAGCGATGAGAAAATGATCTCTCACTCAGGAGTTGGAAAAGCGTCCTTAGAAAGTTGGTTGGGAGGGAGGGAAAGGTGCGGTCATGTGTTAGCAAATAGCCTTTAGGGGCAATGTACTCTCCATTCTTATGAAAGGGTTTTTTTATCTTCTCTGGAAAAGCGTCCTTAGGAGGTTGGTGGGAGGAAGGGAGGGAAAACGGTGCGGTCATGTGTTAGGAAATAACTTTTAGGGGTAATGTACTCTCCATTCTTATGAAAGGGTTTAATTTCTCTTTGCGTCGCAATATTGAGGCGATGAAAGATAACAGCGCTGCTTGAATTTTGGAAATATCTGAGAATATATTCGTTCCACCATGGTATCATTGTAAGCTGTATCTCTCAGATGAAATTGATTCAAAAAATACTGCATACTGTATCCGCGCGATCTAAAATATAAATACACGGCGCAATATTTTCCGCACACAAGCGAAGTGAGCACTTGTAATTTTTACGTGTTGTGCGACCGCACTCGACAATTCCTTTGCAAAAGTATTCTATGCTCTGGAATCAATGGCGGTAAACCATAACTATCGAAATACTCTCCATGACCGGATTTATCGATGAAGAAGGCTATCCAATGGATTCCAGATTTTTTAGATTTATCGGTATTAGCGGTAACAGTAGAGGGTTTATTCACAATGCGAGGTAGCTTATCCGCAGCGTAAACACCATTGAAAAATTCAATAGTATTGGGTTGCCTTACAAGAGCTGCAGCCTGTTCATGCGTAGACATTTTTACCGAACCAGTATCGAAGACGCTGTACGTTATTTAATGCACAGACCTTATCTCTACCTAGATGAACTATACAATATCCTCCTCCTTCCTTTAATTTTTCTAAGGACGGGCATCCTATAGTTTCTAGATCTACAACAGAAATGGCAAAAGTTTACCTGAGCAATTCCATTTTATCTTTCCCCTTTGTATATATAATATCCGATCCCCTGACCAAAGGCCAAATTTACTTTCATAAGGATTCATACTTGTAATATCCATCATACCAACCAATACCGTGATAATGTACACTCAGTCAATTGTTAAGCCCCCAATTACTAGTTTTTTCTCGAGGTGTTCGGAAAATAAAATTCGCTGTTGACATCCCATTGAGGCTGCGGACGGCTATTTATTTCGGGACAAACGATCCATATTTTCCGACACTTGCTTGTATGTCTAAAATAGATACACGCGTCATGATTTGCGTTTTATGAATGACTAGACCGTAATATTACGCACTTTATTTAACCGGAAAATCGATAAGAATATTTCGATATTTGTCAATCTCTATGAAATTATTAAACTCTGCGTAAATTATGCAACTAATTGTTTCGGGTAAGGATTTTTAAAAATTAACCTCCAATCGTAAACTCCCTTGCTTTTAAAGACCCCAATAGCGTGATCCGGCCGATAAGTCTGGAGTGAGATCGAACGCATGGAGACAAAAGCCGCCAGGATAATCTGACCGCGAAAAGCAATTACCGTCATCGTTGTAATGAACCCCCGTTCCCGAAAATAATACAATACAATACAGTACAACAAAATTGTATGTACCCTGAATTCACATTATCAAAGTCCGGTTGTAGCGGCTTGGATGGGATTTGTCGACCATCCACAAAGAGAGATATAAAATTTAAATCAAAATGTTGAAAGTGGAACGGATTATTTGTTTGCTCACCGTTGAATGCTGCTTGAAAAAAAACCTTCAATTAATCGAGTAAGCATTTGCCCCAAGTATAGATTGTCGATGCTCTTACTCCGCACATCTTTGGATTTAGTAATTGCTTTCATATCCACGCGCGTAATGGGATACTTTGCGGTTGCGACTTCTAATGCTCGATTGAGCGCAATCAATATCGTGGGACTAATTGTCATTTTACGCACAAGTAAAGCTACTTCCTGGATGTGGACTTTCACATTAATCGGTGTTTGCGATTGCACGCAAAATGATGTAGGCGTTGTCGTGATTTTAACATTAAACTGAACCCCATTAAGGAGAAATTTTTCTTGGGCGAAAAGATCGCAATTAAGACGACCTATCATTTCAATAGATTTGCTACCTCGAGCTAATTTTGACGGACAACGAACCCGCTATTACTGGTAAGGAAGTTATCAAAGGAAAATGAACTATCGGCATACCATAAAGATGATGACAAATGCGTATCTTTAGCTGATTGATTATAATTGAGTAATGTTTCTATATAAGCGCGGTACGGGTACATGTGACTCGGTTGGGAAACAGGTTTCGAATTTAGACTTACATCTACCTGACTAAACAGGGTATGTAACCAATTATTAACAGGCGCAAGCATATCATCAGATTCAATTATTTTCCCATCTTCGTTGATAGAAATTGATGGCATAATAGATCCAAGTCGCTTTTCAAACTCTCACACGATTGATTACGAAGTAACGACATGTATTTATCCAAAAGTGTCAATATGTTGATTCTTTCTCTTTTTAACAATCTTTCCTGTAGAGATGATCGCTCGACGGGAGTTAATTGCATACTGTCTTGTACGATTTCTTTTGGAAGATTTATATCCCGACCCCATCATATTGTCGATCTTATTAATAGCCTTCTTCGATAGATTGACTTTAGCATCACGAATTCGTCTGTAGAAGCTATCTTTAAATGTGGTATTGTTTGCAACGTCATGCAGAATGTGCCCTCTTGTAGTGAGTGCTTCCTTGCCGATAGATTTTGCCCCGCTTTTAATTACAGGAAATACCGTGCGGAATATTTCTCTTAGAAACCCTTTCTGATATCCAACCCCGGCATATATGTTTCCTATCCCCATCTCCGCCTAACTGACATAATAATTCGTATGTGGCGAATTCATCTTCTGAATTATTTCTTATGAGAGAACTCCACGAAAATGTAGTTTTATGTACGAGGTTCCAAATTGAAATGGTATCACTGCGCCTGTATCATCCCTTATATCAATCTCAATCAGCTCACATTCTTGAGAACGAGGATTTAGTGAGGAGATTCGTATGAAACGAAACTGTTGGAACCGTATGTATAGTGTCTATGATTAACATTCACAATCCTTAAAAGAGGCGCAAATTTATCCCCCACTAATTGTGGCGATATCGTAGTAAATATACATCTGACTCGGTAGTCCTAACATAATATCGGCAGGTCTCGGAGACATATCTCCATTACTTAGGCAAACTTTAGAATCAAATCCTAACTGCAAAGCCAATCTAGGAGAGAAATACAAAGCGACCTGATTCGAAGGGGGGATGGGGTTTTTTAAGACATATTTTTCGTCCCATGCTACCCTAACATCCTGGCGTATGAATTGGACTTAGATATAAGTTTGATGTGCTGTGAATCGTTTTGAATCTTTAGCGAGAAATTAGTGGCGATCTTCTTATCTTCATTGATTACATGTTATAAATCCTGAATCATGCTATAGTTCCCTGGAGCGATTTTTACTTTGTCACTCATTTGTCCTTCCACCGACATTCTAATTATATTTTGACCATAGCTTACATTGAAGATGGAGCATGGGTAATGAAACTCCACAACAGACATTTCCCACTCACCTTGAAGATGTATGCGTTGAGGTAATTGGGGTGAAAATTTTGTAGTTTTATTCTCAGGAAAAATGTTGAAAGAGTTATTATTAGGTAAAGTCAAATAAAATTGGTCCTTCATGTTGTCAGATTTTTAACATCAATCCAGGAATTAAATTTATCAGAATATCCCAATCACTTTACGTAGAATTTTCTCCGTCTACCTTTACTTTTCACCTTCAATATTTTATCAATTTTAAAAGAAGTATTTTTATTTAATTCAACTTTTTGCAACTCTTGTTCGTAAAACACTTCCTCGATTGGTTCACCGCGCAGGTCCTCTATCTCCTAGACAACTGGTGCCCTTCGACGTACACTTCTTATTTTAAATATTTCTTCTGACCAGTTGGGTGTGTATTCTTTCTCAAATTCCAATTTTTGTCTGCTAATACGAGCGTGATCACCCACAGAAAATTTTGCCACAACGGATCTTTTTACGTTACATTCCGGGTAAAGATTCTTCCATACCTGGTAAACATTAGAATGGTTCACTTGTGACGGCGCAAACTTTGTGGAAGAATGAACGGGATCGTTGTAACTGTTGAGGAGTTGAGGGAGTACCGATACATAATCTTGAGTCTGATTGTGTGTAAAGTACGGGTCTTAAGCGTCCTGTTAAAACGTTCGACTATACTGGCTTTTATATCGGGGTTATTTGCAGTGTAAAAGTTAATGTTATGATCACGAAGAAAATCCTGTAATGGTCTATTAATGAATTCTTTATCCTTATCTATTTGTATATTCAAAGGTTTTCTTACACTTTCGGAAAATATTCGACGAAACGCATCCATTAGTTCCAATCCCGATTTTCCTTTGTGTGGAACGCCCCACGCTACTTTACTAAACACATCAATCGCAGTAAGAAGATAATTTGCCCCCTTATTCAGACCACATAGAGTTCTCATATCAGCCTGCCATAATTCATATATCGTAGATACATATACCGATTTCTCGGAAATCGTCTTCGAACGATCTTATGTAATGTATACGCGTTTTGAGCTTGTAACTGTTTCTTCACTTTTAATTTTGCTATTTATTTACTTATCGCCTTCCATAATGCGTCAATCGATGAAAGACTATCATGATGTTCAGGTTTATAATACATTTTGACGAGTTTCTTTTCATTCATATTTCTCAAAAATTAAACAATGTTCACGGAGCGCTTCTGATTTTCCTTCTTGCAGGGGGTGCCGGCGGTGTAGTGGTTAGGACGCTGGCTGCTACTCGCCCGATGCTTGAAAAAGTCATCGGGTACGAATCCTGCGCAAGTAGGATTTTCCAAGGTCGCCCGGCCCCCTGTTTGTGTGGTTTGAGGAGACCGCGCAAATTTAGCTGTTCCGTCCTTCGGAAGGGACGTTAAGCTGTTGGCTCCCCTGGTGTTCTTCGTAAGAGCAGGCAAATTCCGGCACCGGGTTTCCCTCCTCCCTTCCCCGGTTATTCATTGCACTACCTCTGGGATACCCATTTGTGCTGTAAGAGAGGCAAATTGACTGGGCACTCAAACAAACAATATATGTTACGTTAGGAATAAGTAACCTTTTCTTAGCGTGCTCCACCTGCAGTTATTCATTAATCTGGTTAGGAAACTTCCTACTATCGGTGCAAGGAGTGGGAAAATAAACCCCCCCGATTGAATTATAATCTTTTTCTTCTTCTTCTTCCACGACCCCCCTCGCTTCACTAGATTGCGGAGTATGCGTTTGTGACGGGAGAGACGCGACTTCTGGCGAGTGGTAAGTTTAGCATTACCTTTAAAGGTGTTTTCAGCACACTCACACAGAGAGCGAACGAGACCCTCATCGGCTTCGCGGATTAATTCCTTTCTTATGGATGGTGATGATTTCGCTAAAAGACGAATCAATGACGCGTTGTTCCTTACGGCACAGGACATGATTAAAAAGAGATTTTGTGGTCGTTCTGCGTCCATGTTTTATATATATTTTTGGAATATGCACGTAGTTATCTATATCGTCAGGAAATATACAAGTACGAAAACGGTATACGTCGGGAGTAGATTGCTTGAGATCAAGTAACAAATAACCATGAGGTTGAGGGGTCGCGTCGCGATACGCCTCTTGATTCAAGAAGGGGATGCCAGACGTCCCGCAATGCGCGGGACAGTCCCGCGCAACAAAGAATTGTCCCACGTCCCACATGGCTTTCAAATGTCCCGGTAAACCATTTTGAAACTAAAGATTTACATCTACCCACTATAAATAGAAAGCTTTAGTGCATTGGTATATAGTCATATTGAAAGCTTTTGTCACATACAGTGGAAACCACTTAACACGAAAACGGATAACGCGAAATATCGGTTAACACGAAATGCAGACTAGGTCCCTACCGGTGCCTATACATTTCAACGTATATTAGTTCGTTTTACGCGAAATGGTTAACAAGAAATTTCGGTTAACACGAAAAAAATTTTCGGCCCCCTGAAAATAAATCCCCATCAAATTATGTGGAGAACACGAAACGACCCACTCGTTTCTTAACATATAAGTATGAATAATCTCACAACCACAGCTGTACCTCCTCCTTCCCCCTCTCTTTCAATAGGCATGGTCATTAGTAGACCTCAGAGAAACTCACGCGCCCCCGTTGAGAGGGTTGCTACCGAGATTTTATTGGCAGCAATAAACTAAATTCTGGGAACTACCATCTTCGAATGAAAGGAAGGATTTGGAGGTGCATATTGTTATCTGTACTGTACCTTCCCTTTTCCCTTCTTTCAATATGGTCAACTCCTCCCTTGCTCTCGTCTCTAGACCACTACGCAGAACAGTTCTACTCAGTTGATTCCGTTGATTCTGAATTTCCGTGTGGAACGGTTAGCGAATGTGTAACGAATCTGTGAGCGAAGTTTTTCTTTCTTTTTCGGGATCGTTTTCGGTTATGATTTTATATTTTTGTAAAAGATAAAAGACCCACATAAAAATGGCTGGTAAATTGCGTAATCAATAAGCAATACCGCTGAAAGTGAAAATGCAGCTCCTACAAGCGGTTGATAACGGTGATAGAACCAAAACGCACATCTGCAAAGAGTTTGAAGTTCCCTTTTCAACTTTGTCAACAATTATAAAAAATCGTGATAGAATAACATCTGTGTTTGAGAGAAGCATGCTTGAACCGGAACGGAAGCGTCTACGGAAAGCACGAGGATTTGGAAGCGGCGCTGATCATCTGGTTTAAGCAAGCAAGAGCCCAGAATGCTCCATTTTCTGGTCCTGTTTTGGTGGCAAAGGTTGAAGCTTTGGGATCAGAATTGGGCATTGAATTTAAGTCTAGTCCTGGATGGTTGGAGCGGTTCAAGATGAGGAAAGGGATAATTTTTAAGAGTGTTTCCGGCGAGTCGGGAGACGTCTCCCGTGATATGACATGTGGGTAACTTCTACCTTGCCTAAATTATTAACAGACTTTGCGCCTAAGGACATTTTTAATGCTGACGAAACCGGGATTTTTTTTCACTGCCTCCCAGAAAAAACTTGAGCTTTTAAAAATGAGCAGTGCTCTGGTGGAAAAAAATCTAAAGAACGCATTACGGTAATTATGGCTTGCAATTCAGACGGTTCTGAAAAAATTCCGATGTTTGTTGTGAGTAAATTTCTGAATCCTCGCTGCTTCAAGAATGTAAAGAAGCTTCCCGTGGAATACACCGCAAATAAAAGAGCTTGGATGACGGGAAAAATTTTTAGACTGGTTTAGGGCATTGGATAAGCGCTTTTCACGCCAGAAGCGCAAAATAGCTTTAATTATCGAAAACAGCCCTGCTCATCCAGAAGTAGAAAAGCTGAAATCAATTAAACTGATCTTTTTGCCGCCTAATACAACAAGCGTATTGCAGCCATGTGACCAGATTATTATAAAAAATCTAAAATTCCACTATCGGAAGTTATTACTCCAGAAATATTTATCTAGTATTGAATCAAATGAGGAAATTAGGCCCGTGACTCTTTTGGATTCATTTCATTGGTTGAATGCCGCTTGGAGGTCAGTTACAGCGAAAACAATCGAAAATTGTTTTCGCCACGCTGGATTTTCCTCTTCGCCAATTGCAGATAGGTTTTCTGGACAGGATGAAACTGAATCGACTACGGAAACTAGGGTAAATACATCTACTGAAAGTGAATTGTGCGATATCTTCGGTCGCGTGTCGTCTGTAATGAAATTGACAACTGAAATCACGCTTAATGATTATATAGCAGTGGATGACCACATTGCAACTACACCACTTTTAACAGACAGTGACATTGTGGACATTGTTAAATCAAGTGCAACAAAAGAAAATGAAAATAGTAGTGAAAGTGGAGTTGACTGTGACGACGGAATGTTGTCAGTGCCAAGTGCTGCGGATATCCGTGGAATGCTAAAAAGTGTGCGTCGGTTTTTGGAAAATCAAACAGATGGGGACAGTTTGTATGAGACGGTTGATGATTTGGAACAATTTGTCGAAAAAAAAAAAGATTATGAATGCTAGACAGAAATAAATTACGGATTTTTTTGTTAAGAAGTAGACAATTGAACTACTTTAGCGACCTTGATACTTAATATTTATGCATTGTTTTTATGAAATTATTGAAATAAAATAATTTTTTTATGTATATATGTAATGAATAAATTATAAGGTTTTCAATATTATAACTAATTACTGTGCTGTTTCCATCGCATATTTGTTATGTCAAGATTTATTTACGAGCTTATATCAATATCTCAAATCAGTCTCAAAAAAGGTTATCACGAAATTCGTTTAGCACGAAATTCGGTCAAGACGAAATGTTTGCGCTGGTCCCCCACATTCCGTGTTAAACGGTTTCCACTGTAGTTGCTCTAAAAGTCACGTGATTTAGGAGAAGGCCGTTATGGAGGGGTAAGCTTAAGGTGAAGTGAAACATTGTCTCAATAGAGAATGACTGATTTATTCACCCCCGCGCAGTTCGCTTTTCGAGAAAGAACTCGTTTACAGTTGTAACTAGACCGTGAAAACGCTCTGTTCCCTTACTACTTGGAGAATATACCATAATTGAATACGCGGGACATAAAATTTGTGATTGTTGTCATTTTACTCTCAAGCTGTTAACCACAGATAAACTGCATAAGCAGAGCTGCAAGTTATACTTCAGTTCACTTCACTGCTCAACTTGTGCCTCTATGAAAGTTATTGTTCAAGGTAAGTAAACTAAAGATATGAATATATATTATTGCCCAGAATACAATGCGATTCTTTTCCGAAATATGAAATTTTGAAAGTAGTACTCGCGTTATATTCAAGTGCTGGTATTTCTAAAAATCTTAAGTTTCAAACGAACCATTCATTTTGTTCTTATTATGCATGTGACTTTTTGTTTGTGGGGTTTTGGGAGAAAAATTAAAACTTTAACATATATTACAAATTTAATAATGAAAATGAAAATAAACTATTAAAGCCAATTTTTAAGTTTGAGCTTGCTATATCATATAGGAATATAATGAAAAATATATAGAATTCTCCGTATACGGAGTAGGTATTTATGTAGTTCAAACAAATTATTTTTTTAGGTTGAACTCTCATTAAAATGTCCACAAACTAAAATATTGAAAACAATATAGATTCCGAATCTGAAACAAGAACACCGGAAAAAATCGAAAAGACTTGCATGTTTTAAAATACAACTGGCTTCGGCCTGGAAGAGACGAGTTTGCGGCAAGATGTTCAATTTGCAACAGCTTTACGTTTACAATAGATTATGGCGAGGAAAACGATGTAGAAACAAAATCTCATACCGCAAACAGCAAAGCAGTAGCAGGTTCATCAAATATTTTTTAAAATTTTACGGTGAAACAGAAAATGCAAATATGATGCAGCATTCGCTGAGGCATCATTCAGTTATCATTCGGCGATGCATTCCCATAGCTATGTATCAGCAGGATGTGCAAGTTCCTTGTTCCACGGAATGTTTGCAGATTCTACTACAGCGGCTAAATATTCCTGTGGAAAAACAAAGATTTCTATAGTTATAACAAAAGTTCTCGGCCCTGCTTCCGAGGAAGTGGTTTTAAAGCGATTATAGAACGATCACCCGTTTTCTATTGCACTGACGCATCTAACAAAGGAAATATATAACATTTCCACTTATAGTATATTTCGACGTCTACAAAGGAATTCAAACCCCATTGATATCATCTCATTAGGGGCAGAAGATTTCCAGTGCACTAAATCAACATTTTATTCAAAATAAATTCCTTTGGAAAAATGTTACAGCTTCTGCAAATGTAAACTGTGGAAATAAAAATAGTGTGCACACTGCTTTAAAGAAACATAATGAGAACATTATCCCTGCTGGATATAATATACAAATTTTACATAACACCGCTAAAAAAGCATGCAATGATTTCAATATTGATATAGAAGCAGTGGTCATAAAAATATTCAATGAATTCAGTTCTTCGACTATGAGAACAACGGAATTGATCGAGTTCTTCGAATGGACAGAAAATGAGTGGTGTGAAATGTTACGACACGTACCGACGAGATGGTTAACACTTTTGCCAGCTATAGAGAGGCTATTGAAAAATTACGAACCAGTCAAGTCATATTTTATGAGTAAAAACAGCATTTCACCTGTTTTATGAATGTTTTTCGAAGATAAACTAGGGAAAGCGTATTTAGGATTTGTTATAAATGCTTGTAAAAATCTTCCAAGGAGCACTAAAATAAAACTTCAAGGCGATGAAGTACTCATTGTAGAAGTTTACTCAATCATAAATGATATCAGATGGTCGTTAATTGAAAGAAAAAATGAAGAATACTATGGGGCGACTGCTCGTCAAATTATACAAAGGTGTGCTAAAAGTGACTCTGTGAAAAGGTTTAAAATTGACGCCAATAATTTCTTTGATAATGCGATTGTAAATATTGAGAAGTGGTTCGACTTCAACTACAAAAAAATGAAAATTTTAAGTCCTTTAAGATTGCAATCAATTCCACTATTTAACGAACTGTCAGATAATGTTTCAATTTATAAAATTACAATCAATGAAGATTGCTATTCGAAGAACTTTATAAGTGAATTAAAAGATGAAGTAAAACAATTAACGTGTGATTTAAAATGGGTAATGTATTTTAAGAAGTATCAATCCTCAAATTTGTTAAAAATTATTCAATATATATTTTCAATGCCGCACTCAAATGCACCAGCAGAAAGAATTTTTAGCCTCATGAATACTGCTTGGCGCAAAGTGAGAAACAGATTGGTGATATAAATTTAGAGGCGGTATTAATAGTTAAGCAAAATTTCGGAATGAGTTGCAAAGAATTTCAGTTATTTTTAAGAAGTGACGGCACTAATATTTTTAAAAAGATAAAGTCAAATGAAAAGTATAACAATAAATAAAAGTCAAAGTACTGATCTAATTTGGTTGTTTTTAAATATTCTTTAAGATATACGTACTTATGGAAATTTGCTATTTTCCGGTTTCCTTAGAGAGAATGTGGCGAAAATAGGAATAGACGGTTGCTTTACTGTTTTATGTGTTTTTGGCGTTATATTATCATATTTTGTTATTTTTCTAAAACTTGTTTGACCAAGTTTTTCAGTTTTTATACAGAATCTTTATTTCTCACGAGGAAGATTTATACCACACAGGAAAGAGACAAAATTTCCAGAAAAGCTATTAATCTAACTTAGTATAAGGGAAATTCTTGCATCATCAAATCGATATTTAAATCTTCTTACGTTTTAATTACAAACAAATTTTGTTAACATATACTTTTTATAAAAACTACGGACACTTTCTTTATATTTTTTCAGTTTTGTGCAGTAAAAAATATACACATTTTGTTCACATCAATGAGAAAAAAATACATTACTTTTTCTGAAAGGTCAATTTAAACTCATTACACAAAGGGTATTGTGACATTGATACAATGATATTTACGTAAGTGCACACATTAATTGCATACAAATTTTAACTCAATTAAATACTTAAAACTATGCTTGTTTGAATACATAAAAAAACTTTTGATTTCAAATTTTGTTTTGTTTCTTAAATCCAAATGGTAGATTTTCATACTCGTTTTCTCTTCGTCGTTTATCGTAAACTACTCTGTAGATTTTCTCTTGTTTACGGGAAATGATATCGTGAGTTTTGGTCCTACATATCTTTTTTGAGTAAGTGACGGTTACCGAATTTTGGTTATCATGAAGCACCATGCTTCATACTGTGTCAAAATTTATCTTTTGAGAACTCGCGTGATCTTGAGTCAGACCCTTAACCTTACACATTGTTATTGTGTCATGAATATTACCCACACGAGCAATACGGTAGGCATCATTTTTGGGCCACCACTAACAAATTCGGTAATATAACTATTTTTACCGTAGTCTATCAGTTCATCTGTGAGATCTCCAAGGAAATCACCAATAGGGGGTTACCTCTGCCCCGGACGCTGAGTGTAGATTACACTATCCGTATCATAGTATAAAACGCTGCGTTCTAATGCCTCAAGGTGTTTGTATAACTCGATTCGAGCATTCGATGTTGTGTACGCTGCTATCACGACATTTACTGCCGGGAGAGGGTTAGCTACTTCCTCTGCACATTCCCAGTTTACAGGCATTATTTCGAAATTTACCTGTAATACTGCATTTAAGACTACGTTTGCATCGGTTAATAACTTTTGAAAAGCAATGGATTCCTGCAAAATCTCTGTTTTGGGTTGATTTTCCCGCTGCCCAAATTTTCCCCAAAAAAAGTTGAGCATTAATTTATCAATAGCTCTACGACCGGGATTCTTTTGAATTTTAGCGCTTTCAAGAGTCACCCCCTCACGCTCTTGTTAACGTCCGAGATATTCTTGTTTGGATGCACCATAAACACAATCAGACGGCCAACCACTAGCCTCCT
This sequence comes from Tanypteryx hageni, assembly GCA_028673005.1. Lineage (NCBI taxonomy): Eukaryota > Metazoa > Arthropoda > Insecta > Odonata > Petaluridae > Tanypteryx > Tanypteryx hageni. The sequence goes on along the minus strand of CM054120.1, from coordinate 10,504,484 downwards.
GTTTCATCTTTAGAAATGCGTTTATGTATTCTGCTAATAACCTCCCCGTATTTGTGAGAGGATTATATTTTGTTACCTCGTATTCCCAAGATTCGTATATTTCTTTAATTTTGTACCCTTTCCTGATAGCTAAACGAATTTCGTCAGCAACCCATGTTCCGGTAATTGAGCGCTCCTCTTCCCCATGCCGACAATCGTCCTGCTCCATCGTTTCTGCACATGTTCTGCAGAGTGCGAATATTAATTTTTGTTTTACTCGCATTGGTAGTACATGGTGGAACAAGTCGTGAGGAGGTAACACCTTACAAAACATGATTCCCTCAAAATGATCAATAGAAGGGTGTTTGTCTGCGTGGACCGCTTTAGGATGGCATAAAGGGTATTTTCCATATTTACGGGTACAAGCTACAAACGTCGACATATTTTATTTCCTCATTGACTGTGGTTCTATGGTATAGTTTTGAGGCATTTGTGCGACCACCAAAAAATGCATCTCTCGGATTTATAGTTTCTTTAATAGTGTGGGGATGGGAAGATACATATTACGAAATTTCCGGTTGCGTCTTCTTCATGCGATTGATATCACATTCCCACATTTTAATCACTATACACCCATTTTGACGTACTGTACTGTACTGCCAATACAGATTGTTTATCACGCCAGCGATATCCGCCTCTAGGAATAACCCTGATGGAATCGGCTCTTAGATACCTAGATCTAAACACTTGCACCCGCAATTGTGATCGACTTCCTAAAAGGATCGACGTTATTTTTTCTGAGGAATGTTTCTCGAAATCCTAAACATGCTCTCCTCAAGATCACTCACGCAGTATTCCAATATTTTATTCTGAAAATTAAAAACTACACCTTCAGCTTTTTGCAATTGATTCCACTGCAGAAACCTTTCGCTTTCCTCACTTTTCATGTTATTGAACCCGTAAAAATCAGAGTCAGGGAGTTTCACAACGTAATTTGAATTTTCTAGGGTATTAAAATAGAGTGGGAAGAACCACTTTTTTAGACCAATGGGAAGACCGAAAGCCTTAGGAAGAGACGCAAGAGGCGTAGGAAGATAAGATAATGAGTCGATGAATAAAATGTCCGTCTAAAACATTCTTCGCCATAAAAAAATCTCCCACACTCCTCGCAGGATTTTACGATGGATTCTTTCCCACGAGGAGGAAAACAGTGACAAGCGGGGCAACTAGCAACACAAATATGGTTTTCATATTTTGATTTTCCCCATAAAATTCTCTTTTGCATTTTTCGCAAACATATTTACAGCTACGCAACCCTGTTATTGATGAAACGACATCGTAATGTCCTTCACTGCTATAAAGTATTATAAGTGTGGTTTTACATGTCGTACTAGGACTACTCTAAAAAATAATTTTTTCACCACAGACCTCTTGATCGTAAACGATAATTTGATACGCCCTTGCTAGATATTTTTGGGAATCACTGATTTCCTCAATTCCTCCCCCGTTGGATAAATCTGCAGCATCACACAACTCCACCGCTCGTTTACTTTGGATATCCCCCCTGTCTGATAGAATTCCATTCAGTACATTCGCTTTTATTAGCGCAAGCAATGGTAACAACAACAGCACGCGCAAGGCAGAGAGAATCGTAGTAATTTATCTTGAGGGCGCATCTTTTATTTAAAATCCAATCCTCAACCCTCATCCCTTTTTTAAATGCTCTTGGTGTTTCGGCATGATCTAGAACAGCGGTTCCCAAACTTGTCTTTTCGCTTACCACCGAAATCGTGGCAAAATTTCTTCGTACCATATAGTAAGTATGAACTTAAAATAATTTTCTTTACTAACGAAAGAGTCATTTTCAAAATAATATAAGGTAAGCAGATAAAATAGGTAGTACTGAAAAATTATTTATTTTCTCGCAGTTATCATACTTAAAACACAAAGAAAATCAGCCAATGTAATGGATGAGCTTGGGTATATGTAGATAGCATTTTAATATTTGGTTCAATGTTAGTTAACTTCCAGCAAAGGTCCGGTTCGAGGTTCATTCTTGTTCGGTTTTTGTTTTTAATTACCAACATAGTAGAAAACCCCGTTTCACATATGTAAGTCCTGCAGAATGGGATTAGAATTTTCAACGCTATGTCAGAATGAGTGGGACATTCAGCTCATTTCCTCAACCAAAATTCTTCGAGTTTGTAGATGCTGAATCGAAACTGTAGTTCTCCATCACAAGCCAAATGTGGTCTTTTTCCCTCACGTTCATATTTTCAGGAATGGAATTGATTGAAACAAACGAGTTTCTCACCTAATTCAGTTCAGAATAATGTTGTTTAAAATAGTAACGTGAAAACGCAAACAGATGAGTAACGATACGTCGGCAGTTAACTGTGAGCCAAGAGCGGCGCAGCGGACGCGTCCGGACAGTGCGGGGTAATAGTCCGTCCCTCTCTGTGGTCACTCGTTGTGCAGTTCCATGGGTGAATGCTGACACCAAACTCGCGTACCACTGGCAGAATATTTGCGTACCACTGGTGGTACGCGTACCATAGTTTGGAAATCGCTGATCTAGAGTAATCACCATGTTGTCGTCTGAGAAAAATTCTTTGCTGCTCTGTAAAATTAGTTCCAATTTCCGGCACACTATGTCTGCGTTCAACTGATCTGCTATCATCCATAGAATAAAAGCACTGTTCTCGGGAATATTCTCGTTAAATACTTGTGCTTTGGCTGTATGTTTCGCATCAGATGTTGGAGAACCACTTCCACTCCAAGTCGCAACCACTCTTCGGGATTGGTATTGGCTGGCAGGGAATTGAATGTGAAAACTGTTCGTCTCCTTCCAAATTTAAACTTCTCCACATTATATTCCCCATCCGTAGTGAATCGGACCGCCGTCAATAATCTTGATTCGTTTTTATCTCCGACACCGCTTGTATATGGTCCTTCCGAAAATTTTATGACATATAGCGATATTTAAATTTAACTATACATTTTTAATTATCAAATTATGATTGAATTTCACCCTATAATTTCATTATTAGATGAGTTACTTACCATTGATTGATTCCGCTACTTCTCCATTGTCTTCCTGTAGAATTTCTTCCTCCTCGATGCCGTTTCCACCTCCTGGTAATTTTATATCTGTAATTATAAAACGTGAAAATGAAATTTTATCATACAGGTTGAATAAATAATACAAAAATAATATTTCCCATTATTGGAGCGTTGTTCACTTCCTCTTCCTGCTTGCTGTGCTGCTGCTTCTCCAAAAAACATCTTCTTCATATTTTCATACGCAGTCTGGTTATAGATTAATTCACCACAATTGATTTTATTTAAAATCACCATAATGGCAGCCCAAGATTTTTCACGATCTGTGGATGTTCCTCTCAGAAACTGCTGGATTATATCGTCCGAGGTGAACATTTTTAGAATTTCAGCCATCTTCATAAACTCTCTTTCCCGAAGCGATGTATTAAAAATCACCTTCTTCATCTCCTCGTATGCAGATAGATTAGCTATTAAGTCTCCATCTTCAACCTTACGATAAAGTATCGCAAGAGCAGTATTTAATTTTTCCCAAGACGAAAACGCACCTCTAAGGAAAAGTTGAACAATCTCGTCAGAGGTAAAGCAGTTCAAGGTATTCTCCATCTCGCCCATCACCGCATCAGAATCTCACACACTACGTCACGGAGGAATAAGACAGACTGAAAGAATTCTTCGGGGTGCTTATATATACATCTCTTCTGCTTTATGCTGAATACGTCACACGGAAAACCCTATCATGTCAAAATTTTCGTATTTCACAGGTAACCCTTTTCTTTTCTATATTTAATATTTCACACCACAAATAGCCGTGAGAACGAAGGCAAGGGCATTGCAAAGCGCGACTTCTTGTCGCCCTCATCTCTTGTTTGATGAAATACCTGAAAACCCCTTTCACCAAAACGTAACTGGCCGTTAACCTTTGCGAAGACCCACTCCTAATTAGCGAATTTTTCGAAGGAGACCTCAAGTTAGATATTGAAAGCACTTAGGCACTTAGACCTACTGCAGAAACTACTGACAGCAAGATTTCCCTCGTGGCAGGTTAACTTTTTTAAATCATACATTAGTGACAGTGAAATGGAATGGTGCCCTAAGTACAACGAAAAATACAGCAGCTGGTGTCCCAAAAGGGAGTGTCCTAAAACCTCTACTATTCACAATATATACAGGCGATATTCCGACAACTGAGGGGGACAGGAATTCCACCATCGCTCTCTATGCGGACGATTGCGCTATAGTAACAAGAAGCTTCCAGCCGGAAATGGCTGTCCGGTATGCAACGAAACTAACAGACAAACTCATCAAATACTATAAACAGTGGAGAATCGAGATAAACCCCCAAAAGACACAAGCAATCCTCTTCGACAAAAAGGATGCCAATACGCCGAGGAAATTATCAATTGATGCTGTAGAAATTTCCTCAGAGAAAAACATTAAATATTTAGGTATAACTATGGACAAGAAACTACGGTTTGACGACCATGTAAAAAGGATCAATTTAACATCAGCAGGGAATAGTGCTAGACTCTTCCCAATTTTTAATTCAACTGACGTGTCCAGGGAATTAAAAACACACATATATAAAATGATAATCAGACCGACACTTATGTACGCTGCACCAGTATGGACCGGACTTATTATGCAGAAGTCTTGGAAAATACTAGAGATCGCGGAGAGAAAATTTTTAAAGCTCAAAAGCAGGACATAGGGTTGGGATATAGACTACCACGAAATGTTAAAAATAGAACCGATTAGGGAAGACGCCAAAAATTTGGCCATTACATACAAAGCAACATTAGAAAACAAAACAAATTACATTCTCCGCGTTCTCGCGAAAAATAAAGTGTCGGTCTGGGATAAGTACAAAAGGGCATTGGCATCCACAGGTGAAGAGGAGTGGATCCCTCCTAAAAAGCGGCGGAAATGATTTGGTTTCTCATTTTTATCATTGACTAGCATGTTTTTAAAACACGGACGAGGTGCCTGTACAACCCATTTTATTTTACATTACGACGTTGAGTAAAGCCACCTTGGAAAGGCAACTTAGAAATACATATACTACGGGAGGGTATGAACCACTGACGGCACTCAGGTTATGGGGTGACGGTGGTGTAGTGGTTAGGACGCTGACTGCCACTCGCCTGTTGCTTGAAAAGGCAGCGGTTACGAATCCTGCGTAAGTAGTATTTTTTCCAAGGTCGTCCGGCCCCCTGTTTGTGTGGTTTGAGGAGACCGTGCAATTTCAGCTGTTCCATAGTTCGGAAGGGACGTTAAGCCGTTGGCCCCCCTGATGTTTTTCGTAAGAGCAGGCAAATGCCGGCACCGGGTTTCCCTCCTCCCTTCCCCGGCTATTCATTGCATTACCTCTGAGATACCCTCTGTGCGTAGGACAGAGGCGAATCGGCTGGGCACTCACAATCACGGCACTCAGGATCCCTGAAGATGGCAACAGAGATAGTCACCAAAACGTCGGATGAGAACTCCGTAATAACCCGGCTGGAAACCCGAGAAAAGTTCACCATGATTTTTCGCCGGGAAAGCTTCAAATCTTTCATATATGTGGGTTGATTATGATGAAGTATATTTTAAATCCTTACTTGCCAATGCAATGCAATTTTGGAAACCAAATATCTTCAATAAAATTATGAACTCTGTAAAAAATAGGATCAAATATTGCTTTATAAATGAAAATGTTTATGGAATAATAATGTGTTTGAGTAAACCTAGTATCCATGTATTTTCTGTAAATAAACACACGGAAAACCCATTTTATTGTAACATTCTATAACAACAACATTTTAATAATCGGAGTTTGGAAAGTAATTAACCCTTAAGTAGGTGCATGGGGGTCTGAGACCTCCAAAGATAATGCATGTGTAAATAACAATAATATGTTTATACTATTTTTCCACAAGTATGGTCAAGTAAATGCTATTTAGATTCTGGAATTTAATGCAGGACATTTAAATTTTTGTTTACTAGTTGACATTTTAAATTCTCATAAAAAATTAATTTTTCTAGCCTTGGTTTACTGTCCATTCAGAATTTTGCATAAATCTCTATTTGCACAAATATTAATTCCTGCTCAATAAAATATTCCACATTTATAGACAACAGAAAATTCATAAGTATTTAAATAACTACAATTATAAGACGTTTCTCTCTTATATTATTTAATCTATTGCAGTATATCTGTGCACAATAAACAATATATCAGAATAAATATGTATTAATGTAATTTTTTCCAAAATGTAAACATTATATGCACAAATATATTTTTATTTATAATACCTGTTATAGCACTTACATTGTAATAATGGGAGCTTGCAAATTTATTAATGCTGCAACTATAATAACAATAACATTAGTTTGTCCCAGAATTTTGCTACTAATCACTGAATGTGGTTTTAAGAATTCATATTCACGAAACTTTCTAATAGCTCTTTCAATGTGAATACGAAGGCTTGCAATTTTTTGCTTTCCAAAACTTCTGCTTTGGTAGGTTTACCAGCAGTAGTTACAGTTGGAGGTCTAATCAATGAGCAATCTTTATTTTCAATAACATTTTTCACATGCTTAAACCCCCATTACTGCACAATGTTTATTTTCCAACAGATAAAAACCCATTTTTCTCCAGCAATAACACATTACTTGTTCTACCACCATTGCCTCTGAATACGAAATTAATGAAATCATCTGGAGTGCTAGATACCAAATACTTTAAAGTATTGCAATTTTTATATTCAGACAAAGTCAATGCTTGTGTCAAAGGATTGCTTGGTTTCTGAATTTCTATCTGAATTTCTATCTCAAAGCAATCGACAATAGCTTGGGCATAGCTGTATCGTGTTCTAAAAGATATTGGCAAATTTCTTTTAATCTCGTCATTTTCAGGCCAGTAAATCAACGTTTTCAAATAGTGACCCAAAACATTAATGTTTCCTGAAAAGATTTTACTGGCCTTACGAGCAGAGATCCCAAAATGAACCCCTAATCTTTCAAAGGAATCGTTCGACTTTATTTTCATTAAAATTAATTTTAAACCCATAACTGGGATTGATGTTTCACTATCTAAAATATCAATAACCCAAAAGAAATCACTGTTTAACCCAATATAGCATTTGGGTGCATTGAATATAATTGAATTTGTAACATCTTATGCCAAAGATTTGAATGGTATTGCATGACATGATTCATTGGAGAAGTTTGTGCATCTCTCGTTTGCAGCTTAAATGGAAAATTTGCTATTTGTGATGTCGATGGTTTGCATAAAATTGATTCATTTCGATAATTCAGACGTTTTACTACAGTCTGAGTACCAACACTGTCAACTAGTGTTTTTGGACTTTGCAGAGTCTCTTCCACACAACATGTATATTCTGTAGTGCCTGTATTATCTGTAGCAATACTTCCTTGGGGAAGATTACAAACAGTAGTATTAGCCATTGCATCATTTACTAGCCGTTTCCTCTTCATTTTCTCAACCGCAGGTCGAACTGATGTTGTTACTGCACTTTTTCTGCCTGGTTGGCAATCAAACAAATAAAGAATGATGTCCTTCTTCAACTTAATTGATCCCCCCATCATTGATGCATATAAAAAATTTGTTGCATCCTCTGGTAGCTAGATAAAGAAAACTTAATTTTTTATTGCTATTATTTAATATAATCTTTTTCCATAAGGAATACGTGTTTCTAATATATTTTTTTAATTACTTAAAATTGGGAAATGAACTCAGGCCACGAACGAGATTAAAGATAAAAGAACGAGCTGTATGTTTATCTAAGACGTAATTCAAGTACATTCCGAATTTATGAAATAATTAGATTTAACAATAAACTATTTCGGTACATACGTTAAAGTGGCCTTCACAACAATAAAACTTTGTAGTGCTTGGCACAAAATCTCTTCTCGCCTCCTTAAACCACAGTTTCCTCTTTTCGCTGCCAGGAACTAATATTAACTTCTTGTTTGGTGTTTTCATAGTAGTATTTGTACAAAGAGGTACGAAACACCATTTATACGTTTTACTGGACATTTTAAACAACTTTAAGAAGTACAGATCAATTACAATTGAAACACTCAGAAAGAAGACGCAACTTACGATGCTATAGTGCTTTTCAGATGAGATGGCGGGTCAGATTCCGGCCGTACTCGGGACCGCTCGTATGTCTCCGCTGCTAAGAGGTTAAGAGGTGGGGTACTGCCTCCTAGCAGAAAACTCATGCTAGACGTTGCCAACTCTACACCGGAACACACGTAACGTTTGGCAGGCATTTAAAGGGATATCGCGAATGTGGCAACCTAGCACACCCGGTCACGATGTTACCACTAGGGTGGCTCGATGGAGAATGAGTTTTCAAATGCTTAGGTTCCTCCTCCTTCTTTCGCTCAGTGTCTCGCCCCATCTACTTTCTCTTTTACCTCCGCCTCCCTCACTCGCCATCTCATATGAAAAGCACTATAACAACGAAAAGGACGTCACGATTAGATCGGAAACTTCCGGACCGAACTCGGGCACTTTCGTATTTAGGAATTTTAATAGGCTATACAATCGCAATTACTTAACTTTGAAAAAAAACATTTGACATGTGGATAAACATGGGGTTAAAGAATCAGAATAGTACAATTTGGAGTTATGTGGAAAATACCCAGTTGGTTGTGTATTATGGATTGTATTTTATTGGCGATCTCCATACTTGTTAAAGGCCTTTTTTGTGCTAGAAGGAAACAACAGTTTTGTATTTTTCTCGCACAATTTTTCATCTGGCGGTAAAAATACACATCGCAAGGCTGGCATATAGGAGTACACTTGGGGGAAATTATTTTTAGCGTGCCAGTAGGAACGTTATCCTCATCATGAAACTTTTGATCGTACATATCATGACTTGTTTGACCACTCCAGGAATCCACCACAGAGAAACGGCTGGTTTTTCACGTAAGGTTGGAGAACTTCAACTAAAAATTGATTATATGTTTCTCTAGTGAGCTTTCCTGATTTTGAAACCGTAACGCAAATGTTGCTGAAGTCGGCGATTATTCCGTTCACTTCTTGCTGTACTCGAGGACTGAATTTTCCACCCACTTCCTGTAAACACACAAATAACTTCGGCAGTCGCTTTCCAGATAGGGTCATTGCATATTGCGCTATGTAATAATGTGTGAATTTATTTAACTGTGACACAGCGACTTCGGTTACCTTTTCACCTTAATGAGATAGGGTTCGCTTACTCATGAGATGATATCCGAATCCTGTTTGATCAGTGTTGATAACATACTCAGGATCAAATTTTGGTGCAATGGCTAATATTTGCGCTTGAAATAGTTACGCTGCTTTCGTTAATTCGCCCAAATAAGTCACTTCCTTGTGCGACACATATTTTCACTTATCGCTGACGAATTTTATTCCGCGCATTAAATTTTACCGTCTAATTCTTTGATGCTTTGAAATTAAAGTCCGGTCCAGCGTATTGTTCAGCACCAGAAATCGCCCGTTGCCGTATATCTCTCGAAGAGGCAGGATTCAAATTCTCCCATGCTTCCACAAAACGGTCGTACACCAACGCATTTATCATTCGGTATTTGTCGAACTTGGTCCCTCCTTGTTCGATTTGCCTCTTCCTTCTCCATCTAAAAAATAATCAGTTAAGGCCAAATGTTTAGCAAGAGAGAGGAAAATGCTTTACCTTAACTTCAAAAGGAATCTCACTTTTTTTCTGTTGATCGTCGTCACTAATCGACGATCTGGAGGATTCGTCTGATTGTGAAGCTTCCGTCTTGTTTTCATTAGAAATTTCCTCCATAACCTACTCACCAATATCCTCACTGCAGTCGAAGAGTTCTGCCTCAATTGTGAACTCTATTTTGCACAGCACTTTACATATGCGATTGTAAATGTCTCCTCCCATGATATTACTTCGGTAAGAAATTGTCAGGCTAGAGTTGTCAGTAATAAGCTCCTTATTCCTCAACAACTGGTTGCAGAAATGAAGTGCATCCGTTAGCTCTTGCTTCCCAACATTGCTTTCAATGACAGACAAAGTGTTATCAGCAACTGCGGAATCAAATTCTTCGGATGGTACGGATTGCGAAGTTCCAGGTGCAGGAGAACTTGCTTCTCTATGATCCATTTTCGTCTTCTCACTTTCAAGAGTTTTGTATAATAGTAAATGATGAAGCAGTTTTTTATTGGCCCAAAAACTGAAGATCACTCGCAAAACACTAACAAAAATAAACAATTCCAATAGCCATTCCAAAACGTGCCCTCTAACAATAAAACGCTCGGCAAGATTCTGACGTTGACTGTGGTAGAGACACGAGAACGTCTGCTAATAAGGCCACGAAAAACTGCGTCTAATCTCATAATTTTGTTATTAAAGTTACGATTTTGTTGTTAAAGGGATTCGTTATCGGTTGCTGGTGCCAATTATTGTCATTATTACTATATTTGTCATTATGTCACAATATTGTTGGGTTATTTCGGTGAAATGTTCTGTATTCATCCTTTCAAATCTCTTCATGTATTGATCATGATTATATAGCGAATGGGTAGCGATCCGTAAAGTTATGTTTGTGAAGAATTACGCCGAAGAAACTAGTAGTTATAATGCATGGAATAAATTTAAAAAAATGTTGTGCAAGTTTTATTGACGATATACTGGAAATTGCGAAAAACAGGAAAATTTTTAGTCTCTTCGGGAATCGAATCCCGGCAAAAATACTTGAAATCCAGCTCGTATCCTCTACACCAGTGCTTCTAAAATATATTGACTCCAGGGCCGCCCAAATTCGATTTAAAAAATGTCAAGGCTCCCCTGACCCAATAACAAAAATTTTGTAGTAAATAATAATATTTTTATTGGAAAAAATAAATGAATTAACAAACATTTTTGACAAAGCTTATTACATATACATTTTCTACTATATTTAGAAAAATGTAATTTTGTGTAAAAATACAAAAAATAATTAAAGCAAACTTAAAATGTATTACTACCTTCCCAAATTATGTACTAGCTAATAAGATGGATGTGATCGCATATTTTGACAAAATAATTCAATATCGGGTGTAATATTTGAAATGGCAAATCTCAGATTTGTCTCCAAAGCTTGTGTCGATAGGCATGATCTGTGCTTGTTTTTAATTACCAAAAGCGATGAAAAAGCAGTTTCACAAAGATATGTTAAAGCGAAGGGAACTATGATATTTAAAGCAGCTTTTGCGATTGAGGGATATTCTTGCTGTCGTCTTATCCAAAAATCTGCTAGTTCTCGTTCATTGAATTCTGTTTCAAGGGATGAATCTGATCTTATTTCAATCAATTCTCCTTGAGCCACCCACGTAATATGGTCATATTTTAAAGAGTAAGCAAATGGTGTTCTTATCCAATAGTATTCTTTGACCTCATTTAATAAGGAAAATATTTTTGAAAAAAAAAATTGTGATTTGGCAAGGTGATCACATATAACGTTCTGGATTGATGTTGAGAGCGAAATATTATTTTCTGCAAGAAAATCATTAAGGCATGTAAACATATCAGTGCATTCCCGCTCAAAACCTTTTGACCATGAAGAGAGCTTCTGTTAAAAAGCCTGAAGTTTGCTATTCAGGATCAAAATCTTAGTACTTTTCCCCTGAGGAGAAAGATTAAGTTCATTTACTTTCTCGAGATTGCTGAATATGATCCAATACACTGTTAAGTGTACTGGCGGGTACCATTACCAGCTTAGCTGTAAATGGTGATCTATGTATTAAAACGTGCTTAGTTATCGGTTGGCCACTATGATAGGGCAACTAAAGCTGTCCCTCACTCCAAGCGAGGTCGCTTGTTGGGAGGGAGGGATTCCTGCGAGTCTAGGCTAGCGATGGGTCGCTTATAGTGGTCCCACCATCTAGCCCGGATCTCGCCGAGCGCATTCACCTCTCGGTGCTGGGAGGCTGCCGCCTTCGCGTAGAATTCCCTGGACATCCTCGGCAAGTGGACGTCCAGTGATTCCACGCTCCCGTTTTCGTGCATCCGGCTGACACAATCGTATCGGGTACGACCGAGTATCAGCCGGAGTGCGTTGTTTTGCACGACCTGGATCCTGAATAGAGAGGTCTTGGACACTCAGGACCAAACCGGAGCTGCGTTGGTCATGACAGACCGTACGCAGCTCAGGTATAGGCGTCTCCGTGTGTCGGCCGACAAGACACGCGAGCCGAGGATGGGACTAAGTCTCATCAGGGCCCCGAGTGCTTTGTGGCGGACGCTTTCTACCTGAGCCTTCCAAAGAAGCCTCCGGTCCAACACAACGCCAAGGTAGGTTACCTCTAGGCTCCAGGGGATTACCTCCCCCATCGCCGACAGGTCTACTCCAGGCGGCGCTCCCCTTCCAGGGTGGAAGATGACCGCTCCTGTCTTGGAAGGGTTGACAGCAATGCGCCATCGACGATACCAGGTGGCCAGATTGTCGACGGCGCACTGCAGATTCTCAACGGCCGCGTATTTCTTGGCCGAACGCGACAGGAGCTCCGCATCGTCCGCATAAAGGGCGAGGACTGTGTTCCACCCAAACCCCCTAGGAGGGTGTAAATGTTGAAAAGGATTGGCCCCAGGACGGATCCCTGCGGGACACCGGCGAAGATTCGCCGCATTCCCGATCCGACCTGGAGCCAGAACACCCGGAAGGTCCTGCCCTGTAGGTACGACTGCACTAGTCGTACGAACCAGACCGGCCTCTGGAGTCGAACAATCTTCAACAGGAGCGCACAGTGCCACACGCGGTCGAAGGCCTTCGATATGTCAAAGAAGGCTCCCGCGACCGCCTGTTTCCTGTTGTCAGTGACAAAGTCGGTCACTCTACCCAGCTGTTGGGTGGTGGAGTGCCCCTCGCGGAAGCCGAACTGTTCGTCCGGGAGAATATCCTTCTCCCGGAGGATGACGTCCAGTGGCTTCCGGAGTAGACGCTCAAAGATCTTCCCGAAGCCAGCCATGAGCGAGATTGGCCGGATGTCTCTGGGACCAACCTCCGTCCCTGGCTTCTTCAGGATACACGCGATCATTGCCATTTTCCAGGCTGACGGGAAGTATGGAATCCTGACGCTCCCGTTGTATACGGCGGTCAGGAATTCTATCGCTGCGACGGGGACCTGCCGCAGGACGACGTTGGGAATAACGGCGTCCCCCGGAGCCCTCCTCAACCCGAGAGGGCGAACCAGCGACACGACTTCGCCGCTCGTGAATCGAGAAAGCTCCGCCTCCGGCAGGGGATCCCGATCCAGCAAACCCAGCACCGCTGCGAGGTCCTCTTCCACCGTATCCGACTCTGCAGTGGTCGGATTGGGAAAGAACACCCCCTCGAGGTTTTCTGCCATAAATCCGGCATTCTCCTCTGGGGAACTCGCGACGCAGTCCCCCCGGACAATAAGGAGATCGCGTCGCTGAGGTCCGCAGAGCCTCGAACAGGTCTTCCAGACTGAATGGTCCCCCAGGCTGAGGGTGCGGAGATGATTCTCCCACACGTCAGAGCGCACATCTTGCAACATGCGCCTGACGGTCCATCCAGCTGGAGTCTGAGAACCAGCGTCTGATGGCGCTGCCACCGCCGTCGGACGCTGTTTCGCCGGGTGATGGTCTCCCGGACGACTCGAGGCAGGGCGATGTGGACGGCCTTGGCGTTAACTACCTTAGGTACCACAGCGTCCATGGCCTGTTGGACGGTGGAGGTGATGAGGTTGACCATCCTGTCGGCCTCATCCCTCGTCTCAGGCAGAGTCGGCACGACCGGCAGCTTTTCCGCGATGAAATCGCGGAAGTACTGCAAGTCGGCTCTCGCGAGGTCCAGACGCTGCGATGGTGGGACTCGCACGGGCGAGTTCCCCAGAAGTAGCAGGGTCGGATTGTGGTCCGAGGAAAAATCGCACAGTGAATGCATGCTCAAGGATGCCCAGACGTTTTTGACGACAGCAACGTCAAGGACATCCCCGGAAGGCAGGAACGTCGGCTCTGTAAGGGCCAACACAGTAGGTCCCTCTTCGTCTGCGTCGCGCAGTCTTGTGCCCCTCGGATTGGCGACTCTCGAATGCCAGCTGGCATGCTTGGCATTCAGGTCGCCGATGACAATTGAGGGGCAGCCGTCTCCGACGAGATCCATGACCTCGTCTGGGTCCCACGCCCTCCCCGGCGGGTAGTACGCCGAGGAGACCCTGATCCACCCGGAGTCGGTCAACACGTTGGCAGACACGGCCTCCATCGACCTGTATGATCGCTCCCGACACGAGATCGATGGATCAATAATGCAGACCCACCCCGCCCCTGGCCCCTGGTCGGCTGTCCGGGCCTATCGGCACGGTAGATCGACCATCCCGGTACCTTCCAGGATTCCGATGGGCGGAGGTGGGTCTCATTGACTGTGGCCACGATGGCGTTCTTCTCCTGCAGGAACGCACGGAGTTCCTCCGTCTTCTCCTTGACTCCCCGTGCGTTCCATTGCATGATGATGAAGCACCCCCTAGTCGCCATTATTAGATGACGAGGCGCGCTCCTTCACCAACTCCTCCAGCAGCGACAGGAGGAGTCGTCCGGAAGTTGAGGAGGTGTATCTCCTCAACGACCTGCAAATCATTGCCACCGTGGTCCAGAAGTCTGGGTCCACCTCGGACCCAGCGACCTCTGACTCGACTTCACGTGGCAGACGAGTCTTTGCTGGTGCGGTACCCGCAGGCGGGATCACCACTTCCGCAGTAGGGACGGTGAGTACCGTCCTCGCGGCAGCCTTTACCTTAGGTTCGGCCATGGGGTTCGTTGTCGCGGTGGGGCATCAGCAACGCCCACACTCTCCACTTCCATGACCGATTCGGCCATCTGCTTCTCCTTTATCGCTAATTCTTGTGTGGCTTTCCTCCTTTGCTTTCTTAGGAGGGTCTTGGAGGGAGGAGTCGCTTGCTCCCGTTGGGCAATGGGTGCCTTGGCAGGGGGCGCAACGGAGGGCGAGCCTGAAGAAGAAGGGGCGGGAGCTGGAGCAGGTACAGCAGCAGGCCGCTGAATCTGCACAGTGACGGGGACCGAGGGAGTCGGACCCTTCACCGCAGTGGAGTAGGTCGCTTTCGCCGCGGGACCAGACTTTGACTTGATAAGGGCAGGTGCAGATTTAGGTGCCAATTTCGGCACCTTCTTCTGCTGACCCTCCTCGTATCTCTCAATCGCCTCAAGGTATGCGGGGCATTCCTTGAACGAGGACGTGTGGTCGCCCTCGCAGTTGGCGCACTTGGCCGGTTCGTCGGGTAGCTTGGGGCAGTCAGCGCCCTTATGCGGTCCCGCGCACTTAAAACATCTCGTGTCGCATCTTCACGCATGCGACATATGGCCGAACCGCTGACAGTTGAAACATGTCAGCGGTCCGCGGCTGCCGCGGAAGTGCTCGACCTGAATCGATCACCGGCACACCTTCTTAATTTCATTTGGGAGAGGAGCTCTGGGTGTTCTCTTCACGTTGGCAACGAATCGCCCAATGATGACCCTTTTGCCGTCCTCCATCGCTGTCATTTATCGGACGTTCCTGACCACGAACCCCTTCGCAGTCAGGTCCGCCGACACGTCCTCAGGTGTGCAGTAAGGATGGTCGGGAGGTGAGGGTGCCAAGTGGAATGAGGGGTTAGGCCACACCCACAGTACACTCAAAAAGTACTTTTTATGACGATAAATCTGTAAAACATTAATTTTTATTGCGTCTACACGTGAAATGTTTTACAAACAAAAAATTCACGAATATAAACATTCCTATCATTATATATCACAGGACACGCTAATCGCGAATGCCATGAAAATTCGTTTGATATAAGCCGAGATGGAATTTAGGTGATAACATTATATGACATATATTGTATCACTGATCTATTTTAATTTAAATGTATTTTAATCAGTGCTGGAAAACGTTACGCGTGACGTAACGAAACGGAATTATATTGGATTTACGTAACGAAAAACGTTAACGAAATTTTTCAAATAGATGTAACAGAAAAGATAACGAAAACGAAAAAATATATTTCGTTAACAGACGATAAAGGGTTATGTTCTAGTGGCATTCGTCCCAGGCGTCGTGTCTTGAGCAATGTAAAGTGGCCTAAAATCCCTTTCCCCGGTCTTGCTTGCTCCCTGCTGGGCCAATTTTGCCGCCTTGTCGCGAAAGAAACTATCCTGGCCACTCCCGATTGTCCTTTGGGTTTTCCTTCCATTTGTGAAAGGAATGATTCCCTGGTGTTAATCCTTCTCCAGGAAGCACGAGATAAGGAGCATGGAGGATTAGGAAGGAAGCTTCAATGAATGTGCCGCTAGTTAAGGACCTCTATTATTCCTTATTCTCCCTCACAGTGCCACGTACTTCGAAAACATTCTTTTAGATATGTCTTACACCGGAGTGGGGTTTTCCTTTAATTAAAAATAGAGCGAAACTTACTTATTTCCCGATGGATGATTCGCCTATTTCTTGATGCTGGTGACAGCTCCGCTGATGTATCACACCGACTTGTCTAAACATACTCAAATTCGTATATGATTTTAGCATGAAAGTTACAGAAAGAATAAACAAAATATATGTATTTTGCATCAGCAGAATCTTTGCGCCAAATCTATTGGTTTAAATGACACATTACATATAGTTATTGGTAATGTGAACTACATTCGAGCAAATGCTTCACGGAATCGCCAGTTTCGCACCATGCTTCAATATGACGATGAAACATTTAGTGTAGATCTTCCATATCATTCTAAATGGTGCTGGCTGTCACAAGGCCAAGTACTAGAAAAACATTTAGCTTTGCGAAAACAAGTCACGAGCTGTTTCAAAGAACAGAATGAACCTTGTGAATTTTTAAAGAAAGATTTCTGCAGAAATGACGCATTTTTTGTGATTTAATGTCAAAACAAAATCATTTGAATACTTCTCTACAAGGTAATATTAAATCCATAAATGAAATGTGGCAGCAAATTCAGTCATTTCGGAAGAAGTTGAATTTTTCCAAAATTGGCCTTACCAGATTAGTTGTTTCAGCCAATTATTTTCCTGAACTGGCAAAGGTAATTGATAAACAAGATATGAATAAAAACTTGCAAAATTGGAATATGAATGAATATATAGGTGTTTTAGACTCCTTGATTAAAGAATACAATGACAGACACTGAGGTTAGCTTTTCAGCCACATCTGGTTGATGTCTCGAATGCACCTGAGGATTTGCAGATGAAGTTGATTGAGCTCCCAGAAGATAACATTCTGAAGCCACTATTCGTCAGTAAAAGGGATCCCATATAAATATGGGAGAATGCTGTTGAGTACCCACGACTGCATCAATATGCTCGTCGTTTACTCTCTTGTTTTGGCACAACCTATTGTTGTGAATCAACATTTTCACATATGGCTCAAATCAAGACGTGCCTGAAATCACAGATGACAAACACCCACCTGGAAGATCAATTGAAGCTAAAGACAACAATGCTGGAACCAAATATCAAGTTCTTAGCTCACAACAAACATTCACAAAAAAGTCATTAAATTGTGTTTGCCTTCTTATTTTGATGAATGTGATTGAATGCAACATTTTATTTACAAGTCCTTAATTTGTTTTAACTTCTTTAAAGTTTATTAATATATTAGTAATAATGAAAAATTTTCCTAAATTTAGGAAAAAGTCATTATACTGTGTTAAAGCCTTCAAAGTTTTAAAAAATATTAGTAAATATGAAAAACTGAAATCTATATTCCTTAAATTAAAAACCATTAAATTGTGTTTGCCTCTTTATTACATATTTCAATTTTGATATATATGCGAATCTATGCAACGTGCATCACAATGTGCGGCCTGATGCTGTATCCGTTAAGTAATATTTGGCCTTCCAATGGAGAATAGAATACGTAGAATTTTCATAAAAATTCATGGCCAAAATGCCATTCTTTGACCCGATTAACTAAGTAGGGATGCCACAATCGCAAAGTTGAACATTTCGGTAACTATGAGTTTGGAAGGAATTGGCTAAACCGATTTCAACGAAATTTTGTATGAAGGAGTAGTGCAAGATAAAAAAACAAAAATAAGATTTTCAGGATAGATATACAAAGCAGGGCTGCCAAAATAAAAGTAATAACAATTTTCTTTTTATAAGTGTTTGTTAAAGGTAAAATACTCCTTTAGCCAAACAATTAGAGGGTTACAACACCCAATGCATTTCGCCCACAAGGTGGGCATCGTCAGGGGTAAAACCTGTTTCAACAGTGACTGGGAGCCAACTGCCAGGTTTGAAACGAAAAGTATTAAGACGACGACCGAGAAAAAAGTGAAACGCGGAAAGATTTTTCGGCGTGTGTGTCGTTTAAATCTGTCAATTTGTATAGGGTCTTGTTGAAATCTGTGTCCGTGTTAACGCCGAAAAATCTTTCCGCGTTTCACTTGTTGTTAATACTTTAGTGAGTTTACAAATTGCGGAAAGGAACATTTCTGTCTTCATAATATAAATAGGAGGTAAACAGAGAGTCACTGAACTCAGGGAAACCGATGTCTTTTAGGTCAAAGCCGCTGATGAGAAAAATTTGGCGAATTCCCCCACCACTTCCTTGCAAACATCCCATTCCCCCCTACACCCTCGGAAAAAAGAAGACGGCAACATTTTAAACCGCCTACTGCCGAAATATTTGCCCGCGTTCTTAAACTACCGAAATGTTTTCTGACTGCCCCCCGGAATCTATCGCCCTCCTGAAATTTACAAACGCCCTTTGGGGGGCGGTACCGCCAAGGTTGAGAAACACTGGTCTAACTTAACAAGGTATTTGAGAAAGGTCGAAGTGAATCTACAATTCGAACGTGTTGTCATCGTTCGTTAGATGTCAGTACTGCTTCATATCTATTATTATTATGAGACGTTTGTAGTAACAGTGGATAGTTATTGTTCCCTGAAAATGAAGACTAATCAGAGCTTAATACAATTTCATTTATTTCAAATTACCGAAGACGGTCACAGGGAGACTTTTTGACAGCCGTAAGAGAAACGAAGTTCATTCAGTGTTGAAGAAATAAGTCCCATTTTCGTACATATTTCAAGTTTATATTTTGGTTAATACTTATAAATTAAAGTCGAGCAATTTAGTGTTGTGGCTTTCTTCGCCATTATATTTTTAATGCCGTTGTATATACCATTGGGTACTGGGTTAGATTCTGAAGACAGCAATGTCCACCATCTCCATAGGAAGGGAGTATCAGATTTTATAATGAATTAGGATAAACTCAGCAGCGCCTAATGGAATGTTATTTTATTTTCTTATTCCTTATTTGCAAACTAGTCCTCATAAATTTTAATATATTTTAAATTTAATTCTATTTTATAAAACTTCATACAATGTCTAAACTTTTACGCTTCTGCTCGTTTTCCATTTCTCTCTAACCTACAGGTCTTCCTCCAGCAGTCTTACTCATCCCTCAGTTTACATAACTCTTGTTTGCTTCCCTCCCCATGCTCTCCCTTCCCCCTTCTCTCTTCCCCTATCCATTTCCCATATCTTTCTTCCAATTCCTACAGCCCGTTAATTATTTCAACCTTTTTCATATTTCTTGTTCTTGCTGTAAATAAGGACAATTTTAGTCATAGTTTTCAAAGCTAGCATAAAAATAATGCTCTGAAAAAGCATTGAATCGTGCATTTTATCGTATTTTCCAGAATGTAAAATAGGCTTATTGTTTCGTCGTTCAGTCTTTCTGTCCCCATATTAACTTTTGAACCGATTTGCCGATTTTTATGGTATTTGGTGGATATCTTTGACCACTTGGGACGACCTGTCGAGGAAAATTTTTTATGATATTTGAGGGCGAGTGTTCGATTCCAGAAATTTTCCTCTCATTCAGTTTACCTAAAAAATGCGAAATTCACCATGCAATGTCTTTTTATTTAAGTGTTAAGAGAAGGAAATCGTACTATTGGCGCGGGATTTGTACTATTTTCTGCGAAAAGAAATAAAGACTTCAATTTTTATCATAGAATTTTGCTTAACGAACGTATTTATTCAAATTCCATGTAAGCAAGCGCAAGTAGGAGCTAGCTGTTTTAGAAGGAAATGTTTCAATTTTAACATGCTTTTAGTTATAGCTGAAGCGAGAGACAGTTCCGTTGCTTAAACGCGGTGAGTGGTCAAGAGATCACGAGCGCTCTGGTAAAAGCAAAGAGAGATCGCGTTGGGATTCGCGATTTACGGTGAGGTTGGGATATACGCAACAATATCCTTTCTCCTCATTTTATTAAATACTATATATTTTCTGATCCTAAAAATTTTTATTCATAACTATCAAGCATAAGTCTTATCATAATGATAAACCCCAATCAACTGAAATCAAAGAATTTTTAAAATTGGTTCTTCATTTTTATCAACTGCGCTGGAGATAGACTACAAACTAAAAAATTCATATGAACGTAGTCAGATCCCACTGAAAGCGTTAAATTAAAGATTTCATAATAATTTTGCTATTAATTAAAATTTAATAGTGTTCTTTTCGTCAAGACAGCAATTGAATACCCTCATTGTTAAATATTCCAAATTTTTCTATTTTAACCGAAAAGTAACCTTCATTCATTCTTACAAATAATTTACTTTATTCTTTAATATACAAAATAAAGCTATCCCGGTGTAGTAACTCAAATGTAACTAATCTTGAAATGTAACATTGTAAACCCATGCATGTTAAATATGAAAATTAGAGACACACAAAGAAAAGGGGGGGGAAAGTCAAAAGATAATAAAAACTATAAACTTACAGGTTTAGGGTTTGTTATTTCACGCCAGGGACCTAATGTCACTCACACATTCACTCACTCAATCGCACAAGCTCTAATCCTAAAGGTGGAAAGGAAACGGGACCGGGTTTGCGAGAAATTACTCTGCACCAGGGACCCAAAAAATCACATCGTTGCTAAAAGGTTTGTGAGTTAGTACGACCGCGACAGGGACCTACTAAGCAACCACAGACACAGGCACACGCCAAGAGGTAAAGGGGAAAAATAAAGGGGGGAAGGAAAGGGGAAAAATAAAGGGGGGAAGGAAAGGGGAAAAATAAAGGGGGGAAGGAAAGGGGAAATAATACTAGGTTTACGGGAGATTAAACCACGCCATGGACCTAGTTAGGCACACAGCGGCCTGTAGGTTTATGTGCCTTCCGGAAACGACAGGGACCTAACAGACGAAACAAGCACGCACGCAAGCACTCGAATACACGCAGACAAGATCTCTAAAGATGAGGTAAACGTACTAAACACGTATTTCGAGAGCAATGCTCTCATCATCAGTAGGTGGGAGTGTTGTAGGCGGTATTTATATGTTTGTGTGCTGAAGTGAAAGGAAGGGAAAGAGGTTCAGCCGTTACAACGTACAGAGGTGAAAGGGGGATCGGGCCGCGGTCGTTATTCATAACGGAATTTTTGTTTCTGTTTATGTGTATGCTTTCTTATGTGTCTAGTTTGTTTTGGTTGGTTACAGATTTTACAAGAGTAAGTTTTTCGATCGTGATTGGATGGTGGTGTTCTTGGATATGTGTTGCTACACTAGAGTTGTTTAATCTGTTATGTTTAAAATTGGCTATGTGTTCTTTGAAGCATATTTCTATCTTACGTTTTGTTTGCCCAATATATATTTTGTCGCATCCTCCACAATATATTTTGTATATGCCGGATTTGTGTGAAGAAGGAATTGTGTCTTTTTGGTTGTGTAATAAGTTGGAGAGTTTATTGTCGTTAACAAATACTGTCTTATAATTGAATTTTGAGAAGATGTTGTGTAGTTTGTTGTTGAGCCTGGGAGCGAAGGGGATTTTAATGTATTTTGTGTCTGTGGGGGAAGTGTCAGTTAGTGTTTTGTGCGTTTTTACATGGAGCCTATGCTAATGTTTACGATCATTTCGGTGTTGTATCCGTTGGCTTTTACACAGTTCTTAATGTGTGTGAGTTCTTTACGGTAATCAGATGGGGAGAGAGGCACGCGAAGAAGTCTATTGATCATGGAATGAAAAGGGGCCAATTTATGTGAGATGTGATGATTGGATTTGGATGGGATATATCTATCAGTTTGTGTTGGTTTTCGGTAAACATTGAATTGTAACTTGTTGTCGTATCTTGTTAATAATAAGTCTAAGAAGGGCAGTGTGTTTTCTTTTTCTTTTTCGAGTGAGAATTTAATCGAGTCATATTGGTCGTTTAGTTCTTGAAGGAAGTTAGTGATATTGTATTTTGATGTGTCAAAAACCGCGAATATGTCATCCACGTATCTAAACCAAGTTTCAGGGAAGTATGTGAATGTGAGAAATTTATGGAATAATAGAAACTATGCAGAAATGCATAAGCTGTAATTTTGGGAATTACTTTGAAACAGAAAAAATTCTGCTATGACCGGAAATCAAACCCGGGTCTTCCACTTGCCGGGCGGATATTCTACCCCTGAACTACCTTAGCAGATAATCTTTCCTGTTTCTGAACGCGGGTATTTTTCTTAGATGGGTCCGGGCTAGCCAAGCTAGTATCAACCAGCCCCAACGGACGTCCTCCAAAAGAACGTCAAAGAAAACCCCTCCCTCTCAAATGGTGAGATTGCCAAAGCCAGAAATTGATGGAATAATAGAAACTATGCAGAAAGGCATAAGCTGTAATTTTGGGAATTACTTTGAAACAGAAAAAATTCTGCTATGACCGGAAATCGAACCCGGGTCTTCCACTTGCCGGGCGTATATTCTACCACTTAACTACCGTTGGGGCTGGTTGATACTAGCTTGGCTAGCCCGGACCCAACTAAGAAAAATACCCGCGTTCAGAAACAGGATAGGTTATCTGCTAAGGTAGTTCAGTGGTAGAATATCCGTCCGGCAAGTGGAAGACCCGGGTTCGTTTCCCGGTCATAGTAGATTTTTTTCTGTTTCAAAGTAATTCCCTATGTGAATGTGGTTTTGCAGTGTTTTTCGAAATTAATCATGAATAAATTTGAAAGGAATGGTGACAGAGAATTTCCCATTGTTGTGCCCTGGATTTGCCCTTTTCTTTGTGTGTCTCTAATTTTGAATTTTACGGTTAAGGAGTTTATTCATATTTAACATCAATTTCGCCGTAGTCTCCATCTTTACTTATTTAAACCCATGCATGATTTCCATGTATTTTTATGGGGGATATGAAAAGAAAGAACGACATCAAAAATGAGCTCTAAAGAGGACAAATATTGGAACTTGGATTATTCTCTTTAGTTTTATCTGATGACCGATCTTTCTACCAAATTTGAGGTCTGTAGCAGGTGCATTTCCTCCGAGATACAATCTGTGCAACCGACCGACGGGTTCCTTTTATTATCATTAATTACGGTTCCCTGGGTTCTCAGGGTACTTTTTGAGTTAACTATAAAAAATTCTAATATAGGGCGTAACCATTACAACACTAATATTTTAGTCATAAATATGTGTTAAGTTTATTAACTTGAATATAAAACTTTAATATAAAAATTCGAATTTTCATACATGATCATCAAAAACGAAAACTGTGCCGAATACTTTGAAATCTTAAAAATGTTCCTGATCTGCAGCATATATTTAGAAGTACCTATAAATTAGTATTATACATGACAAGCACGTATTTAAGGTGGATATGTAGCCTCGAAACAAAAAATGGGTAACTATACATCATTATTTTTTACCGGATTATTTCGTTATAACGTTAAACGTAACGGAAAACGAAATGTAGATTTTAGCGTAACGAAAAACGAAATCGCTTTTTTGCCTGTAACGAAAAACGTACGGAATCGTTTTTTAAACATAATATAAATGTATGTATATGGATATGAGGTCAAAAATAGAATTCAACTCTATGAAACACTATAACGTGAATTATGTATTTTTTAAATTTTCAGCCCACATAAAATATTGTTTCATTAAATTAAAATTTATTAGTTTTATTCGAAGGAAGTGCAATACATCCCCTCTCAAAATAGTGTCACAAACGGACATTTATTGCTTCAATTACCATGTCAACCCTATATATACAAGTTCTGATTAGCTCATTATATAAATTTCTGCCAAATTTCAATTTTCTATCTACATCCTTGATCGAGTTATTCGCGTTTTAATAACTTACAAGACCAACGAACGGGCAACAGCGTATTTCAGCGTATTACCTTCTCGTAAACAACGCAACGAACTATGAAAGTAATTTCCCTTTTCTTTCGTCTTTCTCTCCTTCCCGTATTAAAAGCTTTCAAAGCACGCTTAAACCCATAAGGATTGGAATAACAATATGATTTCGAGGTTTAACAATGTAATTAGTAAGCAAAGTAACATCCCATTAAAATGGCAAGATTTCCCCAAAAATATTTGAATTAAACGTTTAACATGAAGGATTTAGAACTGTAGGCGAAAAACGATGAAGAGAATAAGAAACCTTGCAGTTTAGTCTTTAAAGTGGTTTAGATCTAAAGGTCATGAGTCCATTTTTTCTATTTTAATCTCAAAACGAATGAAAGCCTACACGTCACAAAGTCGATTTTTACGTGCTATGCTATGGGGAATGCATATCCTTCCCTGGAGTCGAACTCTGGACGTTTTTCGTAAATTTTCCTTCGTCATAGCATTCTTATATCGGTTGATTATCTCTGAGAACTTTTAAGTTTATATCTGCATATTTGATTGAGTTATTTGCATTTAAGGAAAATTCCAGGAATCAGGAACCCAAGAATCGGGCGTTTATATATATATATATATATATATATATATATATATATATATATATATATATATATATATATATATATATATAAATCAAGTAATAAGGAAAACTTTCGATATGGAAATTTCAATTTCTAGATCATAAAAAAATACTTTTAAATACGTTATGGGACAAAGAAAGAAGAATTATCTTAAAGTCAAGGAATACAAGCAAACGCATAATGAGCAAGAAGAAATAAACAAGTGAAAAAGTTCTGTAAATAATTTGCCATATTTTAAAATAAAACATATAATATACAATAATCGAAATGAGGCATCACTATGGTACATATTTCATTCTATTATTTGCACAATTCTATTACCGGACGTCTACGTTGCAGTTTTATTTCCAAAGAACTCACTATAATCAATCCATAACAGCCTTCTTCTGTCACTTTGTCCCTTAGTGGCTCCCTCTGTAAAAATGCGAATAACCCAATAAAGGATCAAGATATGTTTTCGAAATTTGGCAGGAATACTCGATTTATATATTTTAAGGTGATGACGAAAAGAAATCTTGAAAAAAGTCATGAGTTCGACTCCAATGAAGACATTTCCATCTCCCATAAGATAACACGTAAACATCGACTTGTTGACGTGCAGGTTTTTCTTCTTTTGGAAATTAAAATTAAAAAAAATGGACCTATGATTTTCAGATATAAAAATATCAAGTTTCTTATTCTGTTCATCTTTTTTCGCCTACAATTCGAAATCTCTCATGGTAAACGTTTAATTCACGTATTTTTGGGAAATCTTCCCATTTTAACGGAATGTTGCCTTGCCAACCAATTACATTGTTAAACCTAGAAATCCAATTGCTATTTCAATCTTTATGGGTGAAAGCGTGCTTAGATTGTTTTTAATACGAGAGAGAGAGAGAGAAGGAAGAAGAGGGAAATGTTTTTCATAACTACTTCAAATGTAAACAATATCCGTTGCGTCATTTACGATAAGGGATGCATTTGAATGTAGAACATTAATCATTCGCATATTAAAGTTACTTAAAATCATCGTAGAAGTTCGAGACTTTGAAACAACGAACGCATAACAGAATGAGTTTGTTTTTCTGCAATCGATTTCTTAATACGCGTCAAATGGATCAACAAATCAGTTTTAAGCGCGGTAATTTGACGTATTCTAAGTGAGTTGCATTGTTGCCGGTATCGAGTAATTGCGTATCATTGTCTTGGATAATAGCTTCGCGTCGCATGTATTCACGAAATTTCATAAAATAACGTTCCCGTTGAATGTCAACGGGCATCTCCCTAGTATACGAATAAGAACGAGAAGTTTTCAGTAGTAATTTCAATTACACAATCTAAAATTACGTCTTATTTTATGAAACACTGACACGTATCATATTCACGCCCAGGACAATGGATGGCCCAGCTAGGGGAAGCAGGCGAGGCTTAACATCTAAAAATGAGAAACACTTCTTCTCAATATGCTTCTCGCCCTCGCACTGCTCTGCGGCTTGCTGGTCTTGACCGAAGATTCGGGGCCATTAGAAGGGGCCAATTCGGCTGATTCGGTTGGCCGACTTACGACCACCCGCTTCTCAGGCTATGGCACGGCCTTTTCAACTGCCAGAGGGGCCGCGGCGAGGCCTTTCAGGGCCACGCTCTCCGCTGATACAGCCTCAGTGGGTTTCGCCTGCTGGTCTTTAGCCGCCCTGCGCCTCTCCTTCCGGAGGGCGGAGGCTGAGGGCTTCTTCTGTTCCAGCTCCTCCCGTCTGACAACGGAACCAGGAGTCGGTGCGATTGCGGCGGGAGGGTCCGCCTGCTTATCCGGCTCAACACCTGGCTGCTGAGCCGGAGATGGGGCACTAGCCGGCAGAGTCGGCTTGGCAGTGTCACCAGCCACCGCGGCATAGGGACGGGAGGCGTCCACTTTTGCCGATGGGGCGGCCTTCATTTTGAGGCGGGGCGGTGCAGTCTTCGATGCTTTCCCCGGCACCGACATCCTCACCGATTTCTGCTGCCCCTCCTCGTATCTCGCGAGCGCCTCCAGGAATGCCGGGCATTCCCGGTGCGAGGCAGGATGGTCGCCCTCGCAGTTGGCGCATAGTGCAGGCTCGGAGAGCAGCTTTGGGCAGTCGTCCCCCTTGTGGGGACTGGCGCACCTGAAGCAACGCGTGTCGCACCTGCAGGCGAGCGACACGTGGCCGAGCCTCTGGCAGTTAAAGCATATTAACGGCCCCCTGTTACCTCTGTAATGCTCGATTTTCACCGAGCAGTGACACAGCTATTTGATAGCCGACGCTGGAGGGGCCCTTGGAGTCCTCTCCAGGTTGGCTACAAATCTCCGTATTGGGATCTGCTTCCCCCCTCCATCGCAGTCATCTGCCGGACGCCACGGACAATGAAGCCCTTGGCCGACAGACCTGCTGCGATGTCCTCGGGGGACTAGCCCTTCCCGACATTCTTGATTAGCAGGCGCGTCCCCTGGACCGTCTGCAGAAGCTGGGTGTGGTACTGGACCCCAGCGTCGTCCAGTACCTTCGTCGCCACCCGATGGTGCTCAGGCGTGAGGACGACGATTCGAGTAGAGGCCCTGTGGACCTCCAGCTCAAACTCCTCGCCACACACCTTGCTGAGCTCAGCGGCAATTGTTTTATGGGAAAGGATCCCGTAAACCGTGATCGGCGAAACGCGGACCCTCTTCCGAGCTCCCTTGTCCGTACCTTGTCCCTCTGGAGAAATATTATTCCCCCCCCCCTGCAGGGGAACGGGAAGGCTTCTGTCTCTTGGCTCTCCTTTTTGTCACGGGCGTGAACTCACTATCCTCGTCCGTGCTGACAACTGCATCAGCACCGAGGATGGGGCGGACCGGTCTGCCAGAGAGGCAGTCGAAGGGGCAGACGCTTGTCCCACAGTTTACTGCATATTTAATATTTCTCTGGCGTGTTGCGGATACTGGGATGTGCAGAACCTTGAGAAATATATTAATATAATAATATAAATTGTTATAATTGCATTCAGTACTAAGCTAGAGGTATTTAAGTTGAACAATTGCATGACTCTATTCACCCTCATGAGGTTGGTTGAATATGGCCAAAACAGTAATTTGCAATATTTCTCGTATCTCATATTCACACACCGAAATTAAAATAACTGACGAAATACATTTCACCTACAATATATCCTGCTTCATTTTCTAATGGAATATTTCTTACAAATGAATTCTTTCTTGTCCCGTGCACCCACACATCCCCCGCGGTACCATTTCTTGACATTCTATTGTCACTGCTCCCATTTGCCCAACTTTGTTGAAATAGGCTCACTGTATTTGGCATGGAGATTAGATGGCGTATTGGTAAAGGCGTTAGTCTGCTACGTCAAGTAGCATCGGGCGAAATTGGGATTTTTTTCCGAGGTCGCCCTTTCCCCTACTTGTGTGGTTTGAGGAGACCTCGCAAAGTCAAGTCAAGGGACGTTAAGCAGTTGGTCTTCTTGGTGCTCTTCCCAAAAAGTAGGGAAACGCCGGCATCCGGTTTCCCTCCTCCCTTCTGTGTTTGTGTCCGGTGTGGAAGGCAGCGGGAAACCACCACATCATGTATGTATATTCCTTAGTCAAACAAATCAATGAATTGGTAGAACCTGTCGCAAGACAGAACACGAGAAGAAGTAGTATTTTCAATGGTAGAATACACAGAATGTTACACTACCATCACTGCAACTTTCAGAGGACTTTTTCTTCTCAGTAGATGAGGATAACGAGAATGACTACATTTCTTCCCTAATCAGTCGCCTTCTGAAGACCGTTTCCCCCAGTGTGGACCTGGTGACACTGTATTTCTCTTCTGTAGCAACCTGATCCTCAAATTTTCTATATTATAGTTGCTCTTTGCTTTCTGCCTTAGCTTGATTTTCATTTTTCGGAGATGCCACGAATCTAGAAAAGATGAGGACCTTAATGCCGATGTCATTGTTTCTTCCGGCGTCGTTAGATGACCGATCGGAATGTACTCTGGGTGTTGGTTTTTGGTATAGAAGGTTAATTTGCAGATGGACGGAGATTAGGTGTATGAAAATTGGAGATGAATTATACCTGGACAGATTAATGAATATAAATACTGAGCTATAAGGATAAATTTTGTTGAACCTTATCGCTCATAATTTTGTGACCTTATTTTCCCTAAATTTACACATTTGGTATTCGTGATTTGGCTATAATATAATATTAATGAAGAAAGCAGAAAATTTTTTGAGGTCAGAGAACTGATTTGTGCTAACCGTGAAGGAAGACCCGTCCAAAATTACACTCCTACAGTCAGGACCGGCTCAAGGTGTATTGACGCCCCGAGCACCAAATTTGTTCGAGCACCCCTCTTCGCCAACATTTTTCATTGCTATTACAAAATTCATTATATCATCTAATATAATTTTTATTAATTTTTAATTATTTTTTAAAACTGTTCACCATTTACTAAAATGATACAATGAGAAGTTGGTGATAAAATTGCGAGTAGAATCATTGTATGAATTTGTATGTAAATTCTAAATGACAGAGTCATAAAGTCTTTTTAGATTGGCACTTTCCAGTATTATGTGACCGCTCAGCACTGTTAATTGCAGGAGCTGAAGAAACCTCGGCGAGTGCCAGGCCTACGTCACCACATGCGTATATGGTTCTCTCCGAATCCTATCTCTACTGTAAACAGTCTGGCTCTGGAGATTAGTCTCTTCTCCACTCAGCATCGTTACGTTTATATTACAAACAAAGAGGCCTTTGAAAACTTCGGCGAGCGCATTATGCATCCAGTTTTGAATCGTCAGTCGTTCGGTAAGCGTTCTCCTTGCTCTTATTATTATTATTTTCAGGAGTTATTTTGTGAATTTTTGTTTTTTTATTTCAAAAGATTATATAATGGATAAAAATTTCACGGAAAGAGAAATTGAAACGCTTTTGGAAAGTGATTCTGAAGCCGAGTTAGAGATGGCAGAATCGAGTGAGAGTGACGAAGAATACGAAGGCAGTGGACCCTCCGTTCATGCTTGTAGCAGTAACTGGACCAGATGATCCCGCTGCAGCTTGTGTTCCGTTTCGCCTTTCATTGGTGGACCTAGTTGATTTATAAATAAGGAGTATCCTCATATAACTAAGAATTCTTCACCTGGTGTGATATTTCTTCTGTTTTTCACGGAAATTTTCCAACTGCTTGTGGAGGAGACCAACAGGTATTATAGCCAATACTTTCACTATCTAATGACGAAGGACCTTCACCCCAAGTTAATGTGATTGTGGAAGAAATGTATTCTTTTCTGGCAATGATAATACAAATGGGACATGATCAACGAGACAGACTAAATGATTACTGGTCGACACTCGAACAATTTAATTCCCCATTTTATAGAAAAATAATGGCACGCGACAGATTCTTTCATATTGTCCGGTTTCTACATTTTAGTGATAATAGTAATCACCCTGCCAAGAATGACGGGGACTATGACTGACTGAAAAATAAGATTCTTTTTGACAAACTCAATGACATTTACGCAAAATTTTACAGCCGAGCTGAAAATTTGGCTGTTGATGAAGTCATTGTACTTTTCAAAGGAAGGGTTATTTTCAAACAGTACATCCCAAAAAACACAAACGTTTTGGAATTAAAATATATAAACTTTGTGACTCGACTGGCCACACTTACGATATGAAAGTTTACTTGGGAAAAGACAAAATAATGCAACTGCGACAATGACAGCTACACATGGGACAGTCAAGTGTCTCACTAGGAGAGTGAAAGGATTCGGACATAAACTGCGCATGGACAATTTTTTATCTTCTCCTGACTTATATGACGATTTACGTACAGGTAATATATTCTGCTGTGGGACTGTTAGACCAAATCGTAAAGGGATGCCAAAGGGTTTTGATGGAAAGACATTAAAATTAAAACGGGATGACATATGTGTTCGAGTTAGGGGTGACTTGACAATAATAGCATGGAAGGACAAGCAAGATGTACATGTACTGACGAATATACACAATCCACCAGCAGAAGAAAATTTCTGTGACGAACATGGGAACTCCGTGAAGGGCCGGATCAAGCGACCCGTGGGCCCCACGCAAGCGAGACCCGTGGCCCCATGCATGGCAGACCTTTGCTCTCCAAGTATTTGAGACCCATATGCCACACGCTTAGCACAATGGAAGTCCAACCATATGCTTAAATTGTAAAAATAAATGACGGAAAAATAAAGACAAATGAAATTACATTTATATTTAACACAAGATACAATTCATGAAACATATTCAATAATAAAACAATAAGTATTCATACAAGGAAATGTACTTCTTTAGGCTTCGAGTTTTAACAAACTAGCATTTTAATTTGTAAATTTACGTGATTTAGATGCTGCAAACTGATCAGTTATTTCATCTAAGTCTAATTCATTAACTATATCTGCTTCGATGCTTAGCACTCCAAGGTTTGAAAGCCTATTTTGGGTCATGATCGCTTTTAAATAATTTTTTATTAATTTTAGTTTTCAAACGACCTTTCTCCTTCGGAATTAGAGATGGGCAAACAAAAATATTCGTAATGCAATCTCAATATTTGGAAAGAGTTGTGTTTGTTTGCGATTAGATAACAACATAACAAAGTCCAATTCATCAATTTCAAACATTATGTCCCTATATGAATTATATTGCAATAATTCCTCTTTCAAACAATTTTCCTCAACATTTTTCCCATAGATTTAAAAAAACTCAACTATTGAACCTTGTTTATCCCATAGTAATGCAAATACATCAGTTATTTGTTTGTAATTTTCATTACGTTGTTTGAGACATATTATCAGAATATCTAACATAACATAATAGGTGTTTACTCGGAATGCCGAAAATATGTTTTCAGAGAACTCTTCGTCATTCTCTTTGCATTGAGATTCATCAAATAACTCCCTTCTTGCACTATTTCTGTTTCCTTCCCTTCTAAATATAGGTTCAAAATTTTTGCCTTTTGTTTCTTTTAAAAGCTATCTTCCCTCTTCGATATAATTCATGAAAACCTTTTCGGTTCCTTTGCTCGAAAAATATTCAATTAAGCTTGAAAATGAAGCATAACAATATTTCAAGCTAGATTTTTTGTTTTGATTTTAAATACTGACTGCATCAATCCTTGTTAAGACATCCTTTAAAATGGCCCAAAGCGATGCTGTGTTCAAGTACATTAGCTCCTTCTTCAAGTTTTTACCTTCTGTTATTTTCTCCTGATTCAAGAATTTGTCTTCTATAAGATTATTCAAGCATTCTATCACAACCCCATATCCATCATATAACACATCTACAGTTTGAAAACGAGCAGAAAATCGTGTAGTAGATAAAGATTTCAATAACTTTTTTCCTGTTAAATATTCATTTAACTTCTGCCATCTTCAAGTTGATGAACTGAAAAAATTGTGCAAATGCTGCAAAAGGGCGAAGAAACGTGAACATTGTTCAGAAGCTTTCATACCTTTTTCGCTTGCTAAATTAAGACTGTGCATGGCGCACGGTATATATATATGGCTTGCATCGCCTCGTCTCTGATGAATTTTTGTGCTCCAATATACACACCAGATAAATTTTCTGCATTTTCGTAAGTGTGATAATTTAATATCTCTTTTTTCAGCTCTTTTGAAATAGTTTCGGCCAACTATTTTCAGTGTGCCTTTCTTCTAAAGCAATGAATCCTAGAAATGATGATGCTGGTTCTCCCACTTCAATGCAGTATTGGATAATAAAACAGAGTTGATCTTCATTTGAGCAATCAGGTGTTGAGTCAACAATAATTGAGAAATATTTATTTTTCTTCACTACACATGCTATTTTCTTAGATACTTATTCTGCCAATATATTTATCAACTCCTCATAGATAGTTATAGATAAATAGGAAATCTTACCTTTTCCATGATTAACTTTCGTCTTAATGTGCTGTTCCATGAAAGGATCGAATTTTCCAAGGAGTCGCATAGTAGATAAAAACAACCCACAGTCTCTATCTTCAATGTTTTCTGCATTCCCACGAAAAGGTAAGTTATTTACAGCAAGAAATTTAATTACTTCGATTATCCTTTGAAGTATTTTTTTCCAATAACTTTTTTCTTCATTAAGTTGTTCCAATAAGTATTTATCCAACCTGTTTTTATTTGTTCTTCTACTAAAAAATAATCTACCAGCAGTCATATGTTCGAAACTTTTTTCATGGCTTGATAAATTCAGCATTAATCCAGTCATATCCTACTACTAGAGCATCTTTTGATTCCTAGGTTTTCCAAAAAGCTTACAGTATAAACAGAACACTTTACCACTTTTTGGAAAGTTAATAAGCCATTTTCTTTTTTCTTTCTCAATATTCGGTTTGGTAGAATAAAAAAGGTTACTAGTCAACTTTCTTTTTGATCCAAACATTACCCTAGTAGAATTTTCAAAATTTTCATCATCATTTTGGTTAGATAATCTCTCCAAAGATGATATTAATTCTATGAAGTCATCACTCACAATCCAATCAATGGGATCATTAGAATATTCTAATATATCTGAGGTATATGGTTCTGGTACAGGTGGTACTATATTATCCTCTGCTATCGAAGCACAAGCTGGGCTAGTAGGAATGGATCTAAGAAGGTCAATAATTCCTTTCGTGCAATTCTCCGCATCTGAAGCACCAGCTGATTGTACATCAATATCCTGCACAGTATCACATTTACTGCTATGAGAAATTACAAAAAAGTTATCTAATTTAGGAATTTTTTTCATGCTTTCAATTTTCTCTAATCTTTCTTTTCGTTTTTGTGCACCTGATTTATGATTTGAAGACATTTTTGGGTTATTAATATGTTTTAATTTATTAATTTAAAATATATCGTTTGAAAATCGTATTCTGTATTTCACGTGATTAACTAAGTGATACCTCTTCCGTAAGCTGTGCTTGCTTCAGTTTGATAGTTTATAGTTTCTCGAGGTGAGCACTAGGCAAACACGAAATAAATTAAACTGGAGTCTCCGACTTATCACTCACAAGAAATTCCTGTTATTTTTCAATTCCAATTCTGTTCCTAGAAAAACTGGCACCACAGCAAACTTCGCAGACGCAGCTATACAGAAATAAATTATCAATTACTTACTAAAATCTGATGAATATAATTATTTATTATAATATTTTAACATCCTCGAATATAACGTTTTTTCTTTGATTTTAAGTATTATTTTAATAATAACGCAAAACCTCCATTTCAGAATTATGAATAGTTTACTCTTAAATGAAAAATAATCAATTTTAATACAAAATTTTGACCAAATTCAGTAAAAATCAGATTGTTTTTAATTGTTGTAGCAAAAATAAAATCAACTTTACCTTAACTCCGAAGATGTTTTTCGTGGTTTCGTCTCCGTTGCACTCACAAACAAAACACACTAGGATTACTAATTATGTAAAAATTTAGTAATACAGAACTTATAAACTCTGCTGTTAAAGTCTTCTGGACATAAACACAAAAGTATAATATTTGATCAACTCGATGCTGAACTCACAAAACACTTGACGCAAGGCGTAGCTATCACTATCGGTATAGCTTCCACGGCGAGTCAAGTGAAACTAATACTTTGTAACTGTTCCCCCTTTCCAAACGAGGACAGGTATAATTCTAAGAAAAAGAATTCTAGGAGGGCATTCGGTGCATCTTTTCACCCTAGTGGCCTCTCCATCTGGAAACTAGACATATGTGGGCCCAGAATCATCATGTTCCATTCTTCACGCGGAAATAGAGAGGCCCTGCTGTAACATCCTTCTTGCTCATTGCGGGAAGTCTTCCGGTTACCATCCCATCGGGATATTGAACAAGAGAAACTTTGAGTTCTCACGAAAATTTTAGGACGAATTAATAACCATATGGGGAAGCAAATGAAGCAATGGCTACACGAAAGCGAAAAGGGTCCATGAGACAAGAGACAAATGGGAACCAAAGATGGGATTGACAAAAGGGTTTTTACTGCCTTTGTAAATTGAGTACATGCGTATCCGGACCCGTCGTGTGTCAGCAAGGCCATGGGTCAAGCAACCTTTCTTCCTCTTTTTCCTTGAAGTTAAGAATGATCCTCTAGATACTCTTACTTTTCCCTAGAGAAATAGGCATTGTTATATTCGCCTCCTCGGCGGTCCTTTGCATTTCATTTTGTGAGAAAAGCAAAGTGAACGCCTATAATCACATTTTATCATTGCGGTGGTCCCGCAATTCGCGATTTCAAGTTTTGCCCTTCTTGGCGGCCCTTTGAAATCAGAAACTTTAATCGGATGCCTAAAAGAGTCTGCCCGCTATGGGCCCCCTTGACCTTTGGGCCCCACGCTCTTGCGTGTTCGGCGTACAGCTTAATCCGGCCCTGCCGGCAACTCATTTCATCACTGGTGTGGTTTTTTAATATATAGCGCCCTTTGGGCTGGCGTATTAGACTTCGTAAGAATTAACTACGGCAAGCTTTTTTATTTTGGCGCCCTGCGAGTCTGTGCCTCAAATGCTCGCCCCTAGAGTCAGCCCTGCCTACAATCTATTAAAATATACCGGAGAAAATTATCTTTATTTTAAAGTCATTTTCGTCAACCTACCTTAATATAGCAACACGGTTTATGAAGCGTACATAGTATACTATGTTGACTCTTCTTACTTATGATGTCATTAACATATATATATATATATATATATATATATATATATATATATATATATATATATATATATATATATTATAACTAGCACGTCTGTTGCAGCTTTGCTAGCAAAGAAATCAATAAAAATTAGTTATATAGGGTGTGGGGAAAATTACGCAAACTAACAATGGGGACTGGTAGAAAATCTCAAAACTAAGCAAAATGTACGAGGAACAAATGCTCTAGAATGAATAGATACCGAGATTTGGTAGGATGTTGCCAGTCTCTTTCATTCGACGGTCCAGCCGGCAAAACATATTTTTGTTTGGATGGCGGCGTGCTGGATACTTTCCTGCATACGCCCTGGCTGCAGCGTAGGCCCGGTTACCAAACGCACCAAGGATCAAGTACATATAGTATTCGCGTAACGTGTTATCCATATCATTTCCCCTTTCGTGCTGACAGCGCTATGGAATGACTGCCAGTATCAGAGTAGACCTGCATACTGCGCACTGACTGTTGATCACTGTCGTCCGTGGTATTACAGTGAGCTATCTTTGTCTTTTCCGTGCCATACGTAACATCTTGTGATCCTTGGTCCTCTCACAGCATGACTATAATACATGCTTATCCAAATTGACAGTCCCTTCTTACCATGATATCTGGTACTTATTCATTTTAGAGAGTTTGTTCCTTATACATTTCGCTTAGTTTTGAGGTTTTCTACCTGTCCCCGTTCTTAGAGGGCGCTATTTTTCTTACGCCCTATATACAGTAGAACCTCGATTATCTGCCACTCTTACTCGTTACTTTCTGTTAACCGTCACTACGGTAGATTTTTTGTTTCCAAGTTTGAACATACATTCATAGCACTAAGGGCTACATTCGTCCACGTAAAATTTCTGTTATGCAATGTTTACTTGTGTATGGCGTTATTTAAGCCATTCCTAGAAAAATTTATACACTTCTCGCTAATGATTTTCGAAATCAACACCACACGTTTTCACACACTCACAAACAATTCTCGGAATTAATATCCCCTATTGTTTCCGTTTGTCATTTTAAAATTTCGGAGAGTTTTGAAAGATCAACCTGTGTGGTAAATTCATATTCCCTACATAAAAAGGCGGAAAAACGGAGACGCGTATCTTTTTGACTTAATAAAAAACAATTTTTGAAACGAGAAAAAAGTCTGCTATGACCGGGAATTGAACCCGGGTCTTCCACTTGCCGGGCGGATATTCTACCTCTGAACTATCGTAGCAGAACATTTTCTCTCGTTTCTGAACACGGATGTTTACCTTTGGGTAACATCCGTGTTCAGAAACGAGAGAAAATGTTCTGCTACGATAGTTCAGAGGTAGAATATCCGCCCGGCAAGTGGAAGACCCGGGTTCAATTCCCGGTCATAGCAGACTTTTTTCTCGTTTCAAAAATTGTTCCATCTTTACAGCTTATGCCTGTCTGCATAGGATCTTCGGATCATATCATTCCATCAATTTAATAAAAAAGTTCAAAATCCCTCGATGTTTAAGGAAAGGCGAAAGTGCTTCCAGTTGAACAGGTCTTGCAAGAACTACCATTAACGATTTGTAGCGGGATGGTGACAAAATTTACTACTCGGTAAGCAAAATGGAAGTGAACTACGGAATCGTAACTCGAAGGATAACGATGAAATGTGCCACTCACAATCAACTTGATATCGCAATGTTTCGGTATTTCGTTAAACAACGGAATAAAGGAATTCCTCTAACAGAGTAAATTATAACACAGAAGGCCCTTGCTATGAATGCAAAACTGAATGGTGATCCAACCAATCCGATATTTTATCCATTTATCTATCTCTCTCTCTCTCTATTATCTGTCTATTTCTCAAATCCGTCATTCTCTTGGTCCCAAACCCTGACGAAAAATTGAGGTTCTATTGTATGTGTAGAAATTTTTAAAAATATTTATCACTTGTATGTATTTTAAAAGAATAATCAATTCTATTTTTTCACGTTTTATTTATTTCACTTTTCATGTGACCGCGTATTAACGGAGGGGGAGAGAGAGAGGAGGGAGGTGGAAGAGGGGCGGAGATATAACTTGAGGTAGAGCAGCAGTTCCCCACATAAGGTCCCCGGGCTATGAGGGGTCGGTGACGGCGAAAATGTTGGCAAGCCAACTTCGAGAAAGGGACCGGACCGAGGTAGTACTGGGAAGCTGTAAGTTCTGTTCAAAATTCCAGATGGTTTCAATGTAATTCGTGCATTTACCTGCATTAAGACCGTTCGAAGGAGTGCCGGAGATAGCCCTTGAGATAGAGCAGCAGTTCCCAACTTGGGATCCTCGGACTAAAAGCGGTCCAAGGTAGCGAAAAGGTTGGGGAGCCCAACTAGGGAAAGGGAGGTTGCACTACGAGTCCGTAAGCTATGTTCAAAATATCAAAAGGTCCCAATGTGATTTGTGCCCGCATTGAGACGGCCCGAAAGAGGGGTGGAGACAGACTTGGAGATATAGCAGCGGTTATAAATTTGGGGTCCTCGGACTAAAAATGCTCCGCGGGGATGATAAAAGGTCGGGAACCACTGAGATAAAAGACGGCTTTCGTTTTTCAGGTAGCAAACGACACTCAACTCTCAGCGCTCGTCGTTGCGAAATTAATTATATATATATATATATATATATATATATATATATATATATATATATATATATATATATATAACAGCTTATGGAAAAGAAAAGGTAAAATGGATAAATGGATGTCAACAAGGTGTTGGGATGAGGAAACCCAGTAAGCACTCACCAATCAGACGACTTCAGGTTGGCGAGGCCCCGGGGATGTCGAAGCGACACACGTAAAAGAACACTAAAACACAGAAACATCACAAACGTAGAAGCTTTCGGAATTGTTCCTTCATCAGCTACAGAGAGAGAACCTATATATATATATATATATATATATATATATATATATATATATATATATATATATATAGGTGTTCCTCCTTCACCTTTCTCTATCCTGTGCCATTCTCTTCATCTCTCCATACCCTCCTCCTCCCTTAGAATATCCAACATTTTAATTCTTCTTCTTCCTCTTTTCTTTCTTCCCTCCACCGTTTCTAAATACCTCTCTCCAATCGTCCTTACCACCCCTATGGCATCCCTCGTACCCATTCCTTTCCTAAATCCAAATTGTTCTTCTGCTACATTCTCTTCCATTACCCTCGTCAGCCATCAATTCATCACTCTCAACATTATCTTGGCCGCGTGAGCTATCAGACTAATAGTTCTATGCTCCCCGTACTTCTTTGCCCCTTTCTTGTATCATTTTCGTTCTGACGAACTCCTCCGGCCTCTCCCCACTTTCATATATTGCATTGCACAAATTGGTCACCTATTTAATGCCTTCGTCTTGCAGACACTTGAACAGTTCCACAGGTATCCCGTCTACTCCTGCCGCCTTTCCCTCCCTCATTTCCTTCATAGCTGCCACTACTTCCTCCCTCAGTATTGCCTCCCTCATCTCCTCCCTATCCACTTCCCCTTCTTCCTCAATTTCCAGCTCTGCCGGCTTTTCCTTCGCCTCATACAACTCCTCCATGCATTCTTTCCACCTGCACATAACCTCCTTTTCCTCCTTTAGTATCTTACCATCCTTGCTCTCAGTTTCTTTTGAGCCTCCTCCTCCAGATCTCTGTCCATCCCAAGTAATACTCCTGACCTGATACGCTAGGTCGGTCGTACCTTCCCTTCTTCTCGAGCTCTTGTACCTCCTTGCACTCCTCCTCCAGCCACTTTTTCTTCGCCCTTTCCGTCTCCCTCCTCAGTTCATTGTTCAACCGCCTGTAGTTCCTTCTCCCCTCCTCTGTGTTTACATTCTTGTATCTCCTTCCCTCCTCCATCTTTGCTATCATTTCCCCTGTTACTCAGGATTTCTTAGCTCTCTTGCCTTTCCTGTATCCTATTTCCCTTTCCGCCACATTTACTATTCCATTCTTAATTCTCTTTCATTTTTTCTCTACTCCTTCGTTCTGTGTATTTCCTTTCTTCATCTGGTTTGCCATATCATAACCGATTTCCTCTTTCTGCCTTTCTTTCAGTTTCTCTAGATTCCATTTCTTAGCCATCTTTGCTTTTCTAACTCTTTTCATTTTGATCTTCATTTCCACCATTAGCAGCACGTGGTCGCTTATAATGTCTGCTCCTGGGAGCCCACACACTCTTTTCACTCCGTTCTTATACCTTCCTTCTACCAATATATAGTCTATCTGTTTCCTGTACATGTCACCTGGCGATTTCCATGT
Organism: Tanypteryx hageni; assembly: GCA_028673005.1. NCBI lineage: Eukaryota > Metazoa > Arthropoda > Insecta > Odonata > Petaluridae > Tanypteryx > Tanypteryx hageni. The sequence goes on along the minus strand of CM054120.1, from coordinate 10,464,783 downwards.
ATATAGCCTTCTCTTATGATTCTTATACCAGGTGTTGGTTATTATCATGTTCCTCTCCTTGCGGAACTCGATAAGTCTGTCTCCCCTTTCGTTTCTCTGTCCCAGCCCAAACTGCCCCACAACTCCATCGGCTCGTCTCTCTCCAACACTCGAATTCCAGTCTCCCATCACTATTTTACATATATATATATATATATATATATATATATATATATACTATATATCCTTCTTTTCTTTTAATTGGAAAAAGTGTGAATTTGTCCTCTTTTCAACAATGGTAAACTTTAAATACTATGGCAACGACCTCAATGCTTTTAAAGGGATCTGACATTATACGTTACGATTGCAGTGATTTAATGCTTTTAATGGAAATTAATGCCACCATAACGAATTGAAACAGAACTTTCATAACTCGAATCTCAAGGAAAAGTAAAAATTATTCGAGTCATAGAAAACTCAAGTTACGGAAATGTATTTTCAAATATTTGTATATATTACAGTCGAACTTATATAACTCGAATCTCAAGGGAAACTAACATTATTCGAGTTATAGAAAATTCGAGTTACAGAAATATATTTTTTCATTTTTCTTCATTCGAATTATCATCAAGTTTATTCCCATAAGCATATAAGTTAACTTGCTCTAATTTTCAATATCATGCATATTATGAATACGTCATCACCAATATTTTCTTCCAGTAATATGTAAGATTTTACTGTATCTAAAACACTAACTTCATCACGCACTGTGATTGAGGGTATCATAGATAATTGTAATTCTCACGTACCACTGAATGCACAAACATGACGATTAAATTTGGGATATCGCCTTTAGGAAGGAGCGAATAGGTTTGTTTTTCTCAAGGACTATAAGGAATCACAATCAGAGAAGCAACTTTGATAGCAGTGACTGTAAAACGTGAAAAGTGTTATGTTTCGCTGTTTTTCGAGAAATTTTAACTCTTTTCAATTGTTTAATATAATGGCGTTATTCGCGAAATTTTTTTCCAAATACGTGTTAACGGCACAACTGATTATGCCATAATCATAAAATAAAATTTCCTAATTTTTCCATAAATTTAATGTATAGGGTATTGTCTTAATGATGATTATTCTTAATGCTGTTGCAGGGCGATCTGAGTCACGAAATTTGAAATACGAAAACTTGGACATGAGACGATTGCCAGAGAATTTGGGTATTACGGATAGTTGCCCTAATTTCGCGGAAAATTATAAATATTCTGCTAGAACTCATGGAATTTATCATCTAATACATATTGGCTCCACGTGGCTGAAGTTCTGTTGCCCTGGAGATCGCATTGGTTTATTTACGAGTTTATATCTTGGTATAAGTATGGTGATATTTTTAGCACTTGCAGTATGCAAGCACCGATAACTCGTATAGTATACCCTCCACAATCCGTTTTGCTTCGTCTTTCTAATCGGCCTACTGAAGATGGAATCATTGATTTCGAAATGCGTACTTAGGCATCAAAAAAAAGAAGTACATGTGTGTGGTTGACTGATTGTGTGTTTCGTGTGTGTGTGAGAAAGAGATGGAGAGAGAAAGGGTCCCTGGCGTGGAGTAGTTTCCCCTAAACCAGCGTGTATGTGAGTACTTCCTTTTTATCATTTTTTATGTTTATTAGGAGGTTTCTCCATTTTTAATTTCTCTCGACCTGCTCCTATTTTTGTAAATACGCATTTCAAAAATTGACCTTCAAAACAGATTTCGTTATACTGAGTTTACGTAGAACAAACATACGTTAATCAAGGCATTGACATTTACGTTTGCTGCTAAGTGCGATGTCTTTTCGGTTTAAATATATTTGTATTGATCAAAGGGATTTGCGTATTGGAATGAGAAACGAAAAATTCTAAACTAATATCCTGTTTAAGTCATTAAAAGTGCAAAATCGTTTAGCATTGCTCACATATATTGAGTGTATATAATTTCCAGCGCTCTCTTTAATTGTCGTATTGAAAATATATCTTTTGCTTTTCGTATTCTAAGGCGTGGTAACAAAATAAAATTAACTAACTATATATTAGCTCATGAGCCACCAGTCGAATAAAATATAAAGCTCTCTCCTAGATCAAAAGAAGCTCAATATCAGCGCAATAAGCAGACGGGAAATCAGGCAACTTATTTTAGCAATGGTTTTTCCTTTGAAATCCTGAGGTTTCATTTTTTGCTTTTTTCATGCATTCTTTTGTTGCTGTTACTTACTCGCTGTTATCGGTTGTTTGGTGTTTCAAGTTTTTTAAATATTTTTTTGGGAGTTAGTAGTTATTATTAGAATTTCCTTTGTGTATCAAGCCATATAATTTGTATTATTAAAATACTTCCTATTTTTTATAAATTTGAGAAATAATGACTATGAATAATGATTTCATAACTTACGTCTATCATGGAAGGAAAGTTTGTGTAGGCTGTTTAGCTCGCGAGAAACGTAATATACTATGATAAAAAGGGAGTATGATACACGGAACATTTGATATATAACTACGTCTATCACATTCCTTCACATATCCATTAATATTCCAGAGATTTTATTTCGTTTTATTTCATAGAGCTGGGAATTTATTAAAAGAATAATAGTTAAACACCTATGTCCTACTACTACAAAGAAAGTAAAATATAAAGTAGCATTCCATGAATTGTTGTACGCATTGCGCTTCTCCTCACCTGCTCGTTCGAATTCTTTCTCCAATAAGCTATTCTATTCCACAATTCGCCTCTTTATCTCCAAACACCTGAACCCGTATAACAGTAACTAATCTGATATTATGAAATGCCATCCCATTTTGGAACGTCTCCCCATCTATCCAAATATCATGGTTGCTAATAAAATATCACCAAAACTTCCCTCCTAGTTTCTCTCTTTAACCTAAATATTCCACACTACATTAATCTGCCACTAAGAGCAACACCACGCTCCAATTCCCTCCTTTTATCCTCCTCCTCCCTCTCTCTCTGCCAATCTATGATCAATACAATCTCTGTCCAATTGAGTAAATTAGTCTTGCTTTTTTCTCCACTTTCGACGAAACCGTCAATGATATATTAAGTAACTTGTAAGTTTATACGCAATTCGGATATACGAAGAATTTCAGTTTACAGCCTTAAAAGAAAATTTTTATCCTTTCCTCGATCCTAAGTTTGCTTTCCTAAAATCATCCCATAAATAAATTTTTATTAAATTTTATCTTAAAAGGAAACTTGCGTCAAAAGAAAATAATTCCATTTTTTGTATCCGACAGCTGGAAGGCATTTTTGGTGGAAATGTATTATAAAAAGGAGGTATCATTGTTCGCGTTCTCGTCGAGGCTGTAAACTCTTACTCGAAATACAGCTGTAATGCTATTTCGGTCACCTGCGCTGTCTCGTTTCCTATTACGATACGCGTATCTCAAATTTACAATTAATAGGAAAATAACTCGTTTGCTTCAAAAATGGACACTTCGCAATTTCATTTCACAAAAGCCTTTTTATACACGGTCTTAACCGCTTTATTTACGATTATCGAAGTTGAAACTTAAAAATAAAACCATTTATTTGACTCTAAGCCCGGCAACAGGAGGCCGGGAATAAATTCGGAATGGTGAGCAATGGTAGATACCGTGTTAATTATCGATCTCTGTTTTTCATTTCATGCAGATGCTGTGTTGGGTTGGTGGCGCGAGGGTGCGTGGGGGTGAAGCTACTTGTCTGTCCACGCTGCGCAATGCCACTCCCATCCCATCTCCCTCCCTCTCTCCCCCTCTCTCTCTCCACTCCCCTCCGCCCCTCTCTCCCTTCGCCACCACCTTCCTTCCCCACGCCCCTCCACTCCACTCCCTTCGCAAAGAAATAATCAATGGGCGCAAGTTGAAAACGCGATCCTGTATCCAGCCTAGCCAGGGGCAGGAGAGAGGTTGTGTGAGTGCACGGATAAACACCATCTTGTTGTGCGCGAGAAGGATGTGCGGTCGCTCTCCTGATGCTGCCCAAGCCAAGCACAGGAATCCGAAACAATTCCTCCGTCCAGGTATGTTGCTTTCGTTTCTCGCATTAATAATTCGCGTCTTATCTGTATTTGTTTCCTTTAATCGTCTGGGCGTATTTATATTTTGAAAAGAATTTTTTAACCGCCCGCTAGAAACACAAATTCGGAAACGATTTGGCGAGCGTAGGGCTTGATGTTCGCGGCGTGGATGCATGGCCTTTGAGTGGCGGAATGAAATTCTTGTGGTATACGTTATTTTGTTTACGCGCGAAACAGAAATAATCAACAAATTGCGAGACAGATTGTTTTATTTAAGCTCGGATATTTAAATTGACTAATTTAATGGCGATTTTCATTCCATCTTCTCATTTGGCATCGAGAAATAGATATTTATATTATATTGGTGTTTGTGTTAATAAATTGTTATTAATTTAATTATAGTTTCTTTTTGCTCGAATAACCTTTGATATTGGTAGAAGTGCTCCAAACCATATTGATTTTACGAAATTGACCATAAAATAAATTATTTTTAAAATTAAAAAAATTACTCGCTTTAAGGTGTACTGGAAAACTGAACGCTGCCGTTACAAATATAACTGGTAGAATCCTATGGAAGGATTAAATAACGATAAACTGAATCATGTCTGTTTATTTTAAATTAGTTGTTTAAAAAATTCAAATCGACTTAAATACTTATATTGCATTTTAAAATAAAGATGTTTATGTATAATGCTATAATTGCCAATTGAAAAACGTATAACAACAATTACGATTTTAATAGTACAGAGAATTTTAAATTCAATGTTTGTACTGTATTCCACGTCACATAAGACATTTCATCTCAATCATTGAAAGATATTGGTTGAAAACCTAAATTTACAAAAATGGCGCCAAGTTGATTTTTATTATGTCTCATAAAACTGTACACATAAAGCACGTTTATATATATTTATATATCAAAGAAGATCGTTGGTTAATTGATAATGTACATTTGAATAATGGAACCTTATTCAAAATAACACTTCGTCGCATATCCAGGCCCATTTCCAGATATAGCTAGTTTTTTGTGATAAATTATTGACTTGATAGATCGATTGTTTTTCATATATTTGTTTATTTATTTTTATTTATTAATATTTATATACAATGAAATAAAAACCTTCATGATGATATGTATTATCCGCCGTTATGTTTGACTTATATACTATAGGTACAGTTTTAAAATATATTTTGTCAAAATTCTACGCATTTAACATAATTTTATCAAAATATGCAAAAAAGAACGGTTTTCATAATCGCTGTTAATTTTTTTATCATATGTATTTGCTGATTAACATACGTAGTAATTTTTACCTCAGCTCATTCACAAAATAATTTATTATAACCATATACCTATTGTAAGTTTATTTAGTTAAATATTCATCTTCACACCATTTACTTGCTACAAATTTCATGACTTATTCGCTTGTGTTGCACTATTCCATACGTTGACCCAATTCCTTCCTTCTATAAGTATTTCACTTGTTTGTACGGCCTATTGACAAAAACTTACCATGAATTATTCACATAATATTGATGGATGGGTGTTTTTGGTATTTTCTCAAAAATCACAGTAGAGTTTAGATGAAGTCTAAATACACTAAATAAAACAAACATTTCAATGTAATTAAACAATAAGCATAACATTTTTAAAACAACGGCTTATGAATTATACATCAGATAATTTAAAAATCGCGTTTAACTCAAGTTTAGCTTTAGGTTTTGTTTTACATTTTCCGTTTATTGGAAATTAAATATTTTACCTCATGAATTCATGTAATCTTTTTCGTGTCTCTAATTAATACAATTAATGACAATATGTTTATTGAAACTATAAGCCTATATTGTCGGTATAACGGAAAGTTTTATTTTTATTGGGTTCCAAGTAACTAGATTGGTTTTCATTCGAGTACGATCATAAACCCTAAAAATTTCTGAAATTCTTTCCCGACTGCTAATATATACAAGTGATCTTCGTGAGTATTTCTGATAGCCTTGACTGAATGAACTATTATGTTTTATCTGTATCTAGAGGAAGATTTAGCAGAAGCTTTTATGAAGAGGTTCAAGAATAGTTTGCTGGAAAAAATATGAGTCTCAATTAGGTAGCACGCGGCACGCGAAGATAAATCTAGGATTGAAAAATGCGAATGTTGTCAAATGACTAAAAGACGAAAGAATCTTGTTTTCGAACTGTAGAATATTTGGGCGGAAATTTGATTTAGTGAATTTAGGAAAAGGTGTAAAACATATAGATTATTTGAGGAACTAAACAAAGCTTAACGTCTTTAGTAAAGTTCTTAGTACTATCGGATTCTGAGTGTTCATTCACAACCTTATACCGATTATGTTTTGCATTTTGTGATACTCCGTTACTACCGTGAAATCCTTGACTTCCAAAAAGAGCTCGTCTTTTATGGACCACTTGTTTTACGTCGCTTGGCTTTGTTTTATGAATGATAGGTTTTCCTTTCTATTTACATTCCTATACATTTATCTTCGTATTTTCTAATTAATCCCTTAACTATTATTATTTTACAAATTAGTATCGCACTACAGTAGATTCCCTAGGTGTTTTCCAAGAGGAACATATGAAATTTGATGATAAATATCACTCATTATTGCGCTTTTACTTATTTCTTCCTACTTGTTTTTTATTATTGAGGTTAAGCTGTTTATTTTTCATGGCGTCACTCTTTTGATGCATTTCATCACGCCGGAATGGTTTTCGAGGATAAATTTTTCTCTTTTCATTATCTTTGTAACCTTACTCACGCAGGATTTATTATTTCCGTATTTTATACATTTCTGCAAGGATTCCTTTATTATTTCTTATCGATGGTAAAATAATTTTGTAATTTTATTGAGATTTTATGTGCAAATAAAACCTGGTATTGTCATGTTTTTTATCAAGGAAGCAATTATAAGTTTTCAATGAGAACTTTATGGATTATAAATACAATTTTAAATATATTTTTCGTCCTGAGAAGAATAATATAATAATCTCAGGCTATTTTTGGTTTGTTTGGCTTGGGAGAATAAGTTTAATTTGAAATAAAACGAATTGCACACAAGTTTTATAAACTTTGTACTATTTCGACAAATTAAAGTTACACGACAGGTATTGACGAATGACTGTCAACATCAAGTGATCTTTCGTAGAAAATGGTCGCGTAACTTAAATTTGTGGAAATAGAACAAAATTTATAAAACCGCGTGCAATTCGATTAAATTCAAATTCTCTTATTATGGAGCTTCACAAGAGATCGGCATTTTCAGGGAGTTATACACGTATTTTCGATTTTACTTTGCTTTCATATATGCCATCAATTATAATTTTTTATTATTCGAAGTCAGACATTTTCATATAATGGAGTTAATACTTACAAATCCTGAATTGTCTCCAGTCCGATATTTTTGTCGAGGGTTGTTGCTAAATTGTATTTTCTTTAACTTCCTCTGATTTTTTACCAGTTTATTTTTATTTTTCGACCAATAAAGCAACAATGAAAATATTATTAACAAGATTTTGTTGAAAATATGCACTTTTTCGATACGTATGCGAGCTAAAATTTTCTAATATGAGTTATTACTGTCAATAAACGAGTTCGCTCTTTGGTGGAACTTTTATCTTCGGAAAAATCTCTCTAACATTTTATTTAAAGAAAGAGAGTAAGCGGAATATTATATCGATTGAATAGCATTAATCTTCGAAATCTTTATGATCGTCACGGAGCAATGTATTTGAGCGCGAGATGAATACATAAGAGAGTTATCCTCGTTGCGTTGGTGTAATAAGTCACGTAAATGAAAAATCGCCTTCGGTGTGTTGTGTATGTGTTCTCTTGCATATCGGTTATGTCGCGTTCTGAAGCTATTTCTTGTTTTTTCATCTCGCTCTTGGGGTGGCGGTGGCGGATTGGTTAGAGTGTTGGCCTTCCACGCAGCGGTTCCAGGTTCGAATCCGGTGGAGGTCGGATTCTCAACCTGGGATCGTCCCGTCCCCTACTTGTGTGTTTTTAGGAGACCGCGCAAGTCAGCGCTCCGTCCTTCGGAAAGGGCGTTAAGCAGTTGGCCCCCTTGGTGCTCTTCGTAAAGAATAGGCTAATGCCGGCACCGTGTTTCCCTCCTCCCTTGTGAGTGTGTTCGGTGTGTAAGGAGTAACAGCTATAATAATCCAAGAGGTTGACTAGCCAGAAATTTCAATCAAACAAACATCTCACTCTCTGTCACTCAGTCATAAAATTTTAATAACAAGAAAATTTGTCAAAATCCCGTCTTTTCCTAGAGACATCGCTTTGTACACTTAATTCTTAGAAACATTAAATATCTTATAGCCGGTACTGTTAATATTTAAATGTGTTTTGTGTATAAATATGATAGTAGTCTGAATTTCTTTATTTCATACGCGTCTCATTCACGATCACATAAACTATTATATAACGCCTTGTAATCCTACCATACTTCCCATAAATAGCTTGTGTAAATGATATATTTTTCATTTCAAGCTTTAGTTATTACTACATCGTAAAATTGATGACAAAATGACTGCAAAGTTCGCTTTATCATTATTTTTATTATACTGCTTCCTTGCGTCGGACGTTTATCGGAATCGGTCAAGATCGCTGAGTTTAAAAAGTCAATGACACTCTAAAATGCAACCACCTTCTAAGTTAAATATATAGTTGGGGGTAAAATTTTAACTGGACCAATCTTTTACAATCTAACATTTTATGGAAGGTTTAACTGTGCTCTATAAACGAATTGATTCATAATCTTCTTTTTCCTATAGCTTGCTCGTACAATGTGATTGATTAACTAAACAAACGTTTTTTTATGTTCTTTGTCACCTTTCCAACTAATCCTACATCTTAGAGAAAAATGCCATCGTTCTATTACCTATAAGTATTTAAGGATAAATTTATTGAGTTTTACATAAATTTTTTTTGTTTGAGATCGATTTTTTCAACTCGTATAAGTAAGTTAGCGAAATAAGCCATTGTTTTTTATATTAATGAATTGAAAAGTTAAATAGATTTTTATCATGCACTATGATCAAAAGAGCCTCAATTTAAATATTTTTCGCTATTGTAGGATATCTATAAAGCTTTATTAATTTGAGTGAAAAATGTAACTCTCCGCAAGTAGCTAGTGGTAATAATAATCCAAACGCGGCTTGGCGACGAGCCACAAAGAAAGTTGTACGACGAATACGATGTGGTAGAAAACCATTGTGGTGTAATAAAGGGGAACCCCGGATAAATGAACAATACAAAAATATCAGCATATTTGCGAGAATATTATTTAAGCAACGGCCAATGTGAAATGTTGAAAAAAACTCATAAAACAAGTGAGGGAAGAATTGCAGAGTAAATTATATAAGGCGCTTTTTTCTATTTTTAGGATTATGAGGTCATTATAAGATTACTTCTTCGGCTGAGATCGACGGATTCATAGAATAGTCTATAAATTCCATTTAAAAGCATTATATCAATGCTATGTATTAATGTGTTTCCCGTTTATAGGCAGTGGACTCGTTGCCATGGAAGTTGATATTTCCCATTATTAATAAAAAGAAAAATTTCCCATTTTTTGGCATAAAAACAGTTCTTTAGACAAGAAGTATGTTTAAAAAATATATAACTCAGTCTTTCAACTCTAAAAATATTTGTCCCAAACTGAATTTTCACTAATTTAAAAATACAAATTTATAATGCCCCCACCAATACCATGCTTTTCTTATGGGGTAGAAATAGAACAAATAGGTTGGAAAAAAGACAATCTCCTCCAGCTTATCCTAGATCCACCAAATTTTGACCATGTTTAATCTTCATGTTCTGAAAATTCGGCTTCTCCAAGTTGCAGGACTTGAGAGATATCGGCCGAAGGGACGGACGGGTGGGCAGACAAACCGAATACCGTATTTATGCAAATATAAGAAGACCCAAATATAAGATGCCCCCCAAAATTGGTAGTTGTAGAAGGAAAAAAGAAGTCACCTAAGTGTACGACGAAGAACCATTAGCGGAATTTTTAATTACGTACGGAAGAACAATTTTATAGATGTATTATTGACGCTACACCATATAAAACACACACTATTACGATAAACATGACAAAAATTAACGAAAAGTGTTATCCCAAGATATCCATCTCACATCCAGTCTGGTTAGTTCTCACTTTCCTCATCACACTTGTTCCATATAATGTCATCTTCTGATCCATCCATACCAATCGAAGTCATTGGCCGGAAACTGTTGACCTCTTTCATCACGCGAATATCATTTTTCAGATGCAAAAATTGGGAAAGTAATATATTCGGATAAATACGGCGCATAAGCGATTATTTTTAGATAATAGCGCTAACGATACATTTTTTTGAAAATTAAATTGTATTTTTTAAAATACCATTTGAAGCATACTCGATTAGCTCCTTTAAATTTGCACACTGTAAAATATCTTCCAAAACCGGAAAACCTTGACAACATTTAAATAAAGTTATTAACTTCCAAACCTTGCCCATCTGCGATGCCCTATGAAGGCAACCGACCTTATCGCGACCCCCTTAACAACATTCATTTACCAATCATTATAAAATTAAATATTAATTTCAAAATATTATAAAGATTTATTTTATTGCGCATAAATTAACGTTAATTTTAAGTATAGCTTTGCATAAAATGATACAAAAGCATTCCGTCTTCGCGACATTTGGGAACCGCTGCATTAATCTTTTCATTAGAGGTTTTCTTTTTGTGAATAAGACGTGTCCAGAGCAGGATAGGAAAGGTGAATCAAGTTTGCTTGAAATAAAATAATTCTATTTTATTTGATTTGGTTGGATTCTAGTATTAAGAAAACGTATATTTACCTTTTCTGCATTTGTAAATCGTAAAGTAATATTACGGTTGTGCTCTTGAAAGGTTTAGTAAAATTCACTTATATTGGCATAAGAAGCGTTATGCAGTAAACTTTCATTAGAAATAACCTCTGGAAGACACGAAAATCATTTAATTATATTAAAAATCGGCCCTAGCGATTATTGCCCGATAATAAATAAAAAGATCTAATATCAATTTAAAATTTTCCTTCAAAATATTTTCCTAACAAAAAAATTGTATTTTTCACCTTATTGGAGGTAATATAGACTTAATAACATAACGAGTTTCAAGTACATAATTATATAATCGAATATTTGCAAAGTATTTCTACCATGAGAAGTTGGCTGTGGCATAAAATCGCTTCCTCGTAGAGAGATCTTATTAAACATATCTTATGTAGTCAACTTAATATGAATAATTATTTCACATTTGGTTATTCTTGATACCTCAATCCAAAGCTATCGATTAATAATTTACCTAAATCAAATAATATTCCAAATAGTTATAACCAAAAAGTCATCGACCTAAAATATAATTAATTCGTTCACGAACATATATCAGTCGATTTTGATTGGTATATTGAAAGAATATTAATCTCCAAGGACTAAGATCTTGAGAAAACAATAGAATCTTATTGGTGGTAATTTTGTAAACTAGAAAAATCTAACCTCATTTTCAAGTAATCTCACTCAAGGATTTAAACCGCGAGGCATATATCCCATTCAATAGGAAAACTTTGTTAAAACATTTTAACGTGTGCATTAACACCAATTGATCACGATTTCTCTTCAATCCAAGAATACTTTATTACGTATTAAGCTCTCAACGATACATAATCCGTGGATTCTTCCTTTTGATGTGACTTCCTTGGCATTTTCATCAATCACATACTTGAAATTAGTAATAGGGGTATATGTTGTGATTTCAGTAAACATTTGTAAGATTTTATCATTCATAGAACATATACGTTAAAATTCTTGTGCCAAGAATTTATGAGTGGTAACTATTGTTAGAATTTAGAAATGATACACAAAATAGCAAAATGATATTTTATAATTGAATTTTAAGTGATTATTATTAAATATAAGTTTTTCTCAGGCAAAAGCATTTTTTGCATGCTTTAAGGGAGTAATTAACATTGAATAAGCACTTTGTTAAAAACTAGATGGAGTACCTGGCATTGCCCAGGTAAATCCAATGTATTTCATATATGAAAAACTCTTACATGTTCTGTGAAACACAGATAAGAAAATGGATTCGGAGACAGTAAAACATTTGCAAAAAAAATCAGCAAAAGCACATAATTACAACTTATACTTTCGGAGATAGAAATTCAAGATAGTGCCAATTATGTCATTTTGTGTGTTATACATCGGTTAACATGAATATTTTTTTATAAGCACAATTAAAAATCATTTTCCTCTCCTTCAGTCTTATATGATCTGTGAGGTAACTATTCAAGAATTTTTTCAGAGTTGAAAATTCGAGAATTTCCAAAGACTGTTTCACAAGTAATTCCCGTAAACAAAGGAAAAATTACACCTGCAATCGAAACATTATGCTTCAGAGAATGAGTAATACCTTCAGCTGAAAAAGAATAACAAAACTACCAAATCTTGGCACATTCAGTGGCTGACAAATAGTATAAGAGAACTATGGGACATTAAACTCGCCAACAGAGGTGCATAATCTTCTATTAATTGAATAGAGAAAATATTCAAATAACTTTTTGTTGGATATATGGTGACAATTTAACTCCTCCATGTTACTTCTAGGGACTGTAGGAGACACCATCCCTAGTTTGATTGGGATTGGACAAATAGTGTGGGAGGAGTTAGTAGACAGACAAACATACGGTTTTGCTTTTGTATAGATGTATAGATTTAAGTACGTATCCTTAATCTTATGCATACCTGACAGCACTAGAAGAATAAGAAATTTTGTTGAATTGAAAAATATCAGAAGTCATTAACAGCGAATTTCTTGTTGCCACTGGATATAAACAATAACCTATTATTTTAACACTGTATCAACATTTACATGTTAGTTTATGGCCTTGAAATTGAGTCCCAATGTATAACCATATTGTATACATCACTGAAAACTTGGTTAGATTTATCATTAGAAAAATCAAGTATTATAAAATGCATATTTTAATACTGGGTATGCATTAAAATATGTGTTTGTAAATTATAGATAAATTATTATTATGAAGAAGAGATAACTATATTAAATGTACCACAGAATAGTAAACAATAAAATTCAATTGCTGTTTTAAATGACTCACTTTCTTAGTATTCTTGTGTAATTAATGTAACTGAAATATTTTTAATTTTTATTGTTATCTATAATAATCAGAGGTTTTTATTTAAGCCATTATCCGTTTGATGGAACTAGAGAGAAGGTAATTCATATTTATAAATTAGGTCAAAAAATTCAAGCTCCTATAGTTTTATAAAAAACCCTATAACAGATAAGATAAGAGTTAGCTATGTATTTTGTATTCTGATGGTTGCTGGCTCCCTTGGTGGTCAATGAAATATGATTTTCTGGCTCATACCACATTGGGTCACCCTTATTACCAATATTAATGTTCGTGAAGTTGGAAATACTAATCTATCAGATACACATTAAAAGTCTAATCACTATCCTAAGATCAAGTAATTGATTTTTATATTTTATCAGCATGATTATCCATTTACCAAATGTTTTATTTCTATTTAAATTATTATTAAAATCACAATGTATTTTATTTAATGCATGGTTTGTTGCCTTGTAAACAATATTATCAGTTGATTCTCACGGATTAAATCAATGTTTTTTCTCTTATTCTTAGTCTATGGATAATAAAATTCTAACATAATATCGTTTTTATTAGTTTTTTAAATTGTAAGATAGATCTACTTGGCACAAAAATGCTTTACCCTCATGCATATTATATATATAGGTAAATATATTTTCAGCAGAGGATGTTGAGTATCATTTTCTATTATCTGCCATTTAATGGAGATTATTAGTCAATAAGTGTAAATGCCTGTCACAAATGACAGGTATACATGAATAAAATAACAAAATTTAGATACTCCTAATTCTCTTCCCTATATCACTCCCATTCTTTTCCCTCTCTTCCTCCTATTGTTCTCACTTATTCAGCTTTCATAGAAAATGTACTCAATATCTTCAAAATATTAAACAATTTTAATCTCTATATGTGATGCCGCCTAGGAAACCATACCTTAATTTCAATACATTGAAAATAGCGCTCGATGGTGAAAAATATCATTTTTGAGGTTTTTCTGCAATCTGTTAGTAGAAGTCTTCAACTACGAGATACAATCGTGAAAATCAGTGTTACCTCATCAGAAAATAGGAAAATACTGGCGTAAAAGTGAGAAAGTCAGCTCTGTTGAAATCATACCTTAAGTCGCTATGGGAAAAAAACATGGGCTTGTAAACTTTAAAACATCACTAAAAATCAATTTTTTGTTTTGTTCACAATTGTATGCTCTATACATTGCAGCAATAAACATGAAATCCACTTATCCGACTTACAGTATGATTTCCTAGGAGGCATCACATATGTGATTTATAAATGCACATTATCACAATATTAATGAATAGTGGAGTATTTATTAATTTACTCAACAGTCGTATTGTTTATCTTTACTAGCGCATTGCTTAAACTTCAAAATAGCGTCAAGATTGCGTGAATATGTGTACAGATTCTACGCGAATTCATCACCTTGATAACGAAAGATTTTCACGCAAAAATACATCAAATACTCGCGTTAAAAACTAATTTTTGTGCCGAATCGACGCGTATTCCAAAATCGACGGCTGGAAAACAAAACTTCGTTCTATTACGTGCACGGTGATTCAACATTCGAACTCCAACACGTATATTAAAATGCAAATGACTGATGTTCTACACTCATCCCCGTGTTAATCAAATGGTGAAATTAGCTCTCTTAGAATCGAACTTATGACTTCAATGTAGACGATGAGCAGCTTAAAATTTAAAATATGTAAGTAAACCTTGAAGGTATTATGCAAATGTGATTCACAAACCTTCCCCTGGATCTTTTGACGCCGGTGGTACTCAACTATGGACCGTTAGGGCTAGATTGACTAATATATATCTGGGCTATTACTGTAGAAAATGATCAGAATAACTTTTCCTAATTTAATTATTTTTAATTGTATTTTTAAATAAATGCCATCAAGTAAGTATGGCTTCAATTTTTTTTTTTAAGTAAGAAAACTATTTTTGAGAATATAATGTGTCTAATGTTCCATTGTGGATGTCATGTTTAATCTTGTGTTAACTGTTATTTAATTTTCAAATTATTTTTAAATTATGCATTATATTTCTAGTAATTTAGCGCTAGCTCATCGGTAAGTGTTATTTTGGATGGTATTTTATATACTAGAAATATTTATTATTAAAAATTGCGAGTAATGTGAATACCTAGCACAAATGCCGTTGAAAATAACCATTGTTAATACTGTTTAGGGTTTCATGATGAGTGAGATAATGCAAATAAAACGCGAGGTGAGGTCGCTATCCAAGTCAAATATTAATTAAAATATTCATATATTTAATGAAATAATATTTGAATTCTTTTTAGCCGTTAGTTAATTACTAGTGTAATGTATCGTCAAAAATGACAGCTTTAGAAAAAGTATTAAAATTAAATCAATTTCGATTCCTTCTCTTTTTCTCTAATCTTCACACGCATTCTCCTCCCTCTTTCCTCCAAATCTCCTTCCACTCATTCTACTAACTCTCTCCCTCCCATTCTCCTCCCTCCAATTCTCCTCCCTCCCAATCTCCTCCCTCCCAATCTCCTCCCTCCCAATCTCCTAACTCCCAATCTCCACCCACCCATTCTCCTCCTCCCCATTCTCCTCCCACCCATTCTCCACCCACCCATGCTCCTCCTCCATTCTCATCCCTCCCATTCTACTCCCACCCATTCTCCTTCCTCTCATTCAGCTAACACTCTCCCATTCTACTTCCACTTAATACCTAACAATCTCCTTACCATTCTCCTCCCACACATTCTCCTCCCTCCCTTTCTTCTCCCACCTATTCTCCTACCTACCGTTCTCCTCCCTCCCATTCTAATTTCTCTCATTCTCCTCGCACATATTCCCCTCATTCCCATTCTCATCCCTCCCATTCTCCTCCATATCATTCTCTTCTCTCCCATTTTCCACCCTTCCATTCTCCTCTCTCTCACTCTCCATGCACTGTCACATTTTCCTTCCCTCCAATTCTCCTTCCTACCATTCTTCTCCTTCCTGATTTTCTTCTTTCCATTCTCCTTCCTCTCACAATCCTCCCTCCCATTCTCCTACCTCCTAATCTCCTCCCTCCGATTCTTCTCTCATACACCTCCCTCCCATTCTGTTCCCTCCCAAACTCCTCCCTCCCAATCCTCTCCTCTCTCTCAATAACCTCCTTCCCATTCTACTTCCTTCTCCTTCCACACATTCTCATCTCTCCCATTATCCTCCTCCTATTCTCCTCCCACACATTCTCCTCCCTGCCATTCTCTTCACTTCCATTCTCCTTCCTCTCATTCTCCTCCGCATTCTTCTTCCTCTCCTAACTAACTCCCTCCCAATCAACTCCCACCCATTCTCCTTCCTCCTATTCTACTGCCTACCATTCTCCTCCCTTCCTTTCTCCTCCCATTCTCCTCCTTCCCATTCTTCTCCCATATATTCTCCTACCTCCCATTCTCCTTACACTCCTAACTCTCTCCCTCCCATTCTCCTCTCTCCCAATCTCCTCCCTCCAAATCTCCTCCCTCCCATTATACTCCCTCCAATTCTTCTCCCTGCCATTCTCCTCCCTCACTCTCCTCCCTCTTATTCTCCTCCCTCCCATTCTCCTCCCTCCCATTCTTCTCCCTCACATTCTCCTCTTTCCCATTCACCTCCCTCCCCATCTGCTCCCTCCCAATCTCCTCCCTCCAATTCTCCTCCAACACATTCTCCTCCCACACATTATCCTCCCTCCCATTTTCCTTCCTCCCATTCTCCTCCATCCCAATTTTCTCATTCCCTTCCTCTTATTCTCCATTAACAGATTCTCCTCCCTCCTAAACTCCTTCCTCTCATTCTCCTCCCACACATTCTCATTACTCCCATTCTCCTCCATCCCAATCTCTTCCCTCCGATTCTCCTCCGACACATTCTCCTCATATACATTCTCCTCCCTCCCATTCTCCTACCTCCCATTCTCTTGCCTCTCATTCTTACTCCTCTCATTCTTCTCCCCTTTCTCCATTCCCTCCTAACTCTCTCCTCCTCATTCCCTCCCTTCCATTCTTCTCCTTCCCATTCTCCTTCCCTCTCTCCATCTCATTATCTTACTTCTTTCCTTTTCATTATCCTCCCTCTCTCCCACTCACTCTTTCCCTCCTATTCTCCTAAGTCTCTCCCTCTCATTCTGCTCTCACCCATTCACCTCCCTCCCATTCTCCTTCCCTCTCTCCCACTTATGCTAATCACTGCCTCCCTCCCTATCTCCCTCTTATTCTCTTTGCCATTTTCCTCTTTATCACCCTCTCATTCTCCCTCCCTTTCTCTTTTCCATTTTTCAACCTCCTTTCTACTCAACCCCTTTTTTCCCTCCCATTCTCCCTCTATCTTCTCATTCCCATCCTCCATCCCTTTCTCCTTTCATTCTCCTCCCTCCCTCTCTTCCTCCCTCCCATGCTTCTCCCTGCCATTCTTCTTCGCTCTCACCTTCTCACTTTCCCCTCAAAAATATGATTATACTTATATATAAAAACCACACATTAAATGAATATTTATTTGTGTAACCTTTATACTAGACAACTCTTTTATATCCCCAAAAACATTTTAACTTTTTAGAACAATATTATTTGTATTTTTATTTGTATGTTTTAGTGCATTTTAATGTCCTTACACTAAAATAAATTTTTAAAATTTATTTTCCTTTAAATATCCATTTATTTTACTTTATATATTGTGATATTCAATGGCTTTGAATGAATCAAATTTATCAATTTACACATATCTATTTTGGTTATAAATATGCAGCACATGGACATCTGCTGGGGAGAGGGGCTACAAGGGGGAGGGGGGCAGTGGCCTCCCTCTTGATCAGGCTTGTGGAAAGGGCCATTGATGTTTGGTTAAGTCAGGGGATTAATGCAGTCATTTTTCTGAGGTCAGGAAAACAGCTATATGTTTGAAACAAGCCACTGAAATATTAAGCCTGCCAAACCCGACTGTGGATGATTGCCTATCCTATTAACCTCCTCATCCACCCTGAAATTTTTCCATTATGTTGCCATTCAACAAATACTTATTGCTAGGCATTTATGATTTTTTTATGAATCAACTCAACAAAGAATTTTTTATATCAAAACGTTTGCTTTGCTATAAATTTCAATAATCATTACTTACCAGCTGCAAGTACCTGGCATTGCTCATGTGAAGTTAGTGGTCTCCATTTTGATTCAATACAGCACACTAAAATGCTAATCTTACATGAACATTTCTTTTGTCTCCCATACAATAATCACAAATGCGTCAGATTAATTTTTTTTTTCTGTTTTTGTGTCAAAGAAACACTTTTTACCTACTTATGTGAATACAAACCAACCAACCAAACTGTTTAAAACACGTTAGTGTATATATTCGATTTTAGTCCTTGAAACTAAATACTTATTATTAATAAACAGTGAAACACGAAAACTCTTTTTGTAGTCTATTTTTACTATGGTAAATAGAAATAAAAAAACTTTTCTAAATATTAAAGGATGCATATAAAATTTTAGTTTATATAAATCAATATGCACAACTTTATCTACGTAAACATAAAATCAAATCTAATCAAGACGTGCAACGTTACCAGTGTAAAATTTTTTTCAGTCTATTTTTTACTATTGTGAATACGAATAAAAAAACTGTTGAAAGCGCAATAACATAACCCCAATTTTTTTAAATAATGAGTGAATATGAATAAAGAAATGGTTGAAAGCAAGATTACAACCACAAAATCAGTGTCATATTTTGCATTCCTACTATTAGAGGGCAGCACAAATACTAGTATAATACATTGCTGCTACTGGAGGGTAGCACAAATACTAAAATAATTGCTTATTTGTAATTTCCTTAATCACAGCCCCTAAACAGATGGGATATGAAAGTAAAAAATATGCCCGAGGTGTACCCCCTCAGGTTTCCCTAAGTATGCATGCCAAGTTTCAGCTTTCTAGGTTTCTTGGTTTCGGAGTTACAGTGTTATCACACAAACAAACAAATACACAAATACACATTGTCATTTATCATTACTTATTGTTATTATATTCTTATCCTTAAGTATAGGCAATCTGCACGCCCCATCTCTACTCATATGCAACTACAATAGCAAAACTATTCACACCACTCTCTTAGAGGGTGACACATGCTACAGAAGAAGCTTATTATTAGAATTTATAATATACTTAATAATAGGAATCTCAATTATACATTTCTTGAGCATATATTAGGAAAATGTGTAACAGAATTTAATGCAAGAATATTTTTTCTTATAGCTGCATGCAAATATGTAATATAAAACCTCTTCCAAAAGTTAATGCTTCATTTTAAAAGCTCAAAAATACCTTCCTTCCATTAGTTTATGAATGTAACTTTAGTATTAATAATAAAGAGGATGAACTGTGTTAACTTTAGCTCCCGTGCTTCCATGTCAATATCAATATAATCAGATTAGCTGCTTTCCTGACAATATTTTTGTTTGACAGGTTATAGCAGGGGACAGCAACCAAATAATCAAGAAGACAGACTTTTTCTAATTCAATATAAAAAACCTTACACAAACCAGAGTACTGGTGATTTATAGGGTTCTTAGTTAAAAATTCAGTTCAAATTTCAGTACATTAGTACAAGTAAACATTAACTTTCAGTAATTGAAATCATGAGAAAAATGGAAGCTTTAGGTTGCTTACATGGGAGAAGAACTAGGTTTAGGGATCTGCACCTTTTCCTTATAGAGCTGCAGGCTGCTGACCGCTGGCATATAGTGACAGAGATGACTAACTACAGTGTGTTTCATTGTTTTCTCATGACATTTAGCTATACTGTCAGTTTCAACATTTTTGCTTGCTCACAAGATAGGCACTACAGAGATAGCAGTTAAGTGGTTAAATGTAAAAATAATATGACTACTTAAAAATCATAAAAATATGTGAAACCTCATTATAGAAACAATTTATAATATTCTTAAAAATATTTGATCTAACAAGCACTTTTAATATCCAAAAACGATTCAAATTATCTTTATGTAAGTCTCCTAACCTCTATATACATAATATCATTATGCAACACAAGTTTTAAAAGAAAATTAAAGTACGTACATGCATATAGGTGTATGTTTTGAATGGACAGTAGTTTATTTTTAAAATTTTTTACCTAATTAAATGAAAATATTGTTATCACACTCATAATAAATAAATGGCACAATATACATTGCACAAACATTCTCATACACACATATACCTTTGGTCTCACTACACTCTTTGCCCCGAAATTAAATCTGTATGCTTGGCAATTCACTGCCAATTATGTTAATAATGCATAGCAACAGAACCAAAGTGACTGACACCATCAACCTCTCACATCTAATAACTCTTACTAATAAGCGCATGGCATTAAAAGAGAAGTACTGAATTTTAGACGAGGGAATCCCTGGGTTCCCCCTCCCCTCTGATGTGTGTGCATAGCGTCTTGTACAGAAATTATGCCACTGGATGATATATAGTAACTTTTTTGGGATATATGGCTTAGGTAATATTATTTGTGACATCAAGCTGTACGTTTGGATGGATTTTAATTGAAATCCTTAGAGCCATTTTTGAGTAAATCGAATATTGTTTCAAAATATCCAAGAATGATGTACACTTAATTGTTGTGCAATATCTTTTACCTTTTCAGAATGTCTTTTATTAATGATATTATCCATAAATATAAGATATTATTCGATTTAGTGTAACCATAAGGCTGTAGTAAGAGTTTGAATGGATCGTGGCAGAGATGTGATATTATGGGACTTAGGTAAGGTAGCTTAGTGTACATTGTAATGCCACTGGACGCCATATAGTGATTTAAAGAGACATATGGTTGATACAGTATTATTTGTGACATCATGCTCTACAATTGGATTGATTTTAATCAAATTCTCTTTAGCCATTTTTGAGTAAATCAAATTTAAAAAAAATCGCCAAAAATAAACTTCCCTTTATTTTTGTGCAATATCATTTTTATGAAAAAAATGTCTCCAAAAGATGATATGTTGCACAAATACGAGATATCATTCGATGTAATATATGCGTTTGGGCCCTAGAACGGCGAACAGACCGACAGACAGACGGCATGGCGAAAACCACTTTTGTGGACTCAGGGACACTTAAAACGTGTATTTCCATCAAAATCTCGAAGTCGAATTTTTTCACGATAACAATACTGTACTTTTTCAATATACTACGTATATGAGAAAGTAAAAAGTCTCATAATAACATAACTAGATGAGAACCGTTCTACTTGTAGTTACAGCTTTCATACACATACAACATTCCACTCATTTCATTTGTTTCACAGGTCTCATCTCCTAATCCTCTAGTCTCAAATTGGAAAATGGGCTTCAGTACCCTTTTCCCACAAATATGTACACACGCAAAACAACATATTTGCTTGATTGAAATAATATTTTGGCAGATAATATTTTGAAGTAGGGCCTAATTAAATGAGGGAAACAATGGGCACTGCATTTTATAGTATAAATAACTATTAAAAAGGCTATGTATATACAAGAAAAACTCTGCACCTTTGCATAAATGTTCAGGAAAAAATTCACGGCAGTTTAGGATATGTTCATTATAATGAATTCGGTGCAAAAACAGCTGTTTTATGCATTATTTTTCTGTATATTTAACATTAAGAAATTCACAGTGATGGTGTTTTTGCTTTGCGAGTAAACACGATATATCTAAAAATTACAATATTTTAAACACTTTCCAATTAGGACCTGGGCCTAGTGCTCCTCTTGCATACCCTTGTTGCTAGCACTGATGAAATCAGTTTCCATATTCACAAACATGCTAAGATGAAATAAATAATAATGGAGAAATTTGAACTGTTAAAGGCAAAAAGTTTAAACTTTGAAATACCATCAGTGAAATTTTTATTTTAAATTACAAATATACCTCTATATTTTTCATAGGTTCATATAATATAATTATCACATTTATGATAGAAGGCTATTAAATGACTCAGGACTGTAAATTTGTTTTCATGTGATTTAAAATTCAACTTTTATTCTTGGGATGTTTTGTTAATACATTGAACACAATGTCAGCGTCCTGTTAATATTTGGGACAAAATTCAAGGCCAACAATTGTACAGATCTATTGCAAAGGCTTTCGCGGTGTTTCCGTACTCGTTCCATGTTTTCCGGGTTTCTACCGCGTGTTGAATCTTTTGATGATTAAAAGGTTCGACACGCGGTAGAAACTCGGAAAACATGGAACGAAGTGTACAAATATTTTGCAGTCTGTGCCACAGGTGTAGTGATCTGCAATACATGGGTTGAGGATGAGATGGAGTGAAACTTTCAATTTTTAAAGTAAACAATAATTTTCAATTATTTGATTTTAATCATATACAATATCTTTGATTTATATGGCTTCAAATAGAATGTATATATATATATATATATATATATATATACATACATACACACACACCGTATTTCTCGGCATATAAGACGAATGGGGGTATACGACGCGCCCAAGTTTTTTAGAAGATTTTTAAAGGAATAAATTATTTTGGTTCACCAATGCATTTAGGAAGGGCGTGTATCATTTTCAGCCGTGATTAACATTGGTTGGTAACATTTACAGAAAATATATTACGGCGTGATAACATTTAAATATAACGTTTTAGATAAACTTAATTCTTAAAAATAAATAGGGATGATCTAAAACAAATAATTGCTTCGAGACTTGTATAACTAAATGTCCTCTGCGTTAACTCGACAGTCGTATTAATTAAGCTGTCGGAGTGCGCCGTACACGTCGCACGTATATGATACCCGTTACCGGTAGTACTTACTTAAATTTAAGTGCAAGATGATATTTTAATATAATGGGATTAATAATAAATATAATGCATATGTAATAACGATACGTACGCTCAACTAGTCCTTTTTCTCTGCTATCATTTTTGCCTCGTACATAACGATTTTGATCGATGCAGCAATACCAAATTTTCTCTATTCTACTACCCATCTCTTCTTCCTCTAGTTGTGGCCATTTAAGACCAACCTTATGAAGACTGTCTCTCTTATTCCATCCTCTTCAATTTTCCTCGTTTTCACCATTCACGGATATTTTTTTTCTGTGGGAAGTGGACAGAAATGACCTGCTGAATCAGTACTGCTGATGCTCGATTTCCGTGCGTTTTTGCGTATTGAATCGCCTGAAGCTTATAACTAATAGCGTAGGCATATCTTTTCACTTTAGTAGCAATTGCGATTTCAATACACGTAACCTTATTTATCTTAGATTTGTATAAAATATTTATGACATTTATACGAATTCTACTGTTCCGTGGCATTATTCAACGAACTCATTAGGAACTAAAACATCGCAAACGCGCTTAAATTGTAATCACCGCGAACGGACATGTATTAAAGAGTAATAATAAAAATGTATCCTCGGAATTCACGTTGCCTAAGGTATTACTGTATATATTAACTAATTTTTCACTATTAATTATGAATAATGTATATTTTATATTTTTTGCGATGGGTGACGGCCAATTATTCCATTTTGGGGATAAATGTGCTCATTAGTGTCAGTATTTAAAATAGTAATAATCTTACCTTCGGCGTATAAGACGCGGGTTTATTTTGGAGATAATTTTTCTGGAATAAATTGCGTCCTATATGCAGAGTAATACGTTATATATATTCCACCTGCACCAGTTGCGTTTGGTAGCTCACAGAAATTGTTTTGATTATCGGCAACATCATACCTAGAAAAACACATTTCAGACCGATATTTCATTATTAGAAATATTTTTTTAATTAAAACGTTCGCCCCTCTGCCGCGACTTTCGTTCTTACTTTATTGGACAATATTGCAGTAAAAGCAATCCCTAAAACTTGCAATTTTAAAAATATTATACTTTCACCATTTTTTGTTACTACTGCCACACATGTCTGCCAAATTTTCATATTGTGGCAAATCCATAAGTGCAATAATATTTATCTAATTGATTAAATTTTAAATATCTTTATCGGGCGAAATGAGAACTTCATTGAGATTTTCAAATGTTAATGTACGGCTTTGCACCAAGTTTTAAATTACTGAAAATATTCAGCTCCCTTGTTCGTCCTCCAGTAGCTAAACATTTATGTAATTGTTTAAAATTTAACAATTTTTAACAGCCAAACAAATTTATATATTACAATTTCTATAATCCCTATTCGGTTATTTTACGAACTCTACCTTTACAAAAAATTTCAGCTTCGTAGCACATTCAGAAATACATTAACATTTAATATTTGTTAAAATTTTTGCAAATTCTTAGCGACCGCATTATTTAACTTTTTTGAGATTTTCGATTTTTCTAGTAAGTAATGCACATAACCCTAACCAAATAAAAAGTTGCAGACTTGAAATTTGGCACGATTATAGGTTTTTATCACAGCCAAACAGAAAAATCTGAAATTGGAAAAAATTCATATTTTAAGGAGCTGTTCTGGCTCCAGATTTGCACCATAAGAAAAGCACGGAATCATCGCTTTTTAAAGTAATTTCCCCTCAAGATTCGAATTCCGGACTTAAACTGTCAGACGGCTGAAAGATGGATGTTTCTTATTTGTAAATAGAGAATTCGAATGCATGTAGTATTTGCGCAAATACGTTTTTTTAAAGGATTTTTTCCGGATCACAACAATGGGAAATTACTACGGTGACCAGACCAATGCATTTAAAAAGGGATGAATGAGTTGTATTAGCGTCCTTGATTAAATGGTTCTTTGAGTCTTTCAGTCTATTTTTTGATGTTACATATTTAACCCCTCATGTGTGGAAAACATTACAAAAATCCCATTTCTGAGGTCGGAGGAGTTTTTAAAAAAATTGTGATTTCGGTTCCTGAAAATTGAAAAACTTACAACTTTTTCGTTTTTATTGGACTTGTCTGAAAGTTTTTAAGGATTTTAGTAGAACATGACATTTATAAACAATACGTTTTACAATTTCTTACGTCAAGCACACTCTTTACAGTGGATAATTGTCTTCATATATCTTTCAGTTTTGTAAAAACTATTAACATTATTGATATGCAATCTTTTTCAAGGAAGAATTTCAGCTTATATAAACATTTCATTCTCTGGATGCACCCCTCTAAAGCAAATAGGGAAAATGTTTTTCGCAGGTCAACTTTTCATGTCTAGACTAAAAATTTAAAATAAATTTTCCGTTTTGAATATTGTTAATAATGATTCCACACCGAGTACCGGTTACCTGGGTACTCGGTGTTTTCTTCGATTTTTCGAGTACCCTAGTACCCGGGTAATTTTATTCGAGTACTCGGTTATTATTGGAAAAATTAAAATTACAAATTCACGAATATTGCCAACAGATAACAGGTACAGTTACAATAATTAAAGTAAATTCTTTTAAAATTTTTAATAAATTACTTTATAGCCCTGCGTTATAGGTAAAAATGCCTGTAAATAAAGACACTACGGTTCTCACCTTCGCGTTACAGAAGGCTTCAACAGATGTGAGCTTTACATTCGATTAAATTCCAACATCCTTACATAATCGGACAGTTTTGTTATATTGTATCACAACTGGAAGAAAACAATCACTTCCCTCTCTCCTCATTCTCATACTCCCCTCCATTCCCTTACCAAATCTTCGAAAACAGCGAGTCCCTTCCCTCATTTGGTGCCAAAAAGGCGGGATTATCGTAAAGGTAAATTACTGAATGCCGCAAATGTAGGTTTTCTTAACTTGTGGTCTGCTATAAATTTCTACAGCCATTATTCGTTCATCTAAAGTGTGCATCGCATCCACCAGTCTGGCCTTGCTAATTCCTGAAAAACAATCGTTCCACTTTCGTTTCTTGTGTGTATTTCTGCAGTAGTTGCCCTTTGTCACAGGTTAGTAAATACACACACACACACACACACACACACACATATATATATATATATATATATATATATATATATATATATATATATATATATATACACACTGTTCAAATTGGAAACTTTTAACAACTGAAACATTCTTATCTGATTTTTTAACAATAGGAACACTATGGGTTTAATTTTGTATCAAGTGGAACGGATTTCCATGCATTTCCACCCACTTCAAGCACTGTTTAGCACTAAAATGTTTCCACTTTTCCACTAAGTCGGCAAATGTATGCAAGTCATCAGAAATATAGTCGCTCATACACAAGGCATACAAGTAAGATAGATAGGATTACCAACACATCCACTTCAATCCTGGTACCAACAAATATTATTTAGGAAAACAACAATGATTATAATTTGATCTAATTCAGAAATGGTGTTCTTTTTGATTTTTTTTTCAATATTTCAACAACTGAAACACTTAGTTTAACTTTTAGCAACCGGAACGTCATTCTGGGGCATTCTGATTAAATTTCATCACTGTATATGCATTTGTGTTTTTGTTACAATAATTGGAACCGCTGTCAGGGCCGCGCCAAAGATGCTTTGCGCCCGGGTGCAAAATATTTCTTCTGCGCCCTCCCCAACTCCCGGCCCTTTCCCTACATGAACATTAACGAAGTTAATTGTTCTTTGTCCCGGTTCTGGAGCGTTGTTTCCAATTTAATAATTATTAATCAATAATGTTTTGTTTGATTCAAACAAATTGTTTAATTTCGCTACGTTTGTTAACTTATAGCTTTCCATTACAGTGCCAATCGAACGATATGGTCAGCTTTACTACTTCTTCTTAAGAGCACTTTCATGATGGGCAACTATTTAAATTTACAGTAAAGAAAGACGATTTTAGGCAAGAATTCATAATATATCATGTTATTTTAATGTATTCTTCGGTGTTTGGCGTTCCTAGAATCCCGGAGTGTTAAACGCGTTGCAACCATTTCGCTGCATGCTTGAAAGCAGTGGCGGCTCGTAGCTAAAATTAGTGGGGGTGCTGCTCCAGAAAATTTTTAGCCTTTGTTTTAAAATTGTGTAAAAGGAAAAAAACATGTATAAAAAGAAAATTTATTCAGGAACTTGATAAAATCTTAACAAAAAAAAACAAACATTTTTTACTTACTTTAACTAAAATTGTTACAGTTCAAGCTTGATCTATTCATTTAAAAATAAAATCCATAAAAGAACCGAAAAAAATGAATCAAATAGAATAGCTGGAAGCAGAATAATAATCTAATTCTACACTCTTCTACACTTTATCACATTCAAGAATATGGTACACGGTTTTTAAGCATAACACACGCTGAGTAAAAAAAAACTTCCTTCCACCATCACGCCAGAGCCGGCACTGAGAGAGCAACAGTGCTCTCTCTACCTGGCAGTCCCGCCTTCCTCCCCACCCCCCTCCTATGTGCGCATGCGCACAACAGTCAAACACCACGTCGCTGGCACTGTGAAGCGCACAGTTCCATACAAAGATTTTTGTATCTTTTTCATAAACTGGGGGATGGCTACTGAAGTACTGACATTAAGCTTAAGGAATATATATTGTACTACAAAAATAAAGAAAGAATTAAAGAAAAAAGGACTCATTATATTAAATGTTATCGATAATATCAAGTGGAAATAGGGGGTGCTGCAGTTCCGCAGTGCCTATACACGAGCCGCCACTGCTTGAAAGCAATCGAAAACGTTGATTCGCTAATCAAATAGAATCGATACTTCGTAGTCACAGGCTCTGCAGCCAAAAAAATATTTTATTCGAACATATTTAGTAAATTCTGAAAATTTGATCGATGTCAGTCGGGATTAAAAGAATCCGAACATAAATCGCCATGATGGGACACGTGCCTAATAAATTATTGATGAAAATATAATCCAGAACGTAACAAACTGTCATTCATGGAATTTAATAACTCTTGGGTTATATCGAGCTAATTACAAATATCAACGGCCTTCATATCACATTCTTTCCTAATATTATCAGATAATTTAGAATGTGGATCCATACAGCACTTCTTTTTCTCCCTTTCTACAAACTGCACGAAAATCTTTTATTTTGCCCAAAGAATTAAATGCAGCACTAAGCTTTCTAATAATTGGAATCTTTCCTGCAAGGATTCAACAGTTGCATCCAAAATGACAAATAAAAGATTTATTTTGTAATTTTGTTTAGCATCCTGCATTGTCTCGTCCTTGGGTCTGTCCTCAAATTTACTTTCTTTTTTTTCGAGGTCGAATCGATAAAATATCGGAAAATTTTCCGCAATTTCTTTCGCAGTTACTAAAACTTCATTAAATCTATAGTCCGAATGACACTTTTTAATATACAGATTACATTTACAATATTCAAGTACCATTCTATTAAATTTTACTCACTATATAATCGAGATAATATGTTGTAACAAACCACTATTGAGGAAATGAATTTAAATTATTTAATTTCAGTAGCCAAAATTGAGATGTAAAAAATGCGCGACTTATGATCAGAAAGCATGAAAAAATCATGTGCCACCTGAGATGGTTGCTTCTCCACGTCACCTCACGCGATAGCCCTGATGAAACCCTCCTAAGTTCACTAAAGAAAAATAAACAGCTCTGAGGTTCCGGATGGTGCACATTACTTGTGTGTGAGAGTAGATCTATTCAGCTTCCAAGAAAAGCAATTATTTTTCACAGAATTTCCTCTATGCGAAGGATAGAATCTTCCTTTCTTCTGACTTTCCGTCAAGCACAACAGATATTCCTTCAATGGAAGGGCAAAGAAAACTGATTTAAGGACAGTTATGTACTATTCCCATAAGAATATAAATGTTATTGCAGGAAGGCGGAGGAATAATAAAGGCAAGTCTTTGGAAACGATCCTCTAACAAGCCGATTTAAAAACACAATTGAGATTTCCATAACTGGATAGGGGAGAAATCCAAAAGCGAGACGATACATTTTGTATTCTTACAACGAAAGAATTAGTGGTGAACAGTGGCTTATTTAGGGGCGAGGGAGTTAATACCCCTACGATGAGCCAAAGTATTTTTCTTTTTCTCTGGTAAACTTTAAGTTCCGTGATTAAATTTTCTCATATATATTAAACAGCGATCAAGAATTACTTATTTTAATGCACAATTACTTTTTTACCACTTCAATCGTGCGTGCGTCGTTGTTTTCTGTATAGGGTAGAGGTAGGTTCCTATCTACGCGGTTCGGAAAGAAAGGATTGGTCCCTAAACCTTGGCCGTTTTCATGAAATCGCGAGCAAAGAAGAACTAACAATTGGCTGTGGTATTGCGCACCTCGCATATCTCTCTTTCACTTTTAATTTTTTCATTCTCTATGGGCTTCCTTGAAACTTTTTTGAAATTTAGTTGTGAATTTTAAACCCTCTCTTTACGAATTCCTAGACAAGCCATTGCTGGTGACGGCCAGTAGCGAAAGAAATACCGCCACGAGATGCTGGTCTTGGCTAGAGCGGAGATAGCAATTAGAAGGGCAGGCTTCCGTGGAAACCAATGACTGTAGGGAATATAGGGCACCCACCCCCTGCCACACGAGACAAAAATTTTCAAACGCCTTCATCGCGCCCTTTTCCGAGAGATGCGTAGAACAATGCGAATCGTAGGGATTCAAAGGTAAATGTTTCCTGAAATATTTTCTATTACTCTGGTATTTCCACCATTCCCTTCCTACTTTCACACATAGATGCTAAAATGTTCGAAATGCGAGAGCGAAATGCATCGCCTATTCAATACGTATGACTCTTGTTCCAATAACATATAGATCAAATACCTTGATGGGAAGGCGCCCCTAGTGAGTTGGCTCCCGGGCGCCGTGCACCCCTTGCACCCCGGGTTGGCGCGGCCCTGACCACTGTAAAATTGTACCACTCGTTGCACTATCTTCATAACATGCCTATTATGTTGCAAATGATCAATACAGGCAACTTTTAAATATTTGTTTTAGTTTCTCTAGAAAACAAATCATGCTGGCATCATGTACCACCAGTGGCACAAAATATCTACCAGAAATTTTGAGCATGTACCACCGGGGATACATAATGTTGCAAATATGTTAAGAATTATGCTGTATATCTGCTATCAATTAAATAATGTGGATGAAAATTCATTACATTTTTACTTACTGCTCTAGAAGTCTGTCATGATAAAATATTTCACTTTCATGTCTGGAATAACCATTAAAATTTTTTAGTAATTTTTATTTTATTATAAAACTATATTAAGTATATTATATACTGTTTCACTTGTTTCTTAATACAAGGTGTGGACATCATATGAAATGGCTGAAGGCATAAGATAACAATTACTGAAAGGTGATAAGGCTTCATGTGAGTGATGAAACTCAAAATGACTTGTATCTAAAAGCTGCTCTTCACAACAATTTGCTGAAAAAAGGTAAGAAATTTTATGAGTCATACTTATGGTTTTCCAGTTTTCAATGCTATGTCCCAGTGTCCTGAACAAAGTACTCTGGTATCTTGGTATTCTATCATTATCTAAAGTAGTTGCTTCCAAAAATCAAGTTACTGAAAGGTGAATTTAGCACAGTGACCAAAACAAGAAGTAGGTTTGTGCCTGCTTATGCTCTATGCAGGCAAGAGACTCATAATATATAAACACAGAGTCCTCCAAATAAAAGTGTATCATCTAAGGTAGGATGGGGTAGAGGTACACACCTAACGTTTAAAACATTTCTGTGGCTTCAATTGTCGCTATTATGAACTAGTTGTTTTTCTCTGAATATCTTATTTGTTAAGGAATCACACATAAATTGTTCGATTTTTCTATACCCAACCCAGAAAGAAAAAAATTATTTCTTGAAAAAAGTCAAATGCATACCTTTGCCCCAGGGGTGGAGTAAAGGTATACATAAGTAATAATATGAGGAATTATAATGGAAATATAAGGCCAAAGCTGGAAATGCTAAGAAATTTCAAATGTATTACTTTCATTACAAAAAAGCTTAACCAACAAAGTTCGAACATACATACAGGTCACATCAAGAATGCTTCACAAGAGCTTAACAAAAGTCACATACGAAAGGCCCACTTTAATACAAAGTGCACTCTTCATGCCACCATTTTTGTACAGATTGCACCAAATATATTCTTCAGCAGGGGGCTCTTTATAAAGTTCTTCACATACAGGACATCTAACCTGAGAATTTGGACTCATTTGCTCTTCACCAACTTTTTGTTGTTGTTTGGTTTTACTAACTGAAGCAACTTTCTTTGTTATAGGAACATGTGTTCATTTAGAAGCAGTGCTTTCAGTGCTACTCTTTCAGCATTTTTCTTAGCTTCAAACAGTGCTCTCTTCATCTGTTTTCTTTTATCTTCTGCTTTTTTAATCTGTCTTTCCTCTTCTAAATGCATCTGATGTGGAGTTCCAGTTAAAATGATAGATTTGCACCCCTTTCTCTTTCTTTTTCAAGGCTGGCCCATTTTTGGGAGAGGTGTGATATCAGCTGATGAAGTATGGCATGAGGTTGTCATTGGAATTTGAGAATTGTTGTCAGTATTGCTCATGTCCGATACCAATGCACAGGTGCTGAAATCCCTGTCATAATTAACTTCCTTGTGGGCTGATGTCACAGTCAAAACTTTAGGAGAAGCAGATGTTGGGGGTTGCTCTAGAGACAGTTCTTGTATAATTAAAGCATGCAGACTACTACAGGCTAGAGGCTGCTCAGGAACTGGCTCTCCAATGCCAAAATTTACGATTAATAGATTTTAAAAATCTCCTTCATATTCTTGGTAAGTTACTTCAGAGGGTAAATAAATCTCCGTCATTGAAGACAAATCTGTTGAAATTAATCTGCTGTACTCCTCTGGTTAAGTCCACTTTTTAGTAGACCCTGTACCTTCTCCAAAAGCTTGTGTCATGGGTTGAGTATCAGTTTTCCTCTTGAATGTCCTAGAGCAAAAAACAAAACCTTAACCCTGTGCGTAGCTTTACCATACCCTACCCTACATATGACTGGCTAGTCACACAAGTGCATATCAAATGTAGCCACAGCTATAACGTCTGTAAGACTGTAGAGTCCGCATGTGTAGCATAGTTCAGCATTGATTGAGAGATGTCTGATTTAAAAAAATCATATATGTTGAAATTGTGGTGATTTTTTGTGTAATTGAAACAGTTTTGTATCTTAACATAGTGTTCATCTCCATCAGAAATCGTCTAATAAAAAAGTTTGTTTTGATAATATTAAAATAACTCAAAATTTTTAACCCTTATTGGCCATGTGTACACTTAAATGTATACAAAATGTAGGTCCTGTTGGTGGGCAGGTATTTAAATTCGTATGATAAAGGTTATTCCTTAGCTCCAATAGAAATGTCAAAACGCAAATGTATTTTCAAAGACAACTACCATAGTGAATGGAGTTTTATTAAAAGAGAAAGACAAGAGAACAACACTGAATGCAGGATCTATTTATGTTTCATCATCATAAGTCATGGCAGGAAATTTGAAATAAAAGATCACATTAATTCAAAAAGCTTGCAACAAAAATTTAGGTAACTACTTTGTTATTAAAGCTGGAAGAGCTCTCTGTCAAAGACAAGAGTGGAAAAATAGACACATGCATACATGCAAGGCAGAGGCATTATTTACAATTTATACAATCATGCCAAAAAAGATAAATATTAAGGGCTCTGTATAATGTCTATGAACTGAAATGGCAGTAGCGATGCCAAAGAAATATCAAATTTTTTATTCACCGACTAATTTCCTAATCAATTGAAATTACTAAAACAACAATTATTTAAAACCTACATCACTCGAGTAGTAGTAATGTAATCTTTATGTTCATGTTCATTCCTTCATCGCAAATTACCCATTTCTTATCACTTACAAACACTGTGTATTAGGGTGGGTCGAAAAAAGTTTTTTTCGAAATGTAAAAAGGCTCAAAAGTTTTGTTTTGGTGCACATAATACGTGGTTAAAATTACAGTCATATGTGACAATGTCTTCAGGTTCTGCAACGGCCTTGAAATTTCAAAATATTATTAAAAAAACGTTTTCAAAATAGCTTGGATAATTTTCTATTTGAAATTTTGATGCGAGGATAGGTTAACTTGGTTCTCCTGTTCACCTTTTGATCCATAAAGACCATGGCATTGAAAAGTATTGGCCTAAGGTGGATGGAGAAGGGAGTGTTGAAGGCTCCAAAATCCAATAAATTTATCCAAGTTTTTGGCATTGAAAGCATTGCAATGATACGTCGAGTATTCATGTAAAATAAAAATAATGATAATAATAATTTGTGTTTTTGCATGGGATGTGAACTCTCTTTACAGTAAACAGTCTAAACATTAAGGGTAGGCTCAACAAAGCTGTAAAATAAATTATGATATTTATAGGAAGAGGCTTGAATGTTACCATTAGGAAGCGCAGTATCTTTCTGATATGGCGACCTACAAGTGCACCGATTTCAACTGCAAATGGGACCTTGAATGGAAATTACCTGAACACGAGCATGCCTTCATTAATGATCAGAGATGTGATAGAGCTATGGTAATAAGTGGGATTGATCTTAAAACCACAAAGAAAATTAGGAAAAGGGCTACAAGAAGAGAAGAGGAAGAGCTGCAGTTGGAAAAGAAACGTGCTCAAAAAGAAACCAAAAGTTCTCCAGCAGTAAAATATAAATATGTGGATGAAGCTTCCAGCTTTTTAATATCTAGTTCTTTGGAAGCAGATATCGCATCTGATTCATCATCAATTGTCACAAATGTTGTCGATCACCGATTTCCACTGAACAAGGAAGGCTATTGTAACGCTTCTCCATCTACTTCCAAAATATAAAACAGCCAGCATATACTGTCTCTCCCATTTAAAAAATGGAGGAACACTGGTCAGGGAAAGTATCAAATTTAAAGAAAAAATTATACGGCATATCTGAATGATGGGAAACATTTTGAGCATTCTATAGTTGAAATCTGTTTGTCTAGTGTTAATATTCTAGTGGTATCCTTCTATAGATCTCCCTATGATTGTGCTGCCACTTTTTTAGAAAAGTTTGAGCTACTTATTGGCATCTTAAAAAATGAGAACAAGCCCCTTGTACTGTATGGATTTTCTTAAAAATTCATGTGATAAAGTAGAATTACTTTCAACTGTTAGCTCCTTTAATTTGGTAGCAGCTATTAACAGTGTCACTCATGTTAAGGCAAGCCTTGATCAAATATTTCTTGATGATGTTTTCCTCTATTCAAGTAATAACATTGCTTCAAGTATTGCAGATCACAATGCTGTATCTGCTACTTTACAACTATCAGTAACCCAATCCGAACCTTCCAAAGAGAATTTTACTTGGAAAAGACTTTACAGTACCCTTTCATTTGAATATTTCAATAGGCTTCTGTCATCCGAGAAATGGCTTCATATAACTGCCATGACAGACCTGAACTTAAAAACAAAACATTTTCTAGATGTTATAACTTTCAGTTTTAACCTAGCTTTTCCTTTGAAGAAAATACAAACCCATACGTTACATTTCAAACTCCTCATCTTGGACAACAAAAGGCATTCTCACCTCTTTTAGAAATAAAAGGGTGTTATACGAAGTATGTATCACCTCAAATGACTTGAGCTTAAAATCAAAATATAAACAATATTGTAAAATCTTTAAAAATGTCATAATACAAGAAAAAAATGCACAACAGTTGTGTAATCCTTCAATCTTAAAATAATAGCAGAGCAATGTGGAAAGTAGTCAAAAGTAAAGTAGGGAAAAGTAATCTCAAAGATGAAGAACCAATTAAACTTAGTCAAAATGATAACATGAAAACTGAATCCCAAGATGTTGCTAATATCTTTAACAATTATTTTTCCACTGCTGGTATATCTCAAACAGGCTTTAGTTCTACTGCCCCAAGCTTTGTTACCACTCAAGTAAATCCTCAAACTTTTTTCTTAAATCCAGTAAGTGAAGCTGAAATCTCAAGTATTATCGGTAGACTGAAAAATAAATTCTCATGTGGCCTTGATGGGATACCAGACTGTGTGCTTAAACACAGTGCAAAATTTATTTCTAAACCATTGGCTGGTATCTGTAATCAATCTTTTGCAACTGGGGAATTTCCCAATCTTTTCAAAACAGCTAAAGTTAAACCATTATTCAAAAAAGGAGATAAAAGTAACAAAGAAAATTATCAACCTATTTCCCTACTCTCAGCATTCTCCAAAATATTATAAAACGCCATGATGCAATATTTTACTTTTTAAACAGCATTTTGCAATCAAAGGATGACAAGGAACATATCTATGGCATTTTTATAGACCTTAGAAAAGCTTTTGATGTGGTTAACCATAGTTTTCTTCTCCAAAAACTAGAGAACTGTGGCATAAGAGGTGAGGTCAATCAGTGGCTTCATTCTTATTTATAGGGCAGGAGGCAAATTGTTGAAATTAATGGAGTTCACTCAAACTATCTCCCCTTAATCTGTGGTGTGCCTCAATGTTCCATTTTGGGCCCTATTTTTTTCTGGCTTTCATAAATGATTTTCCAACAAATCTTCCATTATCTGAACCAGTTATTTTTGCAGATGACACATCTAATTTTTAAGAGCAACAGTTTAAATTTCCTTCAATACAAAGTGATTAAAACAAAGAATGACCTACTAACTAGGTTACAAACAAATAAATTACTGTTGAATACTAATAAAACTATCTCTATTAATTTTAATACTTATATTAAGCAAACAGAACCCTTAAATGTATAATTTGATGGCATGAAAATTAAGGAAGAAAATCCAACAAAATTTCTGGGTCTGTGGATTGACTCCGACTTGTCATGAGAATAACATATAACCCAACTAAATGAAAAATTAAGTTGCATATGTTATGCTGTATGCATCTTGAGCAAAATTGCAACATTCAATGTCCTAAAGAGTGTGTACTATGGCTATGTACAATCTATAGTATATATATATATATATATATATATATATATAGTATATATAGTAACCCTTTGTCCCCAAAAATATTTCAAGTCTTTAAAATGCAAAAAAGGATATTAAAAATAATGAAACAGGTTCCACTAAGGACTCCAAGCAAACAACTCATTAAAGAACTTAAATTTCTACCAGTGCCTTGTATGTACATACTGGAAACAGTTTGTTTCATTCACAGCAACGAAAGTATGTTCAAAAAAATTCTGATTTTCATAATTACAATACAAGATCACTTAACTCCATACACCTAAACAGCCATAGAACCAATAAGCCTTAATAGCATTACTCACCGAGGATTTCTCCAATATAATAAACTACCCCATACAGTAAAATGTCTAGAAAAGAAAAATTTAAATTAAAGATTAAGGAGCTCTTTCACGAAAAATTATTCTACAGTGTTACTGAGTTTATGAACGACTCTCATATATAATCCTATTGTAATGTTTGTTGTAGTCAAAGTTTATACTGTATCTCCTATTTTTCTTGATGCTGTATTTTATACTGTTAATTAATGTGTTGGACTTTATATATGAATGTGCTTTTTTCATCTTGTTTGCTATCTGAAATGTAACAAATTTATGTTTTTGACAAAACCATACAATGTATTGCCTATGGTGAATAAAACTACTACTACTACTTCTACATCTACTTCAGAAGTAAGGATACCACTTCCCACTTTAGCAAGCAGTGTGGGAGATGAAATATTAGTGGCAGAACTGCTGCTGATCTTACTTCTTCCATCATTCACGATGTCAGCCAACACCTAGGTCTTCCGAAGGAAATGGTTCAAGTCATTGATAAAATTAAAGTAAGATGAGATCGCAGAAAGAGCTGTGCAGTAATTCAAGAGCAGCAATTTCCAGAAAGTAACAAACTTCATCTTTGATGGTAGAAAAGATGAATCCTTGTATATCTGTAAATCAGAAGACGGCAAGTCACCTAAGAAAACAATGGGAGCTCATTTCTTCAGTGAAAGAACCTGGATAATCTTATATAGAGCACGTCAGTCAAATATCTAAATCTGCAAAGAACATAAGCAGTGGCATATATGACTTTCTCTTGGAAAAGAACTTTGACTTATTTGAACTAACCTGCATTGGTAGTGATGGAGAACCGACAAACACCTGAGTACATGCAAGTGTCGTCTGTTGCCTAGAGGAGAAACTCCAAAGACCTTTGCAGTGGCTTACATGCATGTTGCATTTCATTGAATTGTCTTTATGTCATATACTACATGCATTAGATGGCAAGTCTTTAGGACCTGCAGGGTTCTCTGGTCCAACTGGAAAGAGCATTCGCACTTACAAAAATATGACTTTCCATTAGTTGACACGGGAAAATTAAGTACAGATCAAAAATACTTATTGTAAATTTGTCACACAGTTTCCTCAGGCATTTTTCGTCAGAGCCTAACCAACAAGGATCCTGGAAACTTGGCACACTCTCGCTGGCTAACGACTGCAAACAGAATTCTCCGGCTTTATGTGGCAATCCATCTCAACAGCTACAGAAACTAACAACATTCATAATGCATGTCTATGCTCTCATGTGGTTTACAATTACATGCCACTCAATATGCAAAGACACCCCAAACACCTCTGATGTACTATATTTTCTTCAAGATATCTGGAAAATGATCTCTGGGAAGTTGTGCAGAAAGTCATTAAAAAAACGCATATTTTCCACGTCCTGGGAACCTTCTTTTTGCAGTGCCGTGTGATGAAAGAGAGTATGTGCGACAGTTTGCTATCAGATGCATTGACAAGTCTAGGAAATCTGCAGAGCATGGTACCATTAGAAGATTTCGCATACCAAAACTTGGTTTTTATTGTGAAGATTATATCGACCTCATCAATAGGCAAGAATGCAGCGTAACAGAACCTTCACTTACTTTTAACTTGACAGACGAGGAACTTCGATGTATCGCGTGCGGTGATAAATGCCTATATCTACCTCTTTGCAGCTTACCTGGTCACTCTCAGGCAGTAGAGGATAGTAAAGATAATCTCAGAAGCATCCTCTAACGTGTGTGTACCATTGGTTTGGGACGGCTTTATCAGAAACTTACTGTTGAACAGAAAGTGAATGCCATGTTTTATGCATAAGCCTAAGTTCAAAGTACATACAATAAATTACAGAGGAACTGAGCACGTGCCCAATTGGTCGGGAGTGCTCTACACCCGTGATAAAATTAATGAATTTTGGCACCCCCGTCCTGTCCATTCACGTCACTGTTATGCAACGGCATAAACTTTCTGGTCCCAGTGTAGACCAGAAAAAACGATTTGACTCATTTCAGCATCAAAAGTCCGAAAAGAAAAAGATATGCACAGTTTCAAAAATAGTATTTTTTTACTGACATTCCGAAAATTCAAGGCCGTTGCGGAACATGAAGACGTTGTAATATATGACTGTCACTTTAGCCACGTGTTATGTGCACCAAAGCACAACTTTGTGGGGAGGGGGCGGGGTAGCGTTTCACATTTCGAAAAAAAAACTATTTTCGACCCACCCTACTGTGTATACGTAAAGAAAATAGACGTATCTACGTTCATTTCATCGCCGTGGATTATCCATCTTCCTTCATTTTCAAAACGTTGAGTGAGCACTAAAGGAAATTAAACTAATTAGGTATTTACAGCAGATATTGTTTACATAAGTTGTCAGAAAGATTGTTCTCGTTGACAAAAATTACAAAACATGGGAATTTTTGTGTCAAAAGTGAATTACGACTTTAAAGTTTGATTTTCTTGGAATCAGCAACTCCTTCGATAAAAATGTACTGAAGAAAACATAAGCTATTTGACTAGCTCTACAAAGTCGTTAGAAGACTTTTTTGTTGTGAGTAATATTGTACAAAATATAAAGAAAAGTTCATTTTTGTAACCAGTAAAGTGGCACTACCGATTAGATCACGTAAACTATTTATATCATTATATTATTTTATTTGCCCCTATGTCCTAAATACACAATTTCATCAACATCCGCCCAGTAGTTTCTGAGATGAGACATGCGGACAGACGGACAGGCAGACACGACCTGACCATAAAGGCGTTATTTTTTTACTTATGTAAAAATCGCCTAAAAATTCAACAGTGCCTCACAAAGTAGCCATATCTTAACTAACAGCGGTCTAATCTAAATCTAATAATGCATAACAAGTCATTTAGAAGTTCTGATTGCACCTCATGTTATTTTGGTATAATATTTCATGACTCTCAGATTGCAAAAGAATTATCCAGTGCTCGAATGAAAACGATTACACTAATCACGAATGTTCTGGCTTTTTAAAAGCTCAACGAAGTTTTAAATAATGTTAATACGGCCGAATTTATTGGAGTATCCACATTTGCTGGCAAGCACAATTCTAAAAAAGTATTTTCATCATTACTGCATTATTTCAATGAAAAAATGGAATTAAAATTAAATTCCTCAAGATGGATTCCTTGCCAGATCAGATAGCACATATGTTACCAACTACATTGTCATTTCTCTGAAAGAAAACAAAATTTCCAAGGAAATGTGTTTTGCTTCGGAGCAGGTGAAGTGAATAGAAAAGGTCAAAATAACATCTTTTCTAGGCTGAAGATTTTACTATACCAGGAGTTCTCGATTTACGAAGAGAATGCGTTCCCGGGAAATACGACGTAAAGTGAAACAACGTATACCTATACCGGATTTTCCGTGACCATAATAATTCACATATATAAAAAGATGATAAGTTTTAGTGAAATATTTTGCGCCAAAAGTCGATGAAAAGGCTCTTTGCGATGAGGTTAATAATGTAACGCGCGTCCAATGTCAACAGCCCGCTCTCCAGCTTCAAAACAGCGTAGCAACTCTAATTTAACATTCAAATTTATAGTTTTAAGAAACCTCTTCGCTGAAGTACTTTCGATACGTCTTTCAGCCATATTTAAGGGGGTTTGTTCCATTTAAAGAATAAAAAAATCGACCGCAATTGCATCGGAACACACTCAAAAATAAACAAGCGATCTCAATAGGGAGAAGAAACTCATGTCTCGATCTGTTTGGTGTTACAATTTAGTATATTTTGTATGTGTCAGCAAGGCCTACATTGTGTTTCTTCTATGATTATGGTGCCTCTTCCATGTAATGATATGGCGGGGTGCTCATTCGGGCGTTTCTATTGGATGAAATGCCACCTCCCCCCTCTCTAGTCCAGCTTTGCCTGCTGCTACACTCCAATCGACGTAGCTTACACATAAAACACCGATACATACGGTAACAATTTAAGGAAGAAAACATAGATACTTCACTCGTAAATATCAAGACGTTACGCGAAACTATTTTCCAATGAGGTAAATTTGATTAACAGTCTCATCGCGTTGTCATTTGTAACTGCTACAAACGACGTTAAATCAAAAGAACAAAAAGTAGGAAAAATAAAGTAGATAACGGCTTTCAGGTAAAAGGAGCCAATATTGTCAGAGGACATATACAGTGCAACCTCTATAATCCGAACTAATTAATGCAAGGTGGTGTTCGGATTATCGAGGTGTTTGGATTACAGGATTCATATAAAATAACGAGGAAAAAATTTATTATGTATTAAATTTCTGTAAATAAAACACCAATTAATGTATTTACAGTTCACAAAAATGACTGTGAGAGATTCGCGTTGATGGACGGGAAAATTGTGGATCGCCGCAGTAGGAATGAGCGATGTTTCAAAGGATCATCTATTCAGCCGCAAGAGGCATTACTAGTGGACATCTGTGCCCGAATTTGTTACAAAATAAAAGCTTCAAATTTCAATTTTCGACGCTCGCTTCGCTTAACCCTTCGTTACTGTGGTGAAAAAAACACCATTACTGTGGTGGGGTATGACACACCCCAAGGAAAGTTTTGGATAAAGAAATACAAAATACATATTGGGCTGATTTAAACTGAACAATTTATGAATTATTGTTAATAACGAATACATGTGAATCACTAAAAGTTAATATTTGGGAATTAAACTTGATCCTATAATTGCATTCGTGAAACTCTACTCTCTCAAACACAAATAGTGCAATGAAAACCAAATAGAAGCTAAATTATTAAACTGGTAAAAATAAGTAGGTACAATAGAAAATAAACAATAAACAATTGCTTTCATTATTTCACATACAATGACTTCACTCAGAGTCTTTTTCTCCCCTGACACAATCCTCACAATAAGGAACAACGTGCTCCAAACAAACAAATTTATTACAATTGTTACACCGGTATTTTGTCATTCTGTCCTTAGATCTTAGGCAGAACATGCATCTGCCTTGCTGATTTGTTCGTTTAGGAGGAGACTGGTTTGTCTCACCGCAGGCTCTCAAAACTAGAAAACTCCAATGCTAGTGCTGTGGTGGGGTTTGTGAAACCCCAGCAACAGAAATAGCATCTGTTCAACAGCAAAATGGATTCTAATAATTCCTATGGGGATGCACTCTAGTGGTGATTATGTGAAGGTAACTGGAGCTCAAATCTTACACTTGTGCCATCTCATGACAATATACTAAAATACCTAGCCTGGGGTTTGAGAAACCCCAGCACAGTAACGAAGGGATAACAAGGACTTTACCCCTGATGTAGAGAAACAGTTCGGATTATAGAGGTTGCACTGTGTGTATATATATATATATATATATATATATATATATATATATATATATATATATATATATATACACAGTGCAACCTCTATAATCCGAACTGTATATATATATATATATATATATATATTAACTAAAGGAAAAGAAAAGGTAATGATGAGGGTGGCAACAAGGTGTTGAGGGAAGCCCAGCGGGCACTTACCAAGTTGAGGACCAAGCTGGCAGGCTGCTGGGGGCGTCGAAGAGACACGTAAAACACACGAACACAAAAACACACGCAAGCTTATCGGGCCTATGCCCTTCTTCAGCGAAAGAGTAACGTAAAGTGACACACTGGGCGGGGAATGACAGGGTGATGTGGGAAGGTTGATGATTGGAGGAGGTGGGGAGTAGGAGGGGTGGATAGCCAATAAAGAGGGAGTGTGATGAGGTAGAGTGCGAATAGTTACAAAGTAACAAGGAGACATTGTAAGGGGGCTAATAGGGTTAGCGGAGGTTGAGGCCAGGCGGAGAGAAAGAGTCGAGAAGATGGATATGTGCTAGTTCCCAGTGTCGGAGAAGGGGGGCAGGGGTGTCATAGGGTAAAGCGCGAATAATCCTAACATTGTAGCAACTATTGAAGGGGACATTGTGGGTATTAGCATGTAATGCAACTGGGAGGGGGCGTCTGAGAGAAACGCTATTCCGGTGACCGTTCATTCGGATGTTTAACGGAATGCTGGTGAGGCCGACGTAAAACGCGGGACAAAGGGTGCAGGTAAGGAGGTAAATGACGTTACGGGTGGTGCAGTTGCTTCTGGAGGTGATGGGGTAGGTGATGTTGGTGGAGGGACTCGAGAAAGAAGATGAAGGTAGGTGGATAGGGCAAGTGAGGCAGCGAGGTTTTCCGCAGGGGTGGGAGCCTATTGCAAGAAGCGTGGTAGAAGTGGGAAGTTCCTTCCTCCACAAGATATTTCCCAAATTTGGGGGCCGGCGGAAGGAGAGGAGCGGAGGATTGGCAAAAAGGTTGATAAAGAGGGACTGATGGGAGGAAGAGGTAAGAATAATAAGAATATATATATATATATATAGACTTAAGGAAATGAAAAGGTAGTGATGAGGGTGGCAACAAGGTGTTGAAGGAAACCCAGCGGACACTTATATATATATATATATATATATATATATATATATATATATATATATATATATATATATATATATATATATATATATATTAACTAAAGGAAAAGAAAAGGTAGTGATGAGGGTGGCAACAAGGTGTTGAGGGAAGCCCAGCGGACACTCACCAAGTTGAGAACCAAGCTGGCAGGCTGCTGGGGGCGTCGAAGAGACACGTAAAACGCACGAACACAAAAACACACGCAAGCTTATCGGGCCTATGCCCTTCTTCAGCGAAAGAGTAACGTAAAGTGACACACTGGGCGGGGAATGACAGGGTGATGTGGGAAGGTTGATGATTGGAGGAGGTGGGGAGTAGGAGTGGTGGATAGCCAATAAAGAGGGAGTTTTATGAGGTAGAGTGCGAATAGTTACAAAGTAACATATATTATATATATATACAGTCAAACTCGGCTATAACGAGCGCCACGGGACCGTTTAGTTTTGCTCGTTATAGCCGTTAAACTTAATATCCGTGAAGGCAAAAGCATGCATGCGTATGGTGAAATAAGACATAAGAAGTAAAAGTGAATATATAAACAGAAAGGTTATTTAGTAAATTTATGAAAAAACCTAAAAATGAGAAAAAACTAGAAAATTTAAAGTAAACATACATACATATAAAATGTACTCACAGCTGCATCCTTAATCACTCCCCTTTTTACAAAAATAACTTTGAATAGTAGCATGTTTCATAGATTTCACTTTTAAGTCTCTTAAGTTTCCTCTTATTACACTTAGTGCACTTAAAACACCATCGGAAATGTCAATGTTTTCAAAAAAATCATTTAATGTTTCCACGGCATCCTGAGTAAGGATTGTGTCTTCGACACATTCAACATTGTCTTCATCACTGTCTGCTGTGCTTTATACTGTCTCTATTATTTCACTCTCCGTAGGAATTCCACTGGTAATCAAATCACCAAAACTCCCTCCCGGCCTCCCACCTACCTTTTCCATCTTCAAACCTCCTTCCCAATACATTCCACCGACCCTTCCTTCCCTACACCCGGTCGAACAATACCTCAATTATATCCTTTCCAGAATCTCCCAACCTAACTTTTCCGATCTTATCGACCATACAGATAATCTTACCAGACGTGAAAGGCATGCCATTTCCACACACAAACATCTTGACCATATCATCATCCTCCCTGCCGACAAGGGCACCACCACGGTTGTGATGGATCGCGCCAAATATAACGAGGAAGCCGAGCGCCAACTTTCTGACGAAACCTCTTACCATCACCTTACTTCCAACCCCACAGACCACCACTCCTACCAAATTTCGTCCTATCTTCATTCCTCAGGCAAACAGGAAGGCCTTTCCGATTCCGCCATTGCTCTAATGATCCCCAACAAACCCCGCACACCCACATTCTACCTTCTCCCTAAAATCCAT
The DNA here is from genome assembly GCA_028673005.1 of Tanypteryx hageni. Classification (NCBI taxonomy): domain Eukaryota; kingdom Metazoa; phylum Arthropoda; class Insecta; order Odonata; family Petaluridae; genus Tanypteryx; species Tanypteryx hageni. The sequence continues at coordinate 10,420,468 of CM054120.1, read as the reverse complement.
AAACCCAACATCCCCGGCCGCCCCATTGTTGCCAGCTTTAATTTCCCTACAGAACGCATCTCCGCCTTCGTTGACTCCCACCTACAACCTCTCATTCGTCAATTCCCTTCCTTCATCCAAGACACTAACCACTTTCTCAAACGTCTCAAACACCTCTCCTTTCCTCTCCCACCCAATACCATTTTGGCCACTATCGATGTCTGTTCCCTCTACACAAACATCCCCCACGATGATGGACTCTCTGCCCTTAGTAAACTCCTGGACTCAAGACCACCCGACGCAAGACCTTCCTCCCATTTCTTATTAGACTTGGCAGCAATGGTGCTCAAATTGAACAACTTCTCTTTCGATGGTCGTTACTACCTTCAAATTAGAGGCACTGCGATGGGCACCCAAATGGCGCCTTCATACGCCAATTGCTACCTTGGAGAATGGGAAAGACTCTTCCTCAACGTTCCACTCAGACCACTTTTGTGGCTGAGATACATCGACGATGTCTTCCTCATTTGGACGCATGGACCTGACTCTCTCCTTCCCTTTCTCTCGCGTCTCTCCTCCCATCCTTCACTGTCCTTCACCCACCAATCCTCTACCTCCCACATCACATTCCTGGATGTCGATCTTTACCTTCAAGACAGCCAAATCCGCACCTGTGTTCACATCAAACCCACCAACAGCCTCCAATACCTCCACTTTGATAGCTGCCATCCCCTTCATACCAAAACCTCTATCCCCTATGCTCTTGCTCGTCGAGGATGGAGGCTTTGTTCCGATAGAGCATCCCTTCTTGAGTATTACTCTGTCCTCGAGGATGCTCTTCTCAAACGTGGTTACCCTCCAGTCTTGGTCCGCGAACAGATCCATAGGGCGATGACGCCTACCCACATTGGATCTCATCCTCACACACCCACTATTCCTGCATCTACCCCTCCACTCACTCTTACGACACTTTTCCATCCTGGTATCCACGAAGCTCTCAAAACAATCCTTCATGCTGCCCACCCAATTCTTACCTCTTCCTCCCATCAGTCCCTCTTTATCAACCTTTTTGCCAATCCTCCGCTCCTCTTCTTCCGCCGGCCCCCAAATTTGGGAAATATCTTGTGGAGGAAGGAACTTCCCACTTCTACCACGCTTCTTGCAATAGGTTCCCACCCCTGCGGAAAACCTCGCTGCCTCACTTGCCCTATCCACCTACCATCATCTTCTTTCTCGAGTCGCTCCACCAACATCACCTACCCCATCACCTCCAGAAGCAACTGCACCACCCGTAACGTCATTTACCTCCTTACCTGCACCCTTTGTCCCGCGTTTTACGTAGGCCTCACCAGCAATCCGTTAAACATCCGAATGAACGGTCACCGGAATAGCGTTTCTCTCAGACGCCCCCTCCCAGTTGCATTACACGCTAATACCCACAATGTCCCCTTCAATAGTTGCTACAATGTTAGGATTATTCGCGCTTTACCCTATGACACCCCTGCCCCCCTTCTCCGACACTGGGAACTAGCACATATCCATCTTCTCGACTCTTTCTCTCCGCCTGGCCTCAACCTCCGCTAACCCTATTAGCCCCCTTACAATGTCTCCTTGTTACTTTGTAACTATTCGCACTCTACCTCATCACACTCCCTCTTTATTGGCTATCCACCCCTCCTGCTCCCCACCTCCTCCAATCATCAACCTTCCCACATCACCCTGTCATTCCCCGCCCAGTGTGTCACTTTACGTTACTCTTTCGCTGAAGAAGGGCATAGGCCCGATAAGCTTGCGTGTGTTTTTGTGTTCGTGTGTTTTACGTGTCTCTTCGACGCCCCCAGCAGCCTGCCAGCTTGGTCCTCAACTTGGTGAGTGTCCGCTGGGCTTCCCTCAACACCTTGTTGCCACCCTCATCACTACCTTTTCTTTTCCTTTAGTTAATATATATATATATATATATATATATATATATATATATATATATATATATATATATATATATATGAGTTACTCTATCGCTGAAGAAGGGCATAGGCCCGATCAGCTTGCGTGTTTTTTGTGTTTTTTTGTGTTCGTGTGTTGTACGTGTCTCTTCGACGCCCCCAGCTGCCTGACAACTTTGTCCCCAACTTGGTAAGTGTCCGCTGGGCTTCCTTCAACACCTTGTTGCCACCCTCACCACTACCTTTTCCTTTGCTTAAGTTTATATATAAATATATATATATATATATATATATATATATATATTTATATATTGTTGGGATAAGGAAGCCCAGTGAGTACTCACCAATAAGACGTATTTAAGTTGACATAAAACACACAAAAAAGTACGCAAGTTTTTGGAGATGATCCCTTCGTCAACGAAATAGGAAAACAACTGACACTGGGTGAAGGGTGGAAGGGTAGTGTTGGGGATTGCAGGAGGTGGGGGATTAGCCGAAAGGGAGTGAAATTCTAGCGAAGGTTGAGGCCATGGGGAGAGGAGTTTAGAAGGTGGATGTGAGCACTGACGGAGTTGGGAAGTCGAATGGGGATAACATTGGGTAGCCGAAGCATTATCGGGTAGAGCGCGAATGTCTCTCACTGTAAAGCGATCATTGAATTTCAAGTTGTTTGCCCACATGAACGGCCACGGGCAGCGGTTTTTTAAGAATGACGCTGTTGCGGTGGCCATTCATGCCGATGTTGAGAGGATTGCTAGTGAAGCCAACATAAAAAGCGGTACTTTGGGTGCATCTCAGGAGGTAAATGATATTGCGGGTGGTGCTGTTGGTAGGAGAAGTTATGGGGTAGGTGATGTTAGGGGTTGGAGAAGGAATTGCAAGGGGAGTTTATTGGGCATATGAGACATCGGGGTCTACCGCAGGGGTGAGATCCGGCAGGGTGCAGAGGAGTGGGTGCTGGGGGTTCTTTTTTCCATAAAATGTTTGCCAGATTAGGGGGTCAGTGGAAGGAGAGGATCGGTGGACCAGGAAATGGAACCTGGTGGGGGGAGGTTGTGAAGATAGGGTGGGCGACTTTTAGGATATTCCTCAAAATATCCTGGATGGCGGGGATAAAAGGGTGGTTAAGGTGAGTTGGGGGGTGGAATTGGTGATGGCGTGGGTATTGGGATGGGAGTTAGGGGTGGTGGGTGCGACTGCCCGCCGGATTTGGTCCCGGATCAGATCCGCCGGGTATCCGTGCTGAATAAATGCATGTTCGAGGGTGGAGCAGTACTCGGACGGCAAATCTCTGTCTGAGCAGATTCTCGGCCATCGGCGGGCTAGTGCGTAGGGAATTGAGGTTTTGGTGTGGAGGGGATGGAGGTATTGAAGGCGGTTGGAGGGCTTGAGATGCACGCCGGTGTGGATTCTGTTTTCCCGGATGGAGACATCCAGGAAGATGATGTTGGAGGCAGAGGAATGGTGAGTGAAGGAGGGCATGGGGTGGGAAGAGAGGCGTCGTTGAAGGATTGCAGGGAATCAGGTCCATGCGTCCAGAGAAGAAATATACCTCAGCCATAGGAGTGGTCTGTGGTATACGTCAAGAAAGCGCTCCTCCCATTCACCTACGAAGACATCGGCGTAGGAGGGCGCCATGCAAGTGCCCGTCGAGGTAGTGTTTCCTCGATTTAACGTCCCTTCGATTAAGGTCGATTCGACTTAGCGTCGTTCAAAAATTACTACCCATATTCTAATTTACGTCGTAGATGATTCGACTTAACGTCATCCTGTCTTGGCGGTGAATAAAGGACCAAAAAATGTTGCGTAGATGACTCTCTCTGTTGCGGCGGGTCGCATCGCATTATTTCAGTTGAAAATGTGTTTTGGATTGATTTATTTTTATTAAATTTGCATGGTGATAATTTGTGGGTTTAAATAGAAGTGATAATAAATGGCCTTCTTCTCGAAGTCCCCACAGCAGTCATCAAAATCGTTTATATCGCTATGAAACAATACAAGCTTTGTGAGTTGTGCAGAAAGGAAGATCTGCCGAGTGCTCTATTTATAAACTTGAAATTATTCTGTACATTTAAGATAACTTGAGTTTAACGCCCCCTTATTTTATTGCAGTTATATTCAGTATTTTCAATCCAGTCAATCCGTAGCTTGATATAGCGACTTTAGGTTCGATCTAGCGCCTAAAATAATAATATAGCGACCATTTACAACATTAGCAAATCGATTTAACAATCTAGCTAATTCTAGAAATCGACTAAAATTACGGCATCTGCGTTCATATTAAACACAAAAAAGAAAATTGAATAACGAAAATGAATACAACGTAAATAAACAATATTTTTTCGATTGTCTCTTCCTTTTTATTTTGTTTTCTTTTTGGAATTATATATAAATATTTCTGCTATTAATCCCCAATCATCCGCATATTTAATGGTGGTTATACTTTCACCTCCTATTTTAAATCCTTTCTCTTCCATCAACGCTTCTTCTGTTATTGTTTCTGCATAAATATTAAAGATCGCTGGTAAAATAGGACATCCCTGCCTCACTCCCCTCCCTATTGAAGTACTTTCTGTTTCTTCTCCTTCAACCCTGGCTCTAATCTTTTGATCTAAGTAAAGGTTTTTAAGGAATCTTTTATCTTTCCAATCTATCCCTACTTTAAATAAATTATCCAACATGTTATCCCATTTCACTCGGTCAAACACTTTCTCCCAATCTACAAAATAAAAGTACACATCTTTATTGACTTCTAGCGCTCTTTCTATCTTCATTCTCATATATCCTATAGCATCTCTTGTCCTTCCTCTCCTGAAACCAAACTGATTATCTTGCAGCTCCTTTTTTATTTTACCTTCAATTATTTTGGTTATTATTATGGCTAGAACTTTCAGTGTAATTAAACTAAAAGTTCTGTAATCCTTACAACTTTTTGCATTTTTCTTTTTTGCCGTGATACCATAGCAATATCTCAAAAATCTTCAGGCCATATGCCAGTATCATATACATGGTTGAAGAATTTTGTGAGTTTCTTAACTGCTTTCAACCCCAAAACCTTAAGAACGTCACCTGGTATATCATCACTCCCACAGCCATCCTTCTTTTTATGTGATCAATTGCTCTTTTAACTTCAGACTCAAGAATACTTGGTCCTAGCTGGTCTTTTTCCACATCCTCTTTTTCATCTAATTCAATATTTTAGGGTTTGTCTTCTATGGCATGCAGCACCTAAATGTTCTTTCCAGACACTCTTTACATCATCTGGCTCCAAAACTATTTTACCACTTTTGTTCATAGTTCCTTTGCATCCTATCTTTCTTGCCTTTTTCTTGAATAGTTCCATTGCTTGTCTATACATGAGGTCTGTTCTACAAATTCCCTCACACTCGACAATTTCCTCGCACTTCTTATATCTCCACTGTTCTCTGGCTTTATCTGTTTCCCTTCTTAAAGAATTATTTATCTCCTTGTACTTTCTTTGGCCTTCTTCAGTGTTTATGTTCTTCCACTTTCTCCTCTCTTCCATTTTTAACATCATGGCTGCTGTGACCCAGGATTTATTGTTTCCTTCACCCGTTAACTTTTCTATCTTCTTTTCCATAACATCTTTAATGTTGCTATGGATGTATCTCCACTCCTCATCTACATTGTCCCTATTTTCTTCAACTATCTCCCCCAACCTTTCCTCCAGCTCAGTCATGATAGCCTCCTCGTTCTTAAGGGGATCCTTTAAGTTCCATTTCTTGTTAACTCTTAACACTCTTCAGTCTACATTGTGTATTTGCCACCCAAATGTTGTGGTCGGAATCGATATCTGCCTCTGGTAGTGTTTTCATATTTTTAATGCTATTTCTAAATCTTTCATTGACTAGTATGTAATCTATCTGGTATCAACTCTGGTCTCCTGGACTTCTCCATGTGTAAAGACTCTGCTTGGTGGCGTTTAAATCATATATTAGTTAAAATCAATCTATTTCTACAGCAGTATTCCACAAGTTTCTTTCCTCTTTCATTTCTCTTCCCTAGTCCATATATTCCTGCTATGTTATCTTCCTGTCCCTCTCTGACAACACTGTTCCAGTCTTCCATTACTATGGTGGTGATCCTTCATTTTCCCTCCTCCTCCAATATCTCCGTAATCTGCTCATACATTTCATCTACTTTGTCATCACCAGCATTAGTTGTTGGCATATACACTTGAATTGTAAGCATTTCCACTGGCTCCATCTAAAGTTTTACGGCTATTAATCTATCATTAACTGTCACTACCTTGCTAATTCTTTCAGCTATCTCTTTTCTCATTATAATCCCCACTCCCCTTTCCTTTTTCTCTCCTGAGTAAATAATCTTAAATTCGTCTGAATTTATCTCGCCTTCTCCTTCCCACCGAACTTCACTAAGACCTACTATCTGACTCTTCTCCTTAGACCTTTCCAGCCTGGATGGTCCTACTAGGAGAATTATCTCCCACCGGCATAGCTCTTTAGTTAACATGGTATTTAACTTATGAGTAATTATTAATAAAAATATTTTTGCGTACCTAAATAAATATAACTAAGGATACAAATAAATAGCTAGCTATTGCTTACCTTCATTGTTAGTCATAATTAAACGTCTTGAAAATATAAGTTCATATAATTTATACTGGTTGCACTAAAATATTGATACACACATAGTACATATTTATGCCGTATAAATGACCGTGATAAATGGATGTTAACACCAGGAATACTAGGAAACCACTGAGATATCTATTTCCGGCCACTCTAATTTTTGTTAACGTCTTACCCCGCACATCCATTTTGTCAACAATACAATTATACAACATACCGGTATACACGGCCAGGCCCCTTGAAGAATTGCGGGCCCGGGTACTGTAGACCCCCTCCCCCGCTCTCGTCCGGCCTGCCCCCCTCCTTTAAAGGATTATCGTCTCTAGTTTATTTAGTTACTATTTGGATATTTTTGCCCCTTACATAGTTGCACCTGGAGCAGATGCACCGCTTGACCCGCCCGAGTTACGATACGGTACTGCTCCTTTGCTCCGTTCAGAAGATCATTTCCGGTGTTGCCATAGTAGCTGAAATCGAACGCCCAAACTTTGCAACTAGTGGGTCATTGCGCAATTTGCTTCTCCTATGTCGTCATACCAGGGTATGAAATTCACGTTAATGTCCACTTTCCTCAATACCGACAAATACAAAAACACGATGTATAATTATATTTAAAATAAGAATATGTATAAGGGTTCAATTTTTCTCCTCAAAATTTTCTCTACATTATATCTTTTCCACTCTTTTCTCCAATCAAACACAAGTTGTGTGTTTAACATACGTTTCTTCGTGTTTTAAGGTACCTATGTCAATGATATTGTGTCTTACGCGCTATTTTATGAGTTGTTATAAACTGGAATCCTAATCTTCACCATGAAATTTTTATAGTCATGTTTTCGTTTTCCTCTATCATAATTTCCTTTCCCGTACATTATTGATGGACATTTTTAGCATACTTTCCAGAATGGAAATAGGTTTATAGTTTCTTCGTTGTGTTTGTCTCTCTGTCCCCCGTTATTAACCTTTGAATCAATGGACCAATCTTCATGGCACTTGGTGGAAATCTCTTGCTACTGGCGCCGAGCTCCCAAGGATAGTTTTTTGTTGGGAAAGATCGAATGTCCCTAGTTCGATTCGAGGAACTATCCTTCCCATTACATATACATGGAAATCTGAAATCCATCGTGCAGAGTAATTTTCTCTTTCGCATTAAAATATATTAGAAATGTAATATCGGAGCGAGGTTTGTACTTCACTCTGAGAAAAGGAATGGAAATTTTAATTTTTATCATAGAATGGTGCTTATTCATTGTATTTCTTCGAATTTCCCGTAAATACTGGCGCTTTTGCAGTTGTTGTCACTCTTTACGAGAGTTTTGCCATTGAAACGACTAGGCCCTCCGAGAGACTCAGAGAGATCAGGGCTACTTCCAGATTTTGAGGTCCATCGCCGTATTAAAATTTAAAAAATTCCCATTAGGAAGCTTAACCCACTTTGGTGATCGCGGTTCGCTGAATGGTTACAGCGGGTTACTTTGGGAGTAGGGGGTTCAAGGTTGCACTATATAACACTTTCATAAAATCTCCTTGTCCCTTAAAGAGAAGATATAATCCGAAAAAATGTTTCGCTTACAGTGCTTTCTACCCAGCCAATAATGCAGGTCACATTGAAATGGCCATCTAGGAAAATGAGTGCAAAATGAAAAATTCTGTGCATTACATAATTAAGAGGAGAGAGGGGTATGTAATTGAGGGTTATGCAGGATTATATCGGTTATCAAAAACTGTGGAGGTTGGATGACGTAATATTTGAACGTCCTTCAAGAATAAAGTAAAAATGTCGTATTTTATATTTCTTTTTTGCATGTCCTATTCAACATTAACTGTTGATATTTCGATGGATAAAAATATAAATAAATATATAAATATATATATATATATATATATATATATATATACACTAGTAGTTGGTGCTTGCATTTTGCAAGTATATCATCTCAACATAAAATAACATTCTTTTTTATATTCCATCATTACAAATATTTTTTTAATTCTAAATATTTCACCTCCGGAGCGATTTTCGTTTTTCCCTTAAGAAAAAATAATAGATTAAAACAATCACAAAACTTTGCAATTTTAAGAACTTTATACTTTCTCCATTATGGGGTACAAATGCTACACAATTCTGCCAAATTTTAAAATTGTAGTACTTCTAGAAGAGAAATAATATTTTTCCAATTGTTTAAATTTAAACATTTTTAACGGCCGCCACAATAGATTTATGGAGAGATTCAAATGTTTATTTGTGCAAATGTACTACTTTGTACATAACTTGAAAATCTCAGCATCCTAGCTTATCCCGTAATGTCTAAACAGTTATCTATTTGTTTTAAATATAAGACTTTTTAACTGCCAAACAAATTAAAATATCAAAATTTGTACAATCCCAATTTCGTTTTTTTTTACGAATTCTACTTATTAAAAAAATTTCAACTCCAAAGCACATGTGGAAATACATAAACCTTGAAAATTTGTTTCAACAATTGAGAATTTTTAGCCGCCACATTGTTGCACTATTTCATGATTTTCGTTTTTTCTAGTCGATTTTGCACAAAATCTTACCTAAGAAAAAAATTTTGAATCTCCAGCTCATCTGAAAGTGCCTAAACATCAGTATCCTCCTATATATCATTATATATAGACGTTCCTTACAGTGGAGGAGGAGGATAAAACATACTAGTAGTTGGTGCTTGCAAACTGCAAGCATTTCATCTCACCTTGAAAAAGCATTCATTTTTCAGACAGACATTTCATCATTACAAATAGTTCTTTAATTATAAAGATTTAATTGGGAATTTTCTGCGGCCGCATTGTTGCACTTTTTCAAGATTTTCGTTTTTTCTAGCTGGTTTTGCACAAAATCCTACCTACGAAAAAAATTTAAAATCTCCAGCACATCTGGAAGTGCCTAAACATTAGTATCCTCCTATATGTTATCATTATATATCGATGACTCTCACAGAGGAGGAGGATATAACATACTAGTAGTTGGTGCTTGCATACTGCAAGCATTTCATATCACCTTAAAAAAACATTCATTTTTCAGACAGACATTTCATCATTACAAATATTCTTTCAATTCTAAAGATTTCACCTCCGCAGCGATTTTCTTTTTTCCCACATGTAAAAATAATAGTTTAAAACAATCCCCAAATGTTGCAATTTTAAAAATGTAACACTTTCTTCATTATGGTGTACTGATGCTACACATTTTAGCCAAACTTTAAAGTTGTAGCACTTTTAGATGTAAAATAAAATTTTTCAAATTGTTTAAATTTAAATAATTTTTAACGGCCGCCGCAACTCATATATGGTAAAATCAAAATGTTTATTTGTGCAAATTCAGTACTCTGTAAATAATTTGAAAACTTCAGCTTCCTAGCTCATCCCGTAATACCTAAACAGTTATCTATTTGTATAAAATTTAAGAATTTTTAACTGCCAAACAAATTAAAATATCAAAATTTTTATAATCCCTATTTTGTTTTTCTAATAATTCTACTTATAAAAAAAATTTTCACTCCGTAGCAGATGCGAAAATACATAAGCCTTGAAATTTTGTTTAAACAATTGCGAATTTTTAGCTGCCGCATTGTTGCACTTTTTCATGATTTTCGTTTTTTTTAGTCGGTTTTGCACAAAATCCTAACTAAGAAAAAAATTTCAAATCTCCAGCACATCTGGAAGTGCCTAAACATTAGTATCCTCCTGTTATCTACTATATATCGACGACTCTTACAGAGGAGGAGGATATAACATCATTCTATATAGACGTTCCTTACAGAGGAGGAGGAGGAGGAGGATATAACATATATAACATACTAGTAGTTGGTGCTTGCATACTGCAAGCATTTCATCTCACCTTGAAAAAACATTCATTTTTCAGAAAGACATTTCATCATCATAAATATTTTTTTATTCTAAACATTTCACTACCGCAGCGATTTTCGTTTTTCCCACATGTAAAAATAATAGTTTAAAACAATCCTCAAATTTTGCAATTTTAAAAATTTTACACTATCTTCATTATGGGGTACTAATGCTACATATTTTAGCCAATTTTTAAAGTTGTAGCACTTCTAGAAGTAAATTATTATTTTTTAATTGTTTAAATTTAAATAATTTTTAACGGCCGTTGCAATTCATATATGGTAAAATTGAAATGTTTATTTGTGCAAATACACAACTTTGTAAAAAATGTGAAAATTTCAGCTTCCTAGCTCATCCCGTAGTACCTATTAGTATCTATTTCTTTAAATTTTAAGAATTTTTAAGTGCCAAACAAATTAAAATATCGAAATTTGTATAATCCCTATTTCGTTTTTTTAAGAATTCTACTTATAAAAAAAATTTCAGCTCCGTTTTCGTTTTTTCTAGTCGGTTTTGCACAAAAAAAATCATGAAAAAGTGCAACAATGCGGCCGCTAAAAATTCGCAATTGTTTAAACAAATTTTCAAGGTTTATGTATTTTCGCATGTGCTACGGAGCTGAAATTTTTTTTATAAGTAGAATTCTTAAAAAAAACGAATTAGAGATTATACAAATTTTGATAATTTAATTTGTTTGGCCGTTAAAAATTCTTAAAATTAAAACAAATAGATAACTGCTTAGGTACTGCGGGATGAGCTAGGAAGCGGAAATTTTCAAAATATTTACAGAGTAGTGAAAATTCACAAATAAACATTTCAATTTTACCATATAAAAATTGCGACGGCCGTTAAAAATTATTTAAATTTAAACAATTAGATAAATATTATTTTATTTCTAGAAGTGCTATAACTTTAAAATTTGGCTAAAATGTGTAGCATCAGTACCCTATAATGAAGAAAGTGTAAAATCTTTAAAATTGCAACATTTCGGGATCGTTTAAAACTATTATTTTTACATGTGGGAAAAACAAAAATATCTGCGGAGGTGAAATGTTTAGTATTAAAAGACTATTTGAAATGATGAAATATGAAAAATGAATGTTTTTTTATTTTGAAATGATATGCTTGCAGAATGCCAGCACCAAATACTAGTATGTTATATCCTCCTCCTTTGTAAGAGTCGTCGATATATAATGATAACATATATATAGGAGGATACTAATGTTTAGGCTCTTCCAGATGAGCTGGAGGTTCGAAATTTTTTTCTTAGGTAGGATTTTGTGCAAAATCGACTAGACAAAATGAAAATGTTGAAAAAGTGCAACAATGCGGCCGCAATGAATTTGCAATTGTTTAAACAAATTTTAGGGGTTTATGTATTTCCAAATGTGCTACGAAGTTGAATTTTTTTTTATAAGTAGAATAAAAAAAACGAAATAGGGATTATACAAATTTTGATATTTTGATTTGTATGGCAGTTAAAAATTCTTAAAATTTAAACAAATAGACAACTGTTTAAGAACTACGGGATGAGCTAGGAAGATGAAATTTTCTATTTATTTAAAGAGTAGTAAATTTGCACAAATTAACAGTTAAATTTTACCATATATGAATTGCGGTGCCCGTTAAAATTTATTTAAATTTAAACAATTAGAAAAATTTTATTTTACTTCTAGAAGTGCTACAACTTTAAAATTTGGCTAAAATGTGTAGCATTAGTACCCCATAATGATGAAAGTGTAAAATTTTTAAAATTGCAACATTTGGGGATTGTTTTAAACTATTATTTTTACATGTGGGAAAAACGGAAAGCACTGCAGAGGCGAAATCTTTAGAATTAAAAGAATATTTCTAATGTTGAAATGTCTGTCTGAAAAATGAATGTTTTTTCAAGGTGTGATGAAATGCTTGCAGTATGCAAGCACCAAATACTAGTATGTTATATGTTATCTCCTTCTCCTCCTCTGTAAGAAACGTCTGTATAGAATTATATATATATATATATATATATATATATATATATATATATATATATATATATATATATATATATACAGTCAAACTCGTTTATAACGAGCACGGTTGTAACGAGTTCACGGCTATAGTGAGCAAGATCTCCAAGATCTCCAAGATAAGTTTACGAGCATTTACATACAAATATTTCACGTATATAACGAGCACGCTTCACGGATATATCGAGCAAACTTTGACCACTTCTCACTGTCTCAAACGCGGTGGCGGTCAGCCCCTTAAATCCTCATAGTAACCCAAAATATGTAACCTTGTGTTCTTGAGTACAGCCTCTACACCCTATCCATCGGGGAGGTTAAAGACCGCGGCGTTGTTGTTAAAAAATAATCCCTTCGTCCAAACCAAGAATTCCCAACTTGCAGGTACAGTGGCACTCGCGGAGGTCCTTTGTCCTCTCCTCCCAACCCCCAGTTCTTTTACAGCCAGGAGGTTGTGTTTGGAAGGGGGTAAGGGGCTGAAGGCATGTACAATGGCGCCCACCCCCGTCGCTCAGCCGAATGCACCCAACACCCTTTCCCACGTAAAGATGGGAAATCCCACGTTTAATCCGTCTCCTCATTAACTCTTCCTGGAATTGGTATGCTCACAGTTTGCAAAGAAAGTTCGTAGCGTTGATCAACAAAATCAGTTGAGATTTTGCCCTTGAACGAGTAACATGTCCGTACATAAAAGGAAGTGTTTGTCTATTCGCGAAAAGGTTGATATTATTCGAGAGTTAGAACGTGGTAAAAAAATGTTGAAGTGTGTAAAAAATATAATTTATCATCGTCTACGGTTTCAACCTTATGGAAAAACAAAGAAGCGATTTTATATGCACTAGAGAACAACCTAACAATGAACAAGAAAATGAGGAAGTGCGACTTGGGTAGTGATTAAGGATGCAGCTGTGAGTAAATTTTATATGTACGTATGTTTACTTTAAATTTTCTAGTTTATTCTCATTTTTAGGTTTTTTCATAAATTTACTAAATAACCTTTCTGTTTATATATTCACTTTTACTTCTTATGTCTTATTTCACCATACGCATGCATGCTTTTGCCTTCACGGATATTAAGTTTAACGGCTATAACGAGCAAAACTAAACGGTCCCGTGGCGCTCGTTATGGACGAGTTTGACTGTATATATAAAAGCTAATAAATTATTTGAATATATTTTTTTTTAAGATACGCTTTTCTAGCTTTTGTTTCTGAAAATTTATTAATTATTGATGAAAAATCTAAGTTACGTGCAATGTCATAACTTATGTTAAGCATTGCGAGCCCAACCAATCGCTCTTGTCCCATTGTTGAATGGTGGTAATACTTAATCCGCTTTAGCACGCTGAAAGTGCATTCACACAAAGCCACGGATGCAGACAAACTAAGGAAAATATGCAATGCAATTATGATATTAGGACACACCCCCCCTTTGGCTTACAATCAAATTTAAAGTTCACAGAACATATTCGCTTGAGGAAGATGATTTCTTCACTGAAATCCTTTCAGATTTCCTTTTTGTACAGAATGGAATTAAAATAAAAATTCCTGAACCGTATAATAATCCAGATGAGCACATACATGTCAGTAGGAAATGAAAATGGAAATAAATTAAAATGATACCAGTTTGCTGGATGATGGCCTACAGCAGGGGTCTCAAACTCACGTAGGCCCGCAGGCCACATGAAGGCCCTCCATTGAACCCACGGCCCACATTAAGGCACCGTACCAAGTCTGCAGGCCGCTTACTTTCCAAGTCATCATACCATTTCATATTCTTTGGAATTTTTTATTCTCCCCTTCCACAAGGAAAAATCGTCCCAATCCAATGTTGCGGCCTTAAACCAATTGATAACAGAAATACTATATTCGACGTCAAGGGTTAGGTTCTTCGGACACACAGGAAACAAGCTGGTAGCTAGATGAACATACTTAGTACCACATCTGTTCAGAATCTATATAAATCAGAATGAGCAATAAACTGCTTGCATTTTAAATGTGCTGATGTAATGTACGTACTTCTTAAATTTCTTATATTTATGTGAAATATTTTATAAGATACACGTTTTAGTTTTGGCCGCCAGTGTAAACTAGCTTATTTCGCGAACCACAGAAGTGTATCACGGGGGCCACATGTGGTCTGCGAGTTTGAGAACTTTTGCCTACAGGGACCTGTTGTCGAAAACTTGCCTAAAGGAAAGGAAAAGTACATACACGCGCAGTCGCTGGGAAAATTGTAGAAAAACTCGCTAAGTACTTGTATCATTTTAATTTTTTTCCATTTTCTCTTCTTATTAACGTGTGTGTGCTCATCTAGATTGTTTTACTGCTCAAGAGTATTTATTTTAATTCCAATGTAACTTGAGATTGGTGGAGAAATCAGGTGGAGTGACAGTAATATGGGCTGCTGATTTGGACTCCGCCAGTATCACATTCCATTGCTCACGAGTTTGTTGAATTTCATTGATAAGACATTCAATATTATTCCTCTCAACACCAAGTATAGCATCGCATGCCTCAATTGCTAAATTAGTTTGATGGATCAGTGTAAGTAGTTCCATCCACAAAGTTGATATTAGAATAAATTAAAATTTGGACATATATTTCTGAACAGACTGAAGCTCAGCACGAGCTTGTGCTGTGAGAGCACATTTATAGCCTTTCTCACTGAATTCATATGCTGCTGAATTGGCTTAACAGCAGACCACCTAGTTTTAGAAATAGTGTAACTGGAAGATGTTGCTTTAGAACTTCCCAGCTTTGTCACCTGTTTCTGAAGAAATTGTACATTTGCTGAACAGTTCCATGTTCCATGATTGAGTGCAGTCAACACCTATCAGATTTAATGTGTGATTTCCACAATTGAAGAAAATACAGTTTGAATAATGCTCAGTCAGAATTGCTTGTATACCTTTGTCAGCCATATTTAATAATAATTACTTATTTACTGCAGTGACCCCTGCATGGGGCATTACATTGTCAAGGTCATAGTAAAAACAAAAGGACAGTAGAATGCAATATAGAAAAGTGCACAAACATGACAATACAGTACAAAAGTCACCATTTGTGTAGATTTTTACAATTTTTCAGAGATAAACTTATTGATGCTATAGTAAGCCCCCTTTAACATCATATCCCTGACATTTATTTTAAATATAATTGCAGGCATAGATTTAAAATTAATAGGGAGTGAATTGTACAATTTTTTACTAGAATATTTATAATTTTTTGGCTTGTAGCAAGCCCACAGTATTTCATATCAATATTTTTACAATATCTAGTTTCATATTTGTGAATATCACCACGTAAAACATTTTTGAAGCCAGAGTGAACATAACAGTTAGCTTCCAAGATATAGACACAGGGTAATGTTAAGATATTGCTACATCTAAAAACATCTCTACAATGCTCTCTTGGTTTGAGTTTATGTATAGTTCTTATTGCCTTTTTCTGCATAATAAATATGTTTACTAGCACTTGATGCTCCCCATAATAGAATACCGTATGACATAACACTATGAAATAAAGTTAAATAGGCACATCTGAGGATATCATAGGATACTTCAGTCCTTAATCTTATTAAAAGATACATTAATTTTGCCAATTTATTTTCTAAATATTCAATGTGCTTCTTCCAAGTTAGACCAGGGTCCAAAACTATGCCTAGCAATTTGCCTGTTTCATTTCTGTTTGAGAAACTTTTAGATGGGTTAAAATGTATATGTTGGTTTTTGGTAGCATTCAGGCTTAATTTATTGCAGGCAAACCATTCCTCCAATTTCTCCATGGATTTTTTATTTTCCTTTTGTTTTCCTTAGGATTTGAGTTTTTGACAAAAAAACTAGTATCATCAGCAAATTAGAGGGTATATGACATAATATTTCCTGGGCAGTCATTAACATATAGTATAAAAAGAAGCGGTCCGAGTATTGAGCCGTGAGGTACACCATGGATATGATTAAAGTTTTCAGATTTTACATTTTTAGTCACCACAACATGAAGTCTATTGCTTAGAAAAGATTTGATTAAATCATGAATTTTGTCTCTGAAACCATAATGATTTAATTTGGCAAGAAGAATCTCATGTGATAAGCAGTCAAAAGCTTTTGTGAGGTCACATAGAAAGCCTTCTATATTATGATTCTCCTCAAAGCCATTTACTATCAAGATAGGGCTTATTGCTATTGGTCGGTAATTTGCAGGATCATTTATTGGACCCTTTTTATAGATAGGCAGCACTTTTGTTTTTTTCAAAGCAGGTGGATAGATACCTGTCATAAAAGAGTTATTGATTAGTTTATTTAAGGGTTTATTTAGAAATTCCCTAGCATGCTTTACAACTTTAGAGTTTATCCCATAAATATTCTAATTACTTAGCTTTAGAATAATTGTATTTACTTCTTCTTCCGTTACTGGACGGAGAAAAAAAGATTTGCCAAAATTTCTAGCATTATTGCGATTTATGTAGCTTAGTTTATCATTTTTAAGATAGGAGGCAACATCATTTGTATTTTGAGTAAGATTTTTATGTATATTTGTAGCAGATAATTCCCAATGCTTAGCAAAAACCTGTGGTGACAAGGAATTTTGCTTGGATTTTATACTTTTTATAGAGTTTATAATAGACCAACTTTGCTTAGACATATTATTGGCTGTAAGTATCAACCTGTCATTAAATTCTAGTTTATCTTTATTTATTGCTAATTTATATTCTTTCTTAAGTTTCCGCAATGATGTGTGTGCTTTGGCAGTTATGTTCAGATATTTGCCTCGAAATATTTAAAATATTTTCTTTCTTTAATTTTAAATTTTCTGTATACCAGGGTAGCCTTTTCTTTTTGTTTGATATTTTTAGTAGCCTTATAGGGAAAAAAGAACTCAAAGCTACCCATAAAAATATTCCAAAATTTCATGAAATAACGTTCCGAATCCTCACAATCCTCATGGATTTCATTCCAATTTAACGTACTCAAGTGCTTACAAAACTTATTTATGTTACTCATATTTAAGTCCCTACACATCCTGATGGGGGTTTTTACTTCCCAAGTTTCCTTTGTATAGTTGAAAATAATGGGGTAATGGTCAGACAGTTCAGAGATTATTACATGAGCAGTAGAATTTACAATATTTGTAATAACATTGTCTATTCAACTGTTACTGGTTGGCCTTGTGGTTTTCTTGATGAGAAATTTGCAACCAAACATACTTAAGAGTAACAAAAGATCCCTAATATAACCACTTCTCTCATTCAAAAAATCAATATTAAAATCACCTATTACACAATACTTATCACCCGTTTTCACAAAAAATTCAAGGACTTTGTACATATTATCCATAAAAATATCTAATTTGCCATTTGGAGGTCTATAATAACACACAATATAGAAATTTTTTAATTTTATACCAGCCAATTCAAAATGACCTTCATGAGCTAGACTCTTTAGTGCACCAATTGGTTTCCATTTTATACAGTTCTTTGCATAAATGATAACACTGCCATGCGTCTTTTTAGTTCTGCTCTAAAAACCTGCAATACTGTAATCTAGGATGTTATAATATTGTTCTTCATTTATTTTCAACCAAGTTTCAGAGAAGCATACTATCTCAGGGTACTTTTCACTCGACAGAAGAACACTAACCTCATTTACTTTATTTCTTATTGACTGAACATTTGCATGCATTATTATAATTGACTGGCTTTGTTTCGTTTAAAGGCATATTTTTGAAGGTTTACCACCATGTTTATTACATTTTACATTTGTCATAGTACCTTCGTTATCTAGTAATGACAGAGATTTAGGCATGGTTATTCCCGACTGCAACCATGTTACTCTTTTTTCAGGTTGTACTGTAAGTGCTTTAGTTTCACTGGCGAAGGGGACTGGGTTTTGAATAGATTCACCGAGACTATCCACATCAGTATTTGTTTGCTTGGGATTTCTTTGTTGATTCCACCTAATAAAGGAAAATCTTTTAACCCACGCACCTGAAGGCCAATTTACGCTATTGTTTAATTCCTTTAATAAGTAGTAGTCCGCACCGATTTTAAATGAAGCACTGTATTTATTATACGTTTCAAGTTTTTCGCAAGTGAAATTTTCATTATTGTACTTCTTTGAGAGAAAAAGCAAAAGTTTTTCAGAGGTCACGTCCACCTTAATTCTTCCCAAAAATATCCACGCTCGTTTTTTAATAGCAAAACTATCAATTTCGCTGTTTGTACCAAAACAGCGCTATCTCGTCTCTTACCTCGTGTTGCATTTTCTGATTTACTTTCGTTTTTGGCAATATTTTGTGGTTTCCTTTTTGGTCGGACAGTGGTGAAACTCTCATCGTCAGTATGAAGTTCCTTTTCCTCTTTTTCCACGGAATCGGGGATGCGCTCTTTCATCACTACAGCAGCAATGGTGTTTGCAGCCTTAACAGGTTTTGAGGGAAGATGTACACGTTCACTTTTTGGGATGACTTCACACTTCTCACGCACTACCTGGCTGTAATTTTTATTTTCCTTTGCTCCAGCCTCTTTCTGTTTTTCAATACTGGCCATTTTTTTCTCCAAAATAGCCATGCTCTCCCGTAGCACTTCTATAGCTAAGGATTCACTAGTATTGCATATGCCGTCATCACTCTGTTGTTGCGTATCACACCGGCAGGTATTACACATCCACAGAATCGCACTATTACCTTTTATCACTTTAACTTCATTATCAGTTAGTCCTACACACTTTATGTGAAATAAATGCGAGCTCTTTCCATTGCAAGCAATGCTTAAATTAATATTTACGTCAATATTGCATGAGCGACATCGAGGCTCATCGTCTCCGTCCGCCATATTGGATATTGGATATTTGATACATTGTTATAGGTTTGGCCAATGCATGCTTAAAATCTAACTTTAAACACTTCTTTGGGAGGATATTATATGGCAGAGAGCTGCTTAACGACAAGCGGCACATTTATTGAAGCCTCCTTCCTCACCTTCCACCTCCTATGTTTCATGAAGGAAGATGGTAGATAAACAACAGAGCACGTTTCCCATCATAAATGGAGAGAATAACCGCAAGGAAAATCGGAGGTGGTTAGGCTAGCATGCCTTTGTTTTGAGGCAATGCCCTAGGAGTGGGCTTCATGGGCGGCAAATATGACTGTGGAAAAAGAGAATATTTGAGCGAGGGGAAGTTCCGTCTTCAGCTTTTCGGAAAGGAAGAGGAACATAAGGTTTTAGGCTGAACTCGACATTTGGTGAGGCTCTCTTTTCGACGAGGTCCCCAGATTACGCATTATGCGCCTGTGCAAAAATCCGCCCCTGAACAAGTGCCAAAATTTGAGGCCCCCTCGAGCTTGAGGCCCGGGCCAAATGGCCCTCCTGCCCCCCTCCTAGGGCCTGGCATCGACTACTGTTGAACTTGGATAGTCTAGTACATACAGCCGTTATTTTTGCCACACAAATACACGTGATCAATTTAGTTTTTCGTTCGAATGAATTTGTATTATTTTATAACGTTAAATTATGAAATTTGGAAACACAAAGAGCAACTTTTCGCGGTGATTTTAAAGCTATTAAAGCCAATTTAAGTATTAAATAAATAATTCGAAAATGAAAAATATCTGGGCACCATTTTTATCTCAAAATAATTTATAAGGAAAAAGAACTTAAGAAACAAAAAAAATACTTTACCTAAATTTTCTAAGAAGTTAAATCGTGCAAACCATAGCAACATATCTAAGTCTCATTGCTAGATCACTTGGACCAATCAACAATTTTTTGATTAGTTTGAAAAGTGATGAAAAGTTTGCAAGTTTTTTATTAGTTGGTAAAACTATCTCTGATGAATTTAATATTCCTAATGATTTTGAAGAAGAAGGTAAAATATGAATACGAAGATGAAAACGAGTTTTTGCTGAAAACATACTAAGTGTAACTAAACCAAATGACAATCCTAGACTCGAATTTATCCCCCCAGCGACGGGCTAGATTTAAATACCACTCTATCATACTGCCGGCGGGTATTTACTCGAAATGGCCGATTTTTATGTAATTCATTATAAACATTTGTAAAGTTTTACCTAATAATCGGATTTACGAGAAAGTTTCGGGATATCCACGCCATAGTACATTTTAAATAGCTTATTTTTGCATAATTCTATTTCAATAAGTTTGTGTTATCACATGAAGAAGAAATAACAGTTTATACTACACAAATGTTTAATTCTTAATCACTGCTTTTATTGTTAGAATAGTTTCCATGCGCTTCAACTCCGTTCAAATAACGCTTCATTCTCCTCGCAACGCAATCGTTATCTCTTCCAAACACAGACGTTGTGCCACTCGACAACTGCTGACGAATAAAATCGCATGGATACAAATTAAGGGAACGAGAGTGAATTTTGTCTAGCTGGCCACTATTCCCCTTCTTCTCACGGTGCCTAGCGATCTTCAACACTACTAATATTCCTATTAATTGAGAACACTCGCCCTGTGTTCTGTATCTTTGACCGTATTCTTTCTGAAAACGTGATTTTCTGAAAATAATTTTCGAATTATTTCCTTCCATTAAGAAGGAGATATTTTCTGAAAGTGATTTAGAGACACAAATAAATTTTTAGTAACTGATGGAGATTAAAGGTGAAGAAATACAGCAAATCATTTTTACTCGCGTCAACCAGCGGAGCAGACGCCGTCACAGCAGACGGAAATTAGTTTTACGTAAATAAAACGTTTAGAAAAAATATTGTATTTAACGTCATCTCAAGTTAAAAACCTTTCTATATAATAATGTGAAAGTCAATCGAAAAAAAATTAAAAACCTGTTACAATATAACAAATTAAAAGCAGCGCGGCATGCTTCCGAACCATGCACAGTGGTCGACTTTGAGGAGTTAGAGAACTTGTTTATAATATTTTGGTTGAAAATTTTTTTGATATAATTGAAGAAAGGTTAAGTTTATTTAATAATGTGAAAAAATTTTAATGTTTTGTTCAAAATTATCAACTTGAAACATATGAATTCTAATGGACTTCTTGAAATTGGTAAAAATTTAGAAAAAACATATACATATGAAGAAAAAAAGGATATTTGTGGTATTAGTTTGTGTTCAGCACTTAAATTTCTGTCACATAGAATACAAAAAAATTCAACTCCAGGGAATGTGTTATAATATATTTGTGAAAACCAAATCAATGAAAAATTTCCAAATATCTGTATTATTTTAAGAATTATATTAACTTTGCCTGTTACTGTGGCAAGTGGTGAAAGGTCATTTTCAAAACTAAAGTTGATAAAAACAAATTTGTGCTCCACAATGGGACATAAAAGGCTATACGACCTTTCAATAATTATTATAGAGTATGAAACAGCAAGAGAAATTAATATAGACAAATTAAGAGAAAATTTTGCCAGGTTAAAAACTTGAAATATATATATATATCATCATCATAGGTAGTCTGTCCGTAGACAGGTCCGTGATTATTCGTGGTTAAACCTGGTTCTCCATATACTCCTATTTTCCGCTGTCCTCTTCATATCTTGATAACTCTCTTTCCCTTTCAAATCGTCTATCAGCTGAAACCTTTTCCTACCTCTTTCCCTTTTCCCATCTAGTTTTCCTTCTAACACATCTTTAATCATACTCTCTCTCCTCATGTAATGTCCAACCCAGTTAGCCTTCCTCTTTCTGATAGTCTGTATAATCATTCGCTTCTCTCCTATTCTTCGTAGCACTTCATCGTTTTTCATCCTATCTGTCCATTTTATCTTCAGAATTCTCCTCCAAGTCCACATTTCAAAGCTTTCCAAGTATTTGATGTCATTTTTCCTTAGCGTCCATGTTTCTGCCCCATACAATGCTATACTCCATACGTAGCATTTTATCAACTTCTTGCGGATATCTTCCCTTATATTCCCTGTAAGTAGTTGTTTCTTTCTCCTGAAAGCCGCTTTTGCTTTTCCTATTCTAGTTTTGATCTCATCCGTACATTTTGCCTCTCGTGTTATGATACTTCCAAGGTATTTATATTCTGAAACTCGTTCTAATGGCTTTCCCCCAATAGTTATGTTCAGATTCTCTTCTTTACCCGATATTCGAATGACCTTGGATTTTTCTGTATTTATTTCCATACCGTATTTTCTACCTGTTATCACTAGTCTATTTATCATTTTTTGTAGCTCCTCTTCCTTTCTTGCTAGAAGTACTTGATCATCTGCGTATTTTACTGTTCTTATAATTCTTCCTCCAATTTTGAAATCCCCTGTGCCTTCTAAAGCTTCTTGCATTAGACTTTCTCCATATATATTGAATAGGGTTGGCGATAGGCAGCAGCCTTGTCTTACTCCTCTACCGATATTTATTCCGCAGGTGTCCACATTCTCAAACCTGACCTTTACAACTTGATTCTCATATAGATTCCTAATCAATCTCCTGTCTTTCCAGTCTACACCTATATCCTTTAATATCTTCATCAACTTTACCCAATTTACTCTATCAAAGGCCTTCTGCCAGTCTACGAAACATGCGCAGATATCTTGACTGTATTCTATTGCCCTTTCTGATATGATTCTAACTACTCCTATAGCATCTCTAGTTCCTCGTCCTTTTCTGAAACCGAATTGATCTTCCCCTATTATTTCTTCTGCCTTTTTCTCCAGCCTTTTATTAAGAATCCTCGTGATGATCTTCGATGTGTGTGACAGAAGGCTTATAGTTCTGTAATCTTTACACTGCATTGCCTTTGGCTTCTTCTTTAGAGGGATCATTGTTACTTCTAGGAAATCCTGAGGCCATTCTCCCGTGTCGTAAATCTTATTAATTAATTTCGTGATCGCTTTTAGTCCTTCTGATCCTATGACTTTAAGTATCTCAGCCGGTATTCCATCGCTGCCCGTGGCTTTCCCCTTCTTTAGTTCCACTATCGCCTTTTCTACTTCGCTCTCCATAATACTTGGTCCTAAGTTGTCTTCTTCAATGTTTTCCTCATTTTCCAGTTCTATTTTTGCCGCTCCTGCCTGTTTGCTGTATAATTCCTTAATGTATTCTTCCCATACCTGTGCTACATCCTTTGTTTCTGAGACTATCTTCCCATCCGTATTCATAATTCCTTTACCACAAATTCCATTAGACTTCTTATCTTCTAATTCCAGTGCCCTAGCGTACATCATATCGTACCGTCCTAACTTCTCCATTTGTTCTATTTCATCACATTTTCCTTTTATCCAGTTTTCTCTAGCTTTATCTGTTACCCTTCTCAACTCATTGTTTATACGCCTATAGTTGGCTCTACCTTCTTCACTGTTAACGTTTTTCCATTTTCGTCTCTCATCCATTTTCTCCAGCATTTCCTTCGTGATCCATGGTTTTCTGATTTTCTTCTCTTGTTTTCCAATCTCTTTATCCAAGGTATCCTTGATACTGGTTTTAATTTCATCCCATTCTATATCAACGGTCTTCGGTTTGTTTTCCAACTTCCTTAGGTTATCTTCCAACTTCATGCTGACTACATCCTGCCTTTCTTTCAGTTTTTCTAGGTCCCAGGTCTGTCTTTCTCTTCTCGTTTTTCTTATTTGTTTGAGCTTTGTACTCACGTCAACTATTAGAAGGCTGTGATCTGAATCAATGTCCGCTCCTTGCAATGCCTTGGCATTCTTTATGCTGTTCCTGAATCTTTGTTTTACAAGGATGTAATCTATTTGGCATCTCATTCTATCTCCTGGGCTTTTCCATGTGTATAACCTTCGTTTATGGTTTTTGAACCATGTATTAGTCACTACAAGGTCATTATTGATGCAGAATTCTACGAGTTTCTCCCCTCCTCGATTTCTCTTTCCAAGTCCGTATTGCCCGACAACATTTTCTTCCTGTCCTTCTCCGACTATGCTGTTCCAATCTCCCATTATTATGCAGTTTACCTTTCCTCTTCCGTCTTCTTCGTAAATTTCATTAATTTGCTCATAGATCTCATCTATTTCTTCATCGTCATGAGCTGACGTTGGCATATATACCTGGATTATCAGCATGTCCACTGGGACTGCTTTTAGCTTTATTGCCATCAGTCTATCGTTCGTTGCTATTATCTTTGTCACGCTTTTCATCATATCATTCCTAAGTACCAGAGCTACTCCCCTTTCCCCACTATTTCTTCCAGAATAAACTACCGTGAATTCTTCCGAGTCGAACTGTCCTTCTCCCTCCCATCTAGTTTCGCTTAGCCCTATAATGTCAACTCTATTTCTTCTCATTTCTTCTTTCAAGTTCTCTAGCTTTCCTGCCTTTCTCATAGTTCTTACGTTCCAAGTCCCTATTCGTAATTTACTTTCGACAAATGTTTTCCTCAAGGCAGTCCCCGCCCGGAGATCCGATTGGGGGACTATTTTACCTCCGGATTGTTTTACCTCGAGAGAACTCATATTGTCCAACCATATAATCTTTACTAGGGATTGTAATGTGGTAGTTTCCCTCTTGCTTTCCACATCGCAGTACTGTAGCCGTTCAAATCGTCCTGATCACGCCTACAGCTGTATTGGATATAGACCCAACCAACATCATTTGTTTTCGGCTCTATACCATACTGACAGTACTGCTGCCTACTGCCAGGCACTGATGATAGTTTTTTTTTTTTTATAAATAAAACCTCCATTCGAGGGGTTTGAACCCCCGAACTTTGCAATAGAAAGCCGACACGCTAACCACTACACCACCAGTGCGTTTTATATATATATATATGTCACGGTAAATGTGCGTAGTCCGGTAAATGTGTATATTTCTCGGTTAATGTGCACATTTACCACCAACTTCGGTAAATGTAAGTATAACATACTTTTACCGATTGGATTGGGAAAATGTACACCTTACCTGGAGACACTGGTAAATGTGGATTAACGCCGCAACACAGGGCACAACTTGGCGGTGTCGCGAGCATCTGTTGCAGTTTAGAAGTACGGTAAATGTGCTTTGACGGTAAATGTGTAAGTTTGCTGGTAAATGTGCACAACTAACTAAACTAAATTTGAACATGAAGGCAAAGTTTACTCGGCCCCACCGGGTTGGGTAGGTAAGTCGAAGTGTTTTTGGTCCATCCTCACGTTCACTGCATTTCCCCCTCGGGTTTGGAATCGTTCATCTTAATATATACCAGTGGAGCCGAACCATCCATGATTTTTGTTTTAAATTAACGTAATTATTAATGTGTAGTATTTCTTATTCTTACTTATTTCCACATTTACCAAGGCACATCGGTAAAAGTACACATTTACCGGCAAATGTACGGATAATACGTATTTCTGGAAACTTAACCCTCGAGTACTCACGTATGGGTCGAATCGACCCGAACCAACTTTAAATGCTCATATCTTTTTACTTAGATATGTGTCTAGTTTCATTCTTCTAATAGCTGAGTTTGATGATGCTTTAAACCTTTAAATAACTTGGAAAGGACACGCTAGGCTCAATAGAAATTAGCCCATTAACTGGAAAATATCAACCTGGCAACACCAGGGAAAGCCTGGGAACCTCCCATAGACCGCCCAATACAATCCAGAACAAGGTAAAACAACATCTTTTCTTAAACCAATGTTTACTGTTATATTTGTTTTTTCTTGAGCCCAATATTGGTTTGAAAGAAATATTTCCAAATAAATTCTTTATGGGTTATTTAAAATTAAGTAATCTGTTTGTTATTTTGTATTGAGATATTTTTTAGGGTTACAAATAATTTTAAAAAATATTCTGGCCTTCTAATCATTCTTTCTTAAGCTTTAAAATACATGGGTTGATTCGACCCAGCGCGAGTACTCACGTCACAATTTATAGCGCGAGTACTCGAGGATTAAACTTACCGAACTTGGTGGTAAATGTGCACATTTACCGGGAAATGCACACATTTCCTGATTACATACCTTTACCGTAACACACACGCACTCATAACTTTTGCAATTTATTTTGGTAAGCATATTTAAGAAGCAAATGGTATGCGATACATTGCTGAAGCATTCAACTAGGTAAATTTTCCGTGGAAATAAATGTATTTTATTAGTTCCTTGAAATGTTATTTTTTGAAAATTGCGCTCAAAAAAAGGAGGCGAGAAATATGGAAGCGTTTGTTTTGTTAATGGCGGTTGTTTATTATTTCATATGTGGACTTTCCGTCTCATTTCGATAGTACGCGTAAGTAAATCAACATTTTGATGTTATTATTTGTATTTCTTTATGTTGCATGTTGTAAATGTGGCGATAATGCACCCTCTGATTTTAGACTTTTCATTATAGTCCACCTGTATGTATTCTTAAGATCTTTTTAGTGATTTAGGAATTGTTTAACGTTTATGAGAGTATGGAAGGGATCATAGACAAATTATAATCATAAAATTATTCCTTATCTAGAAAATTATCAATTTAAAAACACAAGGAAGAAATTTTCTTTTGCAAATAAAAATTCTTTCTCAATTTTTACGATATTGGCCGAAACGAGTTCTCATTAATTACCTTTGACTCGAGGTGGTTTCCTTTTCTGTTGAGAAATATGGAAGGGGAGTGGGACATAATCAACTTGACAAATATTTTGTTATAATTCAGGCAATATTTTTTTCATTAAAGTATACCATGGTATCATTTGGTGTAAGAAAAGTATTGATCTTAATGATTATATTTTACTGTATTGTACTTATCCAATCTCCAAACACTATTCAGGTATTTTATTCGAAAGTAAAGATATGTATATTGCCTTACAATTTTTCCGAGAAACAAAATGTTACTCTCAGTAAACGCCATTTTCAGCACATCGTAGGTAATCATCTCTTAACCAAGTTATCTTAAATATTTTTACGTTTATTGTATTAATATTTGAAATCCACGGTAGAATATATATCTCTATTTTGTAGTTTATGCATCAAGGTATATTTTTCCATCCAACTGCTTCCATTGAATAAAATATCATATGATTATTATTTGTTTATGTTGTATGTATCCTTTTATTCCTAGTCTATTCAATTATATAAATTTTATAAGTTGTAGGCGATTTAAAATTTCTAAATTGAGGAGAAACAGTGATCACTGTCAATTTTTTATTTAAATAAGGTTAAACCCTGTCGTTAAAAGGCTTTGTCAGAAACACAGAATCAAAAAGATACAATTAACTTACTGTTTTATCTTCCAGTAGTGTTGAGATGTAATTATAAAACAACATTCCCCAGACATATTTAATATTCATGTATGACAAACTAAGGTACAATGTATCTTCGGTTTAACATTGTTTCAATTATCGTTTTTCAAAAATTACTACCCTTATTTGAATTGATGTCGTGGATGATTTGAGTTAACATCGTCCTGGCATGTCACAGCACTGCAATAGCGCATGAAAAAATACTGCATAGATGACTCACATGCACATCTGTTGTACAAAGCTTCTCCAGTTGTGGTAGATCACCTTATTTGAGTGGGAACAGTGTTTTGGATTGACGTATTTTTATAATATTTTCATTATTTGCATGGTGATATTTTGTAGCAGTGAGTCCAAAGAGTGGTAGATATAGCCTCCTTCTCGATGACCTCCCAGCATTCATTCAAGTTATTTTAATGCCCTTTAATAGAAACCTTATAAGCTTTGTGAGTTGTCCAGAAAGGAAGATCTGCTGAGTGCCCTATTTATAAAATTAAAATTATTCTGTACTATTAGGATAACTTGAGTTTAAAATTTCCTGATTTACTTTTTGTTTGTATCAGCTGTGGGTTGATTATGGAGTTGTTATCCTTCTTTGGGCTAATGATACTTGCATTTCAGTAAAAACAATGAAATGAACGTTTTATTTGCCTCTTTTATGGTAGATTTTCACTAATGATACAGTAACTGCTCCATGAAATAATTTGTTTGTTGCATTTCTAGCAATCTCAACTTGTGTTCACAGAAGTATTTGTGGCTCTCTGTAAACTTCTAGTAAAAACTCATCATTCTCTTTTGTTTGTAATACTACATTTCGCCGAATTGGTATTACTTAGTTCCTTTTTCTTGTCACTAGAGGTACTACACCACCTTTTTGAAATTCCCGTGCTTGCAGTTCGCGAATTTGGACTTCGCGAGAAAATGTTTTATGATCATTATTTTTGTTTCGCGCATATTACTTGCATTTCGCGTCATACGTTTACAATGCCAACAAGCGTGAACTTCCTCTACTTTTTTGTTTCTAAGTTAATTTTAAACTTTAACACACTAGAAAGGACATTATTATTATATTAGATTTATAATGCCTGTTATTAGCAGTTTTCAAAATAAACAAACGTGATAACCATCGATTAATTCTTTTGTAGCTTAGTTTAAACTTCACTGCCAACGGCGCCATTTCCGATAACAATCGAAGTTTCTGGCATCTAGCGGCAAAATTAGAAATTATTGGCTAATAGAATGCGCGATTAGTTTTTCGCAACTTTTACGAGTGTGTCATTGGAAATATTTGTTCTTGGCTTGATTTTGACCGAAATATTATTTTTGTATTTTGAGTGTAATTGAAGGAACTGTTGATTTGTTAGGTTTTCATTGTTTATTACGAATTTTTAATGTAAATCTAAGAATTGCTATCATCTTGTAACGTAAGATTTTCTGCTATGTATGTTGAACACGATTACCGAAAGAAATGTAACTTTCTTACGCTAGGTTTTGGTTTTCTGTTATGCATTTCTAACGTAATTAGTAAAAGAAATGTAACCACTTTTTAATGTTAGTGTTTTTTTTTGGTGGCTTGGGAATGTTTGTTGCAGAATCCAGGAAAACTTTCGTGCATGACGTACTCAACATTCCATGTCAGTAGTTCAATTTAAATTAAATCATTTCCGTAGAATAGAAAATCACATGCGAAATTGTGTTAGAGATAAACTGTACAAGTACGGAAAGAAGTGTAATCGCTTTGTTATGCTGGGTTTTTATTTGCTATTATGCGTTTTGAAGGTAATTAAAAGTTTTTTTCAATTTATAATGCTAGGTTTTCATTTGCGGTTATGTTTTCTTTTATTTTATGTCAAACAGCATTATTTATGATAAAATTTAATTTTTTATGTTGGATGGGAACCCACCACTCTTAATACTATGATGTCTTATTGCAAAATAGGTCTTGCACTTGGCGAATTTGCATTTCCCGTCAGTTTCCGGAACCAATTATTCGCGAAGTTAAAAATGGTGATGTATTGTGAAATGTAACCTCTACCGTTTGGGCTCCTTATTATGAAGTCATGTCGTACTATTTGTTTATTTTATGTCATTTCTATGTTAATGTGCGGTTTTATTGATTTACTTATGTTCTGATACCATTCATATCATACTTGGCACTATAAAGCTCCATAAAAGACAGTATTTAACATCTTTATGTGTTTCAAGAGGTTTTGACCCTGAGTATATGGAACCGATTATATTCTATAACATGGGTTCTTAGGAGAAGTATTGATTCATTTAATGTTGTTTTGTTCCATGTCACTCTTTTCAGGAACGAATTAACAATGTTAATGAAGGAGGCACACTACTTGATCCTTATGATTTCCTTTGAGCCACCTATCTTATGTGGCACAAAATATCCCTTTCCAGTTTTTCATGTATCTTTTTGGTGTTTGAAATTTATAATTATTAAAACTTTAGTTTTTGTGTTTGCATTATTCTGGATTCATTTTCTTGTATTATAATTTTCATTGAAATGCTTTTCGTATTATTTTGTAATTGTTATCTTATTATGAAAATTGGGATTTATTTATGACGTTTGTGGTTTTTACATTATTGCCAAAGACATTTAGATGCTCTCCAGTTCCAACTATAGAACACATAACGTAATGTCTGCCACGAGAAAAGCAGGGTTTCTGCAACTCCTTATGGCCCTGCTCCTCCTCCCCAGGAATAGAGAATTTCCATACATTTGTTCTGAACATTAAAATTTGACATTAATTTTAAAAGTGAAAATCTATCAGGATCAATGAACTACAATGCTGCACTCAATAAGCCGTCATAAGTACATTTTAATCATCTCAATTGTTCTGCATGCATCTCAGGCTATCTTTGTTTAGTCTAGTGCTGCTGTGTTCCTTCATTTCATGTTTTTCTCATTTTTTTTCATTTTTCCTCAGAATTTATCAGGTTAAATTAAGGGCATCTATTTCATCCATTATAATAATGCAAGAAGTTCAGATATTGCTAACATCAGATGTTATGAAGATAGTTTCTATAGACAATAATTATGAAACTATGTTTTCCTTTTCCTAGTTCTTACATGATCTGTGAAGCACCAATTAGAGAATTTATTCGGAGAATTTGCTGCAAAAAATAAATGTGAGAGCACATTACATGACACATTACAACCAACTTTTAGTTTCAGAGACATAAATTGCTAAACATATGTTCAGTAAACTTGGATGTATGAAGGGAGATAATAAATAGCTACAGTCATTATGCCGGGTGATCAAAAAGTCATGCAACCCATAAAGTTGATGTTTTTCCCAGTTAACCACAAGGTATTAAAAATGTAAACGGCGCACACTTATACAGCAGTGTTTGAAGCAAATCAGTCTACAGCTTATAAGCAGCCCACTCATTCTTCCCCTTTCCTTGCTTAATTTTTTTTTAGAACAGTTGAAGCAAGTGGATGTTTTTTTTGCAAGGGCAGTGTTTATCGTTAAACATTACTTAATGTGTTGTTTTTATGTATACTGCTAAAATGCATTTCGGTAATCATTAACAGATATTCCTGTTCTGGATAAATCAAAAATATCTCATCTCATTAAACATTTTCATGAGACAGGCAGTGTTAAATGATGGAATCTCTTGAAAATGTCCATATGAGATTCTTATGATCTCTGTGTAAATCACTGAAAATTTTTCATTTGCAACATATTTTGTAACTTTGTTTTTTATTTTGTCCCCATGCTTTGGCAAATATTGTACACCCATCAGCAGATCTTTAAGTTTATGTTTCTGATAACTCTGGTCACTTCATTGGAAACTTCCTCTATGCTCCAAAAACGCCATGCATTGGTTCCTTTAGTTTTGGAAACAGATCAAAGTGTGGAGGACTCATGTCTGGACTGTAGGGTGGGTGTGGAAGCACCTCCCACCCATACTTTTCCAAAAGAGCAGCTACAGCACCTGCCCTATATGGCGGTGCGTCATTCAGGATGAAAATACATCCAATCAGTCAGTGCGAATTGTCGAATGCAACGTGTATTGCAAAAACTTTCTCTAGTATTCACCTGTCACAATTGTCCCTTCAGGTACTCTTTCCATCACATTCACCACCTTCCTGTCAGCCATGATCATCAACACCTTGACTTTTGATTGTTGATGGCAAAATTTTTTTGGGCATGGCTTGGATGTTTCCACTGTGCAGAGTGTTTTCATTTCTGGATTGAAATCCTGTATCCAACTTTCATCAATGGTGACAGTCCTGTTCAAAAAGTCATCTCGTTCGACTTCAAACCGATGCAGTAGTTGTTCTGCAATTGTCTTTTGTGCTGCTTTTTGCTGTTCTACCGGTGCAGGACCCACTTTGCAGCAACTTTTCTCTTTTGAAGGATTTTGGTCAGAATTCTAAACACAGAGGTAATGGACATGTTGGCTTCACATGCAATGTCTTCACGTCTTACGACAGTCCTCTTCCAAGAGGGTATTCATGATTGTTACCAATGTGTTATCCATTGCTGTCAACGGCCTTCCACTTCTTGGATTGTCTGCAGTGTCCCCACCAGGACACTGTACTTGGATCCACAGTATCATCGCCACAAACTTATCCTAAGGCTTTATGAATGTCTGTTGGATTCTTATCTCGCAAAGTTTCAATTTTAATGTACGAGTTCATATCGCTACGTGAAACCTTGTCTGTGCCACTGTCATCCTCCATTTTGACTCCTATAGGTGCGTTCACACTATATACATGTATGATATATACAAATCTTATTCATGTATAAACAGAAATCCAGAAGAAGAAGAAAAATCTATAAGACAAGTCTAATATTTCTGTCCTATGCTGTATACGACAAGCCGTATACAAATCTGAAGTTTCCGCACCGAATGGGAAACTTGGATTTATCCACCAACTCACGCATGCACTGTAGGATCTAAGTCATCTGTCATTGTCACTTTACATAGTTTACATGCTGTAGGTTGAGTTCTTGTGTGACCTAAAATAGTGTTTTTGATTTTTAGGCGTACTTTACAAAAAGTAAAAAAGAACGCCTTATATTCAGGCCATGTCCGTCCATCTGTCCGCATGTTTCATCTGCGAAAGTACTGGACAGATATTCATGAAATTTGGTATCTAGGACATAAAGGCAAAGAAAATGATATAAATGGTTTATGTAGCATAATCGGGAGTGCCACTTTACTAGTGACAAATAATGAACTTTTGTTTACGTCTCGTAAAATATCACTTATATCAAAAAGTCTTTAACCAACATTGTAGAACTGACCAAATAGCATCTGTTTTGTTCAATACATTTTATCGAGGGAGTAGCCTATTTCAAATGAGAAAGTCGTAATTCACTATGAACTTACAATTAGAAAAATTTTCCCGTGTTTTTTAATCGTTCTCAACTAAAACAATCTTTGTGACAACTGAAGTACACAATATCTGCTGTAAATACCTAATTAGTTTAATTTTCTTTGGTGCACATGCAACACTTGATAAATGAAGGGAAATGGATTATCCACGATGAAGAATTGAACGTAAATACATCTATTTTCTTACATATACACAGCATTTGTAAGTGTAAAGAAATGTGCTATTTACGACGAAGGAATCAATGTGAACATAAAGTGTACTACAACTATTTGAGTGAGGTATGTTTTAAATAATTGTCGATTGTTTTAATAATTACAACTTATTAGGAAAAAATCGTTATTTCCTTGGCATCACTATTGGCCCATCATTTTTCATTTCTTAGACATAATACTAAGCCATTAATATTTATCTATTTTGACATGATTGCATAAAGATCTCCTCTGCCTTGCATATATGCATGCATGCTGTGTGCATCTTTCCTCCCTTGTTAAAACATTCATTATTAATTTATATGCACCGTGCATGCATGCTGTGTGCATCTTTCCTCTCGTTAAATCATTAATTACTGATTTATATGCACCTTTGCTACTTCTTTTGCACAAAAATTTCTTATCCACCATCAACGTTTCTTCTTTTTTGCTAATTTGTTGTTAATTACATAATTTGCAGCAGCACAAAGAACAGATATTCCTCATTCAAAGACATATTGTCTACTGACTTGTCTAACCAATGTGAATGCTTCAAAAATTTATACTTGTGTTATACCTGTATTAGATTTGTATATACTAAATCATATACAAATCTAGGACAAGTCTTATACTTGTAAATGGATTTGTCATATACATGTATATAGTGTGAACATACCTTATTAATGTAGAATCATGATTAACTTACAGAGCAAGCGAATATACGATTCTGTTAATACAGTGTATGCCTTTAAACTGAGCAATAATTATAACAGTTGCATCATCCTTCCACTCATGCATGCGCACTGTGCATTACTTTTGAAATGACCCTCGTAGCAACTGATTTATTTATTCTTTTCCGGTATGTCATGCACAAATTAAGATGATTCTGATTGACTTACGAATAGAGAATAATCAAATGGCTCACCCTATCTTCCCATATTGCCATTTCACACATTTGTATTTCATACATTTACTACCAGTTTCACCACATTACCACTCCCACAAATATCCTTGACCTACTCAAGAACAATTGGCTTTCAGTCACTGTTGAAACAGGTTTTACCCCTGATGATGCCCACCTTGTGGGCGAAATGCATTGGGTTTTGTAGCCCTCTAGTTGTTTTGGCTAAAGGAGTATTTCACCTTTGCTACTCAAGAACCTGAAATTGCCCCCGAAGTGGTAATTACCCACGGGTTGGGAACCACTGTTTTAGAATCTATTTTTTTGTAAATTACCACTAAAGATGGCTGCTTTGTAGTCAGAATGCACATCTGGTTTTTTATAACCTTATTGTGGCTATTGGAGATACCTGAGACAAGTATTTTTTAAGTCCTCGCTCTTGAATTGCACTATTTGTTTTTGCAGAGAAAATTCAATAACTGTAAGGAATTCAGTTCAGCAGTGTTGCTTTTCTGTAAAACTCACTTTAGTAAAAGTACTTCTTTTAGCTTATCTAAAAAATCTTTCTTGCAGTCATCTATTATGGTCTAACATGCAAATTTCAATTTACTTTCTTCAAATTTTAACACCTTGTTAAGTACATAAATCTGTTACTCACTGGTAGTTGGTACTTGGTAGTGTTCAACGTTTATTTTTCTTAAAAATTGATGACTAGAACATTTAGTGGTGAAATATTTAGCCACCTATACATATATACTCTTTTAACTATATAAAGGATTGGTCAAAAACAACTTGTGGAATAAAATAAACATTATACATGAGTCCTATAAGAAACTTATTCAATTTAGCTGACCAAGTACGTGAGCCAGTGGCATAGGCCAGGGGGTGCAGTAGGAGCGGTTGCTCCCCCTGAGGAAATTTCTACAAAATAGCGCCTATGGGACCTACCAAGTGAAACTCTTAAGCTGGGTTAACATGCACGCTGATGCAGAACACGGACTGGGTGTGGAAAACAGACTTAAAAGCAGATTTTGATTCACATGCCCGTGCTGACATCTATGCTGACATTTGAAACTATCCTTGAGTGCTATGCCACCTGATTCGTATGATCACGGCTCACCACCTCATCGCTCTGCTGTTCCGGAAGGCAACTGCGCATATGTCCACACACATTCAGTGCGGAAAATATCAAAATATTTTATTCACATTGAAAAAGAGAAAGTTGAGGAAAGCCAGTGGCTGTGTTTATGTTAATGTTGGAGAATCCAAGATGACTGTCGATAGTGGGAGGTAATTGTAATTCCTTTTATTAGCATTACCCAGATGTAAGTTACATTAGCAAGACAGCTAAATAAAGATTATATTGTATAGGTGGCTTCAGCACCCTCTATGGACGAACATTGGAAGTTTCCGGGCTATGGACTGAAATGATAATTGTACCAGCGCCATTGCTACAAATGATTCAAGCATTTGTGAACTGAGGAACTTCAATATTGTTTTTGCATATAGGAGCTATTCCTATGTTAATAACATGCTCAGGATAGCTGGTCAAATCCCAGAAAAGTGTTAAAATGTCTCGATATGACAGTGTTAAGTGTATAGTTATGTGGTGCCATTAGTTCCATGGTTGATGATGGTCCCTGTCTTGTCCAGCATAAACTATTTTCGTCATGTGTCAGTATATTAACTGTATCTTTATTTTTATTTTATTTATTATTTCATTCAGAAATATAAATAATGGATTCAATCATGATGAGTACAAATAAAAAACTTTCTGGTTGGGACAGAATCAAAATTAATGAACAAAAGAAAAGAGAGAAAGAATTAGCTAAATGCAGGTATGTAGACTGCTACTTTCATTGCGCTGACCATCTTGGTGATGTCTGTGAAACATAAACAGCTGCTGTTCAAGGGGAGGAGGAAGTAAGAACTGTAGATTGGCCTACGGGTAATTTAAGAGTTAGTGATCCCATCGATGTCCAGGCCAATGCACCTGTCAAAATAGCCAAAATCGAACCGTCATTTGTATTACTAAACGATACTCAGACAAGTAAGACAACTGCAGCTGACAAAGATATGGCTGATTCAGAAAATAAAGAGGAAACTGCAATGCTCTCTGAACTGATTGATACTGAAATAGACTATCCGACAGACCCATACCTATTTTGCAAAAAACCCATCACACCTGCCCTTGTATGAGTGCCACTGGATGTAGGTCCTTGCCAACCAGGTCTGAAGGATAGTTTTCTGGGTTTTCCAAAAGACCAAGCTGGATGTAATTTCATAACACATTGGTATAAACAAGAGCATAAGAAGAGTGGCCGTGAAAGTGATAGACAATGGCTAGTATATTCACCCCGAGTGAATTCTATGTTTTGTTTCTACTGTTGGTTGTTCTCAAATAGGTCAGATACATGGGGTAATCCAAAAATTGGTTGCAAGAAATTTAGCAAAGGCATACACAAAATTGAGAAACATAAACAAAGTGATAATCACAGAAAAACAGAAAAAGATTTTTTCCTGACCAAATTTCGTTTATTCAAAGAAAAAACTGTTTTAGGTAATATTGTAATGGCGGAAAAGAAAGAAATAGAAAAAATAGGATGGTTTTAATGCGTATTATTGATGTAGTTTTGTTTTTGGCAAAACAAGGATTAGCATTTCGTGGTCATTGCGAGTATGGAGGCTTAGGTTGTCCAAATGAAAATGAGGGCAATTTTTTAGAGCATATTAAGTTGTTAGCTAAACACGATACATCTAAATCTCATCTTAGTTGACTCGGTAAATTCCAATTTTCACAGTTGGTTGTTTTTTGGAACTCGAGAAAGTTTGTACACCTATTTTTCTGGAAGTTTACCTCGTTTTTCAGTCCTCAAAGAAGAAAAATGCAACCAAATAGAATCTTTTGCATTAACATTTTAAAAACTTTGTGATACGAGATGGGCATCTAGGAAATCTGCAATAGAGGCAGTTATGCAAAATTTACCAGCTCTGGTAGTTGCCCTGCAGTGAATTTTGGATGGGGAGATTAACAGCACCCCAAATCAGCTTGCTGAAGCAAAAGGCATTCTTGCGATACTAAGAACTTATGAGTTTGTGCTATTTCTTATATTTTGGGGTAAATTGCTAAACAAGGCTTTCATTTTATCTACATACCTGCAGAAAAGTAGCATAGACATGCTAACGGCTTCTCACCTAATACAGGTTTTTTAAAATGATTTAAAAACTATGTGAAATTCTAACACAAGTGAATTTACGCAAATTGAAGAAGAGGCCACTGAGCTAGCTTTGAGGTGTGGTATAACTTCAAAATACAAATTTCAAAGAGTACAAAAAAGAAAAAGATTCCACGAGGAATTTGCAGAGGATGAAGGAATTTCTGATGCCAGAAAACTGTTTATGATAGAGTTTTACATATTGTCTTTGGATGCAGTTATTACTAGCACACAGGAAAGGTTCGAGCATTTTCAAGAAGTACCGTATTTTTCCATCAATAACACGCGCGTTATCTATACAAAAAAATTCCAAATTGGGTAAAAATTATCTTGCGCATTATACAAGGGAAAAAATTAAATTTTGAAAAATGAGACTTTTTTCAAGGTTTATTAACGGCTATTGTTATGAATCTTTGATTTCTATGTCCCAATGACAAAAACTAGCCTAATACCTAACAGAAAGAATTATTAGAATACAAGTAATGAAGCCGAAACCACATTTTCTACGTCGAATTTTATTGTCTCGTATTTATATTTCAACTATCATATAACCAGTGCTAACACAGGAATCAAGAAAATAGAGTTTTGCACAATACTATTTCAATGATCAATTTTATAGTAACGAAATTTCACTTCCCTTTCCTTCGGCGAAAACCACGGGAATTACATAAAAATAGGATTTCAAGGTCTAACAACGTAATTAGTAGGCAAGGTAATAACCTGTTAAAATGGTTATATTTCTCAAAATATGCGAATGAGCGTTTTCGAATTGTAAGATAAAAATAGGAATTGAATAAGAAACTTTATTTTGAATTCTTTAAAATGATTTAAATCCTAAGATCTTTGGTTAATTCTTTTTAATTTTATATCAAAATGAATGAAAGATTGCACTTGGAAAAATCGAATTTTACATGTTATCTTCCTAGAAGTCAATCTCCCGACTTGTTTTGAGATTTTTTTTCGTCTACCCCTTACGACTGGCTAAGAGCATTTTCGTATCAATTTTTATGATATTCTTGCCATTCAAACTCATGGAAAGCGATTCTGAATGCATTTCTGATAGACTTGACATCTTCACACAATTACAGTATGATATCAAGACAAAGTTATAGATTTACATTGCTTATTATTATAATTTTTGCAATCTTCGATTAAAATAAAGGGTACTATTGTAAAATGAGACAAAATTGACCCAAATGAGTAAAATTATAATTATTTATTGCATACATTAAAATCAAATTACTCAAAACCATAAAAATCGTCACCTGATTTTCGTCGTAAATTCTTTTTGTTTTTCATGGCTAATTTTCTCAAGGGGAAATTTCAACAGATAAATTACACATGTTTAAAAACTGGAAACTCCTAGTTTATTCTGCTATTCATTTGTTATAGACTCCGCCGTAGCCCCGTAGCAAGTAGGATTATTCCGTTATTCATTTGTCCAAAGAACCACTTTTCTAAGTCAGGAGAAAAAAACTTGACCGTGCGTTATCTATGCATATTTACCCATACTAAAAATTTCAAGGTGCGGGGTATCAAGTACCAGTTATCGATGGGAAAATACGGTAATGTCAAAATTCAGTTTATTAGATCCTAAACATTTTGCAGATGCTGACAATGCTAACAGATAAGAATTTCTAGCAAAGCAATATGTCAATGTTCTTGATGGTGAAAGAGAAATTTTACAAGAGTTCTTCTCCTTTAAAGACTTGATAAAAGAAATTATGAGCTGTGAAGGAAGTGTTGAAGAATTTACTATTAACACGGCACTGAAGATCATGGTTGCTAATGATATGTGTTCAATCTATCAAAACATCACAACATTGTACCAAATATTTTTAACCATGCCTGTTAGCAGTGCTGCTGCAGAGAGATCTTTTAGCCGTCTTAAGCTTATAAAAAACTATTTACTTTCTACCATGAACGAGGATAGACTGTCCGGTCTGGCTGTTCTCTCAATTGAAAGAGGGTTAGCTAATAAGGTTGATTATAAAAATGCCATTGATCATTTTGCAACGATGGCTCCGAGACGTAAAAAGCTTTTGTAATATATGGTCATTGAATTAAATTTGTTCTTAATTCTAAATAAATAAATAATAATTTTAATTAATAGTAATTTTATTTTACATTTGATAAATCTTTTCTTTTCAGTTTTGCACCTTTTCAACTTTAATTTCTTGAAAAGTAAAAACATTTAAAAAAAAAGGATGAGTTAATATGTAAATTTTAATTTAATTTTTTAAATTGTGTAGGCCTTGGCTTATGTGGCTAGGAAATGGGTTTTGTGGTGCCTATTTTATTAAGTTCGCTCCCCCTGATGCCAAAACCTGGCTACGCCACTCACGTCAGCACTCAGAAAAATGTGTTGGCTAAAATATTTAACCACCATGCATTAAAAGTCTTATATATTAAAGGCTTAGTACATTTTTATCTATTTTTGTCTTGAAAATTTTTATATATTGAATTCCTTCTAATTGATTTGTACTAAAAGTGTATAAATAAAAATAAGACTTCTTGTAGACAGGTTTGTTTGTTATTATCTAAATTTTACTGAATTAATCACTTTGCATGAAATTCTTTTTTCGATTATTTACGAAAATATTCCTGACTCTGTTATGAAGGCATTTCATTCTCAGAGGATTCATTAACTGAGGTATTACTGTATAACAAATACTGACTTTTTCTTGTTTTGGATCTTTGTTGGTAAAATGTTGTTTGAGTGTGGTAAATCATATTTTAAAAATAAAATAAAACGATGCATAATTTTGTAGAAAATGCAGTGGTGATAAATCGACACTTATTGACAACAGTTCTTTTTTGTCAAATTTAAAAATTTTGCTTAAATGATAATATGTATATGTTTTAAGGAACCGCAAGTAAAATTCAATGATGTAACTTAACATTAACAAAAGTGTTCACAAAACTTGCCTCTAGGTGGTGTGGTGGTGGTAGTAGCTAAAAAATGTGGTTTTTAGTATATCTCTTAATCTTGATTATCCTAGGTTTTTCCACATATTCTTTGTTTGCCAAGGTTTTTTTCCCTCCACTTCAGTAGATGTAGGCTTCTGCAAAATAATTTATATTAAACACTATAAATAATAAATAATTTGAATAAAATCTAGTTCATGATCAATACAATTGTACTTATGATGACTTTTACTTATTTTGACTGATTTGGGAAGCTTAATTATTAATTAATTTATATTAATTCATTGGTCATATATTTCAGTTGATAAATTTTTGTAAGAAAGATTTCAGCATTCTGCAATTGAACAAAACATTGTTGAACTACTAGCATAATTTCCCATCAAATATGATGGGTATGTGCAGATTATGTATAAATTCAAAGTACTTCTTATTCTTCCTCTTTCCCATTCTCTCCCTTCCCTCTTCCCTTATTCTCTCTCCCCTTCATTCTCCCTCTCTCCCTCCTATTTTCCCTCTCTTCCTCCTATTCTTCACCCTCACTTCTTGCCATCCTCCCTCTTTCTTCCCCAACATTCTCCTCCCTTACTCCCTCACATTCTCCTTTTCATTCTCCCCTCAAAAATGTAGCTATCTCTCTCAGCGTGATACGTAGATACAAATCTTACATACAAAAAGATATTTATGGAAGGATTCAAATGTTTATTTGTGCAAATGCAATACTTTGTAAATAACTTGAAAATTTCAGCCTCCTAGCTCATCCCGTAGTACCTAACCAGCTCTCTAATTGTTTAAACTTTAAGAATTTTTAACGGCAACACAAATTAAAATATCAAAATTTGTGTAATCCCTATTTCGTTTTTTTTTACAGATCCTACCTATAAAATAATTTCAGCTCCGTAACGCATTCAGAAATACATAAACCTTGAAAATTTGTTTAAACAATTGCGAATTTTTAGCGGCCGCATTGTTGCACTTCTTCACAATTTTCCTTTTTTCTAGTCAGTTTTACACAAAATCCTACCTAAAAAAAGGGAGGAGGAGGAGGATATAACATACTAGTAGATAGTGCTTGCTTTCTGCAAGCATATCATCTCACCTTGAAAAAGCATTCATTTTTCAGATAGATATTTCATCATTACAAATATTATTTTAATTCTAAAGATTTTACTTCTGCAGAGATGTTCGATTTTCCCCCGGAGCGACTTTCGTTTTCCCTTATGTACAAATAATAGTTTAAAACAATCCCCCTACTTTGAAATTTTAAAAATATTATACTTTCTCCATTATGGGGTACAAATGATACACATTTTTGCCTAATTTTAAAGTTGTAGCACTTATATAAGTGAAATAATATTTTTCTAATTGTTTAAATTTGAAACATTTTTGACGGCCGCCGCAATATATTTATGGAGAGATTCAAATGTTTATTTGTGAAATGCACTACTCTGTACATAACTTGAAAATTTCCGCTTCCTACCTCATACAGTAATGTCTAAACAGATATCTATTTTTTAAACTTTAAGAATTTTTAACTGCCAAACAAATTAAAATATCAAAATTTGTATAATCCCTATTTCGTTTTTTTACGAATTCAACCTATAAAAAAAATTTCAACTCCATAACACATGCGGAAATACATAAACCTTGAAACTTTCTTTAAACAATTGCGAATTTTTAGCGTCCGCATTGTTGCACTTTTTCAAGATTTTCGTTTTTTCTAGTCAGTTTTGCCCACGTTCCTACCTACGAAAAAACTTTCGAATCTCCAGCTCATCTGGAAGTGCCTAAGCATTAGTATCCTCCTCCTCCTCTGTAAGAAACGTCTATATACTAGTAGAAGGTGCTTGCATACTGCAGGCATTTCATCTCACCTTTAAAAAACATTCATTTTTCAGACATATTTCATCATGAGAAATAATTCTTTAATTCTAAA
This sequence comes from Tanypteryx hageni, assembly GCA_028673005.1. Lineage (NCBI taxonomy): Eukaryota > Metazoa > Arthropoda > Insecta > Odonata > Petaluridae > Tanypteryx > Tanypteryx hageni. The sequence continues at coordinate 10,378,377 of CM054120.1, read as the reverse complement.
GATTTCTCCTCTGGACCGGTTTTCGTTTTTTCATTATGGAATAATAATGGAATAAAACAGTCACTAATTTTTGCAATTTTAGGAATATTATACTTTTCCCACATAATGACACACATTTCTGCCAAATTTCAAATTTATAGCACAATTGGATGTGAAATAACATTTATCTAATTGTTTAAATTTAAATAATTTTTAACGTCCGCAATAAGAATTTGATGGGCACATTGAAATCCTTATTCGTTTACACAGACTAAATTCTAAGTAAATTAAAAATTTCAGCTCCCTAACTTGCAGCGTAGTATGTCAACATTTACCTATTCGTTTAAACCTTAAGAATTTTTAACTGCCAAACAAATTAAAATATCGAAATTTGTGTAATCCCTATTTCGTTTTTTTTTTACAAATACTACCTCTAAAAAAAATTCAGCTCCGTAGCACATTCGGAAATACACAATTCTTGAAAATCTTTTCAAACAATTGCAAATTTTTAGCGGCGGCATTGTTGCACTTTTTCAAGATTTTCGTTTTTTCTAATCAGTATTAAGGGGTGCCGGTTGTGTAGTGGTTAGGAACGCTGGCTGCTACTCGCCTGCTGCTTGAATTGGCAGTGGGCACGAATCCTGCGCAAGTGTGATTTTTCCAAGGTCGCCCGGCTCCCTGTTTGTGTGGCTTGAGGAGACCGCGCAGATTCAGCTGTTCCGTCCTTCGGAAGGGACGTTAAGCCGTTGGCCCCCCTGGTGTTCTTCATAAGAGCAGGCAAACGCCGGCACCGGGTTTCCCTCCTCCCTTCCCCGGCTATTCATTGCACTACCTCTGAGATACCCATCTGTGCTGTAAGAGAGGCGAATTGGCTGGGCACTCAAACTCATGCAAAAAAGTGGTATGGGTTATTTTAGGTAAATTAGCCCAGGGATAGTGAAGATCGAGTGTGACTCGTCTTCCGTACTGAATTGGTTCATATATTTTTTGCCTATAACATTATATTTGTGTATTTTGTATAGTAATTTATTTTGTTTGTGTTCTTCCAAGGAATACAAATACGTGGATTAAAAAATCCTTTTCAAATCATTGAACATCCCACAAATGTCGGTAGAAAATTTGGAATACATTTTTCGAGCCTAGGGGATTTAAACGGGCTAGTCTCACGGGCCGGGCCTACAATTTCTTCGACCAAGTACGGGCCGGGCCTAGAAAATCAGGCCCATGCAGAGCTCGAACTTAACCGAAGCTCCTATTTTTTGTGAATTCTTTGTCTCGAATAACACGATTTTGGATTACACGGTAATTTCGCGGAACTAAACTACCTTGTTAACTCTAATATAAAACCTAAGGTGCTCTTAGAAATGCTGTAGACCTGAAATTTGAGAGGATGATAAGCCATTGAGTACAACCAAAGGGAAAAATCGGAAATTCCAAAAAGTTAATTTTCAGATTATTTTCACCCCATATTTCCATTCATTAAGAGAAGCATGGAAATTGATGCAGGGCATTGTAAAATTGCATTTTTAATTACTTATGTTTTATATTGTCTATGTCTTTTGATATCTTCTGGTTTTCTGTTTTTCCACAGTTGTATTTTTCTGTTAGTCCTCTTTGAGACAAACCTTTCTCAGAATTTCTATAACTTTCATTCGCGGTGCTAAATTGAAAATTTCATTTTGCTGCTATTTTCTGCCATTTCATCCGTACACTTCAAAGGACTAGTATAAACTGAAAAATAATACGAAACACTTGGAAAAAACCATTGGTTGCCAAATTAAGGCATTAACTGTCCCGGTCTTGTCAGAGAATGGTCGTCTCAAAGAAGATAGTTTTACTAGAATAGGTTCTCTGAGGTCATTGTGAGGTGGTCGGGTCAGAGGGTGGTCTTCTTAGAGAAGATAATTTACCTAAAAAAAGATACATATCTTTTAAAATCGTTCCAAAAAATTGTGGCCGTCTCTGGAGATGGTCGGGTCAGAGGTTGATCTTCTTAGAGAGGATAATATGCCTAGAAATCTTATGAAACCGTTCCTCGAAATTGACTACCGTCATATAATGGATCCCAAGAAACATCAAGAGGTAGGTTGAAGTTGATGTAGCCATTTTGGAAACTTACAACTCGGTCGGTGTTAGAAATTATTTTGTCACCTATGCGCTGTAAAAAACCTTTATTCTTCGACGATACTAATTTCAACCAGAAACATCAAATATTTACCTTTTTATGTGGGCTTTCCGACGCCAATGTCCTCCATCAGAAAATCATTAAAATCTATTTCAGGCATTATAAAATTGGATTTGAAAATTAGTTAGAATCGAGATACGAACGCGGGACTTGATAATTTATGTGGGCGAAAGAAAGAAGTTCATTTTGGTAGCCGTGAAAATCCAATTACTTTTCGAATTTGTCGGCAAACGCAACTTCTCAACAATGAGAAATTTCAGTTGCCGTGACAATCGTATTTGATCTTGTGGCAATATTACGTGATAATTGAGCCCGTTCACGTCATTGCGTCATTTTGTTTGTTTACATTTCGATTTGGATATCGAACGTTGTTGAAGATTTTATGACCTAATTTCTCACTGACTGTATTTGGTCTATGTTTCGAACACACGTATTCAATATAGTTATCCTAGTTCATTCATTAATTGAAACGGTTTGTTACAAATTTTTGTCTGAAAAAAGAATTTTAAAATGTATTTTAAAAATTAAAACTTTATTAATTGAGAAAAAAAAGAACTTGGTCACTTCCACAAATTTACTTGGCACTAAGATCGTAGCATCATCAGGTGATAAAATATAAAAATCGTTCCATAAATATAGGGGAAAAAGGGGGGGATGGAGACAGGAAGGGTTACACAGAAAACGAATGGAAGGTAATTAAATTAACGGTTAGGAAAAGGAAGGCGAAAACAAAATAAAGTTACAAAATGTTACAAAAACTTGGTAAAGGGGCCAAAGACAACAAAGATACAAAGTATTTACAAAATATTCGGTAAGCTAAATAGAGGGAAATGGTTGTGGAAAAGGTATTCATTTAATACCAGAATGAATCGCAATTCTCTTTGCGAATTACGCAAGACATATTGGATGATGTATGGCAGGGGGTAACTCTCAACCCAACTAGTGTATCCCCCTGTCTTACACCATTCATGGTGTCTCGACTTCCAGTTTTTGTCGCGACGAAATTGTCACACGACAAAATTGTCGTGCGTCGAATTTGTTTAGTGATGAATTGACGCGCGATGAGTTTGTTGTGTGATGTATTTACGCAGGACGAGTTTGTCGTGTAAGGAATTGACTCGCCACGATTTGAAGCGCGACGAATTGACGCGCGATCAATTTAGCGCGATGTATTCACGGCATACGTCTTCGTATTTGACTTTAAGATGACCCCTGATTTTCACAAGATGAAATTCGGAAAAAAAATCCTCGTCTTGAATTCAGGTAAATACGGTAATTGTGGTGGTCTCCTTCATCATTGTTTTTAACGTGAAACCATCACTTAACTAAGGTTGACCCACTGAGTATGGACACCTTTTGCAGTCGCCTCAGAGGCTGAATGGACTATTCTTAATCTGGTCCCTACGTATTGACCTTACTGGACAGGGCCATCTCTTAAGATGCACAGGGCCTGGGGCGATGCAGTTGCCGCAGGGCCCCCTACCCCACATGCAGAAAAATTATATATTTATAATTTAGTTATTATTACTTTTTTAAAATAAAAATTAAATTTAAATTTAAATAAAAAGTTAAATAAAGTTCAAAGAAATTACACAAAAATATTATCTATTAACAATTTTTACATTGATACATACAGTATATTTTACAAATTTCAGGAAAACATGAGTATGAAAAATCATCATTAATTAAATATGAGTAGAAAATCTTGCAAACTTTTATTACGTATTACATTTTTTAAATTTACTTTTCTTTCTTTCATATGAGCAAATCAATCAATTATTCTTGAATTGTCAGGCTTATCAATTTCCTTCTCTTCAATGGATAGCATTGCCAACCTGGTAAGACTTTCTTGTAAAATCGTCAATCGTTAATAATTTTTTATTAATTTTAATTTTGAAAACGATTTTTCAGTGGATGCTATGGTCACTAGTATTGTAAGAATTATCCTACAAAGTATTTCCGTGTTTGGGTATATTTCATGCAATCTTTTTTTATGCAAGAAATTTCAAATATCAATTACACTTTGTTCCTCTGATACAATTATTGATAGCATTCTTAGTTCTTCAGTAAGCTCTATTCCATCTACGTCACTTTTGGAATCAGAGTTGGTTTCATCCTTCAGTACATGTTGTATATTGCAACAGATTTTCTGCAAGTTAACTACATCCCAAATTTTGAGTTGGCTTATGTTGTGCATGAACCTAAAACTAGAAACACATTCTCCATATCGATCAAATTGTCAGGAAAGAGACTTGTAAAAAGAAATCTGTTCTAAATCACTCCTTCGTATTTTCCAATCTCTCATCTTCTTTTTCAAAATCACTCCTTCGTATTTTCCAATCTATCATCCCCTTTTTCAAAATCTAAATATTTCCATTTACCCTTAATAGAAAATTGTACATTGGCTGATCTCTCATTTGCGTGTTGTTTAGCTTTACTTTGATCAAAAGATTAGAGTCAGTGTTGAAGGAGAAGAAACAGAAAGTACTTCAATAGGGAGGGGAGTGAGGCAGGGATGTCCTATTTCACCAGCGATATTTAATATATATGCAGAAACAATAACAGAAGAAGTCTTGATTGGAGAGAAAGGATTTTAGATAGGAGGTGAAAGTATTACCACCATTAAATATGCAGATGATCAGGGATTAATAACAAAAGACGAGAAAGAACTTCAGAGGATGACAGACATGCTAGTGGAGGTTGGCTAACAATATGGAGTGAAGATCATTGCCGAAAAAACGAAAGTCATGGTGATTTCAAAGAAACATAAAGAATTAAATATAATGGTAAATGGCCAAAAATTGGAACAAGTAAGTAGTTTCAAATATCTTGGCAGTGTTTTAGCACAGGATAGAAGTAGTACACAGGACATTAGAAGTAGGATTGCAATGGCAAAAGCAGCATTTAACAAGAAGAAGGAGCTTCTCACAAGCAAGAAAATAAATTTAGAAACAAGGAAGAAATTAGCAAAATGCTACATATGGAGCATAGCTCTTTATGGTGCAGAGATGTGGACGGTAAGGAGAAAGGAGGAAAAATATTTAGAAAGTTTTGAGATGTGGGTATGGAGGAGGATGATGAAAGTGAAATGGACAGAGGAAGAGAAATGAAGAAGTATTAGAAATGGTGGGAGAAGAAAGGATGCTAATAAAAACAATCAGGAAAAGAAAAACAAATTAGATAGGGCACATATTGAGAAGACAGTGTTTATAAAGGATAATCTTAGAAGGCAAAATTAGTGGAATAAGAGGAAGAGGGAGAAAAAGAATAGGAATATTAGATAATATAAAGCAGGAATATAGTACTTATAGATGTATAAAAGAGGCTTCTAGGGAGAGAGAGAGATGGAGGCAGCGATTCAACTGAAACCTGTCTTCGGACAGCAGCATGATGATGATGATAGCTACTTCTAGAACTTGATTAAATCCTTCATTTCTATACGTATTTAATGCTGATTTCAAAGCATCCAAATGTTTAATTGCCATATCTAACAATTTGAGCAGATTGTAGAACCTTACTGACTTTATTTATGGCTAATGGTATGTCTTACCAAATATCAATTGAAAGCAAAAATTCGAAGCTGTTAATTCATGGGAAAGCAGTGAATTTGATTAGCTTTTTATTTTCTGATTGTTACATATGTCTGCTACTTTGAGTCAAGTTTCTTTAATTTTTGATAATTGAAAGCGTACAGCTTTTATACTTTTGAGTCTGGGCTCCCACCTAGTATTAAACAAAGGTTTTAGTGATATATATGTTTACCTCTTTAAGATATTCCATCTTGCTGGAGAGGCTGCGAATATAGTGTACATACACTGAATAACACCAAAAAGTGACATTGCCTGTGGGCAGGAATTAGCCATATCCAAATTTAAGTTATGGGCTCCAAATGGCATGAAAAATGCTTTTGAATTTTAACTTAAAATGCAGGCTTGAACTCCCTGTTGATAGCCCTTCATACTCACGCTGTTATCATCTCCTTGTCTTCTGCAATACTTTAAGGAGGTGTCCGTATCATTCAGTTCTTTTAATATAGTTTCAAAAAGTTCTTTTTCCTGTTGTATCTGAAATTTCCATAAAACTTACAAAGTGTTCAACTGCTTCTACATTAAACTTCATTGATGAATGGTGATGCTCTGACTTGTCATAATATCTATGTAGAGCGATGTTTTCACGTCCCATGAACATTGTATCATTCTACAAGGAGTTGTACTAAATTCAAAAGTAGAATTGGTAGGTGAAGGCCCCCTTATTGTTAGATGCAGGGCCCTGGACGACTGCCCACTCAGCCCTCCCTAAATACGAGCCTGTTACTGGCATTGGTGACCCTATGAAGAGCAAATGCTCCATCCAATGTAGCTCTCAAGGTCTGCGGAAGTCTCCAGCCTTTCTACCACTTCAAGAAAGTAGTCGAAAGAAGAGAAATGGCATGCAGGAGAAATTAAAAAGCTGATTACCGTATATGCTGGCATATAAGTTGACCTGGTGTATAAGTCAACCTCAATTTTTTGGATTGCAAATACACGACTAGACATATATTCACTGTATAAGTCGACCCCCCACTTTTTAGCTAAAAAAATTTTTGAATGAAGAATACGAGGAATTTTATGGTTTTTAAAACCTAAATGTAACCTTTTCCAAAAAATGCAGTGTCAATTTTTGAGTTATTAAATCATTTGTGTAATTTAAGAAAGATCAGTCATATACCATATTGCCATCTATTGGCAGAATGTATTTCTACTTATCCTTCGTACCTGTAATTGCAAATGGATCGTTTATATTTTTGAGATTCAGTAATAAAAACAAAAGTTAAAAATTTAATTTGTATTAATTATTAAAAATAATTAATAATTATCTTAAATCTTCTAAAATAAATGACAGAATATGTAAACAATGGAGCAGCTGATTCAAAATGGTGATCACCTATGCCTCAAGATAAAATGTTTTCGTAAATATCAATGTTTAATCTGTTATTTAAGGGTCACATTTTATATTCAGCGTATAAGTCGACCTTAAGTATTTGGAATTTTTTTTGAGCTTCAAAGGTCGACTTATATGCCAGCATATACAGTAATTACTACAGTTCAGAGAATATTTTTAGCACTGATGAGACAAACATATTTGATCGCTTGTTGCTGAATCGTAACTTGCTGTGATTATTGTATAGGAGGGAGAAAATCCAGGCAATGATTGAATGCACATATTCGTTATATTCATGAAGAACTGAATAGATGAAGCAGTTAATCCTCAGAAAATAAGCCAAACATTGTTGCTTCAAAAATGTTACTAAAGCAGCCTAAAATCCATCACAGAAACAATTGTGTGTTGAAAAAGTGAGGCAGTTTCTTTCTAGTTGTAGTAATATTATGGAAGCAGTTTTTGTTCAGATAAATATTAATTGACAAATGAGACAAAAAGTATATTACAATCTAAAAATCATAGATTTTATCAAAAAATAAAGAGCCAATTACTATATTTTTATTATGAATTAATGTGTAAAAATAATGACTATTTACATTTTAAGTTGCTGCAGATGTATTATTTGTGATTTATTTAAATTTTGTTTCTTATAAATAAAATATAATTTCAAAATGATAATCTTGAGCATATTTATTTATGTATTTTGGCATTTTATTAATCTATTATCACTTAAAAACTTGAAATCAAGTAAAAACTACTACTGCAGAAGGTTATAAACGTACAGTAGAACTTACTTAAACAAGTAATGGATCTCATAAAATAATTTTGAGCAATATTTGTTAAAACAAAAATTCAGGGCAAATCCCATTTTTGGGATCCCTTCTTTTTGGAGGCCCCTATGCAAATCATACTCTGCATAGCCCACCACACTAGGCCTTAATATACAGAAGTGTCGTATCTAGGAGGGTTTTGGGGGTTAAACCCTCCCATTGAGCCAATGTTTTTTCGATGTTCCAATCTTATGAAGGTAAACCCTGTTAGTTGTCATTGTATAGTATCATCTTTATTTTAAGTTGGCTACAGTAAGAATGCAATATGCACAGTTTGAATGCATATGCCATTTTCCTTTCCCACAAACAATTTTTTCATGAATAGAGAAACTGCAGATAGAATAGAAATCAAAACAACTTCCAACACTTTAAAATGACTCTCTCAATAGAAATATTGGAATATAAAACCAAACTGTGATGATGCCTTCAGAGGTTTATACCTCTGTCTTCTATAGCACTAATATTATTTCTTTCCCTTCTTTATGTTTTAATGGTTAGGCAGTGTTTTTATGCCACATACTGCATGTTGAAAAGTGAGTCAGTTAGTGGTGTCCCTATGAAATATAACGATTGTCTGACATTTTAGTGTTTTCCAATTTAATTATTCACACATCTTCATTTTGTAAATGTAACATTTGGCAAAATAAGTGTGGCTTTTATGTGAGGTAATACGGTGTCTAGTACTTAAAACTAAGAAAAGTAAGGTCATGTATTCTATAAGCCTCTTCATCTCTCATTGGTGTATATTTATATAGAAATTAGAGTATTAGTATAAGCAGGGCCGGCGTGATGGGGTATGCAGGGTATGTTATGCATAGGGTCCACCAAAAGAGGGGGCCCCAAATTTTGCTTGGACTATAACTCATTGTCATCGATAACAGGTATGGTATATTTATACACATCAATACAGATAAATGGGCTGTGTTAAGGGGTCAGATATGAATATGAAAATCAGTATCTGATGGCCACAAACTAAATTCTCTGCTGTTAAGAGAGGTAGCAATTATGTGACATCAATTTTTACATTTTCCAATGGCTGAGCTTTGTCAAGTGATCTGTCACAGGGAAAAACTGGAAGCATCCAGCTTCGGATGTTCTGAAATATTTTGAGAAGCAGGGGAAGATTCAGATGTTCTGAGATCTTTTGAATGGCAGAGGCAAAATTTAATTGCCAGAAGCATTTAAAGAAAATTCTGTCTCACAGAAATAAACATATCAAGAAATTCATACAGAATAGAGAGTGCTGATTCTAGATAAAGAGCTGCCTGTCACCACCGTCTCACAAACTCGGGTCACTTGGCAGCCATGGTTGAAACACCTTATAGAAAAAGATGGGGGTCTCCAAAATTGTACTTGCAGCATAGAGGCCACCAAAGTTATCATGCCGGCCCTGGCTATAAGTTAGAAGTAGCCAAATTATCCTATGTTTAAAACATATTGATATTGTAATATATAGTTTGAGCTACCAAACAAATTATAACTATTCAAAATTGCTCAATAGCACGGAAGACGATATAATATGAGATGATGGCAGTGATAAAGAAATGTCAATGGAAGATGGAGAAGTGTCGTCAGATGATGATGCAGTTTGTTGATTCTCTAGACCTTGTTATTTGACTTATTTACAATCAAGGTGCTCCCTTGCACATGCCATGCAAAAGGACCATTGATCTGACAAATAAAGTATGGTCATTCCTTGATAGTCTTTGTACTTTTTGAGTGTAGAAAAAATGGGGCTCAGTTTTCAATCGAGTAAATATGGTAATGCTAATCTCAATATATAGAATAATCCAATTTCACAATATAAAAAAATGAATTTTTTTCTTTCAGGTGTCCTCATTTTTTATAACAAAATTTCATCTTGGTGTAGTCATCAATTACATGGAAACCATGCCACTTACAGAACAAGGTCGTCAAAGGCATTAAAATAATTTAATGCATCTGAAACCCAATTAAAACATTTAGATTGGGTTTTATATCTCAGCCATTGTTCATGAGACCTCACTTCATCTGGGGTACTTTTTCAAAGTTCATCCATCAAGTCCTCCAACCACAATTTTCTTCTTCTACATGTGGATGAACTATGGGCAACATAGCTGTTGTCTGAAGAAGTATGAATTTCTTCTCAGCTTTTCATCCAGTATGATAGTGGTGTCTTTTATGACAGTTTTGTTTTATTTGCTTATTTTTAAAGATATTTTGTCATATTTTAAAATTGTTAAAAAATTTTAAATGCTCAGTATTGTTGGGGTTTAATTGTGAAATTTAGTTTTATTGTGTTCTTACATTTAATATGCCATGTACAAACTTTTATATGGAGATTTTGTATTTTCAAGGAATGGAAACTATTAACTGCATAAGGATATCTTGAAAGATATATGTGATGTTTTCAGTTGCCATATCTGTGACTGACTTAACTCGAGAAGTGTGTTTTGTGAGTAAGGTTGGCTCATGATTAGTAGAAGAACAACAACATTCTCAATTAATGTGAAGAATCTTGTGGTTGCACCAATTAGAACCTTTATTAAAAATGGAAAACATTATTTAGGTGGATATATACCACAATGTAATTTCACATAGAACTGCGCATGGATTCTAATTTTTTATTTTAATTTATTATTATGCTTAGAAAATATTTTAAGTGTAAATAAATAAGTCAATTTTAATAGGGGTTCTTAAAGTTTATTTGTGCCATTGAAAGGCAAATTTGAAGATCAACAATTTGATATTGTGTTTAATTATTTATTAAAGTATAATATTTAAAGTTCCTTTATGATTGATATTGGTCTTGAATTTTGATTTGGGTCATTTACATGCTTCTATGAATGAAAATGTATTGAAGTTTAGCTATGGAACACTCAGTAAGTATGTTCTTTTGTCAACTGAATTGTGAAATAATGCTTTTAATCATATAAATATTAAGTCCAGGATATTATATTGGTATTAACTTACTTCTCCACAACACAGAACAGGACACATTTGTTGTATGCAGCTTGACCATCTTCATTTAACTCTTTTCGTTCAACATTTTTTATTACTTGGTTATTTTATGGAACAGTAAATAAGCTCAGAAGCAAAGCCTTTTTAGATCTAAGTAATGTATATCTTCTTCTTTAAAGTTGTTTTTAGGTGACTCCTTATAGGAGACATTCCAGATAAATTCATACTGAATATATTTCCAACATAACTCATTTTTGAAATAGGCTGTTTAGGTCAATATTATAATGAGATTTGGAAGGTATGACTTAATAAATGGTACCTTTATGACTGTTGCTGATTGCGAACTATTTGTCACTGTCTTTATTTCTTTATAATTTGATACATGCAAATGTTAGGTAGTGTATATAAATGAACATTGAAGTTCTAGTGCTAGAACATAAAAAAATTGATTTAGTCTTGAGTAAAAATTGTTTATATAAGAATTCATACTTGTACAGTGTTGGGTAAGTGCTAAGAAAAGAATCATTTTTTTTTAACTTTGGATATAAACATGCATTTGTGCTCATACCAATTTATGATTTTTAAGTAGAACTGTTACTTCTGTATTAATTTAAATCCTAATGATTTTGATATTTGTTTTTAAACTTTCCTTATTCAAAACTCTGTCTGCACATTTCCTGAACTGTAACCCTATCTTAACCTCTTATTACCATTCCATTGCCCTGATGTATGCAAGTGTAAGTGGTCATGCATTCTTTCCAGGAACTTATATTTCATATTTATCACAGGGTTAAATAATCTTCCTCATAAAAATAACTAAAACAGCTTCATAAGTCCATGATGATTTGTCAGTGCTTTGTTTTTGTAAGGGCTAATTGGAAGAAAACACAAGGCACAGACAGGTATGTAAATTTTATTAGTTAATTGCAACAGACATTTGCATATATAAGCTATCAAATATATATTTGATAGCTGTTCTGAATAATAAAATAAAATAAAAGATTGGCTTAATTGGAATAAATTAACTATATCAGGGCTGTTTTTCATCAGAATTGAAATAAAATTATGATAATCACATGTAATATTTTGTGTCACATAATCATATTTCACTTTTATATACTGTACTCATATCTTTTTGAGGTAGTTTTTTATAGAAAGCATGGTTTAGTGAAAATTTTGAATATTATTGGCAACTATGCTGTTATTTTAATAAGCACCACAATAGAAAAAGTTTATGGTTACATCCTGTAGTAAATTGTAATGCTATGGTTGATTTTATTTATCAACACATTTTAAACTGCCAATACTGTGATAGTTGGAAATTAATATTCACTAAAGTTTAAATTTTTTGTTTTTTTTATGTTGTTTTAATATCATCAGTATTTGAAAGGTGTTTATGTATTGATTTCTTTGTAAAACCTAGCATCTATCAGGATATTTTATTTTATTATTTTATCTGTTGATTAATTATTAGCATGCTTTATTTGTGATAAATTTAATAACCCATTGGAGGAAAAATAAAATTTAATTGTTTGGGAAAAACCAATTTAATTATGGCATATGCTATGTGAATGAAGTTCAGCACTTGGACAAACAATTTACTTTATATGGAGCTTGGCTAAATTTGATTTGGTTCAAGTGGTGTATAAAAGAAAAATTCCTGGGCAAGGATTATATGCCAATGCACTGCGAGCTCTGTTTGCTGCAGAAAGTGTATTGAGAGCTAGGTTAAAGGAAGATGAAAACAGGATCATACATAATGGTGAGAGACTTTTTATCTTTTCATTGTATATTTATAATTCATTTCCTAAAGTGGCTTTTATTAAATATGAGTTTTTCTATTATATCAGAATAATCACCTCATCTTTACCTACTAAACAACACAATCTGAAAATGATTTATGGTACAAAAATGTATTTATTTATCAATTGTAATTTTTTTTAGCTTCAAATGGCTTTCTATATTTGAATTTTCTGCTACCTTTGAATATATTTTATCCTTATCCTATGTACTTTAGCTATTATGAAAAATAATTCTCTGACATCCTCTATAAGTTGGTGTTTTTTAATGAAAGTTTTTTCAACCTGAATAGTGAAAATTAGTTTACGTTTATGCTTTCAATTCTTTTATTGATTGACCAAGTTTGAATTAGTGATTACAAGTGGAAAAATATTTCAGAAAGTTTAAATTATTTTATACCAACATTACTTTAAAATTATTCAAATTATTGCAATATGATCTATTCAAAATAGTTCCATCGCATTATAAATTAGTTAATTTATTTAAACATCAATGTTGCAAGTTGGCTAAAGCCAGGTGGCAACGACTGCTACACTATTGGACCCACAAATCACTTGACTTACACATTAATTGAAATAAAAAAAAAATACAATATACATACAATAATAATTTATCAATAAACAAATGCAATAATATTTAATTAAAAACCTATTCAATTTAATTATTACCTATTCTTATGGAGTTTATAGTTTTCTAGGTTCAGTACTTTGAATGTATGAAGTATATGAAATATTAAATAATGAATGAGGTCATATAAAATAGCTACTTTTGCTTGGCCACATTCAGTTGATATTTGCTTATTCTAATTTGCTGTGGTTATTAAAAATGCAAAATGCAAGAAAATGTGTGACATTGACAAAAATTGTTTTAATATTAAAGTGTTAATTCTCCTTGCTCTTGACATTAATCCTTCTGTAACATATGTAGTTGGTATCCAGGCCCACCAAGAGGGCGGGGATACCGGGACAAAATCCCTGGGGCCCGAGATTAGGAAATGTGTTAACCTGGAGCAGCTAAATTTTCAGAATAAATTGGAAATAATTTTATTCTTGAAAAAGAACCTAAATCAGACCACTTCTCAGGATCTACTCAGGAACCCGATTCCATTTTTTAACTTAGAACAAAAAAGGGGGCCCGGAAAAGTTTTTCCCGGAGCCCATCCTGGCTCTCTGCGGCCCTGTTTGTATCTGTTATTTAAATGTGCTGTTGTCAGTCACTGCAATTATTAGTTTTTAAACATTATATTATACTTACCAGGTAATAAATAATATGTAAAAGGTCAAAAACATTCATCAAACAAAAATGCATTATAGATTACAAGTACAAACATATTTAGAAAGAAGAATGAGATGCATGAATTAGAGGGCATTTCTGTGATTCCCCCTACATTGACAATTGAAAATGCCATTATATTTTTATAGATTTCAAAATGCATGCAAAAAGGGGCAATATATAATTTTCTCTTATATTTCTCTATTTGGGATTCCTTAGAGGTGTCTTACCTTAAGTAAGGTGGTACAGAACAATTTACTTAGGTATTTTCTGGAAGAAATTTTTTACAATATGTTTGGCTCTTAGAAAGCATATAAGCAGTCATCTGGGGATTTAATTTTGCCTCGACGCACAGCAGGTGGGGCTTTTTCTTTGATTGACGTTTTTAAATTCATGACAATAATGAAGAGTTTTACTAGATATTTATTAATATATTGAAATAAATAATAATTAATGATGAATTGCATGTCAAAATTATAGACATTACGGAAAAATAATTTTTCTTTATAAATTAACAAAAATATCTGGATGAAATATTCTAGTCATAAAATATGTTTTACTGCTATAAATCATATTAAAATTGATGAAATAAACAATTTCAAAAGGCTAAAAATCAAACAAATTTATAAAAACAGCAAATAAACATTTGTTGTTCAATAAAAAAAAAATGATAAAATCCTAAATAAATGGAAAACATATATTCACTGGAGCAACATATTGAAACCTCCAAAAATCAGTCTAAACCACTATATTACTACATAAAATGAAATTCACCCTTTGTAATAACTGTGATGCACATGCTTCAAGTAAAACTGAGTCTCTCAATATTCAACAGAACACATTAGATTTCTGTACTAAGACTGATTCTACTTTTCTTTTAACATCTGTTTTTCAAATTATAACGTTAACTGATACTTGGGGTTTTATAACTTTCGGGACCACACAGGAGATAAAGGGAATGCGAACCTGACCGTAAACATGTGCGCGAAAAAAATTTAAAAATTCCCGCTTTCACCTGCATAGGGGTAATAATAGGCAACCCCACATGACAGATTCAGGCCTTCCGTAAGACCCTTATATTTTTTCGACATGAGGAGGTATTCTCCATCTATCAACGGGGAAGTAAACTATGAGGATACTGCTACACGGTATACAAGCCACATGACGAAATATGTTGGCATACCCATAGCGATTGGGCGTGAAAATCGTATGACGAATATATACAGCATACCCACCATAGGTGAGAAGAGCCATGATGAATATATACGGCATACCCAGTTGACTGGTTAAGAGATATTTTCATGTCTACATGTAAAACTCATTTTGAGATGCATTTGAGTTTGAACAATCGGAAGAATCCTGTCGAGCAGGGATCCCCAAACTACTGATTTCATCCAGCCTGCCTTACTTCAATTTCTTTAAGGCATTCATATTTGTATATTTGTCAGCAGGTAGTGTTATCAGATGTCATTTATTTTTTTGGTACATGGATGCAATATACTTTTAATGTAGGTGTGTGACACGTTACACAAAAAATTCTCAGAACTAGCTTTTTGAAATTTACTCATGGCATGATGTCATTTGAAAGGTCATATGTGGCCTGCACTATGGTACATGAAGCCTCATGTGGCCCTTTAAGTAAAAGTTTTGGTGACCCCTGCTGTGAAGTTTTTGAAGGAAATTGCAAAATATTTTATAGTTATATTGCTTTCTGAGGTTCATTGTGACAGGTTATTTGATTTTGAAGATGGGCAAAGAGTAACTCAATTCATGATGCTGATCTTTGTTAGTGTATGGGGTGAATTACAGGAATTGTTAGAACTTTGTATCAGGCAAACATTGGTAATTTTAAGAAATTTTGCAGCATCGCATGGAATAATTTGATAGATCTGGTTAGAGGGGAAGCCAAAATGAACTGTAAATTTAGAAAATACTGTTGGTAAGGATGCAAAACTGCAAGTATTATGTCTCTTATGCAATTTACCGGAGATATTGGGAAGAAGTTTCAATCTCTTTATGGTATTCTGTATGAAGTACCCTGGGTCATTATTAATATTTATTTATTACAAATTTTTTTGGTTTCCTGGTCTCACAAACTATCGGTTATTATTTTATTAGGTTAAAATACAAAAACTTTGTATACATGACCAATCCTCATTAAGCATGGCCATAATAATCATTGCATAATATAATATTTCAGATAGATATAGGACAAGCTTACTATAGATGTGCGTAAGTTATCCATACCAAGCATTTATTTTATTTTTTATATAATTAACCCTATAGGAAGAATTTGGGTGAATATTATTTATTCATGTAAAAGTAACAATAAGCAATCTATTTGTATTCAGCTTATTATAATAGCAGGCACCTCTTTTGTTTATTTTTTGTAGTTTGTTTTATCATTTACATGTTATTAGTTTCAACTGTTATATTCTCTTGTTTTTTATAATTGATGCATTTTTGTCATCATTTATAGACATAAGATAATTTAAATGCATAAATTATCAGTATTTAAATTTTTGACTTAGGTACTTGAAATTTAAAGTTTATCAAATATTTCAGGTATTATTAATTTGGTGACCTTCCTTATTTATATGCTGTTACAGGATGTTTTTTCCCCAACCTTATTATTTTTGATGGAAATGTCTGCTGCTAATACTGAACAATTGGATTTTGAAAATTTGCAGACTTACATGTGTTTGAAAAACAATTATCTAAAATATTTTTATAATATCCATGAAAATGGTTTGTTGTACTTTTCATTTGAAGCCTTAATGTCAAAATGTAAAATAAGACTCTTTTGCTGCTTGTACCCATTTAATTACAAGATTTTTATCGGTTTTTTGATGTTGCTAATCAATTCAGCTCTGGATTGAAAGAACCCTAATCAACATTTAAAGAATTCTCAAGAAGAGGAGCAAAAGTTAGATTAGATTCCATTTTCAGGAGTTTTTTATACCTTTGTTGACAACAGTCAGTTCAACTTGTCCTCTTAGGTGTATGTAGTCAAGATGGCATTCCACCACAATGCAACTGGCAAGTCTAATTGTAAGTGTTATATACTTTAAAACAAGTGGGCACAGTAATATTTGGTGGTCATGGTTGTTGTCATCAGTTTCACAGACAGAGGAATTGACTGGAGCAATTGAATCATTTAAGAAAGGTATGGAAAATAAATTATGGAGAGAGGGGTGGATTCTTGCACTGTAAGAAACTTCCAAGGGGTTTACATGAGACTATTATAGGGGTTATTGGGGTTATAAAAACATGCATATTTTTCTCATTACTCGGAAGTTTAAACAAGCAGAAATATCTAAAATTGGAGCTCACAATATAAGGCAATAATGTTATCGTTGCAGATGAATTAATTTTTCCAAGAAATAATTTACATCAGATTTACATTAAATTTTCAGAAATGTGCTGGGGTCAAAATAATCCACTGAAATCATAAAATTATTTTTGCATGATAAATACTTGATATGAGAATAGGTTGTACCTTAAATGGGTTGTAAAAACACTCATTGCCTCTAATTTGGTGATGATAAATTTCTTCAACCAAATATTTTCTTGCCTATTTATTATTGCATTATCTCATTCAAGTACAGAATATGAATGAATGCTGATCAGAAATTTTAGCATGTCTTAGGTGGAAGATGAGCCTGGAAGTTAATTTTGTAAATCGTGGAATAGAAAACATAAGGAAGACATGCTCCAACAATACTTGGCAACAGCTGTATTATGCCATAATTTAGATGAGACTTCAATTCATAAAAGATGTTACAGAGGACAATTTTTGGAATATATTGTCTACTTAGAACAGAAAAATAAATTGTGAAGAACCCTTTTACATTTTCTTTCCTTAATACATCATACTTTAAGTCATCATAGTTATATTTATTTGTATGCCACTTTGGCAGTCTTTTTCCTTAAGTTGGGAATTTTCTCCTTTGTTATTTTTGAATTCTCTGCCAGTTTTAATTTAATGGTGTTGGTGTTCCTCAAACCCTTTTTCTAATTGTTTCCTCCTAATGCATGTTGGCGTAAGAGTTATATGGTGCTATGTGTGCTCCTTCATGCAGTGGTGGCATTGTGGATGTTGTTCAGTGGTGTAGCTATCACCTAAGCAGCTGGGACGAAGTCTTGGGCCTGGGCTTTAAGGGGGCCACAACAAATTGAATGTGTAAGCCTTCAAAAATATATCCCTGGGGACAATACAATCCTCGCTATGCCACTGATGCTGTTCATTTTACTGAAATCATTCCTTGGATTTAAAATGGCTCTTGTTTGAAGTTTTCGTTAGAGATGCTTATTTTACTGATATTTTTTCACTTCCAGCTAGAAAGACATTTAATTATATTAATTCCAATTTGCTTTATTGGTGATAGTTTTTTCTCATAGCTTGTTTGTGCTGTCCTTTATTGTTCTTTTTTAAAAATTTCTGTTTCGCCATCTATTTTAGTCACTGGACACATCCGTGCCTAGAGGTTAATAACAATCATGTATAATATGCATCAGAACCAATTATAGATCCAAAAACTTGATCAAAATAGAGCATGATATGCACCATCAAAGAAGCTTCCTGTCTTAAATTTTTATCAAAAAAGAGATAAATCATAGATAGCCATCCACAATAGGGTGGTTAGAGCAAGTAGAGGGACAGAAACAGGGGTTGGGGTTTGGGATGGTGGGTATGACTGTCAGCCAGATTTAGTCCTGAATCAGGTCTGGCAGGTAGCTACACTTAAGGAATGCTTCTTCTAGTATGAAGGAGTATTCAGATAGGGACTCTTTGTCCGAACAGATTCTCCATCCTCAGCAGGCTATGGCATATGAGATTAAGGTTTTGGCATGTAGAGGGTTACAGCTGTTATAGTAGAGTTAGGGAAGATAGTTGTAGGGTTTAATATGTACATTGGTGCAGATTCTATTGTCCTGGATGGAGGGGTCGGCATCCAGGAAGATGATGTTGGAGGCAGAGGACTGTTGAATGGGGTAGGAAGGATTGAAGGGAGTCAGGTCTATATGTACTGAGTAGAAGAAATATGTCATCAGTATACCTCAGCCAAATAAGTGATCTGAATGATGCATAAATAAAGCATTCACCTAAGAAGCAGTGCCTATCACAGTACCCATTATTTGGAGTTAGTGGCACCCTCCAAAGAAAAAAGTTGTTTTTTTTGGAACACCATTTCTGGCAGCCAGACATTTCATATATATGTAGATGTACAGAATAGAAGCCTTGTTGAAATGAATGGCATTGCAGAAATATTAAGGCCAGTTTATTCTTGTCAATTTAATAAAAAACAGCTGCATGTATGTCTTTATCTAGTTGTTAAGTCATAAACATGATTACATAAGCTATATTTAAAAAATAAACATATATTGCGCAGCCACTTGATGACATATTGAGCTTTATGCCCAACTGCTGCAAAGCTCTAGCTGCTAAACAGCAGCAGCATTGTTATGAGCCAAACCACCTAAATACATATTAAATGTAACCAGTGACATTATTGTTTGGGATAGAAGTTTATGGCTACAAGAAAGTTTGCACAATATATGTTGCATTAGCTCTTCCCAATTTTTACTCTTTTTCTTAAAAATACTACAAGGTAGTTTGAATTTAGGAAATTTTGCATCAAAATACAGTAATTTTGATTTCTTGCTCATATAAAATCTACATTTTAAGACTCCTTGTATCAGTTCTGTAGGTGTTATAAGTCATGGGTTTTCAACCAGGGGTATGTCCAGAGTATACAAAAGTATTAAAGATTATAATCTTTCAATTTTAACACATGACTTTGGAATCAAAGTATGTGATTTTAAGACCGTAAATAGTACTATAAAGCATTCAAGGTGTGGTTTTACTGACAAAATGGAATTGTTATAGAATTATTTCAGTATTTTATGTATCTCTTCAAAGAAGACTGCTTAACAGTAAGTAAATTACAGGAAGAGGTTGTGCATGGCTATTTTGGAAATAATGCTAGAAACAAATTTATTGCATATTTTTATTATTTACATTTATAAACATGAGCTATCTATTTCCATACTAGTGTTTTTCATTTTATTACCACTTTAAAATGTATTAAAAGGTATCTAACAATTTTTAAAAATGCTGAAAGATGTATGTCAGCAAAAGAACGTTGAAGAACCCAATTATGGGTCATTGATTCCAAAAATGTGGGACTCACTCCTCTTGGAGAGCGTGTTGAGCTGTAAGATGGTTGTGAGATACATATTCTTTACTTTTTAGGGGGACACCCAGTAGCGGATTTGAAATAAGGCCAAAGTAGGCAATGGCATAGGGGCTGCGAGATTTTGGGGCGGCAGTAAAAACAGGATTTCAGGGCGGGAATAAAAAAAATTATTATTATGAAGACTTAATTTAACTATTGTGATCCGCAGATGGACAGGTGGACAGACAGACTATATACATGAGCGATTATTTCAGAAAAAAAAACCAAAAAGGGGGCAGAAAAATAATTTGGCCTAGGGGCAGGAAATTTCCAAATCCACCACTGGGGACACCAGTTGAAAAAGTTTGAGAACCCCTATTATCGATTTACATTTATATAATGTGAGTTAGCAGAGATTGAAGGTTCATTTTTGAGTTGATACTTTTATAGCTATTAGGACTGCTGCTTATTTTCATTCTCAGGTTGCTTGTTCATAAAATTTAGGTGAGTTATTGAATATTTACCATCATTTACTTTTGGCACAACCTCTGAATCAAATAAAATTTCTAAATGTATTTTATTTTATCTTTATAATATGTGCTGTTTGTTCTATTCATTAGCATCCTTTACAGTGATTTGTTTGCTATTTTTCATATAGCAGTAGCTTTTAACTGGTTTATTTGGGAATTCAAGGCAGAGTGATTGTAATTAATTATTGAAAATTTGGGAAAATGGTTGACTTATCTTTGTAGCTCATTTTTTCTTCCAATTTTTTCGTATTCAATAAATTTTTATTTTAGGTATGAGAAGCACACATTGGAGAAACTACTTCAAAAGTTTAAATGTGGTTTGATGAAATATTCTTTATTGATCAACTTATTACGTAATCTTTATCATATTGTATAAATAGAATAGAATAAATTAATATTTGGTAAGGATATATCATGAAAGTTATTCTTATTATTATTAAGTTCAAGATAGCTTCAGCATTTCCTTTGATATAAATTCTTTATTATTTACTAATCTAAAAGAGAATACAATTTAAGCATTGTTGTTTTATTTTGCATTTTAACTTGTATTCTCAATTTGTTTATAAGATGATATATTTCAAATGAAAATGATTATAATGTGATTCATTTAATAATAAGGAAGTTTTCATATTTCATAATTATATTGCGTCATGTTTGCTTGTATTCCAGTTTTCCCCAAAATCACCTTCTTTTATCATTAGGTATAAAAGAAAAATGACCTCAGGAATGAGTGTGATTTTCTTCCTGATTGAAGGGTACTTTTCTGCCTTTTTGCCTTTAATGTATTTGCATTATGCATTGAAAATTTTTGTCTATAACAAATCATGTTTGCTCTGGGTTATATTTTATATAATTTCTTGATGCATTTGGCCTGTGCTTTTCAGTGAGTGATAAAACTATGAAATTTGTGTCCTCTTCATTGTGCTTATACATAATCTTATGAAAACGATGTGATAGTTTCTGTTGAATGTCAAACAAATGTAGTGATAGAAAGCTGTTTATTTTTCTGGCTAATCAACCTCTTTGACTATTATATATAGAAAGCTGTAGAAAGTGTGAATTCATGACTTAATGGTAGTATATGGCATATATTTTTAGAAATTTATAATTCTTGTTTTTAATAATGAAAATGGCTGATTGATAATTGAAAATTTAATTGCTAATATCTTTACTAATTTATTTGTATCTTATATATAGTTTGGAAAGTTTTGAAAATGCCATGTTAATAATGTCTTCATTGTTGTACCTTAAAGAATATTTGATTAATAATTGGTACCCCTTCATGGAAATTTCCAAACAGGCTTTAAATATAATTTATTATATAGATGGCTGGAGTAAGTAATTGCAACCTTTTTGCCATACTATGGCAGGTTTGATTCTGTTTGACCTATTTTTCAGCAACAGGAAATTCATATGGCTGTTTTGGGCCGTAAGCAATTGGAACAAGGAATTCAGCAGCTTCAGGAACAACTTCAGCTTAATTTAATGCAACAGACACACCTCATTCAGTCTGATGAAAAAAGGAAGGCATCTGGTCCACTGCAGCAGCTGGCTCTTCAGCAGCAACAACTTATGCACCAATTACAACTTACACAAAGGCAGTATTTGTTGCAGCATGGCATTGGCCTTCAAACAATGGTCCTCGCTCCTGGAAATGGTTAGCAAAAGTTTTACCAATAACTTTTTAGGGGTTTTTCCTTCTAGCGGGCATTAAACAAAATTTTTATCATGTTTTGTATGATCAAAAGTTCCTATTTACTCCTTGAATTATTTTCTTGCATTTGGGAGAAAAAACTAGTGTTGATTTGCCACTCATCACTATATGTATAAGGAATTTATGAAATGAAACCAAACAGTTTCTTGCCTACGTTTTTATCTTTGCCTCAATACATTCATTTGAGTTCATTGTAGTTAATGAGGTCATAATTTTCATGTCTTAATTTTCCACATACAAATATTGAAAATGAATTTATTTGAATCAACATATATATAAAGTGTATTTAATAAATTATTAATTCTCCTCTTCCCTGTACAGGCTTAGAGCAAGGCCCTGGGCCTGGGCCAGGAGAAGTTCTCCCTCCCACTCCACCCCATCCTTGGAAAGAAAGCCCTAATGACAGTTCCGAATCTCACCAAATTGGCATGGTTCATAAGACAATGTGTGGTCTGAATGGTAAATCCAAATTTCTATTTGTTTTAGTGTGCTCTGTAGTCCTATTTTGAATGTAAAAATATTGAATCTATGGCTGCGTTTTCCTAAGGGCAACTGCCCATGACCCCTAGATGACTCTTATGCTGGCTGTTGGGACACCACCATCTCCTCCCATAGTGAACTTTGGTTCAAGGACATCAACAATTTCTACAGTCTACTCTAAATTAAATCTATTAAATAATTTGCGAGTTGCTTTTAATACTGCAGTAAATAGGTTATAGATAAAATTAAAAACAAACTAACTTTGTAAACATTAAGCATGTCCAGGGCTGGTTTTAGACATGAGCATCTGCCTAGGGTGGCTCACTTCCTGTGGTTGACATTCTGGCCTCAAATGTTTTGGTCACAAAATTGTGCAGGAGTGGAAATTTCATCCCTCTTTCAAAATACTTGATGACTTGAAAGCATTGGCATAGCCAGGAATTTGCGATGGGGCAGATTACCCTTAGCCAGACTAGAGGAGTTATACCACCGGAAGCAAAACTTTTCAATACACATATATGAGAACTTTTTAATAAAAACTGTTGAAACCTAATGTTTTAATGTGTTAATCAATACTTTAATATTGGGGCTGTTACTAATTGTAATTATATAGAATGATATTTATAAATCAGATAAGTTTATTGTATACATAATCAACATTTATACATTTATTGGTAACCAGCTCAGAAATGGCATTACCACTGCTTTGTTAATTCATTAATTATTTCTTCAACTGAAGATCTCAATAAAATGTAAACGATTTACATGATTCAGGCAGTCATCTCCCATTGAATGTATGAGGTTGGAGAATGATTGTGCTGCTAAGGCCATAGAAACTGGCAGTGTAGTTAGAATTATCTACAATCTATGTATATTTGGGTAATGTAAGGGGTTGCATATGTTTAAGGCATCTATTTCATTTTAGTAGTTTACTTTTGTCAATTTTACTCAAATATCTGTACCCACGTTTCATTTCACGAAACAATATCCAACCTCCTCTCCTCCAAAAGCACTCTCTATATTCTGTTCATGACTTCCCCTTCCTCACCTCCTCCCACCCACTTTTCACCATTGACTCCTGTTTTTATCCACTCTACCTCTCTCCTTTAACCAATCTCCTTCTTCCCCCTATCCTCACCTCCCTACCTCTCTCTTGTTGGTATATATTGCCTTTTTTGAATGCTTGTTGCCTGATGATGTTGATTACTCACCAAAACCAGTTGTATTTTACATATATTTTACATATATTTTACATATATTTTATATATATTTTATATATATTTATTTTACATATATTGATTCTTTACCTGGCTGTTGAAGTGAATGGACATGTCTTTCACTTGCTCCTACAAATCTTCGAGCAACTAGAGTAGTAGCAGCATTAGAGTAGGTAGCATTAGAGTAGTTGTAGCTGTAGTGTTAAGTAGAACTAACGTTTACTTTATTCTTTTTGTTATCCTTTTGTAAATTTTATTTATCATTTGTTGAAGTTATCTAATTTTTTTGTTATAACATGTACATTATAGTTTTTTCTACCTTAATAGTTAACTTTAAGTCTTGTAGTTTTTTGTTAGAAATTTCATTCTCCCCTTTAGAAAATAATATTTATATCATAGTAGTTATTGTGTATTAGCATATTCCTGTTATATTCATAAGTTTGTTTTATTTTTACGCTCCATAGTATTTATATATTTTCATTGTTGTGTACTATCATCTCCTGTGTGTCAACTAACCTTGCTTGTGTTGTTTATGCCTTTCACTTTATACCTGCATTTGACCCTTTATCGTACGCTTCACAAAGAGCTTATCCACATAAAAAATCTTATTAAACTATTTATTACAAACTAAAATATCTTCCCATCATATGACTGTTTCTCTTAAGGACTATATTTTTTAGTCACATTAATTTAAATACTATGTTTTTCATTTTATTAATTTTCAAAGTATATACCGTAAAGACCTGCATATAGGACACACTTTTTTTCCAAATTTTCGAAGCTAAAAAGTATGGTGAGTTTTATACACAGGTACATAATATTTAATGTTTTTCTCTCTATGAAAAGTTCGATGAAAAATGAAAAATAAACAGCTGCAAACTAATATTTATTAACCATCAAAATGTTTTAATTAATTTTAAATATAAAAAAAATTGCTGTAAATACAAGATATTTCAGCTTCATTAGCCACTCATACCCATACATGGATACTAAACATTTTTCGTTCTTTTTGTATGGAGTCTTCAGTTAAAATGAAATACCTGATAGCTAAAATTTAATAATCAAGCATCTGCTCATTGAAAAAATCTTCAATCAAGAAACAAATCAAACTTTTCAAACCATTTCCCTAAAATCCTAGAAATTCGCCATCATCGGAGTCGTCATCTGTAATATGGAACTTGTTGTGAATTTCATTTGTTTCTGAAGCTTCAGATTTGTCTGATTCTAATTTTGCATTCATCGTGCCATTGTTTTCATAATCTTCCCATAATATGTCATCTTTACTTCCATCTAAAGCATTACTTATGCAAAAAATTTTTAATCCCTTAATTATCGTTTCTGAGGGGAGGTCATTCCATAATTCCACAATCCACTGACAGATTGTTTTTATATCTACTTTACAAATGAGTCCACTTTTGGTGAATGTGTGTGTGCCATTTACCATCCAATTGGTCCACTTCTTCTTCAGTGCCATTTAAATGGCTTGTTAATAGCAATATCTATAGGCTGCAGGATCGATGTCATTCCCCCTGGGATAATCACCAAATTTGTCTTCATTTCAAGGAGTTTCTTTTTTACTTTGGGACGTATGTGGCATTAGAATGCATCTAAGACCAAGAGAGATCTTTGACGCATTCCACCAGACCTTCTTTTCTAAACAGTCTCGATCCAGTCACTGGTGATGCTTTCATCAAACCAACCTTGCTGTTGCACTCACACTGTGATGCCATGGGGAAATTCACATTTCAGCATTGTTTTTCTTTTAAAAACTACATATGGAGGCAATTTCATCTCATCAGCCATACAGGGAAGCATGACAGTGAAACGATTTTTTCATTTCTCATTCCTCTCATTGTGATGGTTCTTGCACCTCTCTCATTTACCATTGTATCAGATGGCATATCAAATTTTAATGGCGTTTGGTCGGTGTTGCCTATTTGACTAAGTGGAAAATTGAATTTCTTTCTTAATTATGTTATATAGGACTGATATGCAATTAATTTCTCCTTGTGATCTTTGGGTAAATGTTGACTTATCGCAGTATGTTGGCAGATTGATAAATTGTGTCTTTTGTAGAAACGATGACACCAATGCATAGACGCTTTGAAGTCTTTAATGGTTAATTCTTTGGATAATCTCAAAGCTTGCACATGAACAGCGGATGTGCTAACACCCACACAGTCCCTTCTTGTATCTCTTATCCATTTCAGCAAGCATTCTTCCATTTCAGGTTGTTTGCTTTACTACCGCGGTTCACCTTTTTGGTCTTCCCTATATCTTTTATAGTTTCTTCAGCCTTTCTCTCTTTTCTTATAAGACATTCACTGGGCCCAAATTCACGTTCAGCCACTATATTACCATGTTCTTTAGCATACTGACACACACTTAATTTATAATTAGCATCATAACTTTGTCTCTTGACTTTCATTTTTTCTATCATAGATAAGGGTAAAAATAAAATTCATTAGTAAGTGATTAATAATCCATGCTGTCATTTGTAAAGTAAGAATGTAAGTTCATTTAAGAAATTTACCTGTGAATTAGCTGGGTATTGCAAAAGTAGTATCAATGTAATTTTTAATCTTCAAATCATCAAATAGGTAATTGCAGGAACTCAGCAGAGGAATAACTATACCTGCCTACAGTTCAACATTTTGTTTCTAGATTGCTCTCAACCTTCTATTTCACCTGAAGCATCGTTTGGAAGCACCATGAAAATTATAGTCAATATTAAGGGATGGAACTTTGAAGAAATTTTTATCAATAATTGAAATTAATAACTTTTTTAAATTCAAGATATTTTATTTTTACTGCAAGTTTCACAGACGATCACAGAAATATTTACTGAGTTTTTTTATTTCAATTGGGTAAGAGTCATGAAAATCTGCTACATTTTATCTTCTACATTGCTTTCCAAAGTGTTATACTATATTCTGTAATAAGTAGTTTCGACATAGGTAAATCTCGTAATACAAATACTTCAGTAAATTCACTTTTCAGATCATACTTAGCAGAAACTTATTGTTTATTCCTAGAATTTTAAGAGAAAACCTTCTTGCGTCCTATACACAGGAACAGAAAATTCTCAGAATTTGAGCCGAAAACCTCCCTGCATCCTATACCTGGGTGCGTCTTATACGCGGGTCTTTATGGTATCTGCATTAAAACTTAGACCCGACTCTTTAGTGTTTTCCCAGTTTAGCTTTTATTTTTATATTGTAAGACTCTTTTGCATTAGTATATAAATTAGTTAAGAGTTTAGGATGGCTTCCCCAAGGACTCCTGTTTCCTCCTTCTTGCATGCCGCTGGTTGTGAGGCCATGAGAGTCATCCCTGAAAACTCGCGTGCCAAATTGGCAGCTCAATTTTGCCTGGGTGCGCTAGCTGGCGGAGTGATCAGGGTTGCTCGTGACTTCTTACTGCGGGCTGATGGTTCTTGGGCTTGGAAATCCAATGAGTGGAGAGTGGTGTTCACTTGGGGGGGAATCGTGGGATGGTGCTGCTGAGGTAGGGAAGCTTTGATGGATCCTCTTCCTGTCAGTAATAGGTTCAAGGTGTTGTCGGAGGATTACTCCACAGCCATTGTGCCTGAACCGCTCCCATCTCTTCGATGGAGACCTGGCCCATGTTGGGACTAATGATGCCTCGAAGCATGTTCCAAGGAGATTTTAAGTTCTTTTCAGGACTTGGCCTCTGAGGTTGCTCATGCCCAATAGGAGTCGGGTTCTGATGCTTAACATCTGCAGTATAGTTCCTAGGGTTGACCGCGGTACTGAGGTTTTTAGTAGGGTTGATGGTTTGAACCATAGTCTGTGGAATTTCTGTTGGGACTTGGGAGTGGACTTTATCGACCTATGGCCAAATATCGAATCGTGCAAGGCACCGCTGGATCACTCAGGTGTTTACTACATGCGCGAATCGGCTCAGAGAGTATCGCATAGGATTCTTGAGCACAGTAGAGATTTTTTAGGCTAGAGAGTAGGGCAGGGTGTAGGTCAGTTTGGGTTCACCCATAGAAAATAAGAATCACACAATATTATTTAATGGTTGAATATGATTTCCCAGTTTTAAATCTTTTCTGCACAATGAATATATTAATTTCTGCATGGTGACTGATAGTGCAGGTTTTGGAAGAATCTTGGTGCTTATTCTGAGATATGTTGTGAGAGTGTACGGATAAATTTGTTCCAATTAAACTAAAGCATGATAATGTGGACCAAGAAGTTAGGAGTGCTCATAGACGGCAAATAAAAATTCACTCCCATGTAATTAATATATCATTGATGGCCACGGTTGAACAGAGGACAATGATTAAGCAGCTACACAAAGAGGCATGCCCAAGAGATAAAATAGTGATGCATAGTGCATTTAATGATTAGAGAAAGGTGATGTTACATGACAATTTGATTGAGTACCCAAAAGCATTTTGGTCGTATGTCATAGAAATCCATTGTAAAGTTCTCACTATTGCGTCACTGAGAACCGAAATAGGAAGCATAGTTCATGAGAGTAAGGAGAAGGCAAACCTGCTTAACAAACATTTTCAGAAAGCTTTTACTCCGATTAGCGATGAATATGAACCTATTCCTATGCATCAGGGTGACTCGATTGATCCTTTTAGTAGAAGGTATAGCACACCAACATTGTTCGATTAAACAAAATAAATCTCCCGGGCCAGAGAAAATATCTGCATGAGTACTAAAAGAATTGGCCTCTGAAATTTCACTGTATTTGAAAACAATATTCGAGAAATCAATTGCACAAGGTGTCATTCCTAAAGACTGGAAGTTAGCGCATGTTTCTCCCATCCATAAAGGCGGCAACAAAGAGAATCCTTATAAATACAGGCTGGTTTTGTTAACATCATTACTGTAGCATATTATATTTAGCTCTGTTATGCATTACTTAGATGGCCGTTCATCTCTTAGTGGATACCAGCACAGATTCCGGAAAGGCAGATCATGGGAAACACAACTTGGTCTTTTCGTGAATGATTTATTGCGATGTGGAGAGAAAAATATTCTTGTTAATGCTATTTTCATTGACTTGAATAGGGCATTCGATAAGGTCCCTCACTGGAAATCAATAGCGGAGCTTGTAAAAGACTGTATCAACCCAAAAATTATGAATTGGGGGAGAAACTTCCTCAGGAATAGAGAATGGATAGTGGTCATTGATGGAATGCACTCATCCCCCATTCAAGTCACATCAGGTATTCCTCGGGGAAGTGTATTGGGCCCTCCACTATTCCTAATTTATGTAAATGATATTTTTTCGACGGTATATAGTAAAATCAGACTTTTCGCAGATGAAACCATCATGTATAAGGAGATACTCAACCAAGATGACCATCAGTCACTGCTAGAAGATTTAAAAGCCATTTCTGCATGTTGTAAGGAATGGAAAATTGAAATTAATTACAGTAAATGTACTACAGTATCGTTCTGGAAAAGTAAAAATAGAGAAATAGGTTTTGAGTACAAAATTGATACAAAGAATATTCAAGCAGCTGGACATGTAAAATATTTAGAAGTTACCTTTTATGGTAAACTTTCGTGTGACATGCACATTTGTCATGTTATAGGTGCAGCTAACATGAAGCTGGCATTCATAGGCAGAATAGTACAGAGAAAATATGTGAAGCATGTTATTTTTCAGTACTTAGACCGCAGGTGGAATATGCCTCCAGTTTATGTGATCCGAATGAGAAGGGTCATGTAATTAAGTTAGAAAGAGTACAGCTGAGAGCAGCCAGATTCGTTAAACAAAAGTACGAACATATGGAAAGCATCACATCATTATTGAAGGACATAAAATGGAGATCTCTGGAAGACCATAGAAAGTGCTCAAGGTTATGGCTCCTAGAAAAATACAGATCGGAATGTCTAGCAGAGGATGTAGTGGGAATAATTGAGGCTCCAACGCACATAAGTAGAAACAATCATGGTGATAAGATACGTGGGATCGATTGTAGGACAGAACGTTACAAAGGCTCATTCTTACCAAGAAAGGAAAGGAAAGACAAATCTGCGAGTAATAACTGTTAGGTAGGCCTCAGTGCAGTGCAGGGTAACATGTAGATGTAGATATTCTGTGGAAATTAGCAAATGTTTAATATAATTTAAAAATACAATCTAGTATTGTTCATGTCATGCAATGATTTTGTTTTACCTCTGAAATAGTGCTGGGATGATTCAGCATTCTTTTAAAACACAGATTATGTTATATTTTGCCATAGAATAAATAGCATTACCTTTTTGTTGATTTATTTTGAAACTTCAGGAAACATCAATATGAATTTGTTCTACTCCTAAAATGGAGGGAGGATCATTATGGAAATATAAACAGGGTGCCATCCACTAAAGTTTGCCCAGGGCTCCATAAGTGTTGAAAGTGATTGTATAACTTTGATAGTGTAAATATTAATAGTTTTTTGAGGAAAGCATGATCCAAAAGAAAAGTACAAATCCCATAGGATATCTAAATTAGGAAATTTGGGTTAAATTTGTAAAATTAAGTGAATGTGAAATTATTTTATTTATTCTCAATTCCATTAAGACATGTATTGCTGGATATCATTCAGTAGAAAAATATTAGAAACATCAATCTAAATTGAAAAAATCAAAATAATCTCAATATTTGCCCACACCTATTGGTAATGATAAATAAAATAAAATATATCTAATTGATTGATGTATTAAGTTGGTTTCTTTGTCAATGTTGAAGTGGTGAAGATCTGGTTCTAATAAACAGCTTGTTCTGACAGCATTATTAGTTGAAGAAATTATTTGTAAATACATGAATAATATTGAAAATAATACTAATTGATTAATATTTACTCACTATATTAATTATTCATACTAAACAAAATAATACATCTAACGCTTATAGCACTTGCTGATTCACCTGATAAATGAACACTATGAATATTTGAGTGGCATTTAAAATTTTGAAACCCTCCAGAACTGGCATTAAATGTTGAAGAAGACATATCACCTTCCTCTTGCTTTAAATCAGTGTTTTCTCAACTGGATGCCATGGCACTTTGGGAGGTCATAACTGATTCTTAGGAGTGTCGCAAAAAACTTTGTTAAGTGAATAAATCAATAATTTGGGAATGTTGACGGGTGATTAGAGCAATAATATTTTCTCAGATAAATTGCTTATGGTGTAGTACCAACAAATATATGTGTCCAAATGTTGTGATACATATATGTATAAATATAAAATGTTTTTCCAAGGTGTGTGTGCCGCAAAATTCTGTTTATCCTTGAAAGGTAGTTGTGCCTACAAAAAGTTTGGAAACCACTACTTTTAACATTCGAATAGAGAAAGGGCTTTATTGTAAATGACTGCTTGACTTAGGGGCATGTGTTCATCAGAATGTTTTGGATCAGTCTATAACACTAGCAGTTTCTCCATTTTTTTAAACAAATTACTCCGTGATACTTTGAGTTTCTTTGCAGTTATTGCACTGGCTGGCTCAATAGAACTTTTTATTTTGCCTTTATTTAACAGAGTTAGGTGAGGTTAAATACGTGCAATATCACTCTGATATTCACCTTTTTCAAAATTTTTGCTAATTTAGGATTATTTCTGGCACTTTTATTGCCTTCACTCAATTCTCTCATTTCCCTATTTAGTGTTAAATATTTATTTTGTGCTAGAAATGAAGCCAAATATCTGAGGCATGACAATTGAACTGATGATGAAAAAACTGAAAGCATTTTTTCCAGTCATTCAGTGGTAGCTATTTTTCAACACATTGTCACTGATAAAGCATATGTTATACTTTTTATCATTTTTATACTGCCATTGTGATGGTAAAAAAATTAAATATAAAAATGGCTCTTATTCTTTCAGAAAATATGGAATGTAGTTCCACTGGTTTGAAATAGAAGCATAGAAATTCAGACAGATACATAGGCATGTCATTTACAATGTAACCATTATCTAGGTGGAATGGAACTTTTGGTGACAAACAACTTAGAAGTAAGCGATAGAAAATCTATTCACTCTATTCTGGAGATAGTTATACGTTGTTTCCAAAATAATTGTCGGTGTATTCAAAATTGCTGCATTGGATTGGATAATGCTCCCAAAATCCCAACAGTTAGTAATTTCTCTTCCTTCCCTTACTCTGTTTTGCCTTGAAAGGTTACATTGATCTTATTGCTACAAATTTTTGGTGTATATTGCATTGGGTCTGTATTATACAAGGAAAATTACGCTACATCCCAAGATGCTATTGTTCTTTATCAAAATTGCATTCAACAAACATACACTAAATGAGGCATGACTGTATTTTATAAAAAATTCAATGTTTAGGAAATAAAGAAATATGTGAATACTAGTGTTACAGTGTTTAGGTATCCCAAGTCATACATCATTTAACACGTTCAATGCTTACGGATGTCAAGTGTCATCCACTGGGTGCCCGCCCATGACTGCGGACAACGGTCGTCATCCAAAATCTACTTCTTTTTCCATGCTAGTGGTCAGGAGATGCCTACCCAAAACACTTTTCTCTCCCTATGCAGTCGTTCATTAGGCTCTGCCGAGTTAACACGTGTGTTCAGTTTTATGATCCGACCATCTTTGTCCAGCTACAACATTTTTTTCCCGGGTGGTAAGTATGCATTTTTAAGTGTTTTTTTATTATTTTATTGATATTTTTGTATAATTCTAATCTTCTCGTCCTTTTTTAGCTTGTTTATTGTAATAGTATGGGAACGACATATTCCGGAGACAATTGTTTGGTGAAGAAACCTATTTCAGGTAATTTCTCCCCCCCCTCCAACTTAATTTTGATGTATCTTTTAATCTTTTATAACATTTTCAATGCTTTCTAACCAATTTGTGTCTTTTTTAGGACTTCTATTGAAATACGTCCAGAAGAGGGAGGAAATTGTTTGAACTTCGACAAAGCCAAAGGTGATAATATTTTTAACAATCAAATTTTTTATATTTGAAATATTTACTAACTATTTATGGTTTCTTCGGAGATTTTCAAATTGTCTTTTTCCTTTTTCCAGTGTTCCTCCAAAATACGTGTTTACTGGATAATTAATACCTCTTGTGAGGGAAAGAAATGTAAGTTATTTTTACTTATGTCATTTTAAATTCTTGAAAACTGCTATTTATTCTTGATTATTTGTTATTTTCTATTATCTAGCTACACGTGTGCAAGCTACGATTTCTCGATAGCTGCCATTTCTGAAGGAGAAGCATCAGGGAGGAATAATGTACGTACATTCACCCCCTCTCCTTTTATGAAACACCGATATGATAAATAAAAATAACTTTCTATATTTGTAATATTTTCAACATTTTTTTAGCATGGTTCGTACTCGAGGTGGTGGTCGAGGCAGTGCTAATGGGAAGGCACTCCTCAAAAGAATTCCCCCTGGGGAAAAATCTCCTCAACCTCCCACTTCGGGGAGTAACCCCCAACCTTCGACTTCCCAAAACAGTCCCCAGCTGTCAACCTCCTGGGCAGATGTCACACCTCTTCCTCTGACCACACACAAGAGAAAGTGTGAAGGCAAAAGACAAAAGAGGGACTCTTCCCCTCGCCACATTTGGTCTATCGAGGAGTTGAGCGATTTGTTACTTAGGGAGGAGGAAGAGGAAAGTGATTTTAGTGATTCGGCTGGGGAAACGGAGTGGGGCGATACCACGATACCACTGAGGAGGAAGACGAGGAGGTGGAGCTTCCCTCAGCTGGTAGGCAAAATATTTCGCCTTCCTCCCCTCTTTCCCCTCCCGTTAGACAACACAGTCCCCCCCGTCACCTCTGTTATGACTAGGACTGCGACCTGGACATACAATTGGACTTCAAACAGACCGACTATACCTGCCATCCCCTTCACTCAAACCCTGGGCCTAAATGTTCCAGACCCAGGGGAAGAGCCTCGACAATTTTTCGACCTTTTACTTACAGTCAAAATGATCAATTTGGTGGTGACAGAGACAAACAGGCTTTTGGGAAATATGTTTCCGAAAGCAAGGATTACTTAATGGAAGCAGTTGTCAGTAGAAGAGTTTTTATCTTTTCTCGGGATCCTATTTCATATGGGCACATGCCCATTGAGTAGGATCTCCGATTGTTGGAGCACTGACTTCATATTTAATTTTCCTTGCTTTCGGAAATGTATGAGCCATGTCAGGTTCTCCGGAATTTTACAGGCTTTGCATTTTGCAAAAAATCCGGAACCCGGACAGCCACAACCTATGGACAGATTATACAAAATAAGACCAATGATCGACATTTTTCACAGAACAATGGACGCAGTAGTGACAGCAACCCAAAGGCTATGCATCTACGAATCCATGGTTCTCTGGAGGGGCCGTCTTATCTTTTGTATTTATATGAAAGGTAAGCGGCACTGGTATGGAATCAAACTTTATATGCTCACCAAACCTTCCGGTTTAGTTCTAAGATTTATTGTTTATGCTGGGTCCTCTGATGTTGATGTAGGTGGGCCAGGACATGTCGACAATGTTGTATGGAAGTTGATGGAAGGCAAATTAGATGCCAGACATTCGCTTTTCATGGATAATTATTATTACAGTGTTGACTTGGCCCACCATCTACTAGAGCAGAGGACCTGTTGTACAGGATCTCTTCAATCTAACTGGAAGGGGAATCCTCCTGACGTAATATCAAAAAAACTAAGACGAGGTGAAGTTGTGGAAGTCTTTAGTTCCCATGGAGTCTGCATGATGAAATGGAAAGATAATCGGGATGTTCTGATGATCAGTT
Organism: Tanypteryx hageni; assembly: GCA_028673005.1. Lineage (NCBI taxonomy): Eukaryota > Metazoa > Arthropoda > Insecta > Odonata > Petaluridae > Tanypteryx > Tanypteryx hageni. The sequence continues at coordinate 10,343,566 of CM054120.1, read as the reverse complement.
CCGAATTCAGAAGCAATATGGTTGATGTCCGTCACCGGCGAGGAGGTAGTGTCACCTCCAAACCGGAGGCCGTTGCTCGTTATAACGAGTCAATGGGTGGCATCGATCATTGTGATCAAATGATGTCTTATTACCCGATCGAGCATAAGACTCTAAAATGGAATAAGAAACTGGGGATCCATATTCTTCACCTCGTCTTGGTAAATAGCTATTTCCTTTACCGGAACACCCATCCCAAAATTCCATTATACGATTTCCGTATTTCTGTCATAAAATCCCTCCTTCGTCCAGCCTATTCTGAACCCATCCCACGTCCTTCTCCCAGCCAACCCTCAAGGACCCTTGGATTGTCACGGCATTATCCTGAGACATACGAAATTGACGACAAACGGAAACGTATCTCACAAAGAAAATGTATATATTGTAAATCCAGAGGGTTCAGGAAGGATACGAAATTTTTTTGCCCTGCCTGTGAGGGATGCCCACCCCTTTGTTTCAAACCCTGCTATGTCGAGTTTCACAAGAACATTAAATGCTAGTCAAATTTGTATAATAGTAAATTTGTAAAAAAACTTCATATTCATTTGTAAATACAGTTATTCAGTAGGTATTACGAAAATATAATTTATAATGTAAATATAATATAATAATGTAAAATTAAATGTAAAAATTGAAAACAAATTGTAAATAGTGTTTTATAATGTAAATATAAAGTACAAAATTATGTGTAAAAATGTATACAAATTATTTGTATTTTATAATTTGTAATAAAATTTGAAAAGCAGTTCAAAAGTATTTTATTACATAATTCCTTATTTATGACAATTTTTTCCTTTTAAGAAATTTAGCCTGAAAAATCTTTCTAGAAATTTTTTAACTAAAAACAAAGTAAGAAAAATGAAAAGTTTATTCATGCTCCTTATAGTATTATTATGAACGTAATTGAAAAAATAGATAATTTTTACATAGGTTTTTCAGTTCATATTTCAGGATAAAATCATGTTTCCAATCTTGGAAAAGCATATATCATACAAATCACTTATCAATAAAAGCGATGTTGATAAAAAGCTATAGGATACTGTTATTCCTGTGAGTCATCGTAATTGGGATGAGGTATGCACTCCCGCAAAACACTCGGGATGCGCTTACCGCTGACTGAGGACGATGATTGTCGTCCAAATTTAAAATAACATTACAGCCGCAAAATTATTTTCAAATATTTTTCCTTAATCAATTCATGATTCTGGACCTCTATATAAACGGAAAACAAAAATTGGCCTGTCACCGGTGAAAAAATAAAATTTCGTTGCAGCATTGAACGTGTTAAGCAGTAGTTGTACTTATCTAATTGAAGCTCCAAAGTATTTTTTTGTCATTTGACATAATTATTTACTTTCAATTCACTACCAAAAGTTCAGTTTCTTAAAATAGTAGCTTTTTATTTTATTTGATTTTCTATCATTGATAAATTGTGCAAAATGTATTTCATACATTTCATAGTATAGTATATTTAATGCTTTTATTTTCCTTGTTAAAAAAAGTTTTGCTTTTTCAATGTTTTGCTCAGCAACCTCCAAATTTAATATCGAAGTAGGGTAAGAGGTGTTGGATAGAAGTTGTGCATTAAAAGCATTATAAAATTTTTGTGAATAATATTTCATTGTATTTTCAGGTATGTTAAGTCCGTTGGGAGGTTGCCAGCGTGATGGTTTGAATGGATTTGGAGGAGTGGATGAAAAACCTATGCTGGATAATAGTGGAATGCCAGGTTCAGCTCATGATAGCGGAAATTTAGGAGAAAAAGTCCATCCCCTCTATGGCCATGGTGTTTGTAAATGGCCTGGCTGTGAAGCAATATATGACAATATTGAATCTTTTACAAAGTTAGTATCTAAACACACAAGTAATTACTCTCTGTTTCATAGTGTAATGTGAATTTTAATGAATATTTTTACTTACCTTTAACATATTGCTTTTATATCTCCCTGTAACCCCAGATATGCAGCTGTAGCTGGAATTAAATGTCCATAAATCTGCTAAATTGCTCAAACTTCATATTAATGTAGATTAGTCAAGAAGTATAAATGATAAAACATTCATATAAAAAGAATTTAAAGAAAAAACACTAATTTGGTAAATCAGTTAATAATTAATTTTTCTTTCAAGGAATATGTACAGAAACTCTAACAAAAGCATAAATATTATTAAATAACAGATGAGTGGTGTCTTTACATTGGAATAAACTTAGAATTAATTGTCAAGGATAATTCACAGGATTGACCCCAAAATGGATCATTTTATTATAAAACGAAGATCGGATTCTGAACTTTCAAACTCTGAAGAGCTTCTGAAGGTGACTCCCAGTTTTAGTGTTGCTGTGTTTTCAGCAATTGCAAGTGCTAGTGATAATGCAAGAACTGCTGCATGCTCGACTTCGTCTGAACTACCTAACAAGAAAAAAATAATAAATCTTGGGCAAGGAAGTATAGTGAAGATTTTTAAAAATATGGTTTTATTAATTGTGCAAATAAAAACCAGGATGCGAAGCCTAGATGTGTTATTTGTGGTGATGTTCTAGCAAACAAAAGCTTAAAACCTTCGAATTTAAAAAGACACTTAGAAAAGAAGCACAGTGAACATATTGACAAACCTATTCAATATTTTGAAAGAATGAAGCAGAGTTTAAAGTTATCAACGCAAGATCATAGTCGATCAACTATTCTGAATAATAAAGCTCAACTGGCATCATATTTGGTCTCATATCATGTAGGAAAAGAGAAAATGCCTCGCACAACAGCTGAAAAAATTATTTTTCTGCTTCTGTGGATTTAGTATGTACAATTTTTGATGAGAAATCTGCTTAAAAATTGAAAACCATACCACTTAGTGATAACACCCTGAAAATTTTGTATCATTGCAGAACATTTAGAGAAAGTGCTTATTACTTGGTTAGCCTGCTGGAGATTTCGCTATCCAAATTGATGAGAGCACTGATATTTCACATTGTGCAACACTTTTGGTTTATGTGAGATATGTGTGGCAAGATGACTTTGTAGATGGTTTGCTGTTGTCTGACTTTATCAACAAACACAACAGGATTGCATATATTGGCAGTATTGCATGTGTGTGTGTACGAAAAGTACAAGTTGAAATGGACTAATTGCGAGTGATGGTGAAGCAAATATGACAGGAAAAAACAGTGGAGTGGTGAAAAAAATAACAGAGGCAACAGGTAATAATGCTGTTTGGAATCACTGTTTCATTTACCATGAAGCATTGGCAGCAAAAGGAATTACTCGGGATCTTATGGCAGTGCTCCAGGTAGCAGTGAAAATTGTGAATTTTATTAAAGGCAGTTCACTGAACAACCAGCATTTTTAAGTGTTATGCTCAGAAATGGATGCTAATCACACACATTTATTGTATCACCCAGAAATCTGATGGTTGTCATGGGGTAAGGATGTACAAATTCAGGTGTGAAATTCATATTTTTCTTGTGGATAAAATGACAGATTTGTCGAAAGTGTTATGCAATGATATAAGGATATGAAGTAACTGTATCTGTCTGACATTTTCTCAATTCTCAATTAACTAAATTTGAAATTGCAAGGAAGGAGCAATGATTTGTTTCAACATTGGGAACAGATCCAAGCTTCCCAAAAATCATTACAACTGTGGCAAGCATGGCAGCCCAGGCTATTACATGTTTCCAACACTGTTGAAGCATGTACAGGAGAACAGAACCAATGAAGAAAAACTGGCTGATTTAAAATTTTCTATACAGTTACATCTGTCTGCTCTGTTCAACAATTTTAATCACTACTTTCCGAAAGAGAGATACGAAACTTGGAACAAATACTGCTGGGTTAAAGATTCTTTTTCTTTTGAAAGTCCTGAATATATAATTGAACAAAATTTTATACCTGATGAAGAAAATGAGTTCCTGCAACTTACATCTGACATCACACTGAAAAATCACCGCAAGTCATTAAATTTGTCATCATTTTGGATAAGTGTTAACAAAGAATATCCACTGCTAAGTAGGAGGGCTGTTTTGTTGCTACTGCCATTTAATATAACCTACATGTGTGAACTGGAATTCTTGACTTTGACATGCTTGAAAACGAAGGAGAACAGGCTTAGCAGTGCACCCGGTATGTGTGTAGCTCTCTCAACGTGTATTCCAGACTGGGACTAGATCATGAAAAACAGGCAGTCACAACTGTTACATTAGTTAAATAAATAAACTAATTTAATTTTGTGTTTATTTTCTGTTTTCATGAATTTATATATAAAGCAAACATTATCATTATTTCAAAATATAAATTTAACAATTTGAGTTGGAGGCTTTTGCAGCGTTGTTGAATGCTGGTGGATGTTTTTGGGTATTGCTGCCTTGAGGGCATTACTGACTCTGTGAGTCAGCAATGTCCTCAGCGCAGCGAAACCCAAAAAAATCCAACAGCATATAAGTTTAAATGTTGTTAAATTGCTCTTTTCTTACATTCATTATTGTTAATTAAGAAGAATATTCTTCTTCTGCTTATTATTGCTATTAATATACGTAAAGTATATTAGCATCAAATTATAGACGTTTTAAGTTAAATGGGTTCAAACTTGTATATCTGTTGATTTTTGTCATACTTTTATGAATGCTCAGATTATAATTTCTTTCTTTGTATGAGGCACGTCAAGAAAGTAAGTACTGATCGCACATACCGGCCACGCATGTGGTGTGAGTACGCCGGTGCAGTGATGTCTCACGAGTCAAGAAGGAAACGTTAGACATCCTGCCAGTTCTTGTTCTTTGTTTGTAAATTCATCATCTTGTCTTAAAATGAGTCAAACAATAAAAAATCCCACCAGTTGTGGGATACAGTTGGTGATCAAATTTTTGAATGCCAAAAACATTCGCCTGGCTGAAGTTTATCGGCAAGTTTGTTAAGTTTATGGAGAAAATGCGATGAGTGAGTGAATAGTGAGAAGATGGTATAGGCTGTTCAATGAAGGGAGTACGAATGTGCATGATGAAGATCAAAGTGGCCGCCCATCGTTAGTCACTGCCGATCTGCTTGACCAGGTGAATGAGAAAATTCAAGTGAACAGAAGATTCACCGTTTCTGAGTTGACTACACATTTCCCAAAAATTTCTCATTCTTTACTGCACGAAATCGTCATGGAACACTTGCAGTATCGTAAATTTTGTTCAAGATGGATGCCAAAAATGCTCACAGATGTTCAAATAACAAATCACATGGTGGCAACACTGTACTTTTTGGAACGGTATCACGATTAAGGTGACAAGTTTTTGGACCATATTGTGACAGGAGATGAAACTTGTATTGCCCATGTGACACCAGAGAGTAAGCAGCAGTCAATTCAATGGTGGCATAGTGGATCTCCAAAGGCAAAGAAATTCAAGCAGACATTTTTTGCCAGGAAGATCATGTGTACCATGTTTTGGGACAGAAGTGGTGTTTGGTCATTGATTTCATGCCTCAAGGAACAACAATAAATGCAGATGTTTACTGTGAGACTCTACAGAAGCTACAGCGGGAAATTCAAAACAAAAGATGAGGCCTACTCAGCTCTGGAGTTGTTTTGGTTCACGACAATGCATGACCGCACACTGCTGCTCGAACAATTCCAGTGGGAAGTCTTCGAACACCCAACCTACAGCCCCCGACCTTGCACCTAGTGACTTCCATCTTTTTCTTCACTTGAAGAGATTTTTAGCGACAGAGCGATTCAACAGCGATGATGAGGTGAAGACAGCCATGCAGGATTGGGTCAAAACGTTGGCGACAGGCTTCTTCGACGAGGGGATACAAAAACTTGTGCCCTGATACGACAAATGTCTCAATTTAGGGGGCAATTATGTTGAGAAGTAGCTTAAAGTATGTGTAAACTCGTGACAATAAAGAAATACTTTTAAAAAATTTCTCTTTTATTTACAGCCAATCGGTACTTACTTTCTGGACATGCCTCGTATCACGGTCCAAAATGTTTTCCTTATTCTGGGTCAAGAGAAAAAAGTTTGAAAAACACTGATGTAGTGGTTAGAGTTTTGGCCCCATCATGATCTACTAAAGATCTGTTAAAGCGACACCCAGTTCCAATCCTGTAGGATTTTTCCTGATGATGCCCCCCTATTTGTGCATGTTGCATCTAAGGAGATGTGGATGAGCCAATGAGAATAAAAAAAATGAGAAACGTACTCAATTCAACACTCTGATCTTGGGAAGGGATGTTAAACTGTTGGCCTCCTTGGTGCTTTTCGTTAAGAGCATGCTAAAAGCCTGCACCAGGTTTCTCTCCTCCCTTGCTATCCGGCTATACATTACACTATCTCTTAGATACCCATTGGCATGTAGGAAGAGGTGAATCAGCAGAGCGTAAAACATAATAATTAGGGATTACTTGTCCATTGAAGGCTAAATAAAGATGCAAAAGTAAGCACGTCTAAGGTGCTGTCCTTTTATCCAATGCTCTTTAGTCATCAAATATGGTGAATCATACTCTCAATCACTTATATTTTTTCTTATAATTCAAACTTTTTTAAATGTATATTTTCTATTTGAGGAAAATGTTTTAATGCTCAAAATTATATAATGTAATGATGAAATGATAAATAAAAAATAAATCAACACTAATAATAATAATAATTTATCAATGATTCCTACCAGATATAATGATGGAGTTTTTCTGACTCGATGAGAGCCATTTAGGTTGGTGTATTATTGGGAGAAGAAGATAGATCTATGTTCTTCCTTATGCTCTACTTGAGATACAAAGATTGATTGAATTTACCTCAAACACATGATGATCTTTTTTGCTTGGCCTTCTTACAAAATATATTTCATTCATAACTGAAATCTTGCTCTGGGTTGCAGGCTAAGGCAAAGGATAACATATTTCATAAGTGGATGTGGTGATCTAATTGCTACAAGTCTTGAGAGCACTGAAAACTTATTGAATGTGCAAGTTATAATACAAGGTGTCTTCAAAATCTCGATACTCCTAGTTGTTTAGATTGAGTAGAAAAAATTAAACATACACTTCTCTTTTTATAATGAACTTTGGTCTCTTACATATCTTCACTCTGAGAAAATGAGAATGAAAAAACACAACAAATTGCAATTGTAAGTTACCATGCTACTACTACCACTATAGACTGAACAAGAACAATTTACTGTGAAACCCCGATTTAAGAGTTCCACATTTAATGTTTATCTGCATTTAATGCTTATTTTGTGCAGTCCCATCAAACATCCCATTTAAGCAATGTATCATTTTCTTCAAATTAACGTTCCTCAATTTAGTGTTTTACGTGGTGTAATGAATTTCCAACCACTTCATTAAAAACCTACTTCGATTTAATGCAACTTGGCAGTTACTACTGCATTCCTTTGACTGCGACCACATGAGTGTTTTTTAATATCAAAGTTTGGACAGAAAAAAACATGCAATGGATCCAATGTAAACAGTGCTAGGTGGCCACACACATTTTTCATCTTAGTAAACAAGTGCTGTCTCTGGATCACCCACAATAGATCACAACACTGCTGCATTTTTAATCCAAATTTCAGATGTAACTGTGATTCTCTTCTGCATGAGCGTTGTTTTGTTTTCAGTGCGATTTTTTTCGCATCTGAGTTGACTGTGGAGTCAAACCATGCTCAATTAATAGTGTTGATCAAGCAACCATTAATCTCATTGTTCACTCAGTTTATTCCCAAGTGATGAATTTTATTGAAGTTTCTTTAGCTATTTTGTTGTAGTATGACTCCACGGTCAGCTAAGATGCAAAAAATCAATCATGTGCCCAGAGGTGTAACTTCAGTTTTGTGGCCCCACGGCAAATGATTGAGTCCCCATAACAAAATTAAATAAAAATAAATACATATGATATAAATTTTTATTTTACATTTAAATACATAATAACAAAATATACTATATTCGAATTGCATATTTATATACATAGCGCATACACAATACACAAAAAAAGATTCCTTTAATTAATAATACCAATAAAGTAAATGAATCTCCATTTACATTTTTTTATATTGAAAACAGATTATATTTTTACATTATACTAAAAAATTAAAAATAATTTTATTTATACTGTAGGTATTACGTAAAAATTTAAATCATCCTTCTCGATTTTATGCTAGAAAATTTGTTGATTACAGCATCCAAATTTGATAATATTTTCTTAGAATCTAAGCTTTTTAGCGACAAAATTGCTAGACTTTAAAAATATTTTTGTCGCCATACAACTATGCAGGTAATTTTTAATTAATTTCATCTTTGAAAAACTTCTTTCATTGGATGCTACCAAAATAGGGAGAGTCAAATAAATCATAAGTGCTGTGCAAACGTTGCAATAATCAGATGCTATGCCCCATTTAATAATCAGAAGTTTCAAGAATTCGTTAATGTCCTTGCACTCATTTTATTCCATCCTCATATTTGAATTTGTTATTAGTGCTTTTAATTCGTCTTGTAAAGTTTTAGTCAAAAATTTTTTCTATTTATTGTGAAATGTTTTTGAGTTCAAAAATTTCAGATGCGCTTAACATTAAAAGCTTCCTTGGTTCGAGAAAACTGAAAAAATGTCTTATTGGTAGTTCTATTGTTTTCTTGAACCGCTTACCAATTTGTGATATAACCAAGTCAAAAGTTTTACAAAAAATATTCATTTTAAAATTTTCAGCTTCTAACAAATTGTTCCTCAACACGAGGTTAATTGAAGAACTTCTTTTTAATTTGAATTCATTTTGTTTTAAACTAGATTGATATATCATATTTTATAGCAATTTTATTTGCTTCATTTTTAAATCCATCAAAATCATTTCTTAGAGACAAAAGTATTTCAGTGCATTTTTCAATTGCTGTTATGGCCATCATTAAATTTGTCTCCTTTTGTAGAAGTAAACTAACAACAACTGAACTCATGGCACTTAAAGCGAATTGTGTCAAGTACTGAACTGAATTCAATATTAGAATTGAATTCAATACATAATATTAACATTATTTTCTTGGCACAGTTCAGTACTGATTCCAGTGACTGAAGTAATTTTCTTGTCAAACAGCCTTAGCATTACTAAAATTGTTACATTACAAAAATGAAAATGTAACCAATATTAATTCTTGAAATTATGCAGTAGCACAAAAGCCAATGAATCATTTGGAGGTGTGTGCATTTCAGACAAGATGAATATTTTGATATTGATTTGACATTGATGCACAATGAGTTTGCTGTGTGATGTAGTGCCTCATGACACATAATGTCATATGACCAATTGACGAGCAATGAGATTGTTGTGTGATGTAGCCACCCATGTCTCATTTGTCATGTGACCAATTGACAGGCAATGAATTTGTTGTGTGATGTAATAACCATGACACATTTGTCATGTGACTAATTGATGCGTAATGAGTTTTTTGTGTGATGTAGTGACCCATGACACGTTTGTCATGTCACAAATTGATGCACAATGAGTTCATTATGTGATAAAGTGACCCATGATACATCATCTGACCAGTTGACATGCAATGAGTTTGTTGTCTGGCGTAGTGACCCATAACGAATTAGTCATGTGATCAATTGACGTGCAATGAGGTTGCAGTGTGCTGTAGTGACCCATGACACATTTGTCATGTGACCAATTGACACGCAATGAGTTTGTTGTGTGATGTAGTGAAACATGACACTTTTGTCATGTGACCAATTGACACGCAATGAGTTTGTTGTGTGATGTAGTGACACATGACACATTTGTCATGTGACCAATTGACACGCAATGAGTTTGTTGTGTGATGTAGTGAAACATGACACATTTGTCATGTGACCAATTGACACGCAATGACTTGGTTATGTGATGTAGTGACCCATGACACTTTTGTCATGTGACCAATTGTCGCATAATGAGTTTGTTGTGTGGTGTAGTGACCCGTGACCCATTTGTCATGTAACCAATTAATGCTCAATGAGTTTGTTGTGAGATGTAGTGACCTGTGACACATTTGTCATGTGACCAATTTATGTGCAATGAGTTTGTTATGTGATGTTATGACCGGTGACACATTTATCATGTGACCAATTGATGCTTAATGAGTTTTTTGTGTGATGTGATGTCCCATGATGCATTTGTCGTTTGACCAATTGATACGCAATGAGTTTGTGTGGTCTAGTGACCCGTGACATATTTGTCATGTGACCAATTGACATGCTATTGTGTGATTTAGTGACCTGTGATGCATTTGTCATGTGACCAATTGGCATGCAATGAGTTTGCTATGTGATGTAGTGACCCTTGACACATTTATCATGTGACTAATTGACGCGCAATGAGTTTGTTGGGTGATTTAGTGTTCCATGACAAATTTGTCATGTGACCAATTTACGTGCAATGAATTGACCATGTTTCATTAATGGTATACCACTTTGTACTCGAATATTAAGAATTATCCCAGGGATATATTAAATTTTTATGTGCCAATTTATATTCTTATCAGTTTTAATCAATCAAACAATTGAAAATGTTTTCAAATATACCTCACTTGAAAGTGATGGAATGAAGCGATCCGAAGATCCTATGCAGACAGGCATAAGCTTCCGCGTTTAGAAATGAGAAAATTGATCTGCTACGCTAGTTCAGTGGTAGAATATCTGCCCGGCAAGTGGAAGACCCGGGTTTGATTGCTGGTCATAGCAGACTTTTTTCTCGTTTCAAAATTATTCCCATGCCTCGCTTGAGTTAAGTAGGTGTAATATTTAGGTTTATGTTCTTTTCTTTGTCGTAGATAATCCATTTCCTCCTGCTTACAAATTGCTGCATGGATATCTATGGAAATTAAATTTTTGTAATTTGACTAGATCTTATTTACTATGATGATGGTTTTTGTTTAAAAATTAAGTTAATTCAAGAACACACAATTTAAAAATATACTTGTATCAGGTATCTCCAATAGCCACAACAAGGTTAAAAAATCAAATGCACATTTAGGCTACAAAGCAGTTGTCTTCATTGGTAATTCACCAAAAATAGATTCTAAAAGATCAACATAAGTTGCTTGTTCTTCAATTTTTTGCTGCTGTAAAATGAGCTCAATAGTTCCCTGATGAGGAATTAGGTAGCTATGTATGAATTTTTCTATGTTAAAAGTGAATTACAACTTCCTGTTTGATTTTCTTGGAAATGGCTAAACTTAAAAAAAATGTATTTAGCAAGAAATATTCTTTTTGGCTAGTTCTACTAATTTTGTTTAAAAAATTTTGGTATAACCTACATTTAATAAGATTTGAGGGAGTTTGTTTTTTTCCAGTAAAGTGGCACCCCTGATTGGGTTATTTGAACCATTTATGCCATTTTCTTTCGCCATAAGTACTTAATACCAAATTTTATGAAAATCTTTTTCGTGGAACCCACAAATGAACATGCATGCAGATGGATGGAAGGACAGAATGAGGCTAATAGGCACTTATATTAGAAACAAAAGGTGTCTAAAAAGCTCAAAGTGGCCATGTATTGTACCTTCACCCTAATGTGTGTTTAAAATTTGTAATAAATTCATACACAGAAAATGTTGTAGAGCAATTTCACTAATAAATTTAAGTCGCTTGCTGTAATAGTATGTAACCCCTATTTACTGTTTACCCTGATTTAGTGTACAAAAAGTTATTACCCAGAGAAACATTAAATAGGGGTTTCACTATAGTCTCTCACCCAGCTCAAGTTATAACTGTGAATTATGCGACATGGAAAAGAACGTGTTAAGCATTTATGTAGTATTACTGGAAAATCCTTCCTAAAGATAAGAAAGGAAATTTGTTGAATTCTCGTGGTATATGTCATTATCTTTGGCATTACAATTTTTCTGAGTCATAATTTCTTTTTTTTGTTGAACATGGATCTTCTATTCTTACAGGCACCTTAATACTGAGCACATCTTGGATGATCGCTCAACAGCCCAAGCAAGAGTTCAAATGCAAGTTGTGTCTCAACTAGAGCTGCAATTGCAAAAAGAGAGGGATAGATTGCAGGCAATGATGAAGCATCTTCACATGACAAAAAAACTTAAGTCACCTGACTCTCCCAAAGGAGATATTGTAAGTAAAATTTTATTTGTTTTGTGAGTGAATAAAAATTTCAATTTTCCCATTTATATTGAAATGTCAATGAGTAGATGATATGTTTATTTTAGAAGTGTTTTTGTACTGGGTGAAAATAGAGGTATATTAGAAATGCTTAGATGATATTTGTAAAAATATTCCATTTATTGCCTGAAAGCTCACATTGTTACTAAAGGAATATGCTAATAAAGAAAATAACAGGCCTTCCATATAGTAGAGTTGATTTAAATCTTTTGCAGCTGGTATTTACTTCATTATATTATAAATGAGTAATGATAACAGTGAATGAGCACCTCAATGATACAATAGAGGACCATTTATCCATCAGCTGGAAAACCAGAACATTCTGAAAAATGACTATTTTTCTCCCTCAGTTATTTCTCGGTTGGCAAATAAATGGCAACCATTATTTATTATATTACATATTTTATTTATATACTTTTATCATATGGATTTCAATGCCTTCTGTAAACCCCTACAGCTGGAATTAATTTAGGATATTTCAATATTGCTATGTTTACGTAAGAATAAATTTGGTTATCTGTAGAAATAAAAATCACTCAAAAAGCGTTTTATTGTAAATGTCTTGTCAAGGAATATGATGTTATTTTTAACTGCATAATATGAATTATGACAAAAGTATTGTCAGCGCCATAGATTGAAAATCAAAAAGGCTATACGGCTTACTTTTTAATATCCTCGACCAAAATCAAATAAACACTGCCACTTCTATGATCTATTTACTATTTTCTATCAACATGATAGTTTAGAAGCCCAGTTCATTTATCTCTTGCATTAGTCATGAAACCACTGACTAGTATGGCAGGTAACAATAGTGAGTGAAAAATCTGATGTGTTCAGAACATATCTTTCTCCATAGTGTATAATGAATATGATTGCAATATTAATAAGAAGCTGCTCTTGACATCAGGGTCCTCAAGAATGATTATTGGCAATTACACCCATGAATAATTTTTCAATACTTGGAATAATTTTTACATTGAAAAAACAGTAAGTATACAAAATTTATATTTGTTGCTTCTTCTTCATCTAAAGGCTAAGCCTTGTCGCTGCAACCATGAACTCCTGTCCTCTGCCATTCTCTTCAACATCTCGTATTTCTCAACTCCCATCACTGACTGATTTGTTGCTATGGATAACAAAATATTTATGCACAATTACAATTGCCCTAGGCGGCACTGGTATTGCTGTCAATATTTACAAGAAAGTTTGTTTACAAAAGATGACACTAGATGACATTGGGATATTTTGGATCATAATTAAAATTACTCTTAGTGGCACTATCAACAATTTGAAAATTTTATCATAGCAAGGGAAGCAAAGGCATCACTTGGCAACGCACTTAACAAATTCAGAAAAACTATAGAAATATCTCTCAAACATTCCGTTTTTAATAAATGTTTCAAACAAAAGTAGTAAATTCTATTTTCTACAACATTGATAACCTTTTATTTGAATTATTCATTGTCTGTCTGTCCTCTTGAACAGTATGTCATAGAAAAATGCTGTAAATACCATTTTGTTTCTGTCAACTAGGAGACCCTAGGAAAGCTATTTTCTGTTACAGAAGTCTCACATGTTCTACTCCAGGAGACAGTTATATTTTCTTATAAGTTTACATGAGGTTTTTGATTTTTCAAGGTGCAAGGTTTTCTTTCTTTCATTTGTCAAAATACGTAAATATGGACCGAATTTTCTTCATTTTGCTTTATTCGACAGCTAAAGCTATAAAATTTTTTATTTTTGAGTTGTTTAGATGTTACAAGTAAGAGTTTGTCAGAAATGCATTTCTTTCAGAAATTTTATGGATTACTATTTGTATTATTTCTGGGTGTTGCCAAGGCAAGCCACATTGTCACCTCTGATTCAATTAGCATCTATTAAGCCTTCAAATAGATGAAAGAATTGCATTATTCGCTTCACTTTTTATGAAGTATCAAAATTATTGTTGTAACAACATCAAACTTAATAGATAGCAAAATTAGTAATTGAAGATAATTATTATTGAGTAAACTGTGTGTAGACTGTGGGAATATTTAACAATTGAACAAAAGAAAAAATCTTTCTTTATTTCAATACAGAAATATTACCTTTTTCATAAGGGTGATGCAATTATAATTGCACATATAAATTATAGAAACAATCATCACATTCCAAATGTCAGTTGTCTAATTTTATAAGAAGAATATGGGCTACTATTAATAAAAGAAAAATAACACATTGCTAAGTACAAAAAAATTTGTCTTCATAATAATTCTTGAGAAAAAAATAAATAAATGATTAAATTAATTGTATATGAAAAAATTGCATACATTTCAATTGAAAGAAACTATTTTAACGCATTAACAACATTAAACTTTGAAAATAATTGCTGTGTAACATTATATTTTCCTCTCTAAGATGACTTTTAAGCATCTAGATTTCTGCCTGACTCTGCAAAAGTTTTTGTGGGTACCAATAGTAGCAAATATTTTCATAAATTAAGTCCTAAAGGAGTTATTCTCTCATATAACTAACTAATGGTTGACCAGTTTCTGCCAAAACCTTTTCAAACCTTGAATTACTATTAAAACTCTTAAATATGAAGTTTTGTGTTGACCTGATTATTAGTTTTTGAGTTAGAGAACCCACAAAATTCCTATCACACAGACATAATCAAGAAAATAGTGAAGGGACCTCAAAATTGTATTTTTCTTGAAATATCAAATTCAATTTTTTTCACGAATACAATACTTTCTCTTATATACTATGTATGGAAAAAGTAAAATGAGCCAGTCATATCGTTATTATTTATTTTCTGGGATTTAATGGCTCTCTTAGGCAAAATAAAAGATGTGGAAATTAAAGGCAGTAATGGATACAGGGTGTTCGACTCTTGCTTTATCTCTATCACACAAATCTTCATTTTTAAGACATCATTATGCATCAACATAAAATGAAATTGCGAAGAAATTCATTTCTTCAAAAAATATATACTGCACAGTGAACTCTCCATATATCAGCCCTCGATGGAATGAACTTTGGATAGAATGGACACGATATCCGGTGGTGTATCACAGTTAAAAAAAAACACTAATAAATTGTATCTCATACAGACCTATCACATGAGTGTGGCATGGAAGACCTATTAAATACATCAAAACATTGTATCTAGTTATATACACACTATAAGGTATATAATTAGATACCATGTATAATTTAAAGGCACAGTAAAACCATAAAAATGAGTTGCTCCCGTGTTTGATCTTTGTCACTGGTTGTGACGGACTGACTTGGGTTACTCGTACGTTTTCTGCCTTAAAATATTATATACACACAATATTTTGTATATATGGTTATAATGGCTTCTATGAAGAGCTGTGATAAAAGAAAGCATGTTAATCTTAGTGTAACTGAGGAATTAAAATTAATTGACAAGCTGGAGTCTGGTGTTTCAGTGGCTAGAGTATGTCAAGAGTATGGAATTGCAAAATAAATGAATTCGGATACCTGTAAGAACAAGAAAAAGCTTAAGGGTTTTTCTTTAAATTTTGATGTTGGTGCATGAACTGGTGGCAGAAAAAATTTGAAGTTGGCTAGCGACCTAAAGTTTGAAGAAGTTGTTTATAAATAGTATGTGAAGCAATGTTCAAGTGGTATTGTAGTGCGAAGTGTGGAGCTTCAGGTAACCACTGAAAGACTTGCCCAACACATGAACCAAATTTACTCCCGGTGAGGGTTGGCTGTGGAGATTTTGTTGGAGACATGGAATCTCAAACAAAAAAGTGTGTAGTAAATCAATGAGTGCTGATTCTACTAGTGTTGGGTCTTTTAGAAACCAGCTCAGTGATATCATTAAGAACTCAGGACTGTGCTTGGCCCAGGCATAAAATGCTGATGAGAGTGAGCTATTTTGGCATTCACTGCCTGAAAACACTCAGGCCTCTCGAGAGCTCTACACTAGGACACAAGATAAGCAAAGGAAGAATATCAGTTTTGCTCTGCACTAATGCTGATGGTAGTCATCGCCTGAAGTCTGTTGTGGTAGGCAAGTCATGGTGGCCTCAGGTTTTCAAGAACTTCATGGATGATCTCCCTGTCCTTTATTACAATTCTGCTAATGCGTAGTTCATACAAGAAATAAACAACGACTGGTTCTTTAATCACTTTGAACCTGAGGTGCAGTGGTTCCAAACTGAAATCCTTCAGATTGCCCTTGAAGATGTCAAAGCCCTATTATTACTCTACAATGCTCCTTCGCATCCGCAGATGGAGAGGCTGTGTAGCCATCATGGAAAGATTAGGTGCTTGGCATTATCACCTAATACCTTTTTAATCCAGCCAATGAATCAGGGGATAATCTTGACATGCAAGAAGTTATATACAAGGAAATTTCTGGATTAAGGTGATGGTGGTTTTGGAGGAGCCTCAGGATGTCCTGGATGATACATGAGGGTCAAGGACTTTGCAGAATATCCAAAATTATAATTTGAAGTCCACTATATTCAACTGGGCATCTTCTTGGAATCAGCTGGGTAGAAGATGAGGAAGAGGATCCCAGGTACCCCCAAGATGCTATGGCAGCTACCAACATAAAGGTCATGGACGAAGAGAAGAAAGAGGAGATCAAAGCCAAAACTGTCAAGTATAAGAGAGGCGCTGGTTACTGTCATCAACTTCATCGACTCAACTTAAGATTCAGACATTCAACCTTACTATCAGCATTTAAGGACTATAAGGCAGGGGTGTCAAACGTACAGCCTGCATAAAGTCCCTAAAAATTGCCTATATACAGGGCCCAAAATGGAATGTGTCCCGAAGGTCACCAACCAAATAAAAAGGGTGGGGAAGCAATATAATAAACATCTGGTAGTTACTTCTTTCGAAGGTCATTTCTCACTAGCAATCTTACTTGAAAGATATCCAGAGAGCATCAAACGATATTGAGAGCGGACGGTGACATCAGTGTAAGTATGATTCTGGATGATTTTGTTCTTAGATGTATTGTGTGAGGGCCTCAAAATTGTAGTTATGCAGGCCTCCATTCAGCACCTAGGGTCCCAAATTATAATAAGTCGCACTTGCCCATCAGTAAGACTTTCTCCAATTATTGAATTAAGTAAAGCTATAAATTGCATTTTAATTTTTTTATTTAATTCTCTGGTAGATTTATATTGGACCCAGTCAAGGAAGCATCTTTTCCCTGAGCTATTCTGCATATTCTTTGACAATGACTTTCCTATCCCACCTGGTCCCATGTTACAGTGTCATTGAAAGGAAAACCATTGTGCTTAATTTGTCGACAAACAGTTGCAGCTCTAAAAGAATACAACATTAAAAGACATAACGATACATATCATGCTGCTAAATATGTAGAATATACAGGCAAAATTCTTGAAGAAGAATTTAGAGAGTTAGAGAAATCCTTAGAAGGGCAACAGGCACTATTTAGTAATTTGAGGAATACTAATGATGCAGCAGTGAAGGCTAGTTTTATAATTTCCCAAGAAATAGCGTCTTCTTCAAAACCATTTTTTGAAGGTGAATTTATAAAAAAATGTATGATGAAACCTGGAAATATTGTGTCTTGAAAAACAGCACTTTTTTGGAAATATTAGTCTGTCACGTAATACAGTGGGCAAACGAATTTCAGATTTATTGAGTAATTTGAAGCTTCAACTACAAGAAAGAGTGAAGACCTTTATTTCTTTCTCAATAGCGGTTGACAAAAGCACAGATGTGTGTGATATTGCACAACTAGCAGTACAGGTATGTCTCGTTTAGCGCGTTTTCTATGCAATTGCATTTTTGCTTGGGATTGTGTTAGATTAGGTTCATGACTGAATTTTAACATTCATTGGATTCAGTTTAGATGAGTATTTGGGTTGGTTTAGATTAGGTTCATGACAACTTTAACTTTTGCAATCATTATTCATTTGTTATTCTGATGTTATTTTGCTATTGCTACCTGTGTTACAGTTATGCACAGGGATGCCTCATTTAGCACATGTTCTTTGGGCGCATTTTCGATATGTTGGTATCTCGGGACTAAAATTTTTAAAATAATGCTCCTAAATGCTATGGTACTTTATTATGGTTCCAACATTTTTCTCACCATTCGTACTTCAATCTGTTCAGTGATAGTCATTCTATTCTAATTAAAGACAAATTTGTTATTTATACATTTATTAGCTATATTTCTATTTCACTCGTTCACTTTTATTGTTTTTTAAATTGGCTGAATTGTAATATCACTCGTATCCTGTTTTTGTTTACTTTTGCGCTGACCAATCATCATCAAAGATCTTCGTAATCATGAAGAATTTTAGGAACATGTCAAGGTTATGCGCTATATTGATGTTTTATGAAGTATATAGGTACCAAAAATATTTGTTACTTTGTATATCTCATTCATTTTATAATACATTTTTTCACCGCAAATGTTATAGGAAAATTATGATTTTCTATCATAAAGAATTAGTTTTTTATAGCTGTTGTACACCAATATGTTCAATAATTATTTAAAAATAATTGCCATATACCATATTTACTCATGCAATACACACGTGTGTAATCCTCGCGCCCCTGTTTTTAGAGCTATAAATCTGGGAAAACTAATTCGTGTAATATCCTCACTTCCAAATGTTTTATTTTGATGTTTTACAGCAATACCGGTTGAATAATCACACTGACATAAATGGAGCATTTGCTCAACGTATGTATCAAAGAACAAAATACAGTAAAACCCTATGTTTATGTTATCGGGATGTATGTTTTCCCTATATTTATAACATTTTATATGTGTCCTATTAATTTTCCTATGATTTCAATGTAAGTAAAGCCCTGTATTTATGTTATTTCATTTTAAGTTTTCCCGCTATTTGCATCATTTTACGTTAGAATTTCCAATTTTTTCTTACAATTTAGCATACAATTCCCATTAAACATAAAGTAGCCCCCACATTATATTCGAGTACTAGATTTTAAAAGATTGTAAAATTGTGTTTTGAAAAATCACTGTATATTCCGCACATCTGTTAAGTGATACAAGATATTTGTAACATAGAGGCATCTGAGGCGAAAATAGTTAGAGTTCAGTCGGCAGCTGAACTCCTCATTAATCTTTAAATTGAAGCTATCAGTGCTTCGGCGTATTCTTTGTGCCTACCTTAGCGAGTTTTTACCCTTCCGTTATTTTAACAATGGATGACAAAAAGGACGCTGATCATGTTGAGAAAAAAGGTTCTTCCACATCCCAGGTTAACAGAGGAATCCAACCAAGTTATGATATGAATTTTAAAATAGTCATAGCTCAAGAGGCAGAAAAAACAAACAATATTCAAGCTTCAAAAAAGTATTGTTCCTGAAGTAAATATACCTACATCTATGCACTATTTTCCAGACAAATGTAATTTGGGGAATGTAATGGAAACCCAAGCATACTATACTAGCATTTTAATTCGGTACATATTTGAATAATATTATTATTGAAAAAGTGTGCTTGTAAAGTAAATAAATAAATAGATATACTCTTTATAAACTTAGCTCTTTTAACACTGATTTTATTGTTAGTCTTACTGTAACAAATGAGCGAGTTTAAAAGTAAAACCAGTAGCAATTTTTCCTTTTCTCTCAATTTGCACTTTCCCGCAATTTACACTTTTTCCCAGGTCCCTAGAATAGTGTAAATTAGGGGTTTTACTGTATTACACCCGGTTCGTATGTTTGGCAGAAGATGTCAACACAGCATAATTAGCATTTTATAAAAAATATAAATATATAAAAATTATGTAATGCCCTTTCGTAGGGCAAATAGTACATAAAGATATTCTAAGCCACCAATCTAAATACTTTGATGATAATTAGAGTATTATATAAAAGGCATTGATTCAGATCACAGACTTCTAATAATAATAATAATATTTTATTCATCCAAGTGATCTGTTTATACAAATATAGGATAAGTCAATGAAAAATAATGTGAAAGAAAAAAAAGAAAATATATATATGTACATAGATACCCATAAAAATACAGGATAGGTCACAATAAAATATACAAAATTAGACCATGGTCTAGTTATACAAAAATTCATCAGTTGAGTAAAAACAGCCTTTTACAAGATATTCCTTAAGTTTATGTTTAAAGGATCTGTTTTTTGACCCTTTTTTAGCATAGCAGGGAGTTAGTTGAAGAATACAGATCCAGCATATGTTGGACTGTTAGCACACATTTTCAGAATCTGTGATGAAAGGTGACAGTCTTGTTTACTTGTGGTATTATGATTGTGTGCATCTGAATTAGATTTTAAATTAAAAATTGATGCATTATTTTTTAATAAACAAGATTGAGTAAAAAATGTATATACAGGGGACAGTGAGAATTTCAAAGTTTTTGAATAACAGCATGAAGTTGGAAGATTGCCTAAGAAATTTGGAAAACAAACCAAAGACCGTGGATATAGAGTATGAAGAAATTAAAACCAGTATCAAGGATACCTTCAATAAAGAGATTGGAAAACAAGAGAAGAAAATCAGAAAACCATGGATCACTAAGGAAATTCTGAAGAAAATGGATGAGAGACGAAAATGGAAAAATGTTAGCAGTGAAGAAGGTAAAGCCAACTATAGACATATAAACAATGAGTTGAGGAGGGTAACAGATAAAGCTAGAGAAAATTGGATGAAAGATAAATGTGGTAAAATACAACAAATGAAGAAGTTAGGACGGTATGATATGATGTATGCTAGCACACTGGAATTGGAAGATAAGAAGTCTAATGGAATTGGTGGTTATACAGACTATTAGAAAGAGGAAGGAAAACTGGGTTGGACATTACCTGAGGAGAGAGAGTATGATTAAATACGTGTTAGAAGGAAAACTTGATGGAAAAAGGGAAAGATGAATAATCACGGACCTGTCTACGGACATACTACCAATGAT
This sequence comes from Tanypteryx hageni, assembly GCA_028673005.1. Taxonomy (NCBI): domain Eukaryota; kingdom Metazoa; phylum Arthropoda; class Insecta; order Odonata; family Petaluridae; genus Tanypteryx; species Tanypteryx hageni. Next base: position 10,322,486 of record CM054120.1, on the reverse strand, counting down.
GATGATGATATAAAATACGCACGTAATATATATTGCGCATGCTCTCTTTTCCCCTCCTATCTTTGACAAGGTTTTCAACGGGATATTTGCATTCGTTTATCACGATTTCGTGCAACAAGAGCCTTTTTAGGAACATATCTGTCGTTCTTATCTGTGATTTTAATCCATTTAGGAATGCATCTCTTTATTATAGCATTGGTCTTATGTAAAAATGTGTTTCGCAATACGCTGATAGGCGATACGCTCTGGTTTTTTGGAACCCAACTCAAGCGTAGTGCGAGATATACCTGTATTACACAGAGACAACTCAAAAATCTATTTTGGAGTCTAATTACTTAATCTCGCAGAAATTTCAATTTTGAGCATTGAACATTCTCAAGTAATTTAATTTTAAATGAGTAATTTTCTGTAGTTTTGCAAAATTATGCTAACTCAACCTTCGTTCACCTAGAAATACAGCGAATTCTACATAAATAAACGTAAACTGTTCATGCTCAAAACAATTCTAATCTCCGTGTCAAATTCTCCAGAGATCACACAATACCAAAAATAAACCGGTCACTAGACTCAGTGCGATCCGGTTACATAGAAGCGTTTCTCACGTTTCTGTGGATAAACAGCTTTCAGAAAGCACAAACGAACAACTCCAACAGCTATTTAGTGACACATTTCCATCGCAAGATTGTGTTCTTTGCTTTTATACAGAATAATAAAAGTATGTATATTCTTTTAGGATTGCCTAACGTAAAAGCAACCCAAAAATATGCACTTACAGTAAAATGTGATTTGAGCATGTAACGAATTAAAAGGCAATCTAACAGAATTAGTTTGTTTTTAATGAAAAATATATGCAATTCAGTTGTTCATTTCTCTTACATCACCTTTTCAATGAGAATGTATGGCACTCTTTTATTTACATATACTATTTATGTGATTTAGGTTTACTACTGACAGCTGGCAAGAAATTTTAAAAAAATACCTGAAAATATCTATTGTGCTTATTATATTATTCTACGCTTTAAAAAATACCTTGGTTATAAATCGAGGAAATAAAATGGACGGCATATTGCACCTTCAAAATTTGAAGGGGCAAATCTTGTGTAATAATAATAATAATGTTTTATTAGCACAGACATTATACAAATGTATTGGCTCGTCATAGTACAATCAATATTCAAATACAAATATGTACATTATAAAATTATTACAAAAATATTACATATATTTGATATTATAAAAGTCTTCAACTCAATATAAACAATTAACCAACAAGTAGCGTTTAATATGTATTTTAAATAAATTTGGAGGAATTGTCCTAATGGTAATAGGTAGACTGTTATATAGCTTCACTGATGTCTTTTCAAAACTAATTAATGTCTTACTGTACTTGCAGTAGTCATTTCTGAGATCAAGCCTCTTTCTGGTGAAATGTTGGTGGACATTGGTATGGTCATTGAAGTTACTAATGTTATTCTTGATATATAACAGGCATTGGTAGACATAGATTGATGGTAAAGACATAATTTTCTGTTTAACAAACAGTGACTTACAATGTGTTTTAGAGTTTATTCCACATATAATACGGATTGCTCTCTTTTGGAGGAGTAATAATTTTTTGGATGACGAGTTGTTGGCCCATATTAAAGTTCCGTAAGAAAGGCGGCTATGCACATGTGCATAGTAAACAGTTCTCAGCACATCCCTGTTGACACTGGAGCAAAGCCTCCTAATCATAAAAATGCCCTTAGATTTTTTTTCCACATTAATAATATGATTTTCCCAATTTAGATTAGAATTGAGGTGTATCCCCATAAAATTAATTGACTCACTATTGTGATTATCTCTAGGGTTTAAACTAATTTTCATGTCCTGGGTTTTATCACCATTCAAACATAAGGTGTTAGCAGAGCACCAGTCCTTCATTATCTCTAATTTATTAGTATCAAGTATAGACATGTTATACGGGGAATTGGCCGAAAGACATTCCACAGTCATCAGCAAATTGATAGCATTTGGCCATGTTGTCAACTACATTTGTTGAGAGGTCATTTACATATATAATAAATAGCAATGGACCAAGAATGGAACCCTGAGGAACCCTATGGGGAACTGGAAGATAGTTTGAGAGAGTTTGATTGAGATATACAGTTTGGGTTCGACCACACAGATAAGAGTGAATTAAATCAATAGCCTTGCCTTGAAATCCATAATAGATTAACTTTTTCAGCAGTATTTCATGTGAAACTGTGTCAAAAGCTTTACTCAAATCAAACATTTTCTATTGACACAGGTCCTATTTCTCAAGAACAGCAAGGCAGTCTTTAATTAATGTCAGAACTGCTTCACATGTGTTATGCTTCGCATGAAATCCAAACTGAGATCCTGAAAATAAATTATTTTTCTCCCGAAAATTTTTGAGAAAATTGGCATAATAGATATAGGCCTATAGTTTTCACACAGTAACTTATTACCTTTTTTGAAAGTTGGCAAAGCTTTTACAATTTTAAGAGGATCTGGAAAAATACCATGATCAATACAGCAATTAATAAGGTAGGTTAGCACTTCACAAATATATGTAGCAGCAAGTTTAAGAATAGTAGTGTTAATACCATAAATATCCATGCAATTACTATTTTTTATCTTACAAATTGTACCATACACATCTTCTACTTTGCCTGGGGCAAAGGCAAATGAGGTTGCATTTCTTTCCAGATTGTTTAGGTACAGATTGAAGTTATTTGTAGGTTGTGGTGCATTATTTACAATTGCATTTACTTTGTCAATAAAATAATCATTAAAATTTTGTGCAGTTAAATTTGGTTTTATAGATTCAGCCTTACTACTTTGATTAGATAACCGGTTTATTACGGACCACATGGCCTTATTTCTGTTGTCAGAATTTTCAATTATCATGCTGTTATAATTGATTTTGGTTAATTTGAACTCTTTCCTATATGTCCTCCGATAAGAGTAATATATTTGAGTTGAGCATGTACTTCTCCAGACGTCATAAAGTGATTCACAAGTGTGCTTTAAATCCAGTAGCCCTTTGGTATACCATTTTACATGATTAAGAGTTTTTCTAACTCTTATATATGGGAAAGCTAATTCAACAGTCAACATAAAATACTAAAAAAAATATTTAAACTTTTCCTCAATGGTTGGGCACGTATATAAATAACACCAGTTAATTTGATTTAGAAGGGAACAAAAATATATCTTGCTGACATTGTTAATTTCTCTGACTGTAATCTTTTGCTGATTAAAGCAAGTCTGAACACCTTCAAGATGAGCAATAAATATAATTGCATGGTGATCAGACAGCTGTGTGTTTACCACAGTGCTAGTCCACCTATCTTTATGTACTGAAGTTACAACATTATCAATGCATGAGCCTTCAAAATGAACCCCAGGCCTCGTTATGTCAGATATGGTGACTTGAAGACCAAAGCTGATAAAAAGATTAAGCAGATCTCTGCAATCATTGGAATTATTTCTATGATCAACATTAAAGTCACCACCTATCACAATACTATGATTAAGAAGGCACAGAATACATAAAATTTCATAAAACTTGTTCATAAAAACAATAAAATCACCAGAAGGGGGTCTGTATATTGATAGGATAACAACACTGTTATCACTAACAATAAGTATAGCAGCAGCAACTTCACATACCATTTCAAGAGAGAGTGCATTGGTTTTATCAAATGGTTTGCAAACTATGTTTTTCTGCACAAAAATGACAGATCCACCATGTCTACGTTCTGTTCTGCAGAAGCAACTCACTACACTATAGTCAGATAATCCAATTACAGTTATTTCATCAGCTTTAAGCCAATGCTCTACTAAGCACAATACGTCAATATTGTACTGATTTGCAATGAAACACACTTCATCAACTTTATTAGATAGACATTGTACATTCCAGTGAAGCACTTTTAACGTAGATCTACCTATCAACTTGAGGCTTTGTCATTGTTGGCAATTGGATTTAGAACCTTTGTCACAACTTTTTCTATGGGAAACTTAAATCTATTTATTACAGCATTTTCTGGCCAAATATTGGGATCCAGTAATTGGTCTAAGAACTTGAAATCAGCCAATACTTTAAACAAGGCATATGGCCCCTTAGCTTTCAAAGTCTCAATGTCTACACTTATCTTAAATTTAGATTCCAAGTAGTCCTTTACCATATAGCCCTCAGTGTCAGGATGGAGTCTCCAGATGTGGATGTGCGCTTTTTTCTTCAAAGCAACCAGAGGGCATTCTGAGTTTGTGGCAGCAGTTCCAGTTTTGATGGATCTTCTGTTGTTTTTCTTACTGTGGAACTCTTTAAAGCCATCTTCATTAACTTTAGCCTTCTGCAGCTTGCTCGCTGAAGACACCTTCCTCGAATTTGAGGTAGCAGGAATTGATGTTGGTGGGATGTGAGCATGTCGATCCTGTGTGTTGCACGCCTTAGTTGTGGTGTAATCATGGTGAACCATTTCGGAATATGTGGTTGAAGAATTTGATGCAATATCTCCACTATTTTTTAGTAATTCTAAAGCACTGATAACATTAATAGTCGAAGATTTGTCGTTTTCACAAGTTTTTGATGTCTCCAATTTCAGTGCACGAATTTCTTTTTTAAGAATTTCAATCTGACTGGTTTGAAGATTAATAATTTCATTTGACTTTAATACCGATGTTTGAAGACTAGCCATATTAACCGAAAAATCAGATTGTTGTTTTATCACCACTTCCATGAGTTCATGAATGCTTTGCAAGTGACGGCCAGGTTGCACAAGGCAGTTCTTGCACTGAAAATACAATTCACTAGTATTTTGAAGTGTTCTTAGCGCTGCTTTGTTAAGATTGACACAATTGCTGTGAAATTGCGAGAGACAACCATTTTCGCAAACAACAATTATACTATCTTTATCAAAATACTGAGAGCACATTGCGCATTGACTCGCATCGACGATGGCCATATTGGAATGATGTCCGCACCCTCCTTTTAATGGAACTTTTGGGGATAAAAGTGCAGGTATTACACTAGCAAATACGGTGCTTAGTTTTCTTGACTTTAAATTAATATAAAAATGTCCTATTATTATATAAGTTGCAAGATAAAAATAGTAAAATTTCTAAAGATTAAAACTCAACTGGGTTAAGTGCTATGCTACAAACTGTTCTTTTAGCTCAAATTTGGATGACGCACAGATGTCTCAGAATGCCTCTCTTGCGCTAACTTGTACTAGTCTGAAGCTGTGACAGTGCCGCTGATACTTAATAACATACATATTGTTTTTTTTACTTTTGTGCTGGCCAATCATCATCAAAGATTTTCGGTTTATTATTTTTCTGTCTAGATATCATTAAATAGTATATATAGCATTTTCATTCTTCAACTGTTAAGCTTTGTTCGATTTCATTTTATGTAAAGAAATGTGTTGGTTAAGCTTTCGTAATCATGAAGAATGTTAGAAATATTTCAAGGTAATGTACTATATTGATATTTTATCTAGTATATTCAGAAATACGATATTTTGTATGTATCACTTATTTTATAATAAGTTTTCTTTTTCATGTAAATGTTATTAGAAAATTTTGATTTTCCATCATAAAGAATTTGTTTCTTTTGAAGCTGCTGTACACCAATATGTTCGTAATAAATAACTATTTAAAATAATCGTAATAAACTTCGTTTTCTTGACTTATGAATAGTATAAAAATGGCCTATCATTATATGATACAATATAAAAATATTAAAATTTCTGAATAGTCAAAATCAACTGAGTTAAGTGCTATGTTAAAAACTGTTAGTTTAGATCAAATTTGGTTAACACACAGATGTTTCAGAATGCATCTCTTGCGCTAAGTGATGCATGTCTGTATATATTCAGAGTGTCGATAAATAATTTAATGTTACAGAGGAGTTTGTGGAGTTAATGCCCATGAACGATAGAACTACAGAGAGAGACATTTACAAAAACATGATGACAGCTATGGACATCTTAGGTGTGGATTGGTCAAAAGCAGTGAGTATAACAACAGATGGGGCATGATCAATGGTAGGTCGAAGAGCAGGAGCTGTTTCTAAGCTAAAAAACAAAATTCTCAGTATTAATTCAAATTGAGAGTTCATTACATTTCATTGCATTCGACATCAAGAGGCTCTTTGTGCGAAAATCCTAGACATGTAACATGTAATGGACATTGTTGTTAAATCCGTCAATTTTATAAGAAGCATATCTCTTAATCATCATCAATTTAAGCAGCTAATTCAAGATTGTGAACATCTGAATGATCTACCCTACTATGTTGAAGAGTGCTAGTTGGGTTGTGGAACAGTATTAAAGTTTTTTTTTATATGAGAAAAGAGATTGAAGTATTCATGGAAAGTAAAAATAAACCAATTATTGAGTTAAAAAGTGAAAAATGGCTATGAGATCTTGCTTTTTTTGTTGATATTGTGGGGCATATGAATGTTTTAAACACAGATGCAAGGATGCATCCGAATAGTAACCCAGTTCTATGATAACCTTCGTGCTTTTGAAACAAAATTGAATCTTTGGGAAAGACAAGTCTCACTTGGAAGATTAGATCACTTTCCCACATTAAATTCATTGACAGAAACTTCCGATGACTCTGCGAAGAATATGCAAAACAAATTTCGGAATTAAAAGAATAATGTAAAGAAAGATATTCAGATTTTAGAAACTGTGAGCAGAAATTTAAATTATTCAGCAATCCATTCTCTTTTGAGTTTGAAAATGCACCTGCCGAACTAGAAATGGAACTTATTGACAAACGGTGCAACTCAGAATTAAAAGAAAAATTTCTGTCAGTTTTAATTCAAGAATTTTATAAATATTTAGGTGAAGATCATAACAATTTTTAAAAATTTGCAGCAGATATTCTATCTATGTTTGGTACTACATACTTGTGTGTACAATCTTTTTATAAAATGAATATCAGTCAATCAAAATTATGTACAAAATTAACAAATGGTCATTTAAATTCAATTTTAAAGGTAGATACTAATCAAACATTGCAACCAGACATTGATAGGTTGGTAGCAAAAAAACATACACAAGAATAGCATTCAATAATTAATTTTCTTTATCTTTTTGAAAAAATTAAAAAAGTTTGTTAAATTTTTATTTTATCTTCAAATTAAAATTTTGTAATTATATATATATATATATATATATATATATATATATATATATATATATATATATATATATATATATATATATGACATTGGGGTGGTTTTCAGGTTACTGCTGCGTTGATCCTTGTTCCTGGACAATATTTCACCGGCATTCCAGTCGGCTTCTTCAAGTCCGAACCAGGGACCTGAAGAAGCCGACTGGAACACCGGCGAAATATTGTCCAGGAACATGGATCAATGTGGCAGTAACCCGAAAATCACCCTAATGTCAGCATCATGCCGTGGAAGCCTTCGAATCAGGGTTACCATATGTTCAAGGATCATAACTGGGACAAAACGATTTCTGAAGATCAGAAACCTGTACAAATCCGGGACATAATCTAACATGATTGGGAAAAAATCCAGGATGGCTAGTCTTTTATTTTTTATTTTTTAAATATACATTATTTCTATTCTTTTCCATTTTAAACACTTTTAAACAACCAAAAAATAATATTATGGGGATGAGGAGACAGGGAGAGGGTTGTCAAAAAATATCTACAAGAGAAAACACAAAATATTTTTAATATTTTAGTATTAAATATATCAATACAATACCAAATCTATACAATATACAAAAATCTTACTATTTATTAAATGAGTTATATTTGCCGCTAGACATAGCTTTATCCAAAAACTTTTTATCATTTTTGATTTTAGCATAAAGTTCTTCACAAGTCAAATAAGTATTTATTTTACAAAGCAACAATGCTCGTACTGTACTTTCATACTTTCATCCATGCAACTTTGGTCTAGGGACCAAACGTTATTCATAATCAAAAAGGTCACTCTACTGGAGCTGATGTTTCGGGTAAACAATGAATTTCAGTAACTTTCATTAGATTGACAATTGAAATATTCTGTTCGAGAAAATGTCTAAAAAGTTCAATCCACCTATCTTCAAATTTTGTCCCGTTCCCATCACTATTATTTTATTAAATAAACTGAGTTGTCCAAGAACAAATCGCAAATACACTTCTGCACATGGATATTTAAAAATTTTTTATTATTAGTGTGCACTGTTCTTGTTAATCGAAATAGTTTTTAGACCTTCAAACATATCAGGAAGCCTTTCCAAAGCCAGTAAAATGGAAAGAAATCTTGTGTTCCTATGTTTTAAGACCTTTTTGTATGCAATTTCTGTGAATTCGCAAAATTACTTTAGTTGAGTTACACGAACAGTGTATTTGTAGAAATATTTATAAATCTTTACTGCAAGTGCTTCTATATCAATCGGAAGAATATCAACCACATTTTAGATGCAATTGTGTACTATGCGTGCTGCACAGCCAATTCCAATGATATGTCTACCAATTTCACTTTTCAATTGATAAATTACGTTGTTTTCACCCTTTCTTTTCACACCTCCGAAATTTGTGTTGCAATTACACCACAAAATCCTGCAATTTTATTCATAAGATGATGTTCTTTTATTGAAGAAACAAGGTAATCAGTCAATATTTCTGATGTTTCTCCAAAGACTCCATTAAAGTTGAGTACTTTTACCTTTAAACCAGACTGGAGAGGAAAATAATGCACTAACACTGAAACGATTTTTGTAACACTCACAAAGTTGGATTTATCTAACTCTTCAATACATATTGGTGTGATTACATTTAAAACTTCAGATTCACATTTTGTTCAAGCAATACCAAACTTAGATTTTAAAAAATTTGAAATAATTTTGCTAGCCACAATCCAATATTTTGAAACAATCCATGATTAGTGGTGTGATAAGCAAAAGTGGCTTGTTTTTCAGTAGCAATACAGCCTTCAGCATTTGAATAATTTTTCTCAAAAAGTGATACAGTTGATGTTGAGGATGCCACTGCTAAAGATGATTTGTGTTTTGCAGTTTGTAAGTATACGTATACGACTAGCACTGATGTTGATTCATACTTATTATCTGGGAGAAAACAGTAAACGAGCCGGGACAAGACCTAAAAACCGGGACGTATGGTAAGCATATATATATATGCATTAAATTTAATTCAAATAACCCGTAGTAGGTTTTGGCTCACAGGCATTTTAAAATTAGAAATCTGACCTGATTTCAGTTTGACACCCCTGCTCTAAGGGAAATTTCCATTCAGAAGCAACATAAATACACCACCCAGTTAAATTGATAGATTCTTCAAAATTTAACCAAGAAATGGTTAAGTAAGTTCCCTTTTCTTCTGAGTGACTCCATCATATTTTCATGTTGTTGTGTTTGCAATTTACTCATATACATTTTTATATTCATTCATTTTATGTTTTATTATTCATTTGTATAAAATTTCATTTTTTTAAGGCAGTTAATATGAGTCATAAAAAGGGAGTAAATGTTAACTACTTAAGGTTCAAGGCTTGTTTATGTATGGCAGTACATATAGTGTAAAATATACTTATGTATAATTACCATATATACCCAAATATAAGACGATCCCCCCATTTTTAACTCCTAATGAACGGAAAAAATTTATTATGGACACAATGACCAAGGTTTATTATACCATTGAGTAATAAACATTGAATCAATTGAAATAAGCAATTTTGATTGTAATTTTCAATTGAATATTTTGGAACATTAGAATTTCTCATGCAAATTATTTCTCATTAGCACATTTAAATTGTTATTTTCATTTTCACTAATGGAGGAATCTCCAATAACTGCATCATCTTCCTCTGCCCACAGAATGTCATCTTCTGATCCATCCAAACTGTTAGAAACACAATACTTCTTAAATCCATGGACTATTGATGCTGGTGAGATACTGTCCCATGCAGTCATAATCTATTTCCCAGTAGAGCCTCTGTTGGTTTTTTCATTTTACCTGCTGGAGTCAGAGGGCAATTCCCTGACAGCAACCATTTTTCATAAAGGGCTTATTGTGATATCGGAGCGATGTTTGTACTGTTCTAAGGGGAAAAGAATGCAAATTCTAATTCTTTTCACCAAATTTTGATAATTGGTCGTATTTTCTTGAATTTGTATTAAAACTGTTTTTGCATTTTAAATTGCATTTTATTGGGTTGTTTCCATGGAAACAATTATTATCGAACTAGGCTTAAGCATAAACGAGTGATCAAATGGGTTATTTTCTTTTCCGCTCTACTACTCTTCAGCAATGGACAGTTTGATCCAGACATATTAGTGTATAAACAGTAACATTTATTAAATTCGTTTATTTAAAAAAATACATGCAAATACAATGTCAGAAAGAGATTTGACATTGTTTTTAGTATTTTAAACCTGATAATGTTCTATTAATTTGTTTTTCAATTTTTCTCTATCATTGATAAAGTATGAATTACAAATGGTATTTATGGTATGAAAATTCTTTGGAATGACTAACACATACTGATACATTTCCTGTCAATATAAGTAATCATTTTGGGACGTCGACATTGGGAAATCAGCCTGCATTAGTCCTGGTTTGGACTTCTTGTTTGTCAATTTTGATATATCCTACTCCTAATTCCTAAAGATTTTTTAAGTTCAAATATGCTTATTTGATGTGATTTAACTAGAAATTTTCTACATAACAAATCCATAAGAATGAGCAGAAAACATTTAAATATTAATTTTTTGTGAAAAGCCGGCCGAGGCAATGAAAGTACCATTAGTTTGCCTTGCAGCTAATTGTAGGCAATAGAATTATATATTCAAGCGCATGAGTCAGGTCATTTGAATCTAAAGTCCAGTTTAATCAGCAAATGTTGCTCATTTCAATCTTGTTTGTAATTTGGTCTCAAATGTATAAATGCAGCAAATTTGATGAAGAATGAAAACTCTTATTCACATTTTATTTTCATGAAATTACGTTCTATGAATGAGCAGATTCTGTTCTTAAGCCAACTTTGCGTGAAAATCTCCATTCCTATATCAGAAGATAAAATGTTTAAATCCTTTTAATTCCAAGTATTTATTTTTTGAAGGTACTCATAGATTAACTACTTACAAAAAGAAACATATGATCAAAATGGGTAAGAATATTATAAGGTATCAATGCTTATTATGACTAGCAATAAAGAAGATTTAAATAAAATATTATGCCCCCTTCCTCTCCTCTCTGTACCCTCACCATCTTTTTTCCTTTGCATATTCCTAATTGTTATAAAAATTCCTAGTTGATGGATACCTATATTGCTTATATTTTGTTATAATAAATTACACCCCCTTTTTCTTCCCCCTCCCTTCCCCCTCACCGTCTTTTTTTCTTTGCTTATTCTTAATTTTTATAAAAATTCCAAGTTGATGGATAACAAATATTGTGCCTATTTTATTATAATATCTCATATATTTCTTCATTTCATTATTTTATTTAAAATTCTCATTCGAATGTCATTAACAATAGGCACATGCGCAGATCCAAGGGGGGGGTGGCGATCGCCCCCCCCCCTTGGGTACTCTCTGAGACAAGAGAATAAGCAGGCTGTCAGGTGGCGGGATGGTTTCTTCAGTAGGCTTAGGTTACTGAATAGATTCTTCTTCGAAATTTCCCATGCTTCTTGTCTTTATGTTGCTGCCGACATATTGTCCTAGCAAAAAGAGTCTGTTGGAGATAGTGTCACCCTGGGCAGTGCTGAAACTTACTAATTGGGGTGGTGGGGAGGAGAATGGGATTCCCAGGACTTTCAACGAATGGCGAGTGAAGGGGAAGGAACTTACCCCCGTGGGACATTGCCTAGCATTTTGGAGAACCCTTGCACCGGGTGCAGTAAAGATAGTATCATATGAATCCTCTCTCTTTCGAACCGCGAGTAGGGGCGATGGCCATGTCAACGACCTACGCTATCGGCTAGGTGCCGGTAAAAGGATGAAACAAAGCCAAACACTTCCGGTTAAAGTCATTACAAAAAGAATTGCTAGATCTGTATTCAGCTATAAAATGCATTGAGGACATCATTTGCTTATTAGATTGTGAAAGGAAAAGGGTTGACAAAGTATTTAATAGAATTTGGAAAAGCGCTAATGAATTTGCGAATATTTTGCAATTAAAACTCATTAAGCCCTGTTATGCATCAAGACGAATTAACTGTTCAGAAACCGCTGAGGACTACTATCGACGTAGTGTATTTATCCCAATGATTGATACTCTCTTAGTTGATTTTCGAAGCCGTTTTTGTGATGATACACTGAAGGCATTTAATTTGGGAAGTATATTACCGAAACAACTATTGTGTTTGGATCAAGTTGAGTTAGATAATACTGCAACGTCATTTTTTTAATGTTTCCATTATTTCAAATTCGTTTACTATTTTTCTAAGCAAATTAATAATGTGGAAAACCAAATGGGAACGTGAATATAAGTGCAATAACATTAAAACTGGCATGAATGTCTGTGAAGTTTTCGGTATTTGCGACGAGGAAATTTATCCAAATTGCAAAATTTTATTAAAAATTTTACTCACTCTTCCTATAAGTGTTGCTAGCTCTGAATGCAGCTTTTCGGATTTGCGACGATTAAAAACTTGGTTGCGGAACAGAATGAGTGAAGAAAGACTTGTGGGTTTGGCATTACTCCATATACATCAAGATATTCATCTTGACTCGGAAGAGATTTTAGATCATTTTGCTAATTCTGGCAATCGACGACTTGATTTTTTATTGTGATTTTTAAAATAAAATGTTAAGAAGTGCTATACATAGTTAATAAAATGTCACAGATACCCAATTTAAATATATTTTTTCTTTTTTACATTATGCGAAACATAAGCCTTAAACATCATTTTCGCAAAATATGGATTATTATAAGGGAGGTCAATGTATGCGTGGTTTTCAAAATATATTTCACCTAAAATAGGATTTATGATAGAAAATATACGATACTATTATTTCTTGTGATAACTCTTTAAAAAGTCCTGAATATAATTTTGACCAATATAGGGAGTTGTATTTGAAAATTTTCCTATTTACGTGGAAAATAGTACTTAATCGCCCCCCCCTCCACCCCTTGGGAGGTTTCTAGATCCGTCCTTGAATAGGCATATTACTTGGCATGTTACACATGGAGTACTACTATTAGGGCCCCGGTAAAAAATTAAATTTCATCGAAATTATTAAAACCTCTAAAGTAGGACGTAGTGTCTGTCGGCATAGTGTCCTGTCGGTGTAATGTCCTGTTGGCATTGTGTCTGTCAGCATAGAGTCCTGTTGGCATAGTGTCTGTTGGCATGGTGTCTGTCGGCATAAAGTTCAGCTACTCATACCTATGCAGTTAGAAGGCCCATGCTATCTTTCCTCTGTTAACATTTGCAAGGGTGTGATGATGTCAGCAATCATCTAAATACCTTCAGTTGTCCTTATATGATCTGTAATATATCAATTAAAAAATGTATTCAGGTAGAGGACAATATTTGCTACAAGGAAGTCTGCGACAGCAGGTATCTATGACTATAGTTATATATATATATATATATATATATATATAGTTTCCGAGATAAAAATTATTAAACTGCAATGTACAAATGGAGTAAAAACAACCTCTATAAATTAACAATTTTGAAATTTTTGATTTTTCTACTTGGTTGTGAGCAAAAACATATAATCGTGCCAAATATCAAGTCTCCAGCTCATCTGGAAGTGCCTAAACATTAGTATCCTCCTATATGACATATCATAAGTAAGAAGCTGCTATATAGAATAGATGTAGGTTTGTAGAAGGCAGATGGGTCAGCTAATAACTGGCAATTCGAGCTGGTCACCCCACATAAGTCCCCTTTGCCTTCTTTTGTTCTCAAGCAAACACTTCTTTTGTTTTTAGTTACATTCATATTTAAAAATTTTCTTGATTTCCTCTCATATTGCATTAAAAATTAGTTCCATATCTGCACAGAGTAACACACTTGATTCCATTTTATTTAGAACTGTTGTTTCACCTCAGGATGAACTGTCAAAACAGTTTGAGCTTTCGATCCAAGTCATTTGCTCCAGATTGTCCTATGTAAATGGGCCTTTATTTGTAAAGATCATTATATTTGCAGGCCCCACTTAGCAATTCTTCTGTGAAAATATGCAGCAATATGAATTTCCACCGGTTACAATATCGTTAATTGTTCAAGAAAACATATTGTTTTATTTCTTGAGACTAATAAGTAAAAAATAAAATAATTAAAAATAATAACTTTTATATATTACACTTGATTTAAAAAGTGAACAATAAATTTTACACTTTCAGGAAATTTTACAAAAATAATAAATCACTCTAATAATTCAAAATTTATTCTTCACTTTTTAAATCAAGTGTAATATATAAAAGTTATTATTTTTATTATTTTTAATTATTTTATTTTTTACTCTTTAATCTCAAGAAATAAAACAATATGTTTTCTTGAACAATTAACGATATTGTAAGTAATCTCCGGTGGAAATTCATATTGCTACATATTTTCACTGAAGAGTTGCTAAGAGGGGCCTGCTCTCCTCTTGGCAGCAAATATGAAGATCTTTACAAATAAAGGCCCATTTACATTGGTCAATCTGGAGCAAATGACTTTGCTCGAAAGCTCAAACTGTTTTGACAGTTCATCCTTAAGCAATTTATATAATTAAGAATAATGTGATTATCACTTGATATTAATTGTAAATTACCCAGATAAAAGTGATATTGTAAATGAATTTCATAGGTTTACAGTATATTTATGAAAGCTTTTTGATATTGTTAGAAACAATAATTCAATTTATCAGATTTTAGCATTCAAAACTTGAAACATTTGTTAAATTGCATTGCTCTATGTGTTTACATTTAGTCTTTGTTGTAAGAAATAATAATTATTGTATTTCATTATTATTGAATTTTGTGATTAATAATGAACTGGTTTTTGCGGTAAGTTGTATCTTTGCATGATTGTGAGAGTTTGATGATATAAAAGTTATAGTTTGAGGTAATAAACAACAAGAGACAATTCTTTGAAGAGGGTATGCTGAAAAGGTGTCAATGTCATTTATAGAAAAATTTACTGCTCTATGCTAGGATGGTATACTATATTTACCTGATTGTAAGCCGACCTTGATTGTAAGTTTTAATCAACCCCAAAAGTGAATAGGGGTGGCAGTGGCGGAGTAGTTAGACCATTGGCCTTTCACACAGCCATATAAATTTTACGAAAGAATTAAATCAGTCTAGTAAATTAAAACTTATTTTTACTTTAAATCAAGCCTAGTAATTCAAAATTTATTTTTTATATTTTAGTGCAATATATAAAAGTTGTTTTAAAAAATATTTAATTCTAATTATCTTATTTTTCATATATCACACATTAAATATTGAATGATCAGTGCCATTTAGAAAAGTCCTAGTGAATTTTAATGATGATCTTACATTGTTGGATTTTTCGATTTTTATCATTGTATTCTTCTGCAAAATTTGGAAAAAATGTGAGGCTCATATATGTGAAAATACAGTATACATTTTGTTTTATCTTGAATTTATATACAAAGCCAAGGCTGTCCCATGAGGTGAATTTTAGGGACAACCACCTTAGATGGCACTTTTCTAGAGGCATTACAGTAGTGATCACTGTCAATCTGCGCCTGTGTCCAATTGTTCCCACAAACGTCCTCCATTTTTTCTTCTTTTGAAGGATACAACATAATTAAATTCATGTAATTATTTTATCCCAGTCTTACATAGATCCTTCAATTAGAGCAGTGTTCTCATGCTTTACACATTGTGTATCATTGTACCAGCAGTCACACTAAATTTATATAAGCAGTAGCAACATATTTATTGCACACATAGGATGATAAACCATATATTCTTGGCTTAGTGATGCAAAAATCTGAAAAATGCACAATTTGGAAAAACTTTTGGTCTCAAGCTTACCTGGTTAATAGTTCCCTACTCTATTATGTTTTATTGTATAATAATTATTAATTTAAATGTATTGATTTTTGATATTTTAATATAATTTGTATGATTTTTTTCAGAAACCTACATTACCAGATATCAGCCTTCCATCAGCTCTTTTAAACCATCAAGCTCAAAATATAGTGAAAACAGGTGTGGGACAAATGGGTCCTTTATCAATGTCAGCAATAGTATCAGCTGTCAGATCGCCTGATTTACAGCCTCCTTCTATTGGAATGACAGGTCCGATCAGAAGGCGAATTAGTGAAAAATCTGCCCTTTGCCTGGCTGGTGGTGAGTTGGCATTATAAACATATAAGATCCACCTTTTGGTTATTATAACCCTAATTTTTTACATCTAATAAGCATCTGTCAATTGAATTTGTAATTTCTGAGAACATCCTTTTGGCAAAGTGATTTAGTACAAAAGTCATTATTTGTCTAAGGGACCATCCATATATGACGTTATACACTGAGAGAGGGGAGGGGGGTACGACTTGTGTGATGATGGGAAGTAGGAGGGGGTTTGAAAAATGTGACGTCACAAAAATCTACCAGAGAAAACTACATATGTATACTCTTTTCCACCCCTAGAAGATAGCATTATGCTCATGGTGCATGCAGTTGCCAAATTTCCCCAGGGCTATACATTTATGCCTTCATCCCATATTAAACGCTAAAAAAATAAAATTAATAATTTAATGTAGATCACTTGATGCCAATAAATGTGCATGTTTTATCATAATTATTGGTTAATCTTATCACTTAATTATATTTGGTAATTAAAATTAAGCATATTATTTTCGTGAGCTATTTGCAACATTATCATTTTAAAACACAAAATTTCCGGAGTAATATACAGTTAAAAAGAATAATAGTACCATTATGAAACACTACATCACTCATTGTGGACACTCCTTCCAGAGTGGAGTGTGTCGAAAGCCATAACACGTCAAACAATCACTTGCTTTAAACTCTCATACGAAACCATTTCATTGTGACAAACACTGGGTCCTTCTCCCTTGGGAAAAATCTTCGGCACGTCCCATAAAAAAATTCCGTTCCTTCCTTCATATTTCTCACATTTTACAGAGGTACCAAAATGCTAGCACCTATTGACCATCTTCCTTAGAAACATCTCGGTGCAAGCAAACCTCTCATCTATTCATTTAACCTCTTGAGTGGGGGAAGCAAGAGACCAGAAGTGTACTCCAGTCGGGGAGTCAGGAATGAAATGTATCTTTTTTATATTACCTCTTACCATATATTTCTTTTTTTTATATATAAAGGAATTTGTTCATATTTGCAATTATGTATTAAAATTTAGTAAAGTAACTAATTGTTTTAACAAATAATTAGTTAACCCTTGAGTACTCGTGTCTGTATTAGTAATGTATTCACTTGCATTGGGTAAAAAAATACTGATGTAACTTTTACCCTTATATAGAGCACTAAAGGTATATATTCTAGAAGGACAATATGAATAGCTCAGATATTGAATAATACTTGAGGTAAATAATACAATATAAAATAAATAATAAATAACTGGATCTAAAGATTTTTATTGATTACTTCAAGAAGATTATTGTACATCAATGTCTGAACTTTCAGTTTCTTGATATCGAATTCTTTCAGGACATTTCCCACAAATCAATGCTGTATGCTCGCAACAAATGTAACATCTAGAATACATACATGCACTTTTAGTCTTCCAATCGGATTTGCAAATTTGACAACATACTTGTTTATCCAGTCTTAATATTTTTGGTATACCTTCATCTTCTTCAACCTGAATAGATGAAAACTGAGTACATGAAACTTTCAATGAAGATGATAGAATTGAAATTTGACCACGGTAATTGATGTGGGGTTGAATAAGACTTAGGGAAAGATCCTTTAGAAACAATTTTCGACTTTTTTATTTCAATGGTAGCTCCTCCATAGACAGCAAAATTATTCAGAAATAATGAGAGGCCACTTATTATATTCTGAGCCATGCTGTAGTGGGTGCATAACTGATCAGTAGTATCCACTCCACATTTAGTGGACTTGTAAAATGAAATAACTTCAAGTAATTGATTTTCAGTTTCAGTGATTTTGTCATCATGAAGCAATGATGATAGTAGCAAGACAAATTTATTTTTCTTTGGCACGTAAGACAAAATAGTAATTTTCTTTTGAAAGCCAAATAGTGTTGGATTGGATGATTGTTTGGAATTATAAAATATGTTGGTAAAAATTACCCAGGTCTGTCAAAATAAGTTGCATCTTACCACACAGAATGACTAACGAGCATGACTGAAATATTGAGGAGCATACAAAGTATGGTTCAAAACTCAGCTACTAGGCAAATGAAATTAGCAGCCATACATTGCAAAGCACTATTCACATTTTAAAATGCTTTGGGTATTTTTTTACCTATATGCGAGTGTGCAAGGGTTAATAACAATTAATTATGAACAAATTGCTATTAACAATTAAAGTAAATGTCAAAATATTATAATAAATAAATTAAAATCACTAATGAATTTGTTTTTATGATAAGCGATATTTAACAATGAAAGGAGTGGTGCAGCAGTAAAAGTTCGATTTAGCGTAAAATTTGTACTTTTACTAATTATAATTATACGCATGTATATAGAGAGTCTAGGTTTCCCCCAAAGAATTTAATCAATTTACAATAACATATTAATAATTCGTCAATTTACAATTTGTTATTAACAACTAATTTGGGTTCTAAAGGCAGCCACATATCAAAAGCCACGCCACACTATGCTACACCCTGCTAGGTATGTCTATGCATCACTTGCCTGCAGCAGGTTGCTAGTTCCACATACCAGGCGCTATGCTAAGCTATGAGTATGTCGCCACGCCTCAACACTTCCAACGGCAGTTGCCTCTCGCGTGATTTCTGTGGTTTGGTGATGCATGTGAACTCCACTCATTTTCTGCCATTGCAATGTTGCCAGATTTGTGCAACAAGCATACTCGTCACTCGGCTTTGGCACTGTGGATCTTACGACTGTGCGGGACAATTCAAAACAATTGCTGTGGCCCTATTAGCATTTAGTCTGTGAGCATGGAGCGTTTTTTGTCTTCATGAAAAATAAAGTTCAAACTTTCATCCAGAGAATGGTTTATTTCCCGACTTTGCATCTTAATTGTAAATGATTTAAAAAGACAATTTTATAAAGCCCTGCACCATTTTCCATGCTTTTCTTATGGATAAAATCGATGGATGCAGCCTTGACGTAGTGGAACTCCATATTCAGGAAAATGAATAAAATGTTTAGTAAAGAATCCACTTTAATAACTCGCACAAAACAGATGACCGGTTTTGAGCCATGGCCCTACCAAAATTCACAAAGAAAAAAGCACTATAAATAATTATTTTTTAACACATTGATTTCATTTTTGAGTCTTTAATAAGTTTAATTTGTTGTGAAGCAGCACAATACTCCAATCGGTAAGAGAATTTACGGGAGGAGTGGGCAGCAAGTCCAGTTCCTCCAGTCCAATGGGCCATGTCACCATCTAGCTAGCTCGGTCACAAGACGTGGAACACATGCACACTGCATGCTTTTTTCTCCCTCTACTACCCTCTCCTATGCTTGAGAATATCGACCGTTGGGGCCAAGTTCAATTTGGCTCAGCCAGCCATCAAGCTAGCAGCTCGGTGTAGTATTGGTGAGCCTGAATACAATAAGTGTTTTATTAAAACAGCCATTTTCATCGTTGTCTTATGACGATAAACTCAAAATAAAATGAATGGAAAGACACCTCCCTGATTTGAATTTAGTTAAAAAGCAACAGTGTGCCAACAAACAGGAATGGTGTCGTAAATTTAATGCTGATATTTATTCAAAGAACAATTGGCTGTGAGGGTGTGATGAAAAAAATGCATTTTTTTGTTTTCCTTGTGCTCTTTTCCAAGGAGATGTCAGCTGGTCGAGGAACAGGATTTCGAAATTGGTACAGATTTGGGGAAAAATGAGGGCTCACCAAAAATCTAAACAACATATGAAAAATGTTTTGAGTTTATCGTTGCTGGGTAAAACAAATATTCAAAGTCAGTTTAACACACAGTATTGGCTAGCTATATCTAAACAACGAACAAGTAGATAAAAATAGGTACGTATTAAATTTGATTATAAATTGTATACGCTTTTTTGGGGCATTACAATTAGCATTGAGAGGTCATGATGAATCGGATGAGTCACAAAATAAGGGAGTTTTTTGTGAGTTAATCCAGTTTAGTTCTGAGTTAGATAAAGACTTAAAAGTTCACCTTAGTCAAGCAGGTGTGTTTAAAGGTACATCCAAAACTATACAGAATGATTTGCTGGAATGCACGTTACAAGTATACCACAAAGAAGTTTGCAAAGAAATTCAAAAAGCAGATTATGTAGCATTGATAGCCAATGAAACTACTGACATGTCATGTCAATTTCAGTTAGTCATTGTATTACATTACATTGTAGGCAGAAAACCCGTAGAAAGGTTCTGGAATTTTATTAATCCTGACAGACATGATGCTCGTGCAATCGCAGATTGTATTTTAAAACAACTCGACCCCCTAATTGGTGACAGTCCGAATAAACTTATAGCACAAAGTTTTGATGGTGCTTCTGTTATGAGTGGACGTTTAAATGGCATTCAGAAACTGATAAGGACAAGTATCCACTTGCTAATTTTGTCCACTGTTACACCCACCAGCTGAATCTCATTATGTCCATCAACCGCCAAACCCGTATCTTTTTTGCGCATTTGTCTGGAATCTGTTCATTTTTTCTAATTCACCCCAAAGAACAAAAGTGTTGGATGATGTTGTACAGAGAAGATTGCCCCAGGTATCACAGACCAGATGGAATTTCCATTCTCGCGGAGTCAGCACTGTTTAGCAATATAGGAAAGAACTCAAAATGGTTATGGAAATTATTGAAAATAGTGATGACATAAAGTTGCAGTCTACTATAACACAAGCAGGTGCATATAAACTTAGGCTGAAAGAAAATAACTTTGTCTTTTGGTTAATGCTTTTTCACCAGATAATGCCTCATGTGGAGATAATTTTTAGTCAGATTCAAAAACGAATCACCGATCCAGATAAGTACAGCAAGTGATGCAGCATTTCAAGAATAGCATAAAGACAGTCAGAAACAAAGTTGATGTGATTACCGAACAGGTTTAAGTCGAGTTAGAAAATGAAGAGGAAGAAGTTTGACCAAAAAGACCGTGGTTCACAGACAGTGACTTTGCCTGCAGAAAGAGAGAAGGTAAAGAAGTTTGTGACACCATAATCACAGAAATAAAAGAGAGATTTCAATTTACTGGACACCTCGCGTCTAGGAATCTATTTGTGGTCGAAGAATTGTATAATTACAGCAAAAAATTCCCTGACATGAATCTCAGTGAAATAACTGAACAGTATCGTTTTTTGGAAAAAAAGAGACTGATGAGTGAACTTCAAGTTTTTTTACGAAAGAGTGAAATTGAGAGCAGTTTCTGGGGCGGTGCCATTTCTGTCGCTAATTTTGGGAGATGATTTGTGTGAAACATTTCAAGAGACAATAAAGCTTTTAAAAGTGTTGATCACGATACTAATGTCGACATCAGAAGCAGAACGGTGTTTTTCAATGATGAAAAGAATAAAGACTTTTCTTAGGAATGCTATGAAAGAAGAAAGACTAAGTGCTTTAGGCATGCTTTCGTGTGAAAAAACTTTTGTAAATAACATAGCTTCGACAGAAAATTTATTGATTTATTTTCTAACGAGAAAGATCGCCGAATAGACTTGGTTTACCACTCATTTTTGCCTGAAGACAGTTTTTCATCTACTCACTACGGCATATTTTTCGGTAAGTAAAAAATTAAATACTTCTTGTATTATAAATTTAGGATTTTTTAAACATATGTTGGCCCTATCAGTTGAAACAACCACCGGCTGCCACTGAGTAACAGCAGTATATTTATAATTTTTTGTGAAATTAAGGCAACTATCCATTATTTCCAAATTTTCTAGCAATCGGCTCATGTCCAAGTATTCGTATTTCAAGATTTGTCACTCGGATCGTCTTGTGACTGAGCCAGCTAGGCGGTGGCATGGCCCATTGGACTGGAGGAACTGGACTTGCTGCCCACTCCTCCCATAAATTCTCTTACCGATCGGAGTATTGTGCTGCTTCACAACAAATTAAACTTATTAAAGATTCAAAAATGAAATCAATGTGTTAAAAAATAATTATTTATAGTGCTTTTTTCTTTGTGAATTTTGGTAGGGCCATGGCTCCCTGGTCCTATGCCAGCAGCCACCCCTGCTGTTACTCATGGAATTTATTATCTAACACATATAGGCTCCATGTTGCTGAACTGCTGTTGCACTTGAGATCACATCGATTTAAGAGTTTAGATCTTGGTATATGGTGATATTTTTAGGACTTGCAGTATGCAAGCACCAACAACTCGTATCCTATATATGTAAGAAGCAGCTATTTATAATGATAAGATTTAATCATTTTATGTTAAGAAATTATGACACTGATAATAGGTTCAAATAACTTTGAAACAAGATTAATTATTAACATTTATTGAAGCTATCAGAAAAAAATTTGTTCATAAATTATTTATATTTATAGCAACATCAGTATTAAGTTTTCTGCTAGATGTAGCACCATTGCATTGCGTGTTGTAGCTTTTGGTGTGTGGTGGCCTTGAGGGTCTATAGCATAGCAAAGCATGGTGCCACTTGGCATAGCTTGCAGTGTGTGGCGACCTTAAATCTCGGAATATTTGGCCTAAATGCCATTTGTTTGCATGAATGTGAACCTAAAGGACCAAGGAGTATGAGAGAAAGCTCAGGACAAAATAGCTCATCACGCCCATAGAGAAAGATAAAAAAAACCTTGATTACAAAAATAACCATCATGCCCAAGTGGTGGCCACTTTGCTCATGACGAGTATGATTGTCATGCCCAGTCAAAGTGATTAAGCATCATAAGCTATCATTTTTGTGAATTTGTCTGTGTTTACTTCCAAGGAAGCCTCTTTCTTCACTGGTTGGGAGGTCGAGGGTTGGTTTTTTAAATTATTTTCTGTCTCATTTCTTTGGGGTATTTTTCGAGGCTTCAAAACTGCTTTTTAAAGCAAGGCGGAGGTACCCAAAAATCAGCTTTGTTATGTGTTATATTTTTAGCTGTCCATATATATGAAGTTTACATAATTTGCCATTAGTTATAATCTTAGTTAATTGCATTCTTAACCCCTTAACGTCATCCTGTGTACTTAGGACATAAACTTCATATGCGGTCATCCTGCATACTGAGTACGCCACAGAGATAACTAGATTTCTTTATTTTTTTGATGCAATTCATTTTCTTATTTCTGAAAAAAATTGATATATTTCAAAACAGTAACCTTGGACCTTCTTATTTTGCTTTATTGTGCAATTTTTACTGTATTTATTTTTACCTTTATTATACATTAAATTTTGTGGTTGAATTTTCATGTAGTTATGCGAATTGTGGCTTCCAAAAACCCTTATTCAATGCTGAGATGAACCAAACCTTTGTATTAAAGCTACTGTGTATTGGAAGGGGATGTAGGCACTGTTTATCTGCTCTGTGATGTCTCTTACTCTGTAGATGAATATTATTTTTTCTTATGCATCAATGCTTGAGAGCTATATGGAAAGGGAGGAGGAATGGTCTTCGGATTTGGACTGGTTCAGCATTTCTTGAGAACAATACAATGAGAGTGAGAGAGAGAAACACTTATCTGACATCATTGCACAAACAAGACCATTCAAAGATATTTACAATGCTACCTCTTGACCGAAAGGATTATGTAATTCAGAACGCAATGTTATATTGTTGTGTTTTTATAAATAAAAAATGATTTCAAACCAATTATATTTTTTGCAAATTTGTATTTGGGGAGAGGGGGGGAGTCATAGCTTTGTGATGTCATATATGGGAGGGTCTGAGTTTTTGTGATGATATATGATGAGGGGGGAGGGGGGTCACAAATCTGCCAAAATTGCACATCATTTATGGATGGCCCCTAAGTAAAATTAAAAATTATCAACCCATTACCTTTCTACATGATGAAAAGTTCATTTTATTATTCTCTGCCCATGATTTTTTTATTTTATCATTAAATAAATTCTGACCCATATATCAAGACTTTCAGTTTCTGCTTTTTCAGTAGATTGTGTAACTGAAGATAAAATAATTATTTAATTTTGTCATTGAATTTGAAAAAGACTATGCTTTAAACAATGTTAAGCATCTTCAAGCCTCTATTATTAGGTGATTAGATGTATGTTATATTTGTATTCTATTGAAGTACACCCAGTCCCCAACTAACACAATAGATGCATTCTTAAATAAGTTCATGTAAGGCAAAATTGTGTTAGTCAGATATGAATTTCTCATAAAAATAATATAAATAGGGGGGATTCGTTCCAGCATCCTAACCTGATTGATATATTTTTAATTTTATTCCTTTATTATGACTATACTTTGGTTAATGCTTTGTGTTTTTTATTTTTTATGTATATTTCATACGTCACTTATTTTTACAAAAAAAACAATGATAATGTGGATGGTTCATAGTGTTGCTTTGTTAAGAACTGTATCATGAATGATATCACATGTTTGTTCATTGTTCTCATAGCATCTAGTTTTTGCTCTAGCATTATAACTTTTCTTGGTTTCTTACTCCCACCACCAATAAAATGTGAACTATAAACTCCAGTGTATTTTTTGATATAGATGATTGCCATTTTGAATCAGCTGCTCAACTGTTTACCATTTATTTAGAAGATTTGTAAAATTATAATTTTAAACAAGAAATAACAAAGGATTAAAAATTTTCGTTTTATTACATGAAGTAATTTTTAATAAGATAGTAACATACAATCTATAGAAAATTACAAAATTGGTCAAAGGAAATTTTAAAAACATTCAAGAATAGTATTTTTCTACATTGGAGTTTAATTACCATGAAATCCCTTGCCTTCTGTATCAGATTCATAGAAATTGTCAAATTCATCCTCTGGATCAGATGTTACGATAATGGGGCTCATTGTCATCTGCAATAAATGAAGAGCAGACTTGTTTCCGTGTTTGCTTTCTAGATCTTTTTCACGATCATAGAGTAGTTGTGGAGAAATCCTGTTAAACTGAATGACCAGTTGTGTTAGTTAAAAACCAGCCCAACTTAAAAAACCATATTAAATCAAAATCATGTTGGCAGAATTTGTATTAGTCAGGGATTGGGTGTATAAATATTTTGGGATTATATCTGTTGGAAATTTGCAGTATTTTTCTTGATGCAATTCTCCAAATTTACTTATTTGTGATTTTAATTTATTTTATGATTTTTACAGGGCTTCCCTATATGCTAGAGAGAGCAGGTCTAGATGTTCAACAAGGTAAATATTATTTGATTTAATTACTTAAGCAATTTATATAATTAAGAATAATGTGATTATCACTTGATATTAATTGTAAATTACCCAGATAAAAGTGATATTGTGAATGAATTCCATAGGTTTACAGTATATTTGTGAAAGCTTTTCGATATTGTTAGAAACAATAATTCAAGTCATCAGATTTTAACATGCAAAACTTGAAACATTTGTTAAATTGCATTGCTCTATGTGTTTACATTTAGTCTTTGTAAGAAATGATAATTATTGTATTTCATTATTATTGAATTTTGTGATTAATAATGAACTGGTTTTTGCGGTAAGTTGTATCTTTGCATGATTGTGAGAGTTTGATAATATAAAAGTTATAGTTTGAGGTAATAAACCACAAGAGATAATTATTTGAAGAGGATATGCTGAAAAGGTGTCAATGTCATTTATAGAAAAAATTTACTGCTCTATGCTAGGATGGTATACTATATTTACCTGATTGTAAGCAGAACTTGATTGTAAGCTTTAACCAACCCCAAAAGTCAATAGGGGTGGCAGAGTAGTTAGAGCATTGGCCTTCCACTCAGTGGTCCCAGGTTCGAATGCAGCAGAGGTCGGATTTTTCTACCTGGGATCATCCCATCCCCTACTTGTGTGGTTTGAGGAGAATGCGCAAGTCAATCCTCCATCCTTTGGAAGTGACATTAAGCAATTGATTCCCTTGGTGCTCTTGGTAAAGAGTAGGCTAATGCTGGCACTGGGTTTCTCTCTTCCCTTGTGTGTATGTTCGGTGTGGAAGGAGTAATGGCTATAATAATCCAAGAGGTTGATTAGCCAGAAATTTCATACAAACAAGCAAACCAAAATTCAATATCACCAATTGACTACTTATTCTATCAGATCAATGACCCTTTTACATGGCATACATGGGTGAATATTTTGGTTAGACATACAGACATCTATATATATATAATGAGCTAAGTTTGAAACATGTCATGCTATAAGATGGCAGGTCGATCAACTGCGAGAATAACAAAAATGCATAACTCAAAATCTTTTCATTTTTTTTATCAAACTTTCAGGAATTACATGGTAGCTCTGCTTTTAAATTTTAAATTGCTCACTGTTCACATTGAAGTCATGTGTTCAATTACAGGAACATTTATTTTCTCTATTTGATTAATACAGGGATGAGTGTAGCGCGTTTATCATTTACATATTAAAATTACTTAAAATCGTCGTAGGAATTCAAGACTTGGAATAATGAACAAAAGAAAAAAAAGACTTGAATGAACGAAATTTCATTTTATTGCCGTCATTTTTGGAATACTGCATTGTATCAGTCCAAAAATTAGTTTTTAATGCGAAAATTTGAAGTATTTTTAAGTAAAAATCTTTCGTGTTTAAGGTGATTTGCATTGTTGCTGAATTCATGTAATTTCTTATGGTTGACTGGGATTACAGTTTTATTTGTCGAATCACTTCAGAAATTCATGAAATTTTGATGCTACTTTGAAGCTTAAACAATGCCGTGGTTACGATAAATAATATGACAGTAATGAAGAAAAATAAATATTCTATCATTCATTGATTTTGTGTTAATGAGGGTTTCTAGGTTGAATTTTTAAAACGATTTTGAGTACATTTTTGGCGAAATCTAAGATTTTAATTTTTGACTAAAAACAAGAAAAAATTTATAAATTTTAATTTATTGAAACAACAATATTTTATATGTACTGAAAAGTAAAAACTATATAAAATTTGCATTATAGTATGTTCCAAAGAGTTAAAATAATTTTGGAAATATAAAAGTTGCCTAGTGTAATGTTCAACAAATATGTACAGGTATCCCTTTATTATTGCATGTTCAGTTTATGCATTTTCACCTATATGCAATTTTATTTTTATGACCCCTTTTTGATATACGTGTCGCATATTTGCATTAACTCAATTATATTCTTACGACCATATTTCAATATACGCATTGCATATGTGCATTAACATGATTTGTTATGCAGATTATGTGCTCTTGTTAATTTTAGTATTTATTAAATATTTCGTAGATTCTTGCCCGTCTACTATTTACCTTGAGCATTCATGCAATGATACCATTCATTGCATCATACGACAGAGCAAGGTTTCCGGGACAGTTCCTATGGCGGTATAATGTCTTTTGTTATTCCCCTCTTTGAGCAAACAACACACTTGAATTCACCCTTTTTGTCTTGAAGAGGGATTCTGTCTAGAAATTGACTCACTCTTAGGGACGAACAGCTGTATGGAAGGAAACCCTTGCAAAAATATTCATTGAGCTGGGTAAAGAGAAAATATTCGCATAGGAAGGTTCACTGATCAATGGAGCTTCAAGGCATCTGTAATTTATGGTGGAAACTCAATGCACAAAAATCAAGGAATTGTAAAAGTGGGCATCGCAAAGGATGCCATATGTCATCTTACATGCTTGAGGAATTAAAATGCTCATTAAATAAAATTTAAAGGTGTTTCTAAGCAGAACACATCTGCTCAGGAATGAAAACAACTCCCATTATATTATTTTCAAGGGGAAATGAATTTTTGATTTTTGCATTTTTGTTTTACTTGACGATTTCCAAGAATGCAACTCTCACATAAATTGGGAGATACCTGTATTCATTTTGTATTTAAGATTTGTATCTATCCATATCACACTGAGAGATAGCTACATTTTTTAGGGGTGACTGAGGAGAGAGCGAGGGAGAATGGGAGGGAGAAAGAGAAGAGAATGGAAGGAATGAAGAGAAGAGAATGGGAGGAAGGAAGAGAAGGGAATGGGAGGGAGAAAGTGAAGAGAATGGGAGTGAGCAAGAGAAGAGAATATGAGATATCATTCGATTTTATTTATGCATTTGGGCTCTAGAACAGCGAACAGACCAACACAGACAGACAGACGGCATGGCAAAAACATCTTTTATGGACTCAGGGAACACCTAAAACATATATAGCCATCAAAATCTCGAAGTCAGATTTTTTCATGGTTACAATACTTTCTCAATATACTATGTATATGAGAAAGTAAAAAGTACAAAAAGGGACTGATAATTTGATTCTCCAAACTGTAGTCGTGACTTTAACCCCTCAGGCATGATTTAAAAAATGGATCCCTCAGATATTTAAATACTCCAGAAAGCAATCTGTGTTATTTTAATTTATTTCTTGGGAAATATTAAAAATAAAAATCTGAAAAAAGTAATATTTAGCATAATTGGTTTGCTGTTTTTAAAATTTTTTTAGACTTCTACTTTATAATGTCAAATATCTATTGCACTTAACTGTATTCTGAAATATTGGATAATGTGTGGTGCATTTCAAAACATGGTATAACATAAACAAGAGAATTTCCAGGGTAGTTTTTACATCAGTAAGCTGTCTCCTTCCTTATTCCCTTCCTTGTGCAAACAACACACTTCCTTTGTCTGGCTCTTCTCTTGCCTGAAGAGGGATTCTCTTCTGGGAAGTGTTTTCCTGTTAGCCTAGTTGCCGCTGTGTCAATATGCATTGGCCTTGCTTTTTCTTTTTGACTCCGTCCTCTAAAGTTTATTAATATAACTACGGATTATCTCTTTGTCATTATTATCCACAAAACCCAAAAACTGCGATAGAAGGGAAAATCTTTCCTCAGACATCTGGTAAAAATGGGGTTGCAAAATTATATTTATGGGTGAAATACATCTTTATGTTTGTTTTAGAAATGATGCTCATTAGAAAATACATTTCTAACAGAACTCTTATTTCATTAGGAGAGGTGGAATATCACTCCGAAAACCTAGACTTATGTAATGAAAAATTTCCTTTTTCTCTTTCAGTAAATACCAGATTGCATACCGTTTGGCCTCTTCAACGATTAGTTTTATTAGATCATCGTCAAAAAAGCTTTTGAAGTACTATAGTGGGCTTTCACTCAAAATTTTAAGGTACACAGCACTTTTGGATTCACAATCAAAAGGAGAAACTACATTTGCACTATCAATATCACTTCAATGAAAAACACAGGCAGTCAGTTCATTTCAATGTTTTAACCTCTTACAACTAACATCCTCATCTTCAATTTCACTTTCTGAAGTTAAAAAATATCCTTTTGAAATCTCATTCACAAAAGGGAGAATATTTTTGTCAGTTTCATCATTATCAAATAAATTCAGCGCTTTGCATCAGTAAGCAACTTTCTTTTTGATGCCACGATCACAGATTGATCGAGGGCAAATCTAGCTGGGGAAAATTTTTCAAGTAGTAAGAGAAAGATACTGTTTGTTTAGGAACATTCACTGACTTATGATGTTTACGTGGATACAGCATTTACTGTGGTGATTCAACGGACAAAGGAGATAGGAGCTGAAACAGATATTTCAGAGAAGAATTACAAAAAATTTATTATTAAAATGAATTCTACTTTTATTTCAATTGTAATCCATATTCTAATTATACTGCATTACATTCAGGAGGTTTTATTGTATACGAAACACTTTTCGTGTTTCGGATCAAATGAATTTTAGGGTGGCACGTGCCAAGTGTCAAAAATTATGACTATGGATAAAAAGTGGCACCCAACAGAAAAAACATTGCCGACCCTTGATCTAATGCATACATGCATTATTTTTTTTTGCACAAATATTCATGATCAATTTAGTTTTCCATTTGAATGTATTTGTTATACCTATTTTATAACCCTAAATTATGAAATTTGGGAACCCAAAGAGCAACTCATCCACAGTGATTTTAAAGCTATTAAAGCCACTATAAGTAGTAAATTAATATTATGTGCAAAGTAGGGATCATAAGTTTTGTTTGGATCAACTTGTTTAAGATGGAATACTACCAAGTGAAGGCCCATACAGTCAATTTTGGATAAAAGAAAGTTTAAGCCAGATTGAAAAATAAAGTACTGTATATTGCGGCATTTAAGTCAAATTTTGAAGGCTAAAAATTCTCCAAAAAATCTAGGGTCCACTTATATGCCAAGTGCAAAACTGAAAACATTGAAATTTGGGCAAATGATTTCAAAATCTTCAAATACGAGTTATCCATTGACGTAGATGACCACCATTTTGAATTCGGTTTCAGTGCTTATAATTTAGCAGACTTTTATTATAAAAAATTCACATATAGAAACTATTTGAATGACAAATAATATAAATTGCGATGCTCAATAGTAAACGTTACAGTTTTCCAAAAATATTAATTATTGTTGATCTATATAAAATGTATCACAAAAATGGTCAACTGCTAGAGCAAAAAAAACCTTTAAAAAGGCAATTTTAAAAATTATTTTAAGATTATTGTGTCAAATTTTCAGCAGTATTGATTTTGAATAACAAATGACTAAGAATGACAATGGTTCTTTGTAGCTTCCAAGGATCCAAATGTAACCATCATAAGGGTCTTGCAAAAAAACTATATACTATATATATGACAACAAGATGGAAAAGTATACTCCATAAATGGAATACACAGAGATTTCAGAGGCATTCTTTGTGGGAAATACATATGAAATGCCATCGAAAGATTGGGCGATTCTTGAATTTTTATTTCCCAAACTATAACTCCTAATTATGTGGTCTCATGGACTTTTTTGTGGTAAATGTTGTTTTTTATCCAAATAATTTTTTTAATATGTACCTTACAAATCATATAAGGGCATGGAATAAAAAAACATGGATTTTAATTGTCATTTGCCAAAAGAACTGTCTTAAAGATTGATATAAACAAAATATATGATGTTTTGCTCAGGATTTTCTTGAATTTTTATCTCCAAAACTATAACTCATAATTATGTGGTCTTGCAGAACTTATTGTGGTCAATGAAGTCTTCTCTCTGAATAAATTTTTTAATCTATACCTTACAGATCATATAAGAACATGGGAGAGAAAATATGGATTTTTAAATGTTGCTTTACAGATGCCATTTAATGAGATATGAGTATAAGTTTATTAAAGCATTTATGTAAAGTGGAAGTTCTAATTGATGGATGCAGTTCAAAATCAAAATTGGATGATAAATTTTAACACTGATCACTCATACTTAATTTCATTTAAATCTGTCCAGCGGTTTAGGAGATGAAAGTTAAGACAGACGAATGGACGAGACATGCCCAAAAGGTGTTCCGCTACTACCTCTTTGCTCATAAAGAATGCCTAAAAATGGTCATTGTCTATGACAAAAACACTCAATTTTTGTAATTTTAAGATAGCCATGAAAATCCACGTCTTCTTCATCAGACTCAACACAACTCATCAAATTCCTCCCGACTCATTTTGTCCATTATGTCATCATAAGGACCTCTCTCTGGTTCAGATACCATGTCACTGGCTTCATTATCATTCTTCCACAAAAATGTATCCTCTTTCCCATCTAAGGAATTTAAAATTTCACACTTTTTAAATGTGTTTATGCCCATTTCTGTAGTAACATCGTCTCAGGCTTTGATAATCCATCCACATAGCAGCAGTATGCATATTTCCACCCTTGGTATAAGTTTTTTCACCATCAACCATCCACTTATTCCATTCTGCACGAATATAGTCTTTAAATGGCTTGTTGATGCACACATCAATGGGTTGGACTGAGATGTACATTGTATTTTCTCTTAAACGCTGCTTAGTTTCAGGTGTTATATGGGATTTGAACAAGTCCCACACTAATAAGCTTTGTTCTTTGCGTAGGCTACCATGGTGTTTGTTCCATGTTATTAATCCACAACTTTATTCCATTGACATCCATCCACCCATTTTCTTGGAAATGAAACAAAGACTCCCTTAGGAAACTTTATTTTTGGCAGTTTTTCATTTAAAAACTATCATAGGTCATAATTTGGTGCCATCGGCCATGCAGGCCAATACCACAGTGAACCTTGTCTTCTCCTGCCCTGTTGTTTTCACAAGAACTGTTTTTATGCCTTTCAAGTCGTCAGTTTGGTTGCTGGGCAAACAAAGTTCATTGGTGTTTCATCCATATTTCCAATCTGGGAAATGAGGTAGCTGTGTTCCTGTCACTTTCAAATGATATAGTGATGGACAGTGGTTTGTCATTGAGGTCTTGTGGTAGTTTCTGAGAAATCTTGGTCTTTTGCCATAATACCAAACATTTTCTTTCCATGAATCGGCTGCACCAACTTGCTGTTGCCTTGAAACCTTGGCTCAATTCTAGTTTTGTTTTTTCCCACTTTAGTGCATATATGCGTATCATATTTCTCATTACGATGTACTCATTTTTTCTATTTTTGTTGACAAATTCTTCAACATGCCAATCAGGCCAATAAGTTTTACCCATTCTCAATGCACATTTGATCGTGGGCATCTTCATAATGCTTTATTCTTTTTCTAATCATGCACAAGCTTTTCATTTACACAGAATTTTCTTGCCATAGCACTGTTATTGGAATTTTTAGCAAATTCTATGACTTTTACTTTAAAGCCAGTTTCACATTTCAGTCTTTTTGAAGATGGAGCCATGATCTAGGTGCAGGTTTTTTGTCAATCTTGACAAGTGACTAATTATTAAAAGTAAAATACTCCTATAGCCCAACAATTAGAGGGTTACAACACCCAATGCATTTCGCCCACAAGGTGGGCATCGTCAGGGGCAAAACCTGTTTCGACAGTGACTGGGAGTCAACTGTTGACTGATTTTACTTTTAATAATCTGAGCCAAAGTTATTGAGCTACCAATGATATAAGTGACTAATTAATCAATGTAAAAATATCTCTTCAATATCGATATATATCGAAGTTATTTGATATATCATTGCCGATAAAACCTCGTAACTTCAATTTTTACCAAAATGGAGATATAAGTGCCATCTAGTGGCTATGGACTAAACTCAAGTGTCCAGTAAACCTTGGAAATCCAATAAATTCTAAATTCCTTAGAAAGTGATTTTGTTAACCTCGTAACTCCATGATGAAAATGACACACGTGAAACAGATTTTTTGCTCTCCTAAAAAATTAACAATTTTGGAGTTAGAAGGTTTTCTAATTAGGGTGACAATATACTTACCAAAGACGTTGGAATAATATACCACATTACATTATTCCAACCTCTTTGATACTGATAAAAAATTGATAGTAAGGATTTAATAAATTAATATTTTGTCATGTGAACTTCTCTAATTTTGATAATTTTCATAATTGGTACTTTTTATTATATGAAAGTTGTGATTAGACTTATACAGCAAGTATATGCCTAATCAAGCACTTTTGGGCTAAAAACTGAAATTGATTTATATGCTGGGTCAACCTATTCATCATGATACACGATACTTAGTGTTTCTAAAGCCAGATTTGTCCAAAAATATAATCATTTGTGCAATATGCAAAACACAGCTTGGTCAAAAAAACTTTTGCAGCTCAATGCCATATCAGTATGTACAAATTAGAACTAAGGAAGAAAAAGTGATGTGACTGTGCAGGAAACTTGAGGACACAACTGACTCATCAACAAAAATCAATTAAAGTGTTCCTTTCCTGTGATGATGAGCTACAATTGACAGCATTCAAAGTTTTTTATTGCATTGGCCAGCACAGATGGTGAATTTATCAAAATATCAGAACATTCTATTTGGCCAGATAATCAGTTATTTTGTGATATTTCCCTTAGCAGACCCATAGCTAGGGTATGGCAAAGGTGACATTTGCCATAGGTGCTACTTACAAGAGGTGCCAAAGGTTCCTGCAAAAATATCAAAAGTTTATTTTCCAAAAATAAGTATTAATTTATCACTCAAATGTTAAAGTCATTTTTAGTAAAAATGCTATTATTCTTTATTGAAATGCAGGAAAAGTAATATTCTACAGGGTGTCCAAGAAGTCACCATACCCCTGATTTATTTTCATGATATATTCATTACATTCTCCAACACATACTTGCATTCTATGAATCCAGCATCACCATCATGTTCGACACAGATTGTTGCATTGCCAGGTCCTTTGTGACATCTTCCATGGTATTTGTGGTGTTACAGAGGTGAAAGCTTCAGTAATAGCAGCTCATAACTGAGTGTTGCTGTTGTAATAACATGCTGTCACTTTGACTTTTATGATTCCCTACAGGGTGTTATCGGGTGCGATCAAGTCAGGACTGCAGAGAGGTCATAATAGTGGTGGGGATGTTGCAATCCACTGGTCTGAGAATGCTTCATTGAGGAAATCACAAACGTTTAGCACAATATGGGCTGGCACATCATCTTGCTGAAACCACACCTGTTCCATGATCCCTCTGTTGGTCAGCTCTGGTATAAGATAATTCTTCAACATTTCCAGATATGATGCACTGTTGACAGGTCCGCCAAAAAAATATGGGCCAAAGACATGACTGGTAGTTAAACCTGCCCACAACAACACGTGTGGTGGGTTATTTTCCATCTCCAACATGTAATGAGGATTCTCTTTGGGCCAAAAAACAATATTTCTTTAACACCACAAATACTGCAGAATATATCATGAAGGACATGGTGACGAATCTCTGTGTCGAACATGGTGGTGCCGCTGAATTCATAAAATATGAGTACATGTCAGAGAATGTAATGAATTTATCATGAAAATAAATCAGGGGTATGGTGACTTCTGGGACACCCTGTATATAACTAAGGTGTTTCCTAAAATTTTGTCATAGGCACCATATCTTCCAGCTACATCTGTCACTTGGTAATGACACTGTGCAAGGAAGATTTGTAAAACTTGGAAAATTTATAGTAAATCAAATTGCAAATAACATATCAAATTGTCTGTTTTTGGTAAGACCCTTGATGAAAGTATGTGATGATATCACAAAAAATAATCAGATAGTCATGTTTTCATTTTATTGACATTGAAAAAGGGAACTTGGTCGAGAAATTGCTGTTTGGTTTCCCTTAAAGCAATGGTTTCCAAAAATTACAAAGCCACACCCCCCCTCACCCAAGAAAACTATCTTTGCGCCCCCCTCTTTACCATGTTCAAATACAGTTCATAAACAATACCTACTGGGCATACAATTACCGTTAATAAAACCATCTTAAGGAAAAACATTGACGCAAATGATACTCTCTAGCCAATTGAGGGCTAGAAGTTGACTGCTACATATTGTAGGTCTCAAGATTAGGATGGTTAAATGGACAGTAAATATATGAGAAATTCTTTGCGCCCCCTCCAATCTACCCATCATGCCCCCCATGGAGGGCATGCCCTACTGTTTAGAATCCACTGCCTTAACATTTAAATACCTGGTGGTAGACCCAACTACTGGGGATGGGAACATCTCACACCGAGAGAAAACAAAATTGGGTGAGAGCATTAGCCTAACCCTTTCCAACTCTGACCTATCCACGGCCCAAGGATGTTGGAAGTGGACAAAGAAGCTCTTCTTTCACCTCCTCAAGATCACAGTGCTCAATAGCTACATTTTACTGAGGTCAGACGTATGGTAAATGATGCATTGGCAGTTTCAACTTGCTTTTTTGAGGGAACTTCTTGAAGAAGAGGCATCAGCTATTCCCTCAAAAACTTCCTAAAAAGGAAGGCAAGGTACAAGTGGAACCCCATTTGATTAGTTAGAGACAAAAGAAATTAACATTGGCCCGTAAAGGAAAATTGCCTTCCATCCCAAGTATTCTCAGAGAAGGGAAAATACACATGGCAGCGGCAAAATGCAATAATGTGATGTTGGTCTGTATGTATTTTCCTGTTTTGAAGAATTCCATACAAAGCAGGATTTCTAAGTGTAATGCAGAATGAAATGCACTCAAAATGATCTATAAAAATTATCACTAATGTTTTTTATTGAATTTATCATAGTTATATTATACATTTGCATTATTTTGTTTTCTTTTACTATAAAATACGTAATCTTGTTAATTGCAAAACGATTTATTAAATAATGCTCTTTATTTGAACGTTTTATTACTAATAGTTCAAGAAATACAAGATATTTTCTGATTGAATGCAAGAAAACTTTAAATGGCCAAAATTAATTCCAGCAGCGAGAGTCTACTAAGGGACATTTAAATCCGGCATTTATAGGTTAAAGAACATCCAAATGAAAAAATAAACTGTGAAGGTGTGTAATGTCCTTTATTAGATTTGCTGAGAATTTCATTTTAAAACATCCGCAGTATCACTGCAGATGGGGCAACAGCAATGCAGATTGAGAGAAATGTATTGATAAATTTTTTCAAAAATGATTGTGATATTTTCAGATAGCATTGTTTTGTTCATTAGGAAGTTCTTGTGTGTAAAATTGAGCCTAAAACTATGGAAGATATTGAGGCAGAAAATCATAAATTCTATTAATATACAAAATGCCTTAAAACTAGCTTTAGATCACTGTGTGACACAACCAGTGAGAAACATAATGTGCTCCTCAACTATAATGCAATTTGTTGGTTAACTTTTGAAGCAAGTGTCCAACATCTATGTGATTTGTACAATAAAATTGTGACTGCTTTGCAGTTAGTGATTGTGGTTTTTGATCAACAATTGCAGGATGGTTATGCTCTGTTGCGTCTTATTGTTGAAAGATTTGTTGCCAGAATTAAGCTCAGTTAATCATCAGTTTCTGCACCCAGGCTTAGTATATCATCTTATCCCTCTGTGGTGTCCATGGACTGGACAAATATTAGATATTCACTAATGGAACCTTTTTGAGATCACCAGATTAAGTGTCAATTTCATGAGGATTATATAACAGTTGAAATGTTCTGGTATGATATTTTCAAACATTTATGAAAACCTGGCTTTTGTAGCTCTTTAGGTATTAACTGGCTCTCTGGCAACAGTGATGTGTGAACAGGCAGCGCTCTTCAATTTCTGAAGAGTAAATATCACAACAAATTAAAGGATAAACACCTTTAAGCTGCACTCACATTAGCTGTAAAAGACAAGGGTGTGAATGAATCCCCAATTAATAAGCTTCTATAACAATCAACAGTACTTATCTTTACCAGTAATTTCATATTACAATAGGCCCTCAACATTCCTGGAGGGGGGTTACATTCTTGAACATCACCGTGACTTTCAATTCCGTGAATGTTACAACTCTGCTGATTAAATATTGACAGGGAAACTTAAGCATGATACCGTAGTTTAAATCTACAAATTGTCAAGTTTATGTGCTGTGAATGTTAAAGCAGCATACAGGGGAACTCTCCCCTGTAAATAATCAAAACTAAATGTCAGTACCACCAATGCTGAGATTTCACTATAATAGCTAAATATCTGCTCTTAGAAGCTTTTTATGATGCATATACAGACATCCCTCATTATAGTGCGCATCACTTAGTGCAGTTTCATTATAGTGCTCTCACTTAGTGCTGAGCCATTGGCACAATGTTTTGGTTATATATTACAAGCACATAACTTTTTCATAACATTTATTATGTCTAATTAGTATTTGTAAGTAACTTACAATTAAATTAAACATCATTAAATTATCCAACTGACAAAAAATGTCATCTCTTCTATAGTTTCTTGGTGATATTTCGATGACAGCTAATCTACATTAGATTTTGTCGATATCAGAATAAATAGATCTTACTTATACAATTTCTCTTTGACAAGTCGTCTTCCTTTATTTTCTTATTCATATATTCTACATTTAGTGCTTATTAGCTCCTCCATTAACTTCCAAATGGTTAAGAATTATTTGACAATAATAACCTTGCATGAAAGGGATTTTCATTTAAGGTTATTCTGAAGCCAGTTCACGTCTAAATATAATAATAATAGTAATAATTCTTTATTTCCAAAGACCATACAATTGTCAAAAATGTAGGTATAGGACACGTCAAAAAGATATACATAGAAAATAACATATTACATGATAAAAGACAGATATAAATGTCAGGTACATAAAAAAATTTAACAATGGTAGACTGTAATGATTATCCCTTGTCTGACAAAAATTCGGTGACATCCTAATAACATCTTAGTAATAATAATTTTTTTAATTCTTTATTAAATTTCTCAAGTGAGGGAATGTCCTTTAATGACTTAGGTAAGGCATTATAGATTTTGGTCCCCATGGCAGTGGGGCTTCTATGGGCAATGCACCTCTTATTGCAACAGACATGAATGTTTAATTGGTTTCTAGTAAAGTGACTGTGTAGATCACTATTTGCACTAAATAATTTTAAGTTTTTCTTTATAAATGTAGCTAAATTTTATATATATATATATATATATATATATATATATATATATATATATATATATATATATATATATATATATATATATATTTCGTAGTCGTATGTGCAAATTTATTGGGATGGCAGCACTGAAGACAGCTAGTTTAATTGCCAAGTTGGCCACTCTACCTTAATAAGCAAGGAAAAAAATCCCTGCAAGAAACAAACGTAAACCATCTTCACCCTCATTTAGTCTTCTGTCTGATGTGTTATTAGTCGCATAATTATAGTGTCGGTGGAGATATTTTCTTTTTTTAACACTTGTATTATTTGTAATGAATCAAAAGCATGGAAATACATGTACTAAGGACGTTTCTGAAAAGAAATAATGAACAACTGTCAGTGAAACTTGAAGTAATTTGACAAATTGAAGGTGGAGAATGGCAAGTTGATGTTTGCATAGCCTTGAAATTAGCAGGATCGATGATAAGATAAAATGCTGTATGTTTTTGTGTGTTATATTTTTTTATTGTTTCTCTGATTTAAGCTTGAAAATATACCTTATATTGGGAATTCATTAGCATTGAGATTAGGTTGGAAGTACAGATTAAATCTCTTTACATTAAAACAAATCAATGGATGAAGCCTTTACTTTGTGGAACTCCGTAATAAATGAAAAGGAGAGACACTTAGTAAAATAATTCCACTTTATATTTCTCTTTACATTAGTTTTTATGAGCTTAATGCAATTTCAGTTAGCGATCTATTTTTCAGAAAGCAATTAAGAGCATTAATGGAGGGATGCCTGTCCCAACATTGTACAAAAATTTAGAAGTGTGTCCAACAGACAGTTGCTGTGGCTGAAAATATGGTCATAGCAATTTTTTTCATGAGAATCGCTGATGACAATGCTAATGAAACTCATTTTCTTCAACATGCCATCTATGTAACTACACTGTTGATGACATAATAATTATAATTTATTTACCCCAATTATTTATGTTATAATAGTTTCAATGACAAGCACACATGCGCTCGGCTGAATCCAAATCCGTGACCCTTGCATTGGGAGTCAGTCACGATAACCATCCCTCTACAAAGGCTGGGTGCAAAATCTATTACTAATAGAATAGAATCTCAGTTTTGTATCTCCCTCTGTATCTCGGTATTTTATATGGGAGTTACATTTAAAAGAAGCAATGCAACATAACTTTCATTCACATTTTAAAATTACTTAGAATTGTCTTATGAATATGGTACTTGAACCAAACAATGCCTTAAAGATTGAAAATTCATTTTCATATCATCGATTTTGAAATGCACATCAAATTGGACCATATATTCATTTGAACATGAAAATTTTGCATTTTTTGCATTAAAAATCTTCTGTGGTCAAGGGCAGTTGCATTGTTGCTCCTTGGTCAAATTTAGGGCATTGCTTAGAGGTCCTCCACCTCCTGGCACTGTCAGTCTCCCTAATGCCCAATTTTTAACTACATGCATGCAATAATTAGTACGAGAATTTAATTTAAATAACAAAGTCAACATTTTTTTCAGAGATTCAAAGAAATAGAGAATTTTATAAGAATGCTGATGTGCGGCCACCATTCACATATGCATCATTAATTCGTCAGGTAAGATTCATTTGTCTCTAAGCATGCAATTAGTTATGCATTTTTGTTATTGTTATTCTAAATAAGAGGAATAAATGTGCAGGAATGTTCTTATTTACTCTTACATGTATTTTTATCTATCCTCTCTCATTTTACAGGCTATTATCGAATCTCCTGATAAGCAACTTACTCTAAATGAAATCTACAACTGGTTCCAAAACACATTTTGTTATTTTCGTCGAAATGCTGCCACATGGAAGGTATGGTGACTTCACAAGTCAAAGGGCCTATGTGAGCTCACTTAGCACTTACTGCATTTACCTTTAATTATTATGTAGATTTATTTTAATTTTGCCCAGA
This sequence comes from Tanypteryx hageni, assembly GCA_028673005.1. Classification (NCBI taxonomy): domain Eukaryota; kingdom Metazoa; phylum Arthropoda; class Insecta; order Odonata; family Petaluridae; genus Tanypteryx; species Tanypteryx hageni. The sequence continues at coordinate 10,281,920 of CM054120.1, read as the reverse complement.
TTTTTATGCTTGGTTTTGTTTTGTTGTAAAATGAGCATTTGCATTGCTGTTATGGTAGTGTTTGTCGCTCTGTATTAGCTGATATTAATTTAACTTCTTCAGTATAAGTTTACACCAACCTATTTCCCCTACAAATAGATCACCTAACAGCTACTTAATTAAATAACTCTTTAATAAAGGCTTTTGCTTAAATACCAAAAAGTTATTGTACATATTCATTTATGTATTTATGTATGTACACATACCCACCAACATACTTTTATTTTTATGCCAAAATAAATAAAAATGATAAAGTAATACAAAAATAACAAATTATTGAAAATGGCTGAAGAAATGAATAATTTTTACTTCCTGGATTTAGATTGGAATCATTCTTTATAGTTGTTAATAGATTTACATTCTCTTATTTGGCGAACAATCAAGTGATATTATGTATTTGCAGACATTGACCATCTTAAAGGCCTTAAATTTATGAACACCTGCATTTTAAGATTTTTATCATCCAAATGTTCAAGAGAGGAGTTGATGATCCTGTTCTTCTGTTATTGAAGTACATTTTGCTTCAATAATCTTTTTATTTAGTTAATATATGCCTTGTAAAAGTTATTCAATCTGGTTTTAATATGTTGCTAAGTTTCCTTCTGTATTTTAGACAGAATATTTTTATTTTTAGCTTTTTTTACTCAACAGCTTGCAATAAATGAGTGTTAATTCACTAGATGTTAATAATATCCACATATAAAGTGTTTCTTAAGCTCTAATTTACTTTTGAATTATTGTATGCATACATGCTTAAATTTATTTCAGGATTGGATATTGATGAAGAAAAATACCCCAGCACTTATTTTTTATTATTTATTTTGTTACTTTCATGTTTCATTGTTACCATTAGCTGCATTAGTATAATATGTAAAAATTTATCATCTAACATACCTTATGGATTGTATCCAATGGATGATCCAGGAAACCATTTCCACAAAATGGTTGGGTCAATTTACTCAACTATTTTATGGTTACAGGATTCATCTAGATCTATTAGTTTACTAATCTTATGGCACAGATATCTAAATCTAAATACATATCTATTGGAAATCGAATTATTTAGATATTTATCATTGATTACATTAAAATGCAGCGGTACTTTTAATGTTAAAGTATTTCATGTTAATTTTGTTGTGTTATATAGTTTCATGCATGCCTCTGAAGCCTCCATGCTTTATCTATGAGCTTTTTTCAGTACTTGATCTCAAAGCTTTGAAGACATAGTGCTCTGTGTTTGTTATGCGGGCATGGCAATTATATCATATTATTCCTCAGTAATGGCATTTCATTCATATGAAGGTGAATTTTTGTATTTTACTTATTGTTAACATAAATTATTTGTATATTTTCTTTTCACATCACTTATAACCAGAGCCATGCCAGGCATATTTGCCACCCAGGTGTAAACAGTTTATGCTGCCCTTCTCTATAAGCCCAAATTTTTTCGATTTTTAGATTACAGGGTGTTATTATTTTAAGGAAGGCTATAATAAACTAAGGTCTTTGCGCCTATGGTGCCAACCCAAATTAGTTACAAATTATTATTAATGATTAGTTACAGATATTCCGTATTAACTGTCAATCGTTATTATGTTTTTATTGCTCACATCTCTTTCAAAAAGTATATCATTATTATTTGCATTATTTGAATGTGAAAGAAGTTATCTAATTTTTATGACTTAAGCAACAAGCTTCTACTAACAAAAGAATCACGCTTCGTAAATAATAGAGAGATTTGACACAGCTTTTCATAATTTTACCAGTATTTAAAATTAATGCAGAGAAAAATAACTTTTCATATTTCTAATTATAAAATGTATAATTTAGTATGTGTATTGGCAATATATATGTTATAACTGATGAAAATACTTGGCAATTAAACTTTTTGACATCATTATCTGCTTATGTCGCGGTAAATGTCAATGTAATGATTATATAGGCTTAAAGACCCAAATGGTTACTTAAAAATCAATATCACCTCAAAAGTGCCGATTTATTTATATTTTAAAGCATCGGATGTGTTTTCACGGTTATTTCGATTGGAAGAAAGAGGAGAGATCTATACTTTTCTCGATCAAATTCTGAAATTTGGACTTTTGTTTTGTCTTAAAAATAATATAGTACCATCTTTCAGCTATACATTAGGTACTTTAAGTTTCAAGTTCGTAACTTAACTTAAATAAATGTTAAAATGCAATTTTGTCAAACATTTAGTCAATTTTAGTGCCTCCTAATGGGGAATAAAATGGAATCATTATGTTAAAAATACTTTCCAAAATGCGAATTTTTGAAGTTTTTGATTTTTCCCTTTCGATTGTAACCTATGATTTACCATCATACAAAATTTAATCTTTATAATACATCTAAAAGCGCCCAAAAAGCATGAAAGAAGACATACGGATACTTGAGAATTATATTTATAGATGTTCCATCAGTGATAAAGTCACGTTTGCTAAAATTTATTAGATCTAAGAAAGGAAAGCTTCTTGAAATAAAAACTGTATACATGTAAAGTAACAACATTATAATATTTGGTAACAAACTTCAGTTCCATGTAAAGCTCCTCACTCTCGGATTTTTCCATCTTTCACAAATCACTGCTGAAATCTACTATCCGGGATAAAAGTGTCGCTATGTGCATTTGACATTGTTTTACTGCTGGACAATGCACAAAAGAGAGAGGGAAAGGGGTCAGCAGAGGTTCCTGGCAGGAACCTCGAACCTGGGGTCATCAACCTTCATAAGGGCAAGATAAGAATTTTACAGTCGTGCAGCTCCCATGATGTCTCATTTCCACAACCACTCACCCCAATAGGGAATGAAAGATTCAGTAAAACCCAGGTGGGATCTTCATTGACGAAAGACTGCCTGGCAAGCAGGATTTTATGCAGAGGGGCGCCAGATGTTTTCAAGGGAGAGTTTTGCGAAATGACACTCCCATGTTTGTCTTGGAGGGAGGTGGTCCATATCAATAGTGTACATGGGTGAGGGAGAGGATGGGAAAGTGACCATCGACCCCAAGCCTCATTCCCTTCTTTGTCTAATATGTAGCTTTCCCTTTTTTCGTGAAAACAGAATGCGAAACTATGGTAGGAAAGTAAGACCTTCTGTGTGTGTGCAATGGCAGTTCATTTTTTCTCAAGTTCATTAGTTCGATTCCAAACGCGTTCATCTCCTACATAATGAATACATAGGAATCGCTGCATGCCATTTTCAAATTTAATTTTAAAATGTTGTAATTGAGATACGATCTCGGGAATTAGATGTTAATAAATCTAAAAAAAAAGTTTAATATTATTCAAGAAAGAATTCATATCCACTCTAAAACAGCATGAAAATATGCTTAAAACAGAAAAATCACCTAATATAGGGTATTTTGGCAATGAATAATTTAACTTCCAGGGCAACCAGCATTGTAAAAGTAAAAAATAAATCTAAATTTCAAATAATTGTTCCAGAGGGTAAATATAGTTTTAGCTATATAACAGTTGTGTAGTGTAATGTTCAATGAATATATTTTCATTAATATTTCTTTACCGCATAAATTTTATTTGCCAAAAATTACTTTTACTTTCTATAACATTCGATTACATCAAATTTCTATTTATTGTTCACTATTTAGTAAATTGTGGCATTGCGCCTCACTTTTCACTTCGACAGCTGTGACAAATGTTTTACCTACTATAGAGCAAGGGTGTCCAACCTTTTGCAGCCACGAGCTGAATTTATAATTCAAATTATCTGGCAAACCACGTACAAATTATAAGAAATGCATGATATTAAAAATAATATACATATACAACAATTATAAAAAAATTGTTATAAAGCAATTCTTTTAATTTGATTTAACAATTATAATACTATGTAATTAGAAGTGTTGTAGTGAAATTCATGTCTATTATGCATTTTAAATTGCTCGGACCTTTAATTAGAGGAATTAATACAGATATCGCTTATAAAAATAAATGCACTTATTTAAAAAAATTTCTGGAGAAAAAAATCTGAAATATCCACTAAATAAAGCAAATACTAACTGCGGACGGTATAAATGCTCGATTTATTTAATGCTGTAGCAGCATCAAAATGATGGGACTCCAGAGTTATGATTAGCTTCTCCATCACGCATCGAGAAACGTTCCTGCAACCTAATTCACAACTTTATGAGTTATCGCATTTTTTAATCAATATGACGTCATGACAAGCTTCAGACCAATCCACACAGGAACGCACACATCACCGTACACAGGCACATTTAAAAATTAATACACAGTATTCCACTCTTTATGCAGGGGATGCGTTCCATGTAATTGACACAAAAATATTTCGCATAAACAGCACCAATATTTACATATAAAATATAGAATTGTATAATGGAAACCTTGTTAACCGAATACGAATGAGAAACTAGCATCTTTTAGCAAGGAACATGCTTCGCGAACGTGAAATTGAGCGAAGTCAGGAAGATAAACTTTATGGATGGCCACCCAAATAAGAAAGGTTAAAGATTCTTTTAAAAAATTTAATGAAAAATTTTGCACAAAAACTTTTCTTTGTCTTCAATGAAAAGGCCTTTAGCAGCGATGCAGTATTAGCATAATGCCTGGTCTGTCCATCGTAACTTTCATCTGCTATACTGCTAGATGGATTTTAATTAAATTAGGTATTAGTAATCGTTATTAACATTTATTGCCCAATTGTGATTTTTAACTGAATCAGCATTAGAACTTCCACTTTACATAATTGCTTTAATAAACGTATACTTGTATATCGTTGAATGGCATCGTTCAAGCAACAATGAAATACCAAAATCCATGAGACCGCAAACGTATGAGTTATAGTTTCAATGATAGAAATTGTAGAAAATCTCATGAAAAACATCGCATATATTGTTTACATCCATCTCTAAGGCGGTTCTCTTGGCAAATAACAACTAAAGTCCATGTTTTTCTATCCCACGCCCTTATATGATCTGTGAGGTATAGTTTAAAAAATTTATTTGGATAGAGGACAACATTTACTACAAGATAGTCTGCGAGACAGTATAATTACAACTTATAATTTCGGAGATTAAAATTCGAGAAAATCTCGAGCAAAACATCGCATATTTTGTTTACATCGATCGCAAAGATGGTTCTCTCAGCAAACAACAATTAAAAATCAATATATTTATCACCCATGCTCTTATATGATTAGTGAGGTATAGATTAAAAATTTTATTTGGATAGAGAACAGCATTTACTACAAGATAGTCCTTGAGGCCATATAATTACAACTTATAATTTCAGGGATCAAAATTAGAGAATCACCCAATCTTTCGATACCATTTCATACGTATTTACTATTAAGAGTGCCTTTGAAATCTAGAAAAGAATCTTTTCCCTGGAAAAACACCACGGGAGGCTCACTGCGAAAGATTTACTAATGGGACAGAACTGCCAAATGTTCAGTGGCACATATATTGAAGCATCCTTCCCAATCACTGTCGAAATTCCTTTCTCCCTCTCAACATTTATCGCATTCATAGAACTCTCAATCGGGTGAACTCTATCATGGAGAATAAACAATTTAAATACTTGGTGCTTTTTCTACAATTTTTACTTTCTTATTATTTCATGACCATGGTTTCACCACACAGTAGCATCATCATGTGACAAGAATAGGAATGCTCGTAAATATTTAGAGAAGTAGAAGTTATGGTGGTAGAAATGTGAAGGGGCAAAGAAGGGGGAAAGGGCAGGAGTGAGAGGCAGGTAGACGTTAGTGGTGGGTAAACCCAGCAGGAGGAAGGGAGGGGAGGTTCAGGGTGTTAAGGGAAAGTCTGGGAAGGAGGTTTGTCGCTGTCATGGGTGGGAGTGTAGGGAATCCCGTGGTATTTTAGGAGGGTAGAGGGAAAAGCAGGAAGAGAATAGAGGAATGGGTAAGTGGATCAGCTGGTGTAAAATGGGGGGTATTTCAAAGAGTGAGATAATTCTAGGATAGAGGAGTGGTTTGCAAAAGGATAGTTGGTTAATATTGTATTCTTTTTCTTATGGACGATTATTTCTATGGCATCTAAGATATCAAATTTGTATCCTTTTTCTGAGAGATGTAAGATAGTTTGGGAGAAGGAACTATTGTGGTTATTGTCCAATAAATATTTCGTAAAATCTACCCCTTGAGGTAGCACTTTTGATGTTCTTCCGAGCGTATTTTAAAATTTCTTCCTGTTTTTTCTATGTAAATCGCACTGTAATTATCACATTTAAGGAGATAGAAATCAATTTCTTTTTATCTCTAGTATTAATAAGACACTTGACAAGGGTGAGGATGGTGGGGAACGCAACTTTGAAATCTTCCTTCGAAGGGTAGATTGGGTAGTTTGTTTTATTACCCGCCAGTAAATGGGAGTTTGCCCCATTTAGGAGATTTTTTGTTGAGGTGTAGTGGAAAAAGACCGGAAAATACATTTGTTTTGAATTTTTTGTCGAAAAGTTTGTTTACAAGATTTGGATAATAACCATTTCTAAAAGCCCATCAATATGACAGGTATGCATGGATTAAGTGTTAAATTTAAGGCACTTCCCATTCTTCCTCCTTTTCTCTCTTCCATCCCCCCCTCGGCGATGCTTTATTAATGATGTACTTACTGTTTTCTATATTCTGTTGTAGTTTTCCATTGTAATATGTACACTATGTAGGATTTTTGCAGGTTTTTCACACCTCCCTTTCCTGTGGGTGTTTTCCTGTGTGGGTTTTACTAGGAAGAACAAATCTGTTTTTACCTAGGTTTTCCCCACAAACTTAAATCTGTCTTCACTTATATCTCTTTGTTTTGTATATATACTTTAATTTTTAATATTCATGATATTGACGAAGGGTTAAATGTAAGAATGACCTTATGGTCCAAATTTCGCCTGAATAAAGACAGTTAGTTATCTATCTATCTCATATGTTAAATTTATGTTCGATTTTTTCGATTTTTCAACATTTAATTGATTGAATGATATTGCCATCAAAAACTGTCCACGATTCGTAATAGATAATAATAGATGAAGACATCTTATAGCCTCAAGTTTAACCCAGGATAAGTGATAGGTACTGTTAACATAAGGTTGGCCTTTATAGGAAGAATAGTTTGAAGTAGCTCTAAAAAAGTGAAGAAATTACGTTAGTTATCCTTGGTTCGACCGCAGGTTGAATATCCATCAGTTGTATGGGATACTTACGAAAAGGAACTCTAAAGAGATAGAAAAGGCACAGATGTGAGTCAGCTAGTTTCTTAAAGAGAAACTTTGATAACAAATAAAGCATAACGCTGTTAATAGAAAATCTTAATTGGGCTTCATTACAGGAATGTAGACTGCAAGATAGATTTAAACTGCTAGTCGAAGGAGGAGATAGAGGTGGAAGGGTTAAGAGAAGAAAGGTTCGAGTTATTTAGCAAGAGAGAAGGGAAATCATATCTTGAGGCTGGATGGTCGAGTTCTTAAGGTTTTATGGTGAAACATCCCTTACCCTTCCCCCTGTTTTCCACTCTCTCCCTCATACCATGAACAACATTGCCACATTTATTTTCACTAGTTGCTGTGAAGCCTGAATTCATGGGGGCGATTTATTCATGGTGCATTTTTTATGACAGGGGCTGTACATAAGAGAATAATTAAAATTATTTAATTGTTAATGAGTTTTTAGTCAATTCCCTAATCCTTACTTACTTTATATTTCATTAAATTTCAAGGGGAAAATTAGGTAATAGAATCATTATTCGTGAATTCAGGTATTCACGATGTTCATGGAACAGAACCCTCGCAAATGTTGAGGGCCTAATGTACTGGATTTTTCGTAATAAGAATTTACATTCTAACAAGATTAAAAAAGCACTATTACTAAGGGAAGTCTGCCGAGACTTGGAAATATTTTCGTTACAGTGAAATTTTCATGATATCAGTATTCATTGTGATGAGACTTAAATGTAATATATATATATATAATGATAGTATGCTATACAATAAATTTATTTTTAAAATTATGACGACTTCTCAATTTTAAAATTTAAAAGCAAATGAAGAACTATAATATTATTTTTATTATTATAAGTGACCAAATGAAAACTTGGTACTTATGGATTAACTGCAGGATACTTACATGGCACCATGAGTGACAAGAATTGGAACTACTGTGAGGTTGCTCTGCTTCGTAAACCCAATCTCTGCTTCATGCATCCGATCTCTGCTGGCATGGAGAGGGTGACATTCATGTAGGCAGGGCACCTTCGGTGCCCTGCACCCCTTCAATCTCCAACTAACCCAGCCCAAGTGAAGGAAGTAGAACGAACACACCAACAAACCTTATCCAGCAGAGATTGGTTTGGTGGGTTCATTCTATTTCCTCCGCCCAGGCTGGGTTAGCCTGAGATTGAAGTGTTGTAGTGTGCCTGTGGCATCCTGCCTACATCCATGTCACCCTCTCCATGCCACCAAAGATTGGGTCCACAAAGCAGAGCATACTCATGTGGAGATTCTTTTTTTTTTATATTATGCGAAGCAGCTTATAGGCCCTCTAGTAAATTTAATAAAATCTAAGAATTGTTCATCATTACAGAATTCTAGTTTAGATGACCTCTTAATGATAACAATCAATGGGCCACCAATTAATTTGTAGAAGCCAGAACATGCTATTGATAGGTGGTATTTTTTGAGCAATACTTTGCATCATACAAAGGGTCATAAGCACACAAATCATGAAAAATAAAATTGCATACCTTATGTATTATAAGAATAAAACAACAAACTATATTTTAGAGCATTCTAATGTTATTATTATGCTAAAAATGTTATTTCTTTTATTAATTTAGTTCTGGGAGTGGTGAATGCATTTTTCATTTGGCAAGTAGGACTTGGCATAATTTGTCGAGCCCTGTGTATTCATTTCGAAATAAATTTCTTTTAATTCATGTACAGTATAGAAGCTTTTATCCAGCAAGCTTAGGATATATGGATAGCCAGTTATCTGTAAATTCCAGTTATATGGAATATACTCATAAACAATGCTTGAAATGAACTAGAACAGATCAGAACATACAGAAATTACATTCCGATTCATCACACGCATTGGTAAAATTGTTGTCTGGTCAAAGATGTAGTAATTAGTGGTACCTGCAAAAACTTTTGCGAAGTCAGTCAGAAATTTCGTGTTTAAAATCATCATTGTTACAAATGCCCACATCCCACACACAGTTTACTGAATAATAATAATCTTCAATTATTAACGTTGCAACGTTAAGTTTGACATTGATACAACTATAATTTCAATGCTTCATAAAAAGCTCGAAGCGAATAATGGAATTCTTTCATCTATTTGAAGGCTTAATAGATGCTAATTCAATCAGAGGCAACAATGAGGGTCGCCTTGGCAACACCCAGAAAGAGTACGAAAAAGCCATAAATTTTTTAAAAGAAATGCGTGTTTCTGAGAAATTATTCAGTGTAAAATCAAAACATGGCAAGAATAATATATTATATAGTTTTAGCCGTTGAATAAAGCAAAAATGGAGAATTTGGGTCCATATTTACGTATTTTAATGAATGAAAGAAATAAACCTTGCACCTTGAAAAAATCGAAACTCCTGTGTAAACATATGGAAAAATATAATCATCTCCTTGAGTCAAATCCAGAACACTTCCATGAACGAAAATAGTTTTCCTGGGGTCACCTAGTTGGCAGAAACAAAATGGCGTTATCAGCATATTGCTATGACAAACTGTTCAAGAGATAAAAGGAGGGATGGACAGGTGGACAGACATTGAATAATTATATATAAAGATACTGGCAGGGCCGGCCTAGTGGGGGGTGCAGCAGATGCAAGGCATCCGGGCCCCTGATTTTTAGGGGCCCCCAAATGTTGAGTATAAATAATATATTTACATCTTTAACCCCTCAAGCGTGATTTAAAAATTTAGAAACCATGTTATTTAAATGCTACATTATGACATATTTCTTATTTTAATTTATATCTCGTAAAATAATGCAATTAAAAATCTGAAAAAAAATCAGGAATATTAATTATAAATGCCTTGCTGTTCTATAATGTTTTTAGAAGTCTATCTTGTAATTTTAAATTTCTACAGTACTTAAAATCTTATTCTGATATTTTAGATAGGGTGTGGTACATCTCAAAACATGGCACAACACACATAGAAGAATTTCCAGGGCAGTTTTTGCATCAGTAGGCTGTCTTCTTCCTTATTCCTTTTTTTTTGCAAACAACGAACTTCCTCTGAGCGACTCTTCTCTTGCCTGAAGGGGGATTCTCTTCTGGGAAGTGACGCCCTGCTAGCCGTGTTGCCGATGATTCAATAGGCCTTGCTGGCTTTCCCCTTTTCTTTCCTACTTCCCCCTTTGAATACTTTGTGAATATGTCCTCAATTAGTCTTGTTCGGAAAAGAGGGTGGGTTTTTGGATTGCCTTTTTTATAGTAAAGAATGTATGCATTCAATACAGCCATCATTCCACTGAAAAACACGGCTAATTGGTTCATTTCCATTTTCTAACCTCTCACAAATCTCATCCTCATCTTCAGTTTCACTTTCTGAAGTTATCAAATACCCTTCTGAAATCTCACTCCCAAAAGAAGCAATACTTTCATTGTCAGACTCATCAAGGCCGAGCTTTAGCACTTCATCATCCACTAAGGACCTACTTGTTGATGCTATGGTCACAGACTGAAGGGGAAAACACTTGGAGAAAAATATTTACAAAGAGCAAGAGAAACAGATAAGAGAGTGATTACAGTTCAGTGACTCATTAGGTTTGTGATGATACAGATGACTTATACACCAAGGGGGATAGAAACCAATAAAGAAGATGCTGCGTCAAACTGCCTAGTTGGACGACTTATGTCGTCCAGCACGCTTGAGGGTTTAACAAATTTTTGCTTTTTTATTAAATTAATTATCATTATAGTTACTTTATAATTATAAGTACATGTTCTCTCTAAGCTGTAACATTGATGTGTACAAAATGGAAGGTTTCTTTGACATAGAGGGGTCACAAAACTTGCTTGCATCTGGGCCCCCGAAAGTACTTGGCCGGCCCTGGATACTGGTGTATTAATTTCATTTAATAAAAAATAATATAAATTTCTTTTCACTTTTCTTCATCATGATACATAAGAAATAAATCCAAATTTATCTTGATCATAAATGTTCTACCAATTATTTCACACCCACTGCTTTTGGTTCCACTACCAGAACAAGCGTTCCATTTCATAACATTTTCTATTTCGAGCAATCTAGCAATAACACTATTTTGCATTTATGGAAGCCAAGCAGTTTGACAATAAGCCTGTGCTTTGGGTGCAAATTTTTTTTTAATCACTCAATAAATATTAAATATATAATCCATGCTCTATTATTGGCCTTTTAGTGCACAGGGAAAAATGGGTTGATTAAAGCACTTGGACTTCTGATATTTAGACATTTTATGGGGCAAAATAGGAAAGGAGTTATTTAACACTAGTAAACAAACAGACAAACAATGCATTGAAATAATGAAAACTCAGAGCACTGGAGTGCATCCAATACATGGTGGTGAACCAGGTAATTACTAGTAAGGCACCAAATTTAAATTTCTTTCTCCTAAGAAATTTTGAAAAAATGCATTAGTTTTGAAAATAGCCAGTTAACTGGATTTCTGGATAAGTAGAATCTGGGTAAAAGGTTTTATACTGTATAAATAATTTTCAAATAACAGTGATGGTAAAATGTCCTGATGGGTGAAACATCTCATGGAAGAAGTGAACCATAGGCAAAAACCTATGACTGAAATGTCTTTGGGTTAATTATCTCATGGATGACATTGAGTAAAACATCCGGAAAATCTTGAGACCTCTTACATAGTGTATGATTTGCTATAAAAATTTTATCACATTTCTTTTCAAATATCTTTATTTCTGACAGACATAATGAAAGGGATCAAAATTCTTTAGCGTATTTGTTTAGGCATTGAGGCATCACATGCCAAACATATCATGATTGTTGAACATATACATATTATATATGCTAATAAATTGCCTGAATTTTCATCAAATAGAAAAAAATTAATGTTCCCCTTTTATTTGATATTTAGAGTGCAAGGTACTCAAAAGTATATGCTCAAAGATTTTCAAAAATACCCTATAAATTGTGTTTATTTGGAAGTATTTCTCGTTTAGTCTGATATTTTTAAAGGGTCAATTCATGAAATATGGTACAGTAAATTAATCTTACAAAATCAGTAATATTTTTGGTAATGAGAGTTTCCTGTAATCTGTAAACATAGGCCCTTTTTGCTTAAGTTAGGTATTTTATTATTCTGTTATTGTGAATTGGAATAATACAGGATTTTAGACTTTTAGGTTTTATAGTTATGCCTCAAATCCGTTTTAATAAAGAAAATTTAATTAATACTTTAGAGTTTACCCTTCTTTCATATTGCTTAAGAATGGATTAATTATCTTTGTTTTTGTGTTGTTTCATTCTGTAGATGTGTTAGCATTTTTCTTTGTTCAGATTTTAATTATGTCCTCCAATACACTGCATATAAATGTCCTTATTGAAGCCTTGCCTATCCATGCAACCAAAAAACATCTACTTTATATATCACTCAACCTCTCCTAATGGAAGTCCACCTCAGATGGCACTTTTCAAGGTGCAACAACATACCAGTGTTGCCGTTGATATGTACCTTTGTGTCATGGACTTGGGCAGCATTTTGTCTTATGCCTCAGGTGGTTGATTTCCACATAACAGCCATGCTTAATAGTCATACTATGCCTACATTTCTTAATATTCTGAATATCGTTCTTTATTTGAATCAGTTTTTAAGGATTTATAACAAGCACTGGTTTCTTTTACAATTCAGAATCTGAATGAGGTATTAATCAGCATCTTCCTCTCATGTTATTTTCAACCTAATTAAATATAAATCTGCCTAGTTGTTTGTTTTTTAAGGAGATTTGTGGATTTTATGTTGCATAATGCATTCATTGCATGAAAACTCTCAGAGAAAGAGTAGCTTTTAGTTTAACTTCACCCAGTTGGTGATAATATTGCTATAAATGCTTTGTCTTTTTATGATATAGGAATGCTATTCTTGAAGGCTGTATTTCTCCAGGTTCCCACTGCAGTGTTGGCGTTGGATGACAGTAGTTTTGCCGGCATTCCAGTCAACTTCTTGAGGCCAAACTTTGACCTGAAGAAGCCGACTGTAATGCTGGTGAAACTGTTGTCATCCAACAGACCATGGTGAATCTCACTTTCTTCTAGAAAGCACTTAAATTTCTGTAGTCAATTTGTCTAGCTTGAATAAAATTTACAGTTTTAATAACAGCGTCCATCACATTATTCATCATCACAGTTTTTCTACCAAGTGCTTCCTGATACAAAATGCAATGGAAATGATGAAATTCACGGTTTTGGCTGACAGCTTTCAACTTTTCTTTTACCTTTGCTGCAATACCAGCTGTCTGTGGCCAGACTCAGAGCTTGTGTCCAGTCTATATCAATTCTAACCTAAGCTCTGACCAAACTAATGAAGATGTCATCAGCTGTTTTCTCTTTTAACAGAACCAATTCCACAAACTATGTTATTTGTGTTTTTTATTTGCACCTCAAATGGAAAGTGCCTGCTGTGCCACATTAGCACTGTCATCAATTCCATCTAAAAACGCATAGAAGTCATGGCTTTCTCTCAGAATTCATTGTTCTGTTTTCAGATGTCTCTGCTTCTCTCAGTGTCTGTTTCTTGAGAGACTAATATTTGCAAAAACTTGCTGCTTGTGAAAGTAGATTAATTCTGCAGCTTTTAGTGTATACTTCTTCAAAAATTCTCCCTTTGAAAATAGTCTTGATGACAGATGGACAATTATATAGCTTGCTTTTACTGTAGTCTCACTTATTTGAATGGAATGTCTCAAAATTCACTGCTCTTCTTTAATGACTGTTCTATTTCAGACACTATCTTCACATAATTTTTCAGTATATTTATTATATATTTCACCATGATTAGTTTCATTGTGTTGCCGGACATTATATTCTTTTGTAACAGCTATATGTTCCTTACAAATCAATCAAGTTGGTTCTCCATTCCCTTCCATAAAGAAATATAAATTTTTCTACTCCCCTATAGTCGCATGGCATTCTTTTTCTATTGTTCTCTTCTTCGATTAGGATAATGGTTTCAAATTGTGGGGCGCACCCTCCTGGAGAGGGAGAAGTATGAAAGATTAAGCGTATTTTTACTGTCTGTTTATCCATCTTAAACTTGAAACCTACAATATGCAGCCATCAAATTCTATCCCACAAGTGGCTAGGACATATCATTTGCAGCTATGTTTTTTCTTAACATGGTTATATTAATGGTAATATACCTATTTTACTGGAGAATATTACTTTTTAACCCTTGAGTGGGCGTGCTGTTGTATAAAGTATGCCAGTTTTACTAATTGCAATGTGACAATACTGCTTTGTCTCTGACATCATCCAGACTTTGTGTATTCCTTCAGTGTCATTCTGACTTCCAATTAAAAAGAGCGTCACAATTCAGGGAGCTGTAGCAACATTTTTAATCTGAGCGATAATAGTGGAAGTCATCTCTATCATACAGAATACGCCACGTGCCTGGTTTTGCAAGTCTCTTTTTGCTTTATTTTCATTCTTCGAACAGACACAGCTGTATATACAATAACCAATTTCATTAATTCAAATTGGCCAAAAATGTGCATTCCTAATCCCTGTTGATCTTCATCTATTCTTTAAATCTTATATTTTTTGTTTTGTTTTTTGCTAAATGTGTCATTTTTCAAAGTGCTGCTCTATCCTCATTTATTAGACCCAACCGTTAAATGTGACTCTTGCAATCATTTTTTTTGCAAGAAGCATGTTAAAGCAACGTATATTTATGATACATGTAATGCCAAAGATAGTACTTCAGATGAATAATGGTTATTTTGTAATGGATACTAAGATTTGTTTGTTATAATATTAAATTATTTTTAATTGGAATTCAATTTATGTTTAATCAAGAATTACCATTGTGAGTAATATTAATGAGAAATAAAACATCATTTTGATAAAAATAAAGCAATACTTTCTTCAAACACAAGAATTATTTTGTAAAAAATACACCATGTACGAAGTATGCCACATGCCCGGTCATGTAAAAGAAAAGGGCGTGCCTGCTCGAGGGTTAAACAATGCTTGGGTAATTTGAAAAAATAAATTAAATTTTGGGTCGAACCTGGGCCTACGACATAGGACCCAGGCATGTTATCTGTTCAGCCATTCCCATTCTTATTGGCAATTAAGCATATTAAGTTGCATACAATGTTTTTGCATATTTTTGAGGATGAGTTCTTGAACCCAAGGGCCCATTCACTAAAACCCTGAGACAAGGGTCTCCTTATTTTCGACGTAGAATCACCTGGTCATGTTCCATCAATTTCCATGATCCAAAGGTCGTAGCCTCTCCTTGTAAATACTCCCAACAGTGCCAAGTTGGCTGGATTGGGAACTTTTTAGGCTTAGAAACATTGGACTCATTTGCTGAATTAAAGATCTCATTCCTGGACTTGTGTTTGGAATTCAGTGGTGTATCTAGGGAGGGTTAAACCCCTTGAGCTAAAGTTTTTTTTCGATGTTCCAATCTTATAATAGTAAACCCCGTTAGTTTGGACCAATACTAAGAAATACTACTGTTTGGATGGAGAGGCGCCGCCAAAGACCACTACTAAGCATGGGTGACTGCCCAGAGTTGCCCAGATTTAGGGTTGGTCACAAGGCCTACCCATACCAAGGGGTGGTGGTTGGTCCCTTTCACATACCTTGCCTTGGGTTTTTCCAACTCCACCCACTGCTTTCCTATCTCCCCTTAATGTCCTGTGCCTTCTTCTCCCTACTGCTCTCATTTGTCTCCCTGTGCAGTTATTAACATGTCAAAAAATGCTCCAAGGTTAAATTCTACTGCAGCATCGGGAACACTGGGGATATGCGAAAGTAAGAAAGAATGTGGATGGGGAATTTTTGTTTATTTCCTTAGAATGGATATAAATGGTGGTCCAACAGGTAAGGCAGTCTGCTGGAAGGGGTACAAAATTGCTAGTAGCTAGGCTCTCTGTGAGTTCAAGGCTCACCAAAATATGGTGTCCATCTCTTAGGATAGAATACCCAGCTGCATATGGTCCCAGAGCTTGACAGGGACCCACCAAATTGCACTTTTAGTATTCTTCATATAATTATCCTTTATATTTGTGAAACTACTGGGAAAAAAGACTTAATGGTTTGGCCCTCTTAAATATTCACAGAGGATTTACACCAACAATGGATCACGTTATTGATGAGTTAGCCAAAAAATTGCATCGATTTAATCTACGCTTGTAAAGAAAAAGTTCTTTTTCCTGATATTTGCGCTTGCTTCGTAGTGAAAACCTATTAGCTTTGGTTTGTAAAAGTCCTAAATTATGATTTTCAAATAAACTTACTTTGTATTTGTTTGATTCCTTTTTCTAAAATAAATTCATTATTATAGGGATGCCCAGACTTTTTCAGTCGATTGCCTATTTCTAACCTTATGGAAATATATGAGACTTTAAAGATATGAGTCTAATATAAGTTTTAAACTTATAAATATAGTAAATACTTTAATTTTGTAGTTTTTAGATAAGATTTCTTGTTTCTTTATCCAAATAAAGTAAATTTAAAAATTTAATTTCCCAGCTTTTGTGGATGAACCCAAAATTTCTCATGGGCGACTAGTCACCCACAGGCAACGTCTTGGTTGCCCTATATTAGTATTTTTGTTGATTTATTGTTATTTTTTCGTATTTGTATCAAGATGAACAATGTATTATTGTATGCTTTTGAAAATGATACAAAAAATGCTAAAGACATTTTGTTATTTGATATTGTAGTCCCATATATGCTATATTACTGTCAATAATGGTATATGATTTATTTTGGTTCTGCTGCTATAAAATTGAGATACTCTCAGTGAATTTGTTTTTATTATCCTCGCTTTTCACTTTTAATTTTTTCAGTACCTATTGGCGTCCTTGATTATTAATCTCTTGGGAATTGAATTATGATTTTTAAACCTAGAAGTGGCAATGGTAAACCCTGTAGGTACTGTTAGCAATTTCTTACCGATTTTACTTGTAAGTTATTTTGCTGTATTATCTTGTAACATGCTGTGTGAAAAAATAAAAATTAAACAAAGATTTCCTAAGCCTTGATGAATCAGAATTTTCTGTAACACAGGGTGCTTAATTTCTGAAAGAGCAGCTGTTAGTTAGTAGGGTTAAAACCCCCCCTCTGAACCCATTTCTAGATATGCCAATAGTTTGGGTAGTGAAACATTAATAAATACCGTATTTATCCGAAAGGAAGACGACCTTGAATTTAAGACAACCTCGAAAAAAAATAGAATCACTTACAAAAAAAACTTTTACATATATATATAACTAACTATCATTAAGAGGATGAATAAAAAAAGTAAATTTACTACTTACATCTCCCTCCCTTTGTTTCTTTCCCTTATTCTTGCTGTCCTGTTCATTCATCACAACTTATTCAAATTCGAACAAGTCATCTTCCATACCGCCCATGGAATTTGATATGCAGCATTTCTTCAGCCCTCTTGAGATGCTATTGGGATCTATTTTTTTCCATGCTGCAATGATCCAATTACAGAGAAGTGGTATACTGGGCTTCTTAATTTTCCCTGTAGGAGTTAATGCATGGTCCTCTGCCAAAAGCCATTCTGAATGAAATTACTTTATGTAATCCTACAACATCTAGCACTTGAATTTGTGATGTCATACCTCCTGGTATAACTACAAGGTCAGAATTCATACCATGAAGGGTATTTTGAACTTCCTCTGTAAGGTGGCCTTTGAACGCATCTAAGACGAGCATTGCTCTCTGCCTTAAAAGTGCCCCAGGTCGTCTATTCCACACTTTGCTTAGCCAGTCCTTCATTAAATCAGCTGATGTCCATCCTTGGCCTTCACGTTCAACAATTATTCTATTTGGTAGTACTTCCTTAGGCACTGTTTTGCGTTATAAAATAACATACGGTGGCAACTTTGTTCTGTCTGCTAATACAGCCAGCATTACAGTAATGCACAGTTTTTCATTCCCGGAAGTTTTTATGATGACATTTTTTTACACCTTTTTCGTTGACTGTGTAATTGGATGGCATGTCGAAGTAAATGGGTGTCTCATCTGCATTACCCATTTGGCTCAGGAGGTAATTTTGACTTTTTCGCAACTGAATTACATGCCTCTGGAAAGTTATTAGTTTGTCCGTGAAGTCGGAAGGTAGACGCTGGCAAAGAGAAGTTCTTCGTCACAGGCTAAGACCATTACGAAATATCATACACACACACCACCCATTGCAAGCCTTAAATTCTTGGTGTGGAATGTTTTGCGATCGTGCTAATCCTTGGCCTTTCAATTTCATGATATCCTGCATCACTGTATTCTTTTAATACACACAAAGTTTGCAATTTCCTCTTCTAAGTGATCTCCATGTTGAGTTAGCACCTTCAAGTTTCTCTTTTACTTGCTTCAACCTTCACACATTTGCTTCAGTCACATTGTATTTCCTCCCTGCTGCACAATTATTTGTTTCTTCAGCATAGCGCACCGCCATTAACTTAAAATTTCTGTCGTAACTTCTTCTAATTCCTTTCGATACATTCCCTCTTATCGCAGTTCCTTTTTTCTGTACGCGATCTGCCATTTGTTTGGGGTATCTTATTTAAAAGTTATAAATAATAACTTGTCACTATTTCACTTTAAAACTCAGCAAAGCGTGTACTAAAGTGCTCTCGTAAATTTTCTACGCTCTAAAACTCACGTCCACTTTACATCTGCCGTTGGCATACCAAACACAAAGCATCATGTTTAAATTTTAGTAGATAAGTTTAAATTGTATCAGTCTTGTTTACATTGTATAACTAGACACCTTAATTGGTGCCTAAATGACTTTGTGTTTCATATTATGCATGGAACCACCCAGCTGTAGTTTTTTTTCAACTTGTCACGCGATTACCTACCCAGCTCTAAACACTTCCCTACCGCCGAATTGGAACCATTTGTCTGTGGGAGCAATTTTAAGAAATTAGACCTTAAATTTTTTAAGTATTGTAGTAATTAATTAAATACGATGTATTACTTTATGCAATAAATAAATATTTTAATGGACATATACTTGACATCTGGGTGTTTCATGGTGCATTTAAAATATGAGTGTATTCTCACCTTAAATCCTCATACTCCATTCTAAGATGATTCCTAATATTTTTAATGGCATTTTTGTGAAAAAATCTCGTCTTCCTTTCGGGTAAATACGGTAATATTCAACTGCGAGGAATCAAATTTACTTCATCAATATTCATCAACAAAGTAAGTAAAAATGTACTTAAAACATATATACTTAAATATAATATACCTTAAAAGGGACTCAGCCCTTATGTGCTACATGTGTCTAACCTGTGCCACACTCCATGAGGCGAATTCGCTCACTGCTCGTGCTCTCCCCCTGGACTCCCTCCTTTTGCCATATATTTAAGGCAGAAAATTATATCAAGCCCCATTTTCAGGCTTTCTCTTAGTGGACATGTTTCATATCATTCATTTCTCTGCTAACTAGGGGTTTGCTTCTGTTGATATGAAATATGCTAATACAAACGTTCCCAAACGGTTTGTCGCAACCAAATTTTTCAATAGATGAATGAGGCAAGAAGACATTTGGCATGAATGGACAGAAAGTTTGGTGTTCCTGAGGGAGAAGTGGCTTCCGTATTTTACAGGCATTGCCAGTTAGTCCATAGATTGATTCTTCAGTATAATGATCTGATTCATATCACATGTTACTGTTAAAATATATACATAGCATGAAAATAGTTCAAATTTATTTATTGAAGAATGTGTTCCAATTTCTGCATATATATTTATTACTGTATTGTCCTGAATATAAGTTTTTTTTTCCAAAAAATAAAATTTTAAATGTAACCCCCGCATTATATTTGAGTACTAGTGATTTTAAAATCGTGTTTCAAAAAATCACCGTACATTCCGCACATCTCTTCTGTTTATGAGATACAAGATACTTGTTACATTGTAGACACATTAGGTGTACATTACATTGTACTTGAAAAGCATCCAAGGTGGGAATATATCGAGTTTAATCGGCGGCTGAACCCCTCAATAGTCATTGCATTGAAGCTATAAGTGCATCGGTGTATTCTTTGTAACTACCTTAGCGAGTTTTTACCCATCCGTTGTTTTAACAATGGGTGACAAAAAGGATGTTGATCATGTTGAGAAAAAAGGTTCTTCCAAATCCCAGGTTAACAGGAATCCGACGAAGTTATCACATGAATTTTAAAATAATCGTAGCTAAATCGGTGTTGTTAAAATCCACCAAAAATGAGAAATCAAGGATAACTGTTATGCTTGCAGTTGTGGCCGATGGGCGAAAACTGACTCACTATGTAATTTTAAATCATAAAAGGATGCCCAAGGAAAAGTGTAATCTTTCACGCATAGGAGAAGAGGTGGATGAACGAAGAACTTGTGTTAGATCGGCTGAAGGTTGTTTGGAGTAGTGATATATTCGAGGTTAAGTTTTTTCTTGAAAAACTTGCCAAAAATATTAGGGTTGCATTATATTCGGGACAATAGGGTATTTATTATTCAGCCTGAGACCTTGTGCCCTTGCCACCTCACTTGCTCACTCCCTTTTACTTCTGCTAGTAATTTTGCATATCTCATTCTCTCGCTCTTGCCTTTTCACCTTTTTATGGCTGACTGCTTTTTTAGTACCTCTAAAAGCCAATGTATTCTATTTGTTTCCTTTCCATTTGAATTGTTATCTCATTTTTGATCGATAAGGTGTATGCTCTACATCAGAAGTTCTCAAACATTTTGGTCTCCGGAGCCCTTTACACTCCTAAAAATGCCCCAAGGAGCTTTTGTTTATGCGGGTTCTACCTATCGATGTTTACCGTAATAGAACTTAAAACTTTGAAAAATTTTGTATATACATATATATTTATTACTTAATTTAATTTTATTCATAAATAGCTTGATAAATATATAATAACAATGAATCCATTACTTGTTAAACATATCATTTTTTAAGAACAATCACTATTTTTTTCAAAGCAAAAACATTGTTATTTTTAGTGAGATGAGTGGCATTGTTTTACATTTTTGCAAAGCTCTTTAATATCTGGTTTAATAGAAGACAGCTGAATTCGCATGTCTGCTTCTGCATGCATCCAATCTGTTGCCATATTTTGTTTTGGTCAAAGCATATAAAGAAAATCTGACCTCACACATATATGTAGTTGGAAAAGGAAGGAGTGTTTTAACAGCTTTTTCTGATAATTGTGGATATTCCTCTTTGATACTGCACCAAAACTCCGGAAGTGGTAGTTTCTGAAAGGTTTGTTGCAATGTTAAATCTGAAACCATATCAGTGAACTTTTCATACCCCATTACATTGAAATGGATTGGTCTATCCTACACTTTGAATGGATCTTTTACCCATGAATGATTTTGTAAAATTATGTCTTGGTCATTCGAAAAATATCGCTTCACCGAGTTATGCAGATCTTCTAAATGTTGACAAATTTCATTAAACAACATCAACACATCACATTCGTTAATATCACCACCAATCTCATCAAAAAAGTCTTTAAGTATTGGGAAGCTCTCAAGTTCACGGTGGCAGATACAAGTTATCCAAAATTCTAATTTTCGCTTAAAAGCTCGAATTTTATCATTGGCAACAAATACTGATAGTTGTTTTCCTTGGAGTGACATGCTCACTTCATTCATTTTTGTGAAAATGTCTGCCAAATACCCAAGTCGGAATAACCATAGTTTGTCTGTCAGTTGTTCTTTCAAGTAAAACCGGTGTTCCATGAAAAAAGTGGCTAGTTCAGATCGCAGCTCAAACAATCACACAAGTGCTTTCCCTTGAGACAACCATTGCACTTCGGTGTGCAGCAGTAACGCTTTATGAGTGCTTCCCATTTTGTCTCACAGAATATTAAAAAGCCATGAACTCAGGGGTCGAGATTTAATGAAATTAATGATTTTTACAAGGACATTCATGAGTGAGACCGGCATTTTTCTTACTGTGAGCGCGTGGCGGTGAAGAATACAATGACTACTAGTTCACCTTGGTGCCACAGTCTTGATTTGTGCTATGGCGCAAGCAGTTTTACCTACCATTGCCTTTGCACCATCAGTGCAAATGTCAACACAGTTATTCCAGGATATGTCATATGATTCAAAAAAGTTTTTCACAATATTGAATATTTCGGCACCAGTTGTACGTGTTGGCAAAGATTCACATATAAGAAGATCTTCTTCGAGGGTTCATTGGTGCTGATACCAGACGAACACAAGCAAAACAGAAAGTGCAGCCACGTCTGTGGATTCATCTATTTGTAAGGCAAAAATACAATTCTGCAGATGAGATATCAGCTCAGTCTTCATGTTAGCAGCTAAATCTTTAATTCGACGAGCTACAGTATCGTTGGAAAGTGACACTGCCATGATTTCTTTTGCTGACTTTTCATCCATCATGCATTTAGCAATGTCAACTGTACAAGGCTTTATAAGTGTCTCAGCTATTGTGTGCACTTCTCCAGCCAGTGCAATACGATAACTTACCATGTAAGATGCCTCAGTGGCTTTTTCATTTCTGGTTTGACAAGCTGTAACAATTAAGTTTTGGCTTTTAAGGAGCTCACCACGCCTACGTTTAAAATATTCCGTTTCATTTTCTTTAAACTCTGGATGGTTGGTCTCAAAATGACGCCGCATCTTAGCGGGCACCATAGTACTATTTGAAAATACTTTGTTACATAAGACACAATAAGGTAAATTATAACATCTACAAAGCCAAGAGAAAGATAGCTTTCATCATACTTTTGTTTCTTATTTAGTTTCACGCTGTTTACTGGAAGTAGATTCCTCCCTTCATGAGTCGCAGGAATCTCCAATACGTCAGTTTTATCTTTTTCAGCATCTTTGGATGTGGACTTTGCCTTGAGAAAGCGAGTCTTCTAATTTTCTTTTTTAAGCCAACAATCCAGCCTTAATATAAATATAATAAAAATATTCTATAAATAAAATTTTTACAATACTTAGCAAAATAAGACAATAAAGTGTACTTACTTTTTAAATGACTGAATAATTATAGCTGATGACAGTTACAATTAGGGACAATCGCAAGAGAGTTTGCTGTCTAATTCCTTGGAGCACTTCTTTCTCTCCTTCCAACTTCTTCTATTAGATGTTTGATTTCAATTTGTTCATTTCTATAACTATTTAAGAATATGCAAAGAAAAATTCATTGACCAGTAACAGCATGTACTGTTCA
Source organism: Tanypteryx hageni (assembly GCA_028673005.1). Classification (NCBI taxonomy): domain Eukaryota; kingdom Metazoa; phylum Arthropoda; class Insecta; order Odonata; family Petaluridae; genus Tanypteryx; species Tanypteryx hageni. Next base: position 10,258,460 of record CM054120.1, on the reverse strand, counting down.
CACTATCAATTCAACTGAATTCGAACTATTATTCTGTTGGTTTCCAAATATTTAGTTTGGATATTCACAGGATAAAGGTCTTAAGGAACGTGAACAGGAAAACAAAAAGTTTTCATAAACACATGTACATATTTATTCCACAGTATAAAAGGAAGACAACCAGTTTCAACGAATTGTCATCATCAACAGGTAAGGAAGCAGGAGAACAAGGAGAATATATATCCTGGGACAATTAGGTGGGGGAAGCGGAAAGAAGCAAGTGTAGACAAACCAGTAAACAAGATTGGGAGGGAAACTAGGGTGATTAAGAATAATAGGTAGGTGTGGTGGTTAAGGATGTACAGCAGGAGGGGCAGGAAAGGGAGGGGGTAGAGGTTTGAGTATTGTTTTCAGTAAGCGGGAAGGATTGAGATGAAATAGGTATTCATTGGCCAAATTAAAGGAACATTTGTGGTGGAGGACCTAGAACTGTTCAAGTAGGTCGAGCTTGGGGCCTTTAGGAAATTGGTGGAGTATGGTGAGAGAGAAGGAGCAGCTATGGTTATTCTCAATGAGGTGATGGAGTGGTTGTTTTTTAGTTTTTGGGTAAAGGATAAGGATGGATGTAGGGAGTTAAGGAGGTAAAGAAATTGACTCAGTTGCCTTACAGTACCCTTCCAAATACAGAGAATGTCATCAACCTACCGGTGCCAGTTAACAATATTAGGAATTAAGTGAGAGTCAGAATTAAATAATACACTTTCCATGTGATTTATGAATATGTCCGCTATGAGTGGAGAAAGAGGGGAGCCCATAGCGAGAACTTTATCTTACCTGTAGAATTGGTTGTAGAATAGGAAAAAGTTCTGGCTGGTGCACACTTTTAATAAGTTCATGAAGTCCTGTATACAATCACTAACCACATTGGCATTAGATAGAATGGTTTGGATTACTTGAGGAGTTTCTTCCACCAAGACATTGGTAAATAAACTATTAACATTTTGTATGTATGTATACAGGATTTGTCTTTTCACTTACCTTAGGATTTGTCTTTTCACTTACCTTTGTCATTTAGCAATATTTTATTTTTCTTTTAACTTTATGAAATTATTATAAAATTGTCGTGAAGAGAAAATGTTGCAAAGATGATGCCAAATATTTTTTTATTCTTGAATGAAAGGGGTTGTTAGAGATACTAAAAAATAATATTGAAGCCTAAGTATACTTTTTATATGTATTCATTTTGAAAAATATCGGCCTAATGATATATTTCACCTTCACTATAACCGTTAATGATAATTCTATATATATTTGAAAATAGTTTTGACCTCACTGAGCCCCTGAATAAGTCTCACAGAGCACACTTTGAGAAACGCTGCTCTACATTAAGCACCATGTAGACACCGAATGTGTCATATGCAAGCCTCATCCCTCCATCCACTCGCCACCTTCAGCACCTTCTCCACCCATCTCTCTCCCAAATAGCCTGCATGCACTATCCCCACTCCTCCATCGCTTCCCCTCAGCTCTTCTCCACCAGTGTTAGGTCAACACATTAGGAAGGCAGAGATTTTTTTGTAGAAAGAGAGATATTTCCATTTTATCATCAAAATTAATAAATATCTTCATAAAAATTAACTCACCCAAAGGGGCACTAGATTGGATCCTTGCCCGGAGTGCCAAAATATCCCCAGGTGGGTCTGATAACTACTCCTTGTTGAATATATGCTCTTAAGACTGGCAAAAATCACCTTCCATCCTTCACTCAAAACTCTTTATTAGGCGATTACGTATTGTGTTGCTGAGGAGCCTAACAGAACCATTGAGAGATTTCCCTTAGATCCCAATGCACAAGTGTGTTCAACCTTCAGCTCTAATGGAGTAATATTGTTGTTGAAGTTGAGCTTATCATTTAGATCAGAGCCATGGTATTATTCCAATTTATTAACAACCAGTTCATTTTCATTGCCTATTTTAGATATAGAAAACTATAATTAGTAGCTATTTTGATTGATAATTTTTAAGTTCCACATATCAAATTTTTGTAGTAATAACTAAATAAATATTATAGTTGGAAAGACAACAAAATATTATGTAATTATTAGAAATGAAAAAACTAACCTGTTATATATTAGCTGACTTGATGCTACATTCTCAAAACCATACAAGAAAATGTAACACACTATAGGCCTGATAGAAATGATGAAGTAGAAGTGCTATTCTATGTTGTAAAACTCCAGAATGCAAAACTGGAAGGAGTTGTTGGAGACAATGCATTGTGGTATTTTAAATATATGGAAATATAACTGTTTACCATCCCCCATTCTCATTGTGGGCCAAGATAGGGCATCATTAATGAACCGCCAAAGATAACCCAAGTTTGGCTCCCATCGAAAAGAAAGAATCATTGAGAGATGCATCCCAAAAGAGTGCTTTGGTGGATACCTGTCATGCTTTGAGCCCATTTGCAGCTGGGTATTTTATCCTAGGATCACAGAAATGAGGAAAGTACCTTTTTTGGGGACCCCTGAAAATACAGAGAGCCGGAAAACTATTGATTTCATGCCTCTTTTTGCATACTGCATTGCCCGTTGACACATCATTGTTTGCATGCTGCATTCAGTCTAAGGAAACAAAACAAAAATTCTCCATCCACAACCAACCTTTCTTGCCTCCACATACCCCCATTTTTGCTGATGCTGAAGCAAAATTTTCCCTTTGGAGCATTTCATAATGGGTTAATGGCTGCACGTGGGGACAAATGAGAGCAGTGGGAGGAATGCACATGGTGCTAAGGGGAATGAGTTGGTAAAAGACCAGGAGAGAACTGAGAAAAGGAAATATAAAAGGGACCAAATGACACTCTAATGGTAACCAGTATATATTGCACCGTGATATTACATTATGATAGGAAAGGTTTCAGCCCATTCCTAATTCTGGGTCACCCTGTGCAGTTGCCTATGTCATCCACACTTAGTAGCGGTCTCAGGTTGCCCCGTTAAATTTAGCCACCCATCTATCGGCCACTAGCACACCTTTTGATACAGCCCTGTTTCAAAGACACCAACAAATACACTTCAGGTAAGAACGGTAGAGTAACTTCATTCCTTTCAAATTGTTTTCTTAGGTTAGGACTGGGCTAGCCAAGCTAGTATCAACTAGGCTCAATGGATGTCATTAAAGAGATACATCTAAGAAAACCCTTACCCTCTCAATGGTGAAATGGCCTATTTATAAATAGATTCTTGGTCATACAAGATTTTTTCTCCTGTTTCCAAATTTCCCAACATTCCAGCTTATGTTTGTAGCATAAGGATAATATGATCCATTAAATCCATATATTTACACTTAATAATACACAATTTTCAATAAAAAATCCTTTTCATCCACATCTCGCAGTTTCTACCTTACAGAGAGACATTCGTATGAAAAATGGTATCAAAATTTCGTAATCACCGGTTTTGTCAATTTTCTGTCTAATATAGGTTCTGGCTCTCACAGGTTTCACTGTAAACACCGACCTTGTTTAGGATAAAGAAATAAGTTGAAAGGATCGCTACATTAACTTTGCAATGCAAATAAAAAGTTATCTAACTGGTGCTATCTACTAGCAGGATTGTTTTATGAAATATACAGACCATATGCCACGGCTATAGTTTTGACCCTTTTATGTATTTCTCCAGCTTTTTCAGAAGTCTTCCTTTAGATATTATTAAGGAAAATTTACAATTATATCTTTACAGTCTTACCTAACTAGAAAGTCTTTTATACTGTCAGATATGGAAAATATTAAGGAGAAATTCAATAAACAATTTTTTCTGTTGCGTGCCAACCAAAATCGTGGCCAAAAGTGGCATGTGTGCCATAAGTTCACCATCCCCCCACCTAGGCAGTAAAACAGTGCTCACTACAAGGTATTGGCCAAGAAATGTGTGTGGATTCAAAAGCCTTGAATCACTTGGTAACAACTGACGTCACTTACTCTGGTAAAGTATATTTTTTGCGTGTTTAAATATTTCCTTTCCTTTATAAATACATATTACTTTTAATTAGATATTTTTAGACTTAAATTATTTTTTATATATTTAATTTCTTAAATAAATATTTTTAGCAATCGATTTGGTAGTTTATTACATTTTAACAACTGGTTAGATCAAACCAGTGTGAACTGGCTGAATGAAACCACTGGATCAGAGAGGCAGTTAGTTTGGCTACCACTGCTATAGAGGGATATCCCCTCCTCACAGTATGCCATGTATTCCCCTTGATCATCATTCTTGAGAAAGTATTGATGTAACGAAGATATTTACAGAAACACTAGAGCAGGGGTAAAAAACTCACATTAGTTTGCAGGCTGCATGAAGGCCCTTCATTGAACCTGTGGACCTTATTGAGGCACTTATCAAGTTGTGTGCCACAAACTTTCCCAGTCCTCACACTGTTTCCTATTCTTCAGACATTCACTCTCCCCTTCTACAAGAAATAAATCGACCCAACCCTATGATGCTGCCTTAAACCCATTCATTACAAAAATACTGGATTCGGCATAGTGGGTTAGGTTCTTCAAACTCACAAGAAACATGCTTGCTGAGGGAAGAACATACTTAGTACCCCACCTGTGCAGAATTTTTATAAATTGGAATAAGAAATAAACTACGTAAATTTTTCAAGTGCTGATTTAATTTACTTTTTAAATTTCTTAGATTTACGTGAAATATTTTATAAGAAATGCATTGAGTTTTGGTGTTTAGTTTATACTAACTTACTTCACAGGCCACAGGCTGTGAGTTTGAGATCTCTGCTCTACAGTATCCTTATGACCAGGTGCAGATCCAGAAACACCTGAAGGGGAAGGCAATGGCAGTATTCAAGGGGGCTCCAATCATTCCCTCTTCCCTTAATACACCACTGCCAAAAACCAGCAACTCTTCCATCAGAGCATCTCTCGCTCTGTAAAGGTCTTTCTTGTCATTGTTTGAAAGAACTAATATGTAGTGTAAATTCAATGATTTTTTTAAAGAATGGGTCCTATAGTGGAAGATTGGGCCTTCCAAGAGGTGGCAACAATTGTCACAATGGCCCTCCCTTTTTTATCCGCCACTGCTCATGATGCTTATGAGAAATTCGTATACATAGATGGACAAAATCTTTTGATCGAAACAAAGGTCTGCAGGCAGTGACGTAACAAATGTTTACATGGGTGGCCAAATGCCTCAGGTCCAGGGGTTCTCAAATTTTTCTGAATATAGGAAGAATAAAGACTTTAGCAATTTTTCTTTTTTATCCTAATTCCTGAATGACTTTTTAGTTAGTCATTATTTTTGGACAGAGTAATTTAAAAAGCCTAACCTCTTTAGCACATTCCTGATAATTAATAAGTTTTACAATGGGTTTCATTTTTAATTGAATATTGGTATTTGTTGGGTGAGAGGAGGGAGACGGAGCACCGATAATATTTTGTCGCATCCTAGTTATGCCACAGTCTGTGGGCCACAGGAAAGGGCTTGGTGGGGTGCATCTTTGACACCCCTGTCTGGAGGAAAGCCCTGTTTGCTGATGCTATAATGTTTTTGATGTGCTCCCTACTTGAAATTTTGCTACTTCATTTATCATGCGACAGCTTTCTTCCAAAATGGTGTTCATAATAGCCAACGATAGGTTGTCAATAGCCTTTGAAGGCCTCTCACTCCTTGAATCATCTGCTGTGTATGTACAGCTGTGATGCCCAACGATAAACCATGCTTTAATCCACTGCATTATCTCCACAAACTTCTTGTGATGCACTATAAGTTTCGGTTGGGTTCTTATCACATTAAGTTTCAATTTTAATAAATGAGCCCAAGACACCTTGGTTCTTCATTGAATGTAATTATGCACAAACAAAGCAAACAGAGAAAGAAAAAACATAATACACTGTTCACTGGAAGTCTGGCTTTCAACTAACGCAATAATCAAAAGGATTGCATCATCCTACTATTCTCAGATGCACACTGTGCTTTACTTTTGAAAAGTCCTTTGTATTATCATTTCCATTTTGTTATGAGGTAATTTGTTTTCGGAAGTATTTTTAGTTATATTTTTTGCCAAAATAATCCAAAAAGAAGGTTGTTCATCTAAAGTTGATTCAATATTTGAACATTAATCACTATAAATTTGAAAAACAAAAATTAGAATATTTAAGAAAATTATTTTAAAGTCTTTTATTTTTGCCTCATTCAACTTAGTATGATTTGTTGCAAGTTTTTGGTGAACACTATTAATCAAAATAATTTATGTGCCTTAAGATAGCAGTATTATCTTTATGCATGTTAATAGCATTTAATTCTGCTAGTTTTTCCTGCTATGCTTGTTTGGGAATGTGCATCATATTTTGCCATTAAATTTCCACTGTTAAACTACCAAACATATTTTTAGCTGTTTATAATTTTTATTTTGCGGTGCTTACTTGTATGTGTATTATTTTGTATAGAATGCAGTGCGACACAACCTATCTCTACACAAATGTTTCATGAGGGTGGAGAACGTCAAAGGCGCAGTATGGACAGTGGATGAACTGGAATTTTACAAACGACGACCCCAACGATGCACCACTGGGTATGGTCTCTAAATCCAATAGCTCCTTCAAACAAACGTTTTGGTTTGAATTTTTCCTCATTCTCAATTTTATCTCATTTTTCCTTTCTTCTCTATGTTTTTACTTTTCCTCGCTTTTCTCCTTTTCTCTGCGATCGTTTGTATACATGTGTGTGTGTGTGTGTGTGCGTGTGGGTGTGTGTATGTGAATGAGTGCAGTCACACTATGGTCACGATGGGGAAATTCGACCAAGATGTGCAGGAGTTGATTAAAGGTAATTCAAACAAAAATGTCTTGCTTGGCAGGCAACTAGAAGTGGAAAATTTTGTTTTTATCTTATCTCTTAAACTGTCTTTTACTCTCCTTTCTTTCTTGGTGGTCTATGTGTACAGAACGCGATCCGCACCAATCTGTCACTGCACAAGTGTTTTGTGCGCTATGAAGACGACTTTGGCTCCTTCTGGATGGTGGATGATGCAGAGTTTGTCAAGCGACGACATCTGTCTCGAGGTCGACCCCGGAAATATGATCCTACCCCATCACCCACTCCACCCCACCTCTCAGCACAGTAAGCACTCTTATATTCCGAGAATTTTTTTCTTTTTGCTGTTTGGATCAGTGTTATGTCAGCAGAGCTGCTTATAGTAGATTAATTGTGACATAGGCTGTTAATTTATTTGACATTTTAGCCAGTATTATCATCCAAACAACTATGTGAGATGCTGTTAATCATTATATCTTCTTTATAAATTCAAAACACTACCCCATCACTGGGTATATAAACAGAAATAAATAAAAGTTAGTTTATAATTTTTAGTATCTCATTGATGAAATGAGTATCAATTTCTTTTTCACTTTTTTGCCTTCCTTTATGTGATGAGTTTTACTTTAATAAAGTGAAGATGGGCATTGTCTATATTTTTAAGGATTGATTCTTACTTAAAATTGAAATTTTCATCTTCTTGATGGAAATCATTTAGGAAATAAAATGATTTTTTGATCAAAAACCATGTTGGTGAAATGCCACTGAAGTGTGTCCAAGTTCTAAGTATAGGGAATTAAAGAATAGTGAGTAGATTTATTCTGATTGGATAGATATTGATATTTGTTTCAAGCATTGCTAATTAACGAGATAGCATTAGATAAGGTGATATCAGTGGATGTACTAAAAGTAGTGAGTGAATGAGTGGAGATGAGGCCACAGTGTAGGCAGGAAAGTCCTATGGAAGTGGATGAATGGGCAAGGAAATTCATAGAAATAACATTATGGAATGAGGGAGAGAATTTAGGCTAAAGGTTTATTCTTATCAAAAGGAGAAAATGAGACAATGATGCTTACCTTGTGATTAAGTATGTTAATGTTTCTTTTTCTGTTCTTATAAAATTTTATTCAAAGCTGAAAACATAAAGGCATTAGGAGTTTTCATTTGTAGAAATTATTTGGGATTATCAAAAAAAATTTCAGTTTTATTACCTTTACTTTTCCTTATACTTTATGCAGTGATTTATTTAATTTATCTGCTCTTTAAAATGGAAGTTTAATGAATTGCAATTTAACCAACTCAGAGATATCATATATGATACGTAGGTTCCTGAACGATTTTCCAGGCGAGGACTAATGGAATTACCATATTTCCTGGTGCATAAGACGCTATTTTCTCTGAAAATATAACCTAAAATTGACCTACATCTTATGTACCTCGGTCATAATTTTTTAGAATTTCTTGAATATGAGGTAAAAAGAAAAAATTTATAAGCCAATGTCAAAGTTGTTTTATCATACAAATGATACATATGTACTTTTGTTACAAAATAATTTTCGTCATTATAAAGGAAGATGATGGTCACTTTGTGTTCGAACTACATATCAGTATTTGTAAAATGATTTTGGCATTGGCTTGTTATAAAGGTAATTTATACATTTTCACAAGCCAATCTCAAATGCAAACACTTTCTCAAGGGAATGGCCTGCTTTGCATGCCTGGAGATTCCTCTATTGGCAGCAATATATCATACTGGTATGTATTTCATTGGTATATGTTGCACATTTCATTAAGTATTATTTTGTCTTTGTGCACTTATATTGCCACAAGCAATAATTACCATGTTACAATATAAATTGCAAATTCTCGTGCAAACCCCATGGGATCATTAGAGAAAAGGTTTTCTTACACTATAATCTTTAAACTGGAAGTTGTGAGCTTGAGAACAGAGCTGCTGAAAGACATTTTGGTCCTCCTCGAACAGAGAAAACGATATCAGAATGGAGGAAGGAAAAAAAAATGAATGCAGACAAGAGCAAGAAAATTTTATGTTGGGGTGCTGAAATATGACCACGGTTGGAAGAAGATGTTAAAAACTGGGTAATAGATACAGTTAATATTTAAAAGTAAATTGCTGCCAAAAGATTAAATTCTGCATGAAATTTTTGTTCATGCTGATGCTATGGCATGGATGGATAGAGAAGACATGAAGCAATGGTTGGAGAAAGTGTGGTTGAACTGTACAGACAGTCTTCTTAAAAGTGCATGATTATTAGTGCCTAATCAGTTCAAGGCATATAACAGAGTAAACGAAAAGACTTTGTACAGAATTGAAGATGCACCTTGCAGTGCTTCCTGGCAGTTTGACCAGTCAATTAAAGCCTCTGGATGTTTCTGTTTGTTAGTCATTTAAGGTTTTCATGTGCAAGGAGTGGACCAAGTGGATGGAGGTTCCAATACATGACAGCAACAGAACAAATGACACGGCCCCAAACTTTGGTTGCTTATGATTGGTTGAAAAACTCCTGCCAGTTCATGAAAAATGAGACAGTTGCAAAGTCATTTTAAAATGCACTAGATGGCAGTGAAGATGATCACTGTTTGAATAAAGTGAAAATGTATGTGAAAATGCCAGTAGTGATGACTGGAGCATCAGTGATGACGATTTTCTAGGCTTCTCTGTCTAATAAACTTTGTTTTTCTTGATTTTTTGACATATAGCAGTCATGTTTTTCCTATAAATTAAATAAGATTAAATGCATACATGATTTTTTTTTTTAAATTTGCTTAAAAATCTGAGTGCATCTTATGGCCCAGGAAATACTGTATATAGGATATAAACTACCAAACAATACTAAAAGTCAACATTTTATTATTATTTGGCAATTCATGTGACCCATTTTCAACCATAAATAAATATTTGATCATTTAATTGTGTTAGATAATTCTTAGGACCAAAGAGGTTACTCCAATTCAATGATGAGTTGTTTTTACCTTACAATATCTAGTACAAGGTGTACTCGATACTTTGACTTCATTTTCTTAAACCACAACATTAATGCTGGAGATCTAATATCAAGAACATATTAAATTTATGAAGTTTTAAAATATTGTCATTATAAGATGCTCAAATACAGCTGTTATCTTAGTTATTTGCCAACACAAAATGTTTCTTTGAAATTAGCAGGATTTTTTTAAATTCTATCTGTTTCATTTAAGTTTTATGATTCACTATAGCAGTGGTTCCCAAACTTTTCTTTTCGCATACCACCAAAAGTGTGGCAAAATTTCTTTGCACCACACAGTATCTATAAACTTAAAAAAATTTTCTTTACTAATAAAAGAGGCATTTTCAAAATAATACAAGGTTGGCAGATAAAATAGGTAGTACTGAAAAATGATTTATTTTCTTGCATTTATCATACTTGAAATACAAATAAAATCAGTCATTGTGATGGATGAGCTTGGATATTTGTAGATAACATTTTAATATTTGGTTCAATGTTAGTTAACTTCCAGCAAAGGTCCGGTACGATGTTCATTCTTGTTTGATTTTTGTTTTTAATTACCAACATAGTAGAAAGCCACATTTCAAATAGGTAAGTCATGCAGAATGGGATTAGAATTTTCAATGCTATGTCAGAAAGAATGGGATATTTAGCTCATCTCCTTAACCAAAATTCTTCAAGTTTGTAGCTGATGAATCCAAATTGTGGTCCTCCATCGCAAGCCAAATCAATCAGCTGGTCTTTTTCCCCTCGCATTCATATTTGCAGGAATGAAATCAATTGAAACAAACATGTTTCTCACCCAATTCAGTTTAGAATAATTTTATTTAAAATAGCAATGTGAAAATGCAAAACAAAGGAGCGGATGCATCCAGACTGTGCAGGCAATAGTCCATCCCTCTCTGTGGTCATGTGTTGTGCAGTTCCATGGGTGAATGCTGACACTAAACTCATATACCCCTGGCAGAATCTTCACATACCACTGGTGGTATGCGTACCATAGTTTGTGAATCACTGCACTAGAGAATTATTGAGCTAATCTTATGGCTGAAAAAATTCAAGAGTAAGCCCTTGAAGATCTAAAAACTGAACAAAGTACTTATCTCAGGTATCTCCAATAGTTACAACAAAGTTTTGAAAAACCGTTTCAGTTACAGTGTAGCCATCTTCAGTGGTAATTCATCAAAAGTATAAAAACTACTTTCTGCGAATTACCACTGAAGATGGCTGTATTATAGATGGAATGTGCATCAAGTTTTCATAACCTTGTTGTGGCTATTGGAGATACCTGAGATAAATACTTTGTTCAGTTTTAAGATCTTTAAGGGCTCATTCTTGAGGTTTTTTGATGAGTACAGAACTTCTCTCTGAAAAAAATATTTGCATATTTTTAGGCTTTTTGTCAAAATTAAAAATTCACTTATGGTGTCAGTTCTTTTCCTTTGATTTGCTTTTTCTGTGCTGTGCATCACTGTAGGTATCCCTCATGGAATCATCCTATTTTAAAAACTGATCCATTGCTGATGCAAGTTTCATGTTATTCAACTGTAAACATTTTTGTGTTCTTATGTAATTCATCAGAATTTGTTTTTGACAACTTCGCTAATTGTGATTTATAGCAATCATGTAGTTGTTAGAATTTAGTTGGAATTACTGGAGATATTTTTTCTTTTTCCACATGTAATTGGAAGATGAGCACACAGTTTTAATTAAAACATTTGAGAACTTTGCAGAGTGTGTTTAACCAGTATTTGGTTGATTTTGAACAAACTCGTAAGCAACTTTCTGTATTCACTAAGGTAAGCAGTTCAGTCTTTTTAAACTGAAGAGGATAGTTTTATTATTAAGATGAGGTAAGTTGAATGCATGCATGGTGTTAATAACTCTTGGCTTTCTCCCAGTTCAAACCTGAAGAATCTATTCATTAAACAGAAACATAGACGGAAATCTCTTGTTAATGGGTACTTTTGATTTTGTTGAATTTTAGAGAATAAAAAAATCTGTAGAATTGAGGGGGTTATACTTTGACAATGTCATGTTAATTATCACAAAAATTATTTCATTTCAAATTTTATAAGTCAATTATTAATCCATTTTAATACTTTTCCATCATAGTTTATATATCCTAAGCAGCTGCATCACAATATGAAATAAAGACCTTCCATTATCTGTAGAGAATAATAAGAAAATGGCAAGCATAACTTGTTGGATATCTAATACAGGAACTGTTGCCACTCGATCTATACAGTAAAATGTAATTGCTGTTTGAAATCATAATTTAATACAAATTTTTCCTTCTTTGATGAGGTTTCTCTTTAATTTAAATATAGAGGATATTTCATGTCTCATAATGAATTGTCAGTTTGATTGTATAAAGATGCTTGTGTAGTTCACTATGGACATTAGATAAATGAATATACAGTAGAACTACGGTTATCTGGAGTAATTGGGACCAAGGGTGGTTCAGATAATCGAAAATTCAGATAATTGGTATAAAGAAAGGTCATCTGTGAGCCATATAAATATGATTTTAATTTTCAAGACAACACAAAGTGAAATTGCTTATCTAATATATAAAGAAGAATGTCTGCCTGCCCTCTTTGCATTCCAACACCACGAGAGTCAGCGCAACCAAATTTTCATGGAAAGCACTCACCCAGGAGAAGGTCAAGAGCTATGTTTGCATCCAATTCTAAGGTCCCTAGTTTGGTTCCAGAAGCTTTACTTTTTTCCCATTAGAATAGCATGGGAATAAGAGCACAGTACTTTCACCTTGCATTTTAAAAATACTTATAATCATTGTAGAAACTTCAGACTTGAACCAAAGTATGCCTGAAAGAATACATTTTTATTTTGATATCATCAATTTTCAGAGGCATCAATCCATTCATTACACAAATTTGTTTTCAACACGAAAGTTTGATGTGTTTTTGAGCTGAAAATGTATTGCTCTAACGGTGACCACCAAATATGCAGAAATTTGGTATTGTTTCATTAGTCTTTTTAAGCTGAAACACCTTGTGGCATTTCTTTCCCTCTTAAGTATCAGGGTTTGAGTCCAGATTAGGGTTGCCAACTGCTCGACACAGCTAAGTAGGACATTTACAGATTTTGCATACGACATTCCAAAATTAAGTAGGGCATTCCAAAAATTAACCATTTTTTCACATATACACCAAAGACGAAAAAATTATTTATAATCATATTACTAAGTCATGATGTTACAAATTGGCCTCAAAACCTGTTGGCAGCAGTTATGGTCATTAAATACTGGTACATAATAGTTCAAACAATATGTACCATAAAACTAAGACTCCAATATTGAAAATTATTAATACAAGGATTACTCGTAAACTCTAAAAGCCTAAACTAACTAATATTTTTGAATGTATAGAGCAGAGGTCTCCAAACCGCGCATGCAGCTCTTTTAACTTAATGTGCGGCTCTTATTCATTTACAGTCAAGCGCATATTAAGGCTTATCATGTCAGAATGTGGTAATGCTGTGCAAGTAAGACCTTTTGGGGATGCTTAATGGGCATTCGGTCTCTTTGTATTGCATCAAATACAAGTTATGCTAACTGTTCATAGGTATTTGTGCACAGAATGCGTGTCTTGTGGCTCTCAAACTTAGGAAGATTATCATATGCGGCTCTGAGGGTAAGCAGGCTTGGCTACCGCTGATATAGACCAAAATCTCTACTCTTTAGGTGAGACATTTTTGTACTCGAAGTACATTTATACCCTGATGAAAGTTTGCAGTAAACTAAAACAAAAAGGTTTCACACATTTTATTAATACAAAAATTATAATTACAACAATCTTTAAATGAATGATCTTGTATTTGTTACAATAAAGAACAGAGTTATGTATGAAAACATTTTATTTTAATTATTCAGTATATTTCGTTTTAAATTTATATTTTTTTAATGTTTTTTGCAGCACTTAGTAAAGCTTTATTTTTTAAAATAGTGTCATGAAATTCAGAGCAGGAGCTTTCATTATTTATGTAAACTAGCAATTCACTTCTTAGTAAATCTACTGTACACAGAATTCTTTCTGGTCTCCATTTCATTCCCATTACAGAAAATATTCTTTCTGTAAAAGCAGATGATGTTGGAATGCTAAATATATAGGATATTATTTGAAATAGATTTTCACAATGTCCTCCTTTTAATATGTGTCGCCACTTTTCCCCAGGATTATTGTTTTTCCAATCATCATTGGCAGAAATTAAATGTAAATTTTCTCTAATTGGTATAAGTTCTTCAAATAACTTGTCCATGTTCAGCCCTAAAATCTCTTCTAAATTAATAATATCAATGATATTGCAAAAATCTCTATAAATAGGCAATACATATATTGCTAGAAAATGAAAAAGGAGCAAAAGTCGCCATCCAATTTCCACTAAACTCAACCTTTCTCGTTAAATAGCTTAGACAGGCAGAGTAAAAAGACAACTTTTCTTTTTCATGGTGAAGTAGCTTTTCCATTTTGTATTGAACTTCAGAACCAAAAAACTGCTCCTTTATGCGAATTGTAATTTTGGATTTAAATTCACACATTATGTCCCATAATTCTACGCAAGTAGTTTTATTTCCCTCTAATTTTTTATGATATGTTGAAAGATTTCTAGAGCATTGCTGCAAAACTGCAGATAAATTACCAATTCTCTATCATCCATTTCGTTTCCATCATTATCTGGAGGAATTTTTTAATAAGTTTTGGGCATTCATTCCCTAAGCTCAAAGTGTATAATTTTAGAGAATCCCAGTTCCTTATACAGTAAAACCTCTGATTAACGAAATTCAAGGGACCCCAATTTTTCGTCTATTCGTTATTCGATGATCGGAAGTTATTGGGTGTTGCATAACTTCAGGGGCGCATTGCCTGTTAGATTATAGGGGAACAACGGGGTTATCCAAATGAAGGCGTACACGCAGATACGGCGTAACTCGACTAAAATAGGCCCATTTTCACGAAAAAGTATCACATAAGTGGACGATATTCAAAATGCGCCCTCAATATTTAATAACCAGCCATATTGATTTGAAGCTCCGACGACATAATGCTTTCTTATGGGAAAAAAGGGCCACTTTCATTCATCTCGTTTTGCAATGTTTGACAGTGGCAAGCACCAAATAACTGAAATGCAATGTTATTTTTTCTAGCATTGATTGGCAGGTTTTGCACGAAAACATCCTCGGCAATTTTTTATAACACGACTTTTTTCGAGGTTGCAATGCGTGAAACTCGCTGAGCCTATCCTAAAGCATCTGTTGAGCCGCTAAGTTTATAAAAAAATATTGACAGCAACGCCACTTCTTAACACCAATTAATAAACTACTATTTAACTACTATGGTGCGGGTTGCAAATATTTCAAAACGAAATGAATGAAAGCAGCATTTTCCTCATAAGAAAGCACTAACTGTCGTTGGCACTCCAAATCAAGACTCCAATCAATATTTTTCACTAACCTTCTTAACAATAATAATTAAATAAATTACCTATCACATAGAAACCACCTCACCACGATACATCACTCATTGCTGCAATCTTATATTGAAATTCCCTTTAAATGGATTAGGGGATGAATTTAATCGGGAGTGATTTCAAATACAACACTTTTTTAAAAGATTTATTTAAAATATATCAACATTTTTTAAAAAACGAATCAATTTTTTTCTGTTTCAAATTCTTTGTGAATTCTCGGGAAATGGCAGTCTCCACTTCCCTAAAAGCATGCAGCGGCATCACTACAACTCTCGGACGAGATTGTCAATGGCGCGAGAATGCCGGAAACACAGGAAATACGTCATCATGATAGAAAACGTGCTATGGTTGGCTTGTTGTAATCTTGACGCTAATTGGCGCGTTGGCGACGGTTTTCAATCGTTTTCCGTACGTATGTAAGTGAAAAAAATAATTAGCGAGCAAAATTTCGTTCTAAAGAGGTAAATATAAACGGAAGTGACCACTTTTTCTTTCGTTGTTCGGAAGTTTTCGTAGTACGGAAGTTCGTAGTAAAGAGGTTGTAATCAGGGATTTTGTATATAAGTTTGGCGGGACCGCCGTCAATAGTTCGCTATCCGGAGGTTTTCGCTATAAAGAGGTTCGTAAGGTAGAGGTTTTACTTTAAATCCTTCAATGTAAGGTAACAATAGCAACCAGCACGTAGTAACATGTCTTAATATCTCACTGAACTCTATTTCAACAAAATTTTAAAAAATCAGTGATTCACGTCTTTTAGCGAAAATCGAAAAATGTCCATATATTTTCAACACAATATTTTTGATGTCCAAAGATAATTCATCTAAACCAAATTTTAAGCAGTTTTGAATTATATGCACGTGGCAATTCGCTTTTAAAATATTTTTATTTTACAATTTCAAATTATTAAACAGTAAATGGTGTCTACCATAGTACGATACCATTTGTATTATCTGCACTGAATGCAGAAATTTTCATGAAATCTATCTCTAATTTGTCTAGTGTTTTCTTTATGGTGGCAAGCATTCCATTGGCACTTCATCTGCATTTTCACAAAAGTTTAACAGTTTTGTTTCTATACCTTTCTCTAATGTAAAGAATTGAATGCATATTAGAAACAATTTTGTTTTTCTCATTTGAGGTGTCCATTTGTAAGAAAAAGAAAGATTTTTAGATTTAATGCTTTCAATGACTGTTTCTAATGCAATCAGCGTGAGAACTTCATTTACAATAGCTTCACATTATATAACATAAAATACTATGTTGCAAATGTTACATCCAGCAGAATCAACGGAGAATTTTTTAAGCCAATTATGCTTTGTTTCCCAATTTACGTTAAATTTACATAGTCTTTTGGGCTGTGGTTTCAATGTTGTCAGCAGGATATCTGGAGTCTGCATTTTGTCATACTTCCAATTTTCCATTATATCTAGGGGCAATGTATTTTTAATTAGATAACTCAATAATAAAAATAACATTAATTACTTTTCATAAATTTTGAAAAGTCTATTATAATAGTCCCATTTTAAAGTAACTGCAACGATTAAACTGGGGTGTAAATATGAGTCAAGAAGAAACAATAATATAAGTCAGCAATTGCATAATAAGTTTTAATAGCATTCAAAATATGGAAAGATATTCTCCTAGAACCAAACTAAAGGCCTCAAAGTAGACTACAACCACTTTAAAATTACAGCGGTTATACAAATTCATTTCTGAAAACTTAATTGTAAAAGAATAGATCAATCACTTAACCCATTAGCGCCCAGCATCCTATTTATAGGATATTTAGTTTTCTGGGATTTTCCAATCTAGGTTTTAAACAAAAATGACTACATTGTATCAATAGTAAATGCTAAGGACTGGTGAAGCATTTTTTTGTCATTCACTTCTGAGATTTGGTTCTGAGATAGGTACACCTCTGCAAACCTCAGTTTTCTTTGTGCAGTGTGGTCTCGACTTTACACTTCAAAATAAACTTTATCTACAAATGGTGAGTTATGAATATTTCCACTGAATCCCTTTGTATATGAGTGTAACATTACTTTATGGTAGTAATTTGTAATATATTTCCGATGGATGATATAAAAATAGTGATAAACTTGACTGTCCTATAAATAGGATGCTGGGAGTTGCGTAGATTTTTCATGTACGTATGATATTTTGTGAAATTTTTATATTATTTTTTTCAGTAATCCGCTCCAACAATGCATCATAAAATATTTAGTACCCTGGAAGAGGCTTGTGAATATTTACTTTTCGAACACATAGTAGCAGATATAGCTGCACATCCACCTGAATTCGATGAACTTACCGATGAAGAGGAAGTAAATGACGATGAATTAGAATTACCTTTCTTGAAAGATATTGCAGAGGCTGCAGAATTTTGTCTATAGATGAGATGATTGTCAGATACTATGGGCACCATCCATTGAAACAATTTATTAGGGGTAAACCGATTAGGTTTGGTTACAAATTATGGACAATGTGCAGAGAAAATGGTTACTGTTAAAATTTTTCTCTATATTGTAGTAAAGAATCCTCTGAGAACCAAAGTACTGGACCCCTAGGTACTTGAGTGGTGAACAAAATGCTTTCAGTAATTGATGACCCACCCAGTTATAATATATTTTGATAACTTTTTTACAAGTCATGCGTTGCTTGATGGGCTCAGGAAAAAAGGATTTAGGGCAACAGGGACAATCAGGGATAATAGAATGGGATT
Organism: Tanypteryx hageni; assembly: GCA_028673005.1. NCBI lineage: Eukaryota > Metazoa > Arthropoda > Insecta > Odonata > Petaluridae > Tanypteryx > Tanypteryx hageni. The sequence continues at coordinate 10,240,421 of CM054120.1, read as the reverse complement.
TTGAATGCATTTTTATTTACCGTGAAATTCATGGGAAAAAGTCCATTTCAATAAAAGATTTCAGAAGAGCAATAGCTGTTCCTTATCTAAAATTAGGTCATAAAAATGTGGAATCACATTGTGTATCAAGTGTTTTTCAAGATATCATAGCAAGTAATTGTAATATTCAAAATTTATGGTTTTTATTACATAAGATTTTAGAAATTTTGGTTTATATGATGTTTCTATGAAACATTCAGTTTTTCTTCTGAAATTTATTGCACAATGAAAGCAGTTTTGTATCATATTTACTGAAAGTGTACAATAAATAAGTTTGGTTCAGATGTGAAAGTTTTATCTATGGAAATGCCCAGCGTCCTATTTATAGGACAGTCCATTTTCGGAAAACAGAAAAAGTTATTAAAATTTAGCATTTTGTGTTGCATTCCAGTAGCCACCACAAGTATATATTCTGAAAATCAACTAAAAATTCCGAAAAAAATAGTTTGGGCATTAATGGGTTAAGTATACTATTACTTAAGATAATTGATAGTAGCTCAATAACTTTGGCCAAAACTAACAAAAGTAGAATACTCCTTTAGCCAAAACAGTTGTTTTGGCTAAAGGAGTATTCTACTTTTGTTTTGATACTATTACTGATGAAACGGTAGACTCCAACCTTCATTCCCATTGTAACTATTCGATCTTTGAAGATAAAAATTATATATGATAACCGTATGCTAAAAAATGTAGTCCCTAAAGAACTTTGATTTAAAAAAGAATCCTTTAGCGGCAAAAATAATTTCATGCATTAGTTGTCCCAAAAAATTTTAAATTGTTTTATTAAGGATTGTGATTTTTAACGTCTTTTAGCCAGAAAATGGTTTGTAAATCAAAAGCGCATTAATTGGCAAAGCAGCAGTGTCAGTGGTAATTAGGTTGCCAACTTGAACTCTTTTATGACCCCGAGATTTAGATCTGAAACCCAGAGACTTTGAAGGAAAACCTATTTTATCTGCTTTTCACAGGTTTCCATTATTCACAAGTTGCCTGTTAAAAATTATTGTACATTAAAGCAATATATTTCCATTTTTAATTATAATATTATTTATTTTGTTATGCATAAGTAATGTAAGTAAATGCATTATGCTTACGTCTTTGTGTGAGATTTAAATATATAAAATATTTATCTAGGAGAATTTTTTTCCTGGTATTCACATTTTTCCGTCTTAATGATTTGGGAAGGTTTAATTTATTTAAAGTAATATGAGTAAGTAGTACTTACCAATTCTGAGTCCTTGCCGATACAGAAAATATCTTTTAGTTCATTTATATTTTAGGACAAGTTTAAATTTTTTCATTATTACAAATTAAATGCACTGACCCGGAAAAATTGATGTAAAACCCTGAACCCGGTTAAACATTGCTTCACCCGGAGTCTCTGGGTCAAAATGACACAGTTGGCAACCCTAGTGGTAATTCGCAGTAAGAAAGTTTTCAAAAGAGTTTGGCATTTTCTCAAATTTTTATCTCTGAAAGTATAAATTGTTCTTACTGACTTTTTTGTGGCAAATGGTGTACCTTCACCAAATATACTTTCTAATCTGTGCTTCGCAGATCATGTAAGAGGTAGGAAGAGGAAAACATGGATTAATAAATGTTGTCTGCGAAAGTAATCATTGTAGCAACTGATGTTAACAATATATTAACTTTCCCACTGTATTCTAATAGATGAAAAGATCACTCTTGGGCTGAACCCGTGCACTTCTGAGGGGCATTTTTCAAAATTTGATAATGAAATGAAGAAACATAGCAGCCCCTGAGTATACAAAGTTATCCTGAAATGCATGCAAAGCAATTAAGATGATGACTGAAATTCTAAGGAAAACATATGTACTTCATGGTTTATCGGGAGAAACATTGCAGTTCCTTGGCATCAAAAGAATTTCACTTAATAAAATGCAAAGTTTTTGTGTCTGAAACAATTGCGTGGAAATTCTCTATTCCCAGCGAGAAAGTGGAATGGACTTGAAAGAAATCGAGAAGGTGTCTGACAGCATTTTGCAATTTCCAAGATGTGTGACCTATTGGAATTCAGAAAAATAAAGTTCTCCAGTTTTACAGACAAAAAGTATTTTATTTACTCAGGCAATGCTGGGTACTTAAGCTAGTCTCTAACATGAATAGGTGTGGTAAGTATGTCAGGTCATTCGGTGTTATATCACACATATTTCACGCATCCAATTTTTAGTCACGACATTTTGAGAAAAGAGTGCATGCATTATTTGTGCAAATTTGGTATTATTATGCAAATAATTACTTATCTTATTGTCTGCCAAAAATCAAAGATAACTACTAAAAAGCAGATATGTATGAAAAAACTGAGGAAGTACTCATGTCTGATAACTGAGAAAGATGGCTAAAAACAGTCGGACAAATTTCTATACAGAGCCTTTAAAACTATCACCAGGGCCCAAATCTATACAAAAGGAGGAAAATGTGGTCAAAAATAGCATTTATAATCTTCAAACAGGTGTTCTTCCACTCATGGGTGTGATTCCTATAATGGGTCCTGCACATTGTGTCAGTATTTACATAAAGGAGAGCATTCAGGGAGTGTTTGGAGAGTGTTTTAAAGCAAAGAGGAGGTCCCGAATGCAAGAGTATCAGGAAAATTTTTTCAAGGCCATGGGGTAAATCCAAATGCTGCAGTGAAGGGTCATAAATAAATATTCGGATATATATGAATGTTGCAGCATAATGGTTAATAAACATGCAGCAATGTAGCAATTTAAAATTTGGTGTGGATAACTGGACCTTCAAATAATTGGAGTTCTACTGTAACAGGATAATTAGTATTTGACTAAACATTGTAAATATGAATCAAAGGACTTGTGAGTTGCTAATGGAATCATTGGCAGTGCTAAGGCTATGATGAGGTAGTAGATAAATGGAAGTGTAAATAATGGTCAGGAATTGAATGAGTGTAGGATTGAAGAGAAAAAATATCAGAACCAGAGAGAAAGATTAGTGATTACCTTTAATAATAATAATAATAGGGGAATTAGAGGAGGTTAATTTCTAGGGAGGTAGCATTTCTCCATTTCTGTTACTTTACTAGTACATTGTTATCAAAACATCACTGTTCTATGCTTACCAATATAGACTTTTGGACAATGCCTTTATATTGTCTAATGTTAGTTAGGACTCCTTTGTTTTACCTAAGTTTTGCTTTGGAAATAATTACTTTTTGTAATGAGTAATTCATATATCTTTTTTTCTACCTACTATTAATGTAATTTTATATTTTATTCAAACCGCTCAAACACCCATTGCTAAGGCTCTACTAATTTAGAAGTTTCTACTTTAGCTTTAGTAAAAAAATTATCTTCATATTTACATGCAGTCTTGATATTTCTGGATCAGAAAATATGAAACCAATTCAAAATGCCTTTGATAATTTCCTATTAAAAAACATAGTTTTAAATTATATTTAATTTTCAGAGTGGCCTCCAGCAATTAATCATTTTACTCAATTTCATTTGAGAAAATTATAAAGTAATCCTATAGATTTTTCTTATGAGTAAGTTGCATGGCTAACCTCCAGTTTTAATTTCTTATTACTATGTAACTATGTTGTTTTTTTGTTTGTAATGACAGAATGTGTAGCATTGATGTATGCATCTCATTAGCCAATTTGATTTGAGCAAATGTTTCTGTTGCTAATTATTGAAATGCAATTTTTAATTTCCTTTATTTTATGTACCGTATTATTCCGAATATAGTCTCCCCCTTTTTGGCCAAAATATTATTAAGAAAAGTAAGGGGGGAGGACTATATTCGCGCCCCAAAAATTAGCAAAGGAAAATATCACTGCCGGCAGTGAGTATTCAAATAGCCATTGTCAACAGCATCTGAATGAGATGAATGGAATTTAATTAACATTCATAAATCAAAATTTTTGAATTTAGTCCAGTAACACTTGATACATATTTAAATTACGCCTGCAACTATAACACGCAAAACATGATGTCACCGTTTCATTGTAAATTGCTAGCTGTAACTAAATTGCTCGTACATATTAAAACTCGTTCTTTAGAATATTACAAGATAATCCAAACAGAACTTATGATGCCTACTTTCTATTTAATCATTAATTTAATACTTATATTGACTTTAATAGCTTTTAAGTCATTGTGGATATGTAGCTCTTTGTGTTCCCAAATTTCATAATTTAGTGTTATAAAATACTACAAATACATTCGAACGGAATGTTAAATTGATCATGCGTATTTGTGTGGCAAAAATAACACGTGTACATATCAGAATATACCGAATCTGACTCCAACAATAGTTCTTGCTATGGCAACACTCTCGTAATGAGTGATAAAAACTGCTAAATTGCCTGTATTTACATGAAAATCTAAGAAATACAATTGATAAGCAAAATTCTACGATAAAAATTAGAATCTTCATTCCTTTCCTCAGAGAGTAGTACAAAACTCGCTCCGATATTACAATTCTAAGATATTTTAATGTGCAAGAAAAAATTACCCTGCATGATGGATTTCGGATTTCCCATGTAAATCAAATGGGAAGGATAGTTTCTGGAATCGAACCTGGGACTTCAGTATTCCCAACAAAAACTATCCTCAGGAGCTCGGTTCATGTGGCAAGAGATTTCCACCAAGTTTCATGAAAATCGGTGTATTGGTTCAAAAGTTAATAGGGGGACGGAGAGACAGACAGACACAACGACAAAACTATAAGCCTTTTTCTGTTCTGGAAGGTACTTAGGCTAAAAAGTGAGGTCTGTAATGGGGTTCAGACTTTTTTTCCAAAACTGAGGCTTCAGAAATAGGGGGGACTATATTTGGAATAATACGGTAATTGATTTTATTATGATAAGATTCATAGGGTATTTCAAATGCTATTACTTTGAGATAGCAAAATTGTATTCTTTGGTATTTCCTCTGAGTATTGGCAATGGAACTGGGCAGTTCTTCTGAATGGCAGATGCCAAATCCAGAAGAGCAGATGTTCATGGTGATATCACCAGGTATTTCACTCTCATCTGTTTGTTTTTATCTTGAATTATTATGTATGGGCATGCTTTTTTAAGTGTTTCAAATTTTTAACTCTACTAGCCTTTCTACTTGATTGCACTTGCATACTTTTTATCATTTCAATTTAAGCTTACAATTTTTGCATCCTCTCTTTTGCTTGTTACTTTGTCTTTTTTGTCTTTTTGATTAAAATCTAAGAAAAACTACCAGCATGAATGGACTGGTGGAAAACTTGTCCATTAATGAAGGAAATATAAAATACAGTGGAAGTCAGAAACAATCTACAAGGAGAAACCTGAGAACATTAATAAAGTATTGGATAATGCTCTTTAAATGAGCAGTGAAATAAGCAACAACCATTTGATGAATTTTAAGAAGAATTAAAGTAAACAATTAAGAAGATGGAAATGACAGCAATCATAAGCTACCTGCCAAAAGCATTTTCGTTGGAATTATTGCATATATTGCTGTTACTTTAAGGGGAATACTATATATTTATATATAGATATTAACAGCTAAATGTGAGTTTATAACTGTAACTGTTTTTAAAATGAGGTGGGAGGTCATGTATTTGTAATTTAAGTGCTCTTAATTTCACACATTGGTTTATAATCTTAAAAAAACGTTTGGTTAATGTTGAATTTATATTTACAGGTTGAAAATCCATTAATATTTATTTTTTAAATTTTCATCTAATAATGAGGAATATTTCTTGAACACTCTCCAGAGTTCCCTGGGAGATCCTTTTCTCTTCATTATTTGCTTGCCGTTATTGTTCCAAAGGTGTCATTTTATATCACTTACTTCATGTGATGGGTGAAATTTGTCAAAAAGCTAACCCAGAACCTTTTTCTTGAAAACTCATAAATGTAACCTCAAAGGCAAGAGTCCACAGTCACTGATCTATATGTTTAGCATAATTTTTAAATAACTAATATCCTCTCTAGTTAACATGTATTGAAATTATCTCACTAGAGAATTATCATGAATATTTATTGAAATTACCTGAGATTGTGCCATCTCTTACAGATAAAGATATTGATCAGTAAATGCATTTATTTCCCTTTTGAGGATTAAATATCCAGGAATTACATTTTTATATGTAGCTTTGTTAGGTTGGAAACAGAAGTATTATTTCTATATCAGTTGTATCATCTTAACTAGTGTCCATATGGTATTGTAATGGAATAAAAGGAGCAACATTGTAAGATATGGAAATATGTCACCAGAATGATGTTCCTATCAATCAAGTGACCTGACATTTTTTGAACATTATATCAATTTTAAATGTATCTTCTTATCAAACTAGGTACTAACACATAAAATTACACAAACAGTATAAATTGAGTAGCATTTTGTCAAATAATCTGTATCCTAAAAAACATAGACAAAATCTTGTGATTGAACAAATTTTAATTTTCAAAAGTTTTAGTGCAGTAAAAGCTTGTTTGACCAGCACCAATTCCACCAACAAACTTGCATGACCGACACCTATCATCCCTTTATGCTGCGTATTCTGCCAATATTTCAACTTAGTAGTGACTGACATAACATACCATAAAACTTGTATCACGGCACCTATTTGCTGTTAGGTGTCTACTTAGTCATGACAGACATGATGACAAAGTAAGATTAGTGTCTTGGTTATTAAAATTAATTTTGAAGCATTATATTTCACCTCATAATGCACCAAAAACCATGAATAATATTTCAAGAGCATAACAAATGACTTTGAACTTAAATAGTTTGAGTGTTAGTATAACAGAAAGATAGAAGTTTGCTTTTTTGCTGAGAGAATTGAAATCATTTCAGAAAATCTCAAGATTTAGTTTTCAAATAAAAAGATTCCAATTAGCATGCGAGAAGAATAAATGAATTTTGTTAATATAAGTGCTACGATAAATTATCCATAGCAATTGGCTAGCAAATACAAAATAATTTTGATTGATATTTAAAATTATTATCATACAATGGACACTTAGGTTAGTTCAGAAATAAATGAAAAATCAATGAAACAAACCTAATTCATGCTATGCGGTTAGCACACATTATTTGTACTTGTTTGCTTTGCCTTATAGAAGTTGGTCGACCTTTCGCTTGACCGGCAATTTTGTTCGACTGGCACGACCCAGGTCCTCATGGATGCCGGTCGAATGGAATTTTACTGTAAATAAGTATTTCTAATCTCTTTGTATACCTTACTACATCCTGTGATAGGTTTAGTAATATAGTTAAAAGTCATAGTATTTGTTTTAAGTGTTATGAAAGGGACTAAAAGCTTTTCTCTTGTGACTATTACAGTTTTAAGGATGTAGTAAGTTATCCTTGATATAATTCCAAAATGATTATAAGAATAGAATGTATAAAATTCATTTGACATTAACATCTAATGACAGAATATAAGTATCTTTTATGGGGCATAAGCATAATCAGAGTAAATTTTTTTGTTGAATTAGTATATAACATTTTAATTTTTTATATTGTTATCAATTATTAAAAATACAGTAAGATTTGATATGGAGGTGGTAATTTCTAGTAATATCTGTATTCAGGCAGGTGTACCATTATATTTCACTGGGCAGATTTTATTTATTCATTTTCATAGCATAGGTTGAGAGGAAGAGGGTTATTATGACAATTACTGACATTGATTGTTGAATACCTCACTTATAAAAATTTAATCATTGCTTTAGATTAGAGATTGTAGAATTGTGATATCAGAGCAAGGACAACACTGAACTTAAATTTTCCAATCATACCAGCAGTGTTTGTGTTCAAATGCTATGTGATTTATATGTTTCAAACTGTAATGTTATCCTTAGCCAAATCTAAACTTTATTACAGTTATTTAGGATATCGTAATATGACCTCAGATTAAATTCCATATGGTTAGAGCTGTCTAATTTTATTAATAAAATTTCTAAAGTTGTAAACCTTCCTCATATTGAAGTAAATGATAATTTTTTATTGATCAGTAAAAATAATTTTTAGTATTATACAATCTATAGTGCAAGGGTGCATTATCAAACTGAAAATTGTATTTTCTCCTGATACCATATACTTCATTGCTTACTTTTCCATTTCAGCCTGTGGATACCCTATTATTATATGTGATACATTTTAACTTGATTATTTTGGAGATGAAAAGTTGAAATTCTCTGTTGGATACAATAACAGCACAGTCAAGTTTTGTTTGTAAGTTACCATAAATTTTGCATAGTACTTCCAGCAGTTTTAGAGTAAGTAATATTAAAAATTCAATACTGTATGTCCAGTAGGCTAAGATTGAAATTCACTGAAGCTGTTTGGTAAATAACTGTTTGCAATTGCAAATTAAATGATATAATTTATCAGACAAAGTATAATCACAAGAATATAAATGTTCTTTTCTTTACATGTTATATCATTTAATATTTGCCTAGTGAAGTATCTTTGCAATTTTTTACAGTTCCTGACTAATAAAACCCATTCTGTCAAATATTGACATAAGAAAAGTAGGATTTAGACCAACAATTGACATTGGGTAATGAAGAACTTATGCAATTTATAACAGATTCTTTGTGGTTTATTGTGTGATTCTGAATACTGATAATAGTACAATAGTTCCTTGCCAATTGTGTTTGTTACATTCATGGCTTAACCCACGATTGGTGAAGACCAGAGCCTATGGAAAATTGAGAGTTTGGGAAAGAGATCCCTGAGAGACATACCTAAAGTTCTATTATGTATACTTCAAGGTTAAAAATATGAATGCTATACTTAAAAAACATGTTCATTCAAGTGCAAAGAAGTACTGTACAGTAATAACGTTAAAACAGAGAAGTTCCTGCCCTTGCTGCCTGTCTGGCCTTATCCATCAGAGTGTTGGTAAAACCAATACTTCCATAAAATTCCACAAACCTCCACCTCCCGACTTATATGTGGTCTTTTCAGGGTCTGCAAATTTCCTCTTTCCTTCTTGTAAAGAATAATTAGTACATAAGTTCTTCACTAAGATAAATTTTAATATTAATAAAAAAATAGCCATGGCTGCATAGAGAACCATAGATAATCAAAACTGTATACTGCAATAGGCAAAATAGTGTACAATTGATTAATCGTGGTTACTCATAATCACAGTTGGTGGGGGGCTACTGTACTGTACTTTGTTGTGGCACACCTGTATATCATGGCACATCCTGATATAAGATAGTAATTGCAATGCCTATACACATAATTATCTTCAGTTTTCATCATAATTAACGTATACCTTTAATATGTTTGAGATGAAAGAATTCCAAGATTTAACTAATTGACTTAATTTCTCTTTTTGCTGTGTTAGTCCAAAAATAATGTGATGCAGGAATATCTGTTAAACTTGTTAGTAATGCTAGAGCCAAGCTATCCTGATATAGGGATATTCTCTAAAATATTTTTGAAGATAGTATTAATAAGCCTTGAATGATATATGGTGGTAATTACCAGTGCATTAAAAAAAGTTCCATGACACAAAATTCCCTGTATTGTAACAAATTTTCAGTTTTGTGTATTATTCCCCCTTTTGGTCTCTGTTAGTCTGCTTCCGGTGGTGCTTTTTACACCCTTGCTTTGCTACCTTCATGTCAGAACTGTCGCTTCACATTCTTGCACCGGGCACCTCTTGGCGACCACTCACAATAATGCCACTTACAGAAAAGTTGTTCATATTATTTATTTTTAAATGAAGCAATTGAAAATATTATAATTTACTGCATTCTATGTATTTTATCTGCTTTGTTTGTCTTTGTTATACTGTCTTGCTCAAAAAACCATATTTTTCTACCTTTTCTTCTCCAATTGAATTCAAAAAGCTTCAATGTACTCTTGGTATCTGAATAGTAATTGTGTACATTAAGGTTCCTAGTTTGATTTCAGGAATGTTTCATTCCTTCATTGGAATAACATAGAAGTGAGTGTAGTGTATTTTTGATTTTCATTTTTAAATTATTTATAGCCATCATGCACATTCAGGAATTGAACCAAAGAATGCCTAAAAGAATGAAAATTAATTTTCCCTCTGTTTTTTTTTTCAAATATGCGTTGAATCAGTACACAGATTAGTTTTGAAGACAAAAATGTAACATTTGTTAAGAAGAAGTCTTTTGTCATCAAGAAACTCTGCATTGTTGCTGATTTCATTAAATTGTTTCCATTTAATTGAATTAAAAGGAAAATGAGAAAATATTTGTGATTTAGTTTTCAAAAGGATTTTATCTAAATAATATTCAACTTACTTTTAAGTTTTATATATATATATATATATATATATATATATATATATATATATATATATATATATATATATATAACAACTTACGGAAAAGGAAAGGTAAAATAGATATATGGATGTCAACAAGGTGTTGGGATGAGGAAACCCAGTGAGCACTCACCAATCAGACGACTTCAGGTTGGCGAGGCCCCGGGGATGTCGAAGCGACACACGTAAAATAACACAAAAACACAGAAACATCACAAACGTAAAGCTTTCGGAACTACTCCTTCTTCAGCTACAGAGAGAGAATATATATATATATATATATATATATATATATATGGATGTCAACAAGGTGTAGCTGAAGAAGGAGTAGTTCCGAAAGCTTTACGTTTGTGATGTTTCTGTGTTTTTGTGTTATTTTACGTGTGTCGCTTCGACATCCCCGGGGCCTCGCCAACCTGAAGTCGTCTGATTGGTGAGTGCTCACTGGGTTTCCTCATCCCAACACCTTGTTGACATCCATATATTCATTTTACCTTTCCTTTTCCGTAAGTTGTTATATATATATATATATATATATATATATATATATATATATATATATATATATATATATTAACTTAAGGAAAAGAAAAGGTAGTTATGAGGGTGGCAACAAGGTGTTGAGGGAAGCCCAGCCGACACTTACCAAGTGTGTGTATATATATGTGGGTGTGTGAATGTAATCAAATTGTCCATGACAGGATTTTAATCATAAAAAATTAGGTGAAACAGTTTATCTCACAACTTCAGTCCCAAGCTCCTATCTTATATAAATAACTAGCAGAACACCTGGATTGGCCCGGAAAAGAGTTTTCTTTTAAGTTGCAAACTATTTTTATTATTTTTATCGATATATCGCTTTTGATGTCATATTACAATAAAAATAATATAATAAATTTTGAAATTAACTTACTTTTGCTGTTGGGTACCCCAAGTTTTGAATTGCTGGTTCAGAGGTTTGGGGACGGAGCCCCCACAAAAATATCCAATCTTTACCAAACATTCCCCATTCCTTAATTACGCAAGCGATGTTTACATTAACATTTACTATTTTATGTATTGTATTGTAAAGTTTTACCATTAATATAATTACGCATTAACGTCTTGCTTAATATTCACGTGGCTAGATGCACCAAAGCCTTTAAAGCAGCAATAAAATTAAGTGGATTATGTCGAACTATTAGCCAAAACATAAACAATAAACAACATCTTGGTTACTGAACAAATGAAAATAGATGTATCGATTTGTTGCGATAAATCTTTCAATGTTAATGGAAAAAGATAACAATGTTCTAATATTCCTGAAAAATCATTTGATTCACTTTAAAGGTATTCATAGACTATATTTAGGCATGAATCCATTTGTACCCTTTATCTTGGTGTTGGCTATTCTTCCTCTATGGCGTGGATTTTTCGGAAAAATTGGAACCCCAATCTTGGATCCTAAAAATCCAAAATCTTTGGGTTTTGGATTTTTCCTGTCAATTGTGAGCTAAAAGTTACCAGTGTGCCAAATTTCAACTTTCTATGTACCCTTTATCTTGGCGTTGGCTATTCTTCCTCTATGGCATGGATTTTCAGGAAAATTTGGAACCCCGATCTCAGATCCTTAAATCCAAAATCTTGGGATTTCGGGTTTTTCCTGACATTTTTGAGCTAAAAGCTATCAGTGTGCCAAATTTCAACTTTCTAGGTCTTCTGAAAGTGGGTTAAACATTTTGGACATACAAATATACATCCACTCTATTTTATATATTAAGATGAAGTCTTTTCTCTTACTTTGTTACATAGTGTCTTTTTATGTAATGTCTCTCTCCTCTTTCCTCCCTCTCACTTCCTCCCTCACCATTCCTCTCTCTCCCTCCCTCCCTCTCTTTCCCTCCCTCTGTCTCCCTCACCCTCTCTCTCCCTCACCCTCTCTCTCCCTCACCCTCTCTCTCCCTCACCCTCTCTCTCCCTCACCCTCTCTCTCCCTCTCTTCCTCCCTACTTCTCTCTCTCTCACTCTCACTCCCTCCCCCTCTCTCACTCTCTCTCCCTTACTCTCTTTCTCCATCACTCTCCCTCATTCTCTCCCTTCCTCTCTCTCTCCCTCCCTCCTCACTCTCTTCCTCCTGACCCCTCTCTCCCTCACTCTCACTCCCTCTCTCTCTCCCTCACTTTCTCACTCTCCCTCACTCTCCCTCACTCTTCCTCACTCTCCTTCACTCTCTCTCCCTCACTCTCCCTCACTCTTCCTCACTCTCCTTCACTCTCTCTCCCTCACTCCCTCTCCCTCCCTTACTCTCCCTCTTTTCCTCCCTACCTCTCTCCCCCTCACTCTCCTTCCCTCTCTCTCTTCCTCCCTACCTCTCTCCCCCTCACTCTCCTTCCCTCTCTCTCTTCCTCCCTACCTCTCTCTCCCTCACTCTCACTCTCTCCCTCACTCTCCCTCACTCTCCTTCACTCTCTCTCCCTCACTCTCCTTCACTCTCTCTCCCTCACTCCCCTTCACTCTCTCTCCCTCACTCCCTCTCCATCCCTTCCTCTCCCTCTTTTCCTCCCTACCTCTCTCTCCCTCACTCTCACTCTCTCCCTCACTCTCCCTCACTCTCCCTCACTCTCCCTCACTCTCCTTCACTCTCTCTCCCTCACTCTCACTCTCTCCCTCACTCTCCCTCACTCTCCTTCACTCTCTCTCCCTCACTCCCTCTCCCTCCCTTCTTCTCCCTCCCTTCCTCTCCCTCTTTTCCTCCCTCCCCCTCTCTCCCTCTCTCTCAGGGATGACGGTGGCAGAGTGGTTAGAGCATTAGCCTTCCATGCAGTGGTCCCAGGTTTGAATCCGGCAGAGGTCGGTTTTGTAAACCTGGGATCGTCCCTTCCCTTACTTGTGTGATTTGAGGATACTGTGCAAGTTAGCGCTCCGTCCTTTGGAAGGGGCATTATGCAGTTGGCCCCCTTGCTGCTCTTCATGAAAGAATAGGCTAATGCAAGCACTGGATGTGTTAGGTGTGGAAGGAGTAATAGCTATAATAATCCAAGAGGATGATTAACCAGAAATTCCATACAAACCTCTCTCTCTCTCTCTCCCCCCTTCCCCCTCTCTCTCTCCCCCCTTCCCTCTCTCTCTCTCCCCCCTTCCCCCTCTCTCTCTCCCCCCTCCCTCTCTCTCTCTCCCTCCCTCCCTCTCCTTCTCTCCCTCCCTCTCTTTCTCTCTCTCCCTCCCTCCCTCTCTTTCTCTCTCTCCCTCCCTCCCTCTCTTTCTCTCTCTCCCTCCCTCTCTTTCTCTCTCCCTCCCTTTTGTCCTCTCTCCTTTCCAATCCATCACTGTACCTCTTTATCTCTTTCCTCCCAAAATTTTCTAATTCTCTCCCACTTCTTCCCTATCTATCATCAGTTCCAAAATCTCAGGTTTAAAACCTCTTGAAACACAATAAGACCTTAAGTACTATATTTTTTGGAGTTTTATAGTGCCATGTATGATATGAATTGTATCAGAACATAAATCAATAAAACCATACATTAACATAGAAATGGCATAAAATAAACTAATAGTATTACCTGACTACATTTAAGGAACCCAAAATTGAAAAAGGCTACATTTCACGATGATACCTCTAGTGATAAGAAAAAAGGAACTACATAATAGTAATCCAGTAAAATGTAGTAGTGCAAACAATATAAAATGATGAGCTTTTACTAGAAAGTTTACAGAGAGCCATGAAAGGCTCAGTAAATGCTATAAGGAAGTCCATCAAAGAAGAATTGAAGAAATATAATGATGAACTAATCGAGAAAACTATGGAAAACAATAGAAGTTATTAGAAAATGAAACAGCATCTCTCAATTGGTAATAGACAGCTTGTGGCAATGGTGCTAAAAGATGGTTTGATTATCCATAGCAGAAAGTTAATTCTAAAACAAGTAGAAGAATCCTACATGAAACTATAAATATCCATTAACCAATGATGAAGTAAATGAAGAGGTTCCAGATATTCTTCCAGAAGAAGTGAGACATGCAATGAAAACCATGAAGAATGGAAAAGCATCTGGAATGGATGGCATCACAGCAGAAATATTCAAGGCAAGAGGTAACTCTATGGATAAGGTGCACTCCAAAATTATTAAGCTTTGCTTAAAGAAGAGGAATACACCAGAGTCATTGAACCATACAAGCATCAACCTTTTGCACAAGAAAGATTGCAAGGAAGATTTGAATTACTATCAGCCATTCAGCCAGCTCCCGGCAGTCTGCAAAATATTCACAAAGATTATCACTGCGCATCTTCAACAGCATTTTTATTTCACCCAACCCAGAGAACAAGCAGGATTTAGGAGTAGATACAATACAATGGACCACATTTAAGTCATCATAGAGATAATCAGTTGGAGTATCTGCATCATCGACTATGAGAAAGCACTCAACTCTATTCAAACTTTGTCAATGTTAATGCACTGAACAAACAAGGGGTAGAAAAAGCATAACTTGGATCAAGATTATCTACAAAAATGTGACATCACCTGCCCAGCTTCATAAAGAAATAAGTGCCTTTAATACTGAAAAGGGATTAAGGCAAGGAAATAACATGTCTTCTAAATTATTCACTGCAGCTTTGGAGGAATTTTTCATAATGTTAGCCTGGGAATAAAAGGGTAAATGGAAAAAATCTGAGTCATGTGTGCTTTGCTAATGAGATTATATGGTTTGCAGGAAACCCAGAAGAGCTCCATAGGGGAGCAGAGAAGCTGGAACAGGCAAACTGAGATGCTGGACTGAAAATGAATCTTATTAATACAAAGGTCATGTACAACTCCTTCACTAATCCTGAGGAGATATCTATCAATGGGACAGAACTCAAAGAAGTAACAAGCTATGTTTACTTGGGTCAGCTTATCACTAAGGACAGATCACTTCTTGGAGATATCACCTGGAGAGTGAAGAATGCATGGAGTGCTTTTGGCAGAAATGCAAGTATCTTCAAATCAAATATCCCAGTTTTTATGAAAAGGAGATTGTACGACCAATGTGTTCTGCCTTTTCTTACCTATGGATACCAAATATGGAACTTGAATGCCAGAATAGTCCATTGCCTGCAAACAACACAGAGATGCATGGAGAGATGTATGCTAGGATCACCTGAAGACACTGCAAATGGAATGACTGAGTAAAAAAGAAATTTGGAGTATGTGACGTAATTAAGAGAGTAAAGTGCTAAAGTGGCAATGGGTAGGCCATATTGCAAGTAGAAATGGTCAGCATTGGACATCTAGTTTGTTTGTATTTTTGGCTTGGATTATTATAGCTATAACTCCATAACCCAGACACTCAAAAAAGAGGAAGAATACCCAGTGCCATCATTAGCCTACTCATTATGAAGAGCACCAAGGGGGCCAAATGCTTAACATACCTTCTGAAGGAAGGATTGCTGACTTGCACAGTCTCCTCAAAGTGGATGGGATGGTTGAAAAATCTGATCTCCATGGGATTTGAACCTGGGACTGCTGTGCAGAAGGCCAATGCTCTAACCACTTCACCACCATGTTGGGCATCCAGTGCCATTGAATGGATCCAATAAACATGAAGAGGCCAAAAAGAAGATGGAATGGCAGATGGGACAGAGAACTTTTGAAGTTCTTAGGGACAACTTGGAGGAGGGAGGCAGTTGATAGGAAAAACTTGAGGTTTCTGGGAGAGGGCTTCATCTATTGATAGAATGAAAATATTATATATATATATATATATATATATATATATATACAGGTACAGATTAAGACCACGTTAATTCGAACCTCGGTAATCCAAAATTTTGGTTAATCGGAACAGGATTTTTAAAAATAGTCATAAGAAAAAGTTTTATTTATTCAGACAAAAATTGACAGAAAACTATATCTTACACATTTATAAAATAGTCCTTATTTTACAAAATCCATTATTTTGTCTGATAATGTATTGAACGATGAGAAGAGGCTGCAATGTCCCGCCAGTGCTTCATAAACATTACATCTGTAGATGTGGCTTTACTGTGCTGCTCTACATACAGCAGAGCACGTGCCAATGCTTCAAATCCCTCAGTATGTAAGATTACCTCCATTTTTTAAGATAAAGTAGCCAAAAGGTTACCCTTTTCTGCTTCACATTTTATGCATCCAGTATTAAAACCTTTATCTATTACAATTAGCTCTTTGTCTTTTCCTTCTTGCCGGAATACATCTTCTAAACCTGAAGTGAGTTCTTCCAAAAAATGCTTTATAGTATTTGCCTGGTTTTCCGTGAATAAGATTAAATTTAAATCTTGGATAAAGAAATGTTGCAGCCATAAGGTGATCTTTGGAAATGTCAAATCTGATATTCAAATGCTTCATGAGTTCATTACGAGACAATTTTACACCAGCAGGACCAGCCAAGTGGGGGGTGCAGCGGATGCAAGGCATCCGGGCCTCCGATTTTTAGGGGCCCCCAAATGTTGAGTATAAATAATATATTTACATCTTAAAACAAATTTTTCCTTTTTTATTAAATTAATTATCATTATAGTTACTTTATAATTATAAGTACATGTTCTCTCTAGGCTGTAACATTGATGTGTACAAAATGGCAGGTTTTTTTTGACATAGGGAGATCCCAAAAACTTGCTTGCATCCGGGCCCCCAAAAGTTCTTGGCCAGCCCTGTACACCAGGCACTGATGTTGCTGTTAGTTCATCTCTTAAAACCAAAATGCAGGGAATAATGAGACTAATGGTAACAGACTTTTCAGAGCTAAATAAGATTCAAAAATTAAATTTTGTGTACTTGTTTTTTAATTTTTATGGTTATAAGGAGATTCTCCTTTTTAATTTTTTTTACTAAATATGGTTGTTGCCTCCACTGTTACCTTGAGAATTGGGAGAGATGCTTCTAGGGTTTGTTTCAGTTGATTAGTCAGGTGTGGGAGGGACTATTCCATTTTGCACTGCATTCAATAAGAGCAAGAGTTATTGCAATATAATTCCTTTACACCCAATCAAGCAATTTGTATGTTGTATTCCACCGAGTGATGATGTCAAGTGGTGGCAGTGACTCACCCAAATTTTGAGCAATTTGATGCCCTGTTAATGTGCTCTGACCAACTGTTGAAGAATAAAAAAACTGATACGATGCATTTATCAAAAGATGCAGAAGGTGAATGGCACAGCCTTGCCATTGAATAAGTAGGCATTGTATATGTCGTGTCTATAGTATCAAAGAGAACTCTAGACATCTCTATTCCGTGCATTTCAATTCTTTCATTTTTGCATCTGTTTCTTTTGCTTCTCTGTGCACTGATGGATGGTTCCTTTTCAAATGTGCTCATAAGTGGGAAGTTGTTCCACTGGCTGGTGATGACAATATTTGACAACACAATTTGCACTTAAATGCCTTGTCACTTATTTCAAAATGTATTCGAACTTCTGACATATTGAAGGGTCTGAATTCCAAAATTATACGAATAAAAAATAATGACAGTCATTTAAAAAAAATTAGATATATAATTTAAGTAAGAAATTGCAAAAAAGTATTATATAGATTTTTTAAATATTTAGTTGGATAAGAAAATAACACCTACTTATCCTAATTTTGCAGTCTTGTTGATTTAACTGAACCTATACTGGCAAAACTAACTGAAATCAGAGCTAGGTCACAGTGGCGAAATTTCGAGATCATAGAAATTCATCAGTGTCATAGGTTAAGTGGAAGTTATAATTGCAAACACTAAAACATAAAACCTACAACTAATTTATTATTGAACAATACTTCACACAATAAATATTGATAATTTAATATTAGTATTATCTTGCTTTTATTAAAAAAAAGATTATTGAAGAACACCACTACAAATACACTGTACATTAAAACAAAAGGCCTAAATGGACACTGGTCCATATTTCAACCACTCTGTTTGTTTGTGCCTAGGGGGAGGTGGAGAATGATCCAAATGACAAAATTTCCTCCACCAACACCTTATATTTAGAGTATTACACTATGAGGGTTAAAGTTAGACCTATAATTTAATAGGAACATATTAAATTTCATTGGTTGATATATCATCTACCTATTCAAAATTTACATATCATATTTTGCAATATCAAATCGAATCTTTAAGTCTGATTTGAATTTCAAGTGAATTTTTAAATTCTATTTGAATTCGAATCAAATCTCAAAGCTTTGCAGGGCCCTAATATATATATATATACTCTCTCTCCCTCCATCGCTGATGAAGGGCATATGCCTGAAAAGATTTCGTGTTTTTGTGTGCATTTTGTATGTCTCTTCAATGCCCCCAGCAGCCTGCCAACTTAATCCTCAACTTGGTGTCTGCTGGGCTTTCTTCAACACCCAACACCTTGTTGCCACCCTCATCACTACTTTTCCTTAAGTTAATATATAATATTTATAGGAAAGGTAATAATGACGGTGGCAACAAGGGTTGGTGGGAGCCCAATGGACACTTACCAGAGTTGGCGAGCCACTGGGGTTGTCACAGTAACACACATGAAAGCACAAAAAAACACACAATTGGAAGCTTTTCAAACTTAGCCCTTCTTCAGCGATAAATATATAATAACTATATATATATATATAATTTTCTTGCTGACGAAGGGTGGTTTCCCGAAAGCTTCAAACTACAAGCCTTCCTCTATCGCTGTGGACATCTACAACTTTGTGTAAATGTTCACTGGCTCCTTCCTACCCCTTTCACCCTCTCAATGCTATTATTTTATTATATTATCTATTTTTCTGTATTGATATATATACATATACACATATTATATATATATATATATATATATATATATATATATATATATATATATGGATGTCAACAAGGTGTTGGGATGAGGAAACCCAGTGAGCACTCACCAACCTGAAGTCGTCTGATTGGTGAGTGCTCACTGGGTTTCCTCATCCCAACACCTTGTTGGCATCCATATATCTATTTTACCTTTCCTTTTCCGTAAGTTGTTATATATATATATATATATTTATATAACTTAGAGTTTATCTCTTGTGTTGATGAATGGATCATCCTGAAATCTCCCATCTATGTGTATAAATTTGCTGCTCCGGCACCCTAGCAGGCCTTCTATTGGTAAGTGTGTACTGGGCATCCTTCCCTAATCATCTAGTTGCTATTGATATATGTATCTATTTACCTTTTATCTTTCATAGAATTTATATCCATACATACAAATGAGAGCTGTTCAAGAAAGACTTGCACATATTATTTTTACTCACTATACATTACTCTGAGTTAATTCTCACTGTGGTCCTATTTCAAAATATTCCTCACCAAAGTTAGCGCACCTATCCCACCACCTCTGCCACTCCTGCAGCACATGTGCGAAGGCATCTTTTGAAACATTTCAGGACCGCCTCTCCTGACTTGGCAACAGCCTTTTACGACTCTAAATGGCATCTTCAGTGCTGCATCTTCAGATTTGGAAACAGAAAGAGTTCACAAGGGATGATGTCAGGGCTCTATGGAGGATGAAAGGCAAATTCAATGTCTCTCTCTTTGCCAAATATGCCATCACTACATTTGTGACATGCAGGCATGAATTGTCGTGTTGCTGCCTCCATCTGTTATTATGCAGATTAGGGCAACAAATATGATCCTGGAGGGTGGTCAGCACAGATACTTAGTAATTACCCATGACAGTAGTGTGTTGTGGAACAATGTGCTGGTAGACCATCCCTTGGGAGTCAAAGAAGGAAATCATCTTTTTTGCTGATTTGGCAACTTTGGCCTTCTCGGGTGTTAGTGTTGTGAGCTTTCCCACATAGAATTCTGTTGTTTATCATTTGGGTCTTAATAAGGGTGAAACCAGTTATGATGGATTTCAGATAGTCTCCACCATTTTCCTGAACCCATACTCTCAACTCCTGGAGGACATCAGCATGCACCTGCTTTTTCTCATGCCTGAGTAGTCAAGGTACCCATCATGCACAAAAATGAATAATATAGAGGCATTTTGACAGATTTGTGCATGCACTACCCACAGATATTCCCATGTTTGAATATCTGCCTGGCAGTGAGTCGTCGATCATCATGCACAATGGAGGGCACAGTTCCAATCATTTTCTCAGTCACAGGATTGGCATGATCACAAGAACCATTCTGTTTTTCAAAGGACTCCTGTACTTTACGAAATTCAGTGTACCACCACTTGTGCTGTCCTGCATAGCATGACATTATCTCCATAAGTCTACACAATCATATCGTATGCTTCCATGTAGGATTTCCCCAACCAGCGATAGAACTTCAGCACGGCTTACTGTTAAACAGTGCTGTCCAATCTATATCTCATAGGCAACAGCAAGACAAGCATGGTTCAGAAGCATCTTATAGCATATGCATCTACATGAGAGCGAAGATCTTGCACATGTTGGCATGGAGGAGTCAGTGGTATAATCTTTTGTGTACTAGTATTTATTTTACAAAGAAAAAATTCATGCAAGTCTTTCTTGAACAGCTCTCATGTGTGTGTGGATATATACACACATAAACTGTATATCCTGACATCAGTGCCCTAACTAGGGTATGGCACAGGTGGCATTGGCCATAGGCGCCACTTGCCAAAGGTGCCAATCGATCCCGCACAGAATGCCAAAAGTTTATTTTCCTATGAATAAGTGTAAATTTAATACCCAAATGTTAAAGCCATTTCTAATAAAAACTATTTTTCTTTATTAAAATGCAGGAAAGCTCATATTCTACTTAAATGAGGTAATTCCTTAAAAGTTTCCCATAGGCGCCAAATCTCCCAGGTATGCCTCTGCCTGGCATGTACATTGACCCTTACAATAATAAAAAACTTTGGAAAAACTAGGGTCAACTGATGTGCTGAGTATATAATTTAAACATCGAATTTGGGTGATTGATATAGAATAGTAGTAAAGAGAAAATGGAGTGAAGACAATAAAAGAGCAGGAAGTGGTCCTAAATTAGCAGGGAAAAGCATAAATCAAGTGAATCAGTGTTTTAAACATTAGTAATTAGTAATTTGTTAGAAAAAATAGAGTAATTGCTACTGTTGTGGGTTGATTCTAAATATTCTGATGAACACATGACCCTTAATGAAGCAGTAAATTGCAATAAAGCCCTTTCTCCATTTGAATGTTTAAAGCAAGAAAAGGGTGACAATGCTTCTGGAACATTTATTGGCAGTTCCATTTGGTTCAAAATCTGAAATGCCGCTCAAATATTCATATCTGGTGAGCCAGCAAGCACTTTGACATTGAATGTGTTTTAATATATTAATGATAATTAATATTAAGTAAATATTAATCAGCTTACATTATTTTTAGTAATATACATGTGTATCTTTGTATGTTTTTTTTATTTAATGTAAAAATATAGTGATCCATACACATATGTGAATTAATCCCTACTATGTACTAGGATCATCATCATCATAGGTAGTCTGTCCATAGACAGGTCCGTGACTATTGATAGTTAAACCTGGTTCTCCATATACTCCTATTTTCTGCTGTCCTCTTCATAACTTGATAACTCTTTCCCTTTCAAATCATCTATCAGCTGAAACCTTTTCCTACCTCTTTCCCTTTTTCCTTCTAGTTTTTCTTATAACACGTCTTTAATCATACTCTCTCTCCTCAGATAATGTCTAGCCCAGTTTGCCTTCCTCTTTCTAATAGTCTGTATAATCATTCGCTTCTTTCCTACTCTTCGTAGCACTTCATCATTTTTCATCTATCCATTTTATCTTCAGCATCCTCCTCCAAGTCCACATTTCAAAACTTTCCAAATATTTGATGTCATTTTTCCTTAGCATCCATGTTTCTGCCCCATATAAAGCTATATTCCACACATAGCATCTTATGAACTTCTTGAAGATATCATCCCTTATATTCCACATAAGTAGGTGTTTCTTTCTTCTGAAAGCTGCTTTTGCTTTTTCTATTCTAGTCATGATCTCATCCGTACATTCTGCTACCCTTGTTATGATGCTTCCAAGATATTTATAGTCTGAAACTTGTTCTAAAGGCTTTCCTCCAATACTTATCATCTCATTCTCTTCTTTGTCCAATATTCGAATGACCTTTGATTTTTCTGTATTTATTTCTATACCATATTTTCTACATGTTATTACTAGTCTATTTATCATTTTCTAGAGTTCCTCTTCCTTTCTTGTTAGAGGTACTTGATCATCCACGTATTTTACTGTTCTTATAATCCTTCCTCCAATTTTTAAATCTCCTGTGTCTTCTAACACTTCTTGCATTACATATTTACTCCGCAGGTGTCCGAATTCTCCAACCTGACCTTTACAACTTGATTCACATGTATATTCCTGATCAGTCTCCTGTCTTTCCAGTCTACACCTATATCCTTTAATATCTTCATCAACATTACCCAATTTACTCTATCAAAGACCTTCTGCCAGTCTACAAAACATACGCAGATATCTTGACTGTATTCTATTGCCTTTTCTGATATGATTCTAGCTACACCTATAGCATCTCTAGTTCCTCATGCTTTTCTGAAACCGAATTCATCTTCCCCTAGCATTTCTTCTGCCTTTTTCTCCAGCCTTTCATTAAGAATCCTCATGATGATCTTCAAAGTGTGTGACAGAAGGCTTATCGTTCTGTAGTCTTTACAGTGCATTGCCTTTGGCTTCTTTTTTAGAGGGATCATTGTTACTTCTAGAAAATCCCGAGGCCACTCCCTGTGTCATAAATCTTATTAATTAATTTCGTGATCGCTTTTAGTTCTTCTGATCCCATGACTTTAAGTACCTCAGCCAGTATTCCATCGCTGCCTGTGGCTTTCCCTTTCTTTAGGTCCACTATAGCTTTTTCTACTTTTCTCTCCATAATACTTGGTCCTAAGTTGTCTTCTTCAATGTTTTCCTCATCTTCCAGTTCTATTTTTGCCAATCTTGCCTGCTTGCTATATACATAGTTCCTTAATGTATTTTTCCCATACCTGTTCTATGTCCTTTGTTTCTGAGACTATCTTCCCATTCGTATTCATAATTTCTTTACTACGAATTCCATTAGACCTCTTATCTTCTAATTCCAGTGCCGTAGCACACATCATATCATACCATCCTAACTTCTCCATTTGTTGTATTTCATCACATTTTTCTTTTATCCAATTTTCTCTGGCTTTATCTATTACCCTTCTCAACTCATTTTTTATATGTCTATATTTGGCTCTATCTTCTTCACTGTTAACGTTTTTCCATTTTCGTCTCTCGTCCATTTTCTTCAGCATTTCCTTAGTGATCAATGGTTTTCTGATTTTCTTCTCTTGTTTTTCAATCTCTTTATCCGAAGTATTCTTGATACTGGTTTTAATTTATTCCCATTCTATATCCATGGTCTTTGGTTTGTTTTCCAAATTTCTTAGACGATCTTCCAACTTCATGCTGACTACATCCTGCCTTTCAGTTTTTCTAGGTCCCAAGTCTGTCTTTCTCTTCTCATTTTTCTTATTTGTTTGAGCTTTGTACTTACATCAACTATTAGAAGGCTGTGATCTGATTCAATTTCTGCTCCTGGTAATGCCTTGGCGGTCTTTATGCTGTTCCTGAGTCTTTGTTTTGCTAGGATGTAATCTATTTGGCGTCTCATTCTATCTCCTGGGTTTATGGTTTTTGAACCATGTGTTAGTCACTACAAGGTCATTATTGATCCAGAATTCTACTAGTTTATCCCCCCTTGGTTTCTCTTCCCAAGTCTGTATTGCCCGACAACATTTTCTTCGTGTCCTCCTCTGACTATGCTGTTCCAATCTCCCATTATTATGCAGTTTACCTTTCCTCTTCCGTCTTCTTCCTAAATGTCATTAATTTGCTCATAAATCTCCTCAATTTCTTCATCTTCATGAGCTGCTGTTGGCATATATACAGTAAAACCTTGTTATTTTGAAGTTCAAGGGACCACAAAAATACAATTTTGAATAATCCATGTTCAAAATAAACACACTTTAAAAAAAATTGAAATTTCTTACGATCCACTACTTGGACAGTAAAATTGCAATATAGTCTTATCTATCCATTCTGCTACTAAACATATTGACCTTACAAGTTTGTACACATGGCAAATACATGAACAGAGCTGAAGTGACCACTTAATTCATGATTCACGAACACTACCCCGTGTGAACATCCCAATTTTCTCAGTGTGTATTTCAAGTTACTCTTTTATGCCATGTTTCGGAAGAAAAAACTTTCAACCATATGTACTCAGCCAAAGGATTAGGAAAATGCATGCTAAAAATATTGGGAAAACTCTTGTGTGAAATATTGTATAGATTACAGATAGGAACCATCACATATTAATTCTATCCATTTTTGTTCAAACTTTCCATGCCATCGATATGGTCAAAAATAAATAATTAATTATAGCTTGAGGCAATTTCATATATTGCATTGTAATTTTATTTCCATTCATATTACACAGCTGTAATAAAATATACGTGCTCTCAAAATACCATGGTCATATTTGTTATGACAGGTGGTGATTTTACAATTATGTACTTGCTAATTCTTTTCTGCAATATGTACTAAACGCATTCTCCCATTGGAACTGCTGGCAAGGGGATTTAAATCCATGAATTGCATCATGCAGGCAGGAGGGAGGGGTAGGGGTCAAGGTTAGCGTAATGTGCCGAGTTTAAGAGAAGGGAGAAATAAAAAGGCAAACATAAGCATGACGTATTTTATGGATGATTTCTTAGAATTGCAATAAATGCTCGTAACCCCTCAGTGTCGTACTGTGTACCCAATATGCAGGACGAAAACTTCATATGCAGTTCTACTGGGTATGCTGCGAAGATGCTAATTTCTCTATTTTTTTAAGCAATAAATTTTCTTAAATCTGAAAAACCTTGATATACATCAAAACAGTAACCTTGGACCTTCCTATTGTGCCTAATTCTACAATTTTTACTCTTTTATTTTTCCCTATATTATACGTCAAATTTTGTGATTGTATTTTTGCATAGTTATGTGAATTGTGGGTTCTAAAAACCCCTATTCAATGCTGACAATGAGACTAACCAAACCTCTGCATGGAAACTACTGTGTGGTGGAAGGTGGTGCAGGCACTGTTTATCTGCTTTGTGATGTCTCTCACTGTTGAGATGAATATTTTTTTCTTGTGCCAACACTTGAGAGCTATGTGGAAAGGGAGGAAGAATGGTCTTCGGATCTGGACTAGTGCTTGGTTCAGCATTTCTTGAGAACAATATAATGAAAGTGAGAAACACTTATCTGACATCAATGCACAAACAAGCCCATTCAAAGATATTTACGATACTACCTCTTGACCGAAAGCCTGATCAGAGCGCATGGGAAGTGCTTGGATTGCACAAAAAATATATACAATGTACAGAGGCAGCTGTTGTTCATTATTTTTCTGTTGTTACTTTTGTTTAATCTCTAAGAGATTAAAAAAGTCAAACTTATCATAGCTTCAATTAATAGAAAAATGCAAGCAATACCTGGTGATAAAAAGTGTACGGAAATCTTGCTTGAAAGTGATTCGGAAGATAGTGTCAGTTCAGAGAGTGATAGTGAGAATAACATTGAAAATCATGCTCAAATTACTAAGGTAAAAATTTATATTTTTTGGCATTTTTTTAATGAGTGGGCAAATACGAAACCTCATCTCTCCTGTCCCTGCACGCTTCTAGCATCTTTGTTTATCCTTATTTGAAGTTTTTTTCTGAAAAACTTATGGAGAAGAGGTAGAGATCTACGATAAAGCAGTATATGTGAAGTAATCCGAGAACCTGGAATAAAGGTCTGGTGAGACTAGGATAAGATGATTCCTCTATTTGTATTAGCTACAATTTTATCTCACGTTGACTATTAAATAAGTAAAAAGAAGGTACCTGTTTGGGGGGCAATGTATATTTTATTTGCAAGAAATGGAGAACAAAAACGCAATGCCTTTGTCTAGCACGCACGAACTTTCCACCTAAACACACAATATGGATAAAGTTTTCGAATTAAACAAAATGTTCGCGAGTCACCGGACCAGATCATGACTTCAAATTTCATTGTAGACATATTTTGAATAATCCGTACTAAAAAGTATGCAAAATCCTATGATGTTGGCCGGGGACTGCTCTTAGCTTCGAATTACATGTTATTTCGAATTATCCGGGATCGAAATAACGAGGGTTTTTCTCTACCTGGTTTATCAGCATGTCTATCGAGACTACTTTTAGCTAGGATATAAACTGTTTATTTAGCACTAATTTGGTTATTGCAATGAAATTTTGGAATGCATCCTTTGTGCTTAACGAGGCATGATTGTAATATATCACCGAAATGGCATTATTCTCAGACACTCCCTCCCAGTTGCATTACATGCCAATGCCCACAATGTCCCCTTCAATAGTTGTTACAATGTAAGGGTTATTTGTGCCTTACCCAATGACACTCCTGCCCCCTTCTCCTACATTGGAAACTAGCCCATATACATCTTCTTGACTTTCTTCCCGCCTGGCCTCAACCTCCGCTAATCCTATTAGCCCTCTTACAATGTCTCCTATAGTTACATTGTAGCTATTTGCGCTTTACCTTACCACACTCCCTCCTTATTGGCTATCCACCCTTCCCACTCCCCGCCTCCAATCATCAACCCTCTCACATCACCCTTTCATTCCCCGCCCAGTGTGTCACTTTCTGTTACTCCATCTCCATCGCTGAAGAAGGGCATATGCCCGAAGAGCTTAGGTGTGTTTTGTGTGTGTGTGTGTGTTTTCTGTCTCTGCCAACTTGGTCCTCAACTTGGTAAGTGT
Organism: Tanypteryx hageni; assembly: GCA_028673005.1. NCBI lineage: Eukaryota > Metazoa > Arthropoda > Insecta > Odonata > Petaluridae > Tanypteryx > Tanypteryx hageni. Next base: position 10,213,319 of record CM054120.1, on the reverse strand, counting down.
CCACTGGGCTTCCTTCAACACCTTGTTGCCACCCTCATCACTACCTTTTCTTTTCCTTAAGTTTATATATAAATGCTTAATTTAGATTACAAAATCTCATGCAAAATTAGGATTAAGAACCTCCTCAATGAAAAAATTACCTTTAGAACGAATAGTCATTGTATGGCGATAAAGATGCGCAGTGTGTGATGCATGCATGCATACATGTTTGTTTTCTGCAACTTTGTACTAAGGATTATGACTCTCAATGGCATGATAACATCACTAACCATCCAGAAAATCATATTTTGCTTTCTCTAATGGAATTTGTGATTATCACTATTTATTTATATAGACTAAATAACAAAATGCTTCAAATTCCATCTTCTGTGGTAGTGGAAAAACTGTTGAGAGCTTTTTGCTTATTTTTCTTGAATCAGGTGCATTTTTCATACATCCTAAGATTTTTGTTGGAATGCATTTAATTTAGTTATTTTACCATCAAAATACATAGCGATAATCAGAATTCAACATAAATTGAAATTATAAGTAGCAGCTTGTGAGAAGAAGTTGCAGTTGTGATTTAATTTTAAGAAAATAAGTATATTAGACCTTCATTTGTAAATAGAAAAATGTACATTGGTTTGGGAAACAAATAAAACCCTTTTATTCTTTACTTTTAATGTTTCTTTAATATGAAAGCTGATCAAAAATATCCGGGACTGAATTTACTATTGACAGTATGGAAGCGGTAACCATATGGTACTGTAAGCAACATTTCCTGACACCACATACCTGAGGTGGGGCTGGAAGCTTGAGTGAGCTGGTCTGTAGCGCATGTGTATTTTTCTCTCTGTCGCACCCAGAAAAAGGATCTGTTGAAGGAGCAACATGTGTGCATTAAGTTTTGCTGGAAACTTGGAAAAATGGCCTCAGAAACATATGAAATGTTACAAACAGCATTGAGTCATTCCAAGTCATTTTAGTGGTCTTCTTGTTTTTAAAATGGCCGTACTTCAATTGATGACAATCCACATACTGGTTGGCCATCAGCAGCCCAATCCGATGAGACTGTTAATGCAGTAATTCCTGGGAACCAGAATCTTTCCATGAAATGTCATATTTCTTTAATACATTATTTTTACTCTACAGACTACTATTATTGAAGGTTTTACGCAAAAATACGAGTAATCTTTGAGAAAATTTTCTTTCTCGTAAACTTGGAACATTTCTGATGTAATGATTGAATGATTTATATTTTTTATTTCATACCAAAATAAAAAATTATTATTAATAATAATAATCTTTTATAATAGCATTTCTTTTCTTGTAATCATGCACAACTTCTGATTTAATAATTAAAATGGTTTATTTAATGTATTTAAGAATAGAAATTTTATGCTTCTTTTTAGCCTAAGTTAGCAGCATTACATTTTGAGAAATAAAATTTTCTTAAAGATTACTCGAATTTTTGTAAAACCTTCAATAATAGTAGTCTGTAAAGTAAAAATAACATATTAAAGAAATTTATGACATTTTATGGAAAAGAAAAAAAGTGGGATTTAACCCGACTCCACTGCTTCGTAGCCCAGCACTCTAGCCACTAACCTAAACCACACAATACATTGATTGCTCTAATTGAACAGATTTCATGGCCAAGCAGTTTTCTTCATTACAGTGTTGCCACATCGACATTCACTTTAACCGTGTTTTCCGCGAAAACTATGCGTCGATGGAAATTTTTGCCAAGGAATCGCATGGTGGAGTCTGTGTCTGCAAATTTTTCATCACATCATATATATATATATATATATATATATATATATATATATATATATATATATATATATATAGGCATTTAGGATAGTATATTTAATAATATAGTTTTGTTTAAATAACAATATAAAATAAATTTTACTCTTTGGCATTGTTTTTGAAAAGGTTATGGAAGTGTGTGTTTGCAGAAAATAGCACTGGTCATTACCACTCTATACATTTATACAATTCATCAATGCTTTTTTGCTTAAAAATGCTTTTTACTATATTATTGTAATTTTTCTGTCAGTTAAAAAAACTGATGTATCATGGATAATTAAATAAGGCAAATAAAATAAGGCAAAAATGACCATATTTTCAAATACGTTAATTAATTGATTTGTAAGGTAAATTTATTTCAGCTTTGCAATGTTAGTCAACTTGCATTGAAACTATTTTTGAAATATATAGTGTTGTGGTTTTCTAAGCATTGTAGGGAACAGTGTTGTGTTCAGGAAACTTTGCTAAGTGTAGTCATTATTTAGAGCTCCAATTAGTTTTCGATCAACAAAACCAAAATTTTAATATTAGTGGTAACATTTAGTCATCTTATTGGTATTTGTATGTGGAAATCTGGAATGTTTGGATAATTTGCTACCTTATTTGGGTTTCAATTACATTTTATGGTATTCCTGATGGTAGTTGCAAGATAAACTCTTGATGAAGGTTTTTTATGAAATTCATTTTTAATAACTGCAACTCTCTTAAGGATAGTTATAGAACTGTGTGAGGATACATTTTTGGGATGCATTAACTTTAACTGAAAATTATTGGAATTATTGTAGATTTTAAACTTACTATAAATGATATTATTACTATTGTATCAAAAGGATGTCTCAGGGACCACTGGATTTACCTTCATTATAAGATGTATGCTTATAACACTATTAATTTATAAAATTAGTTTTTTATTACCTTGGAGTTTTTAGGTTTATAAAAAATGAATCAAATATTAGTTTTCATGGTATTGACTTAAATATCTGTTAAAATGTTTGCTGTTTTTCAAATCAATATTTGAAAGTTTATATTTAATCATATAATATTACAATTACTATTTTTGTAATATATGCTTAAAACAAATATAGATGTGATTATCTAAATCTAAAGCAATTACAGGAATGTTTTTTACCCATATTAAATTTTAAAACACTTTTGACTACTAACATAAAATATGTTTGGCCTTTTCTTGGATTGTATTTCAGTAATAAAATTACTTCTCAATGATTTGGTAATATTATAATATGTTCAAATGTTAACTGTTATGTTCAAAATGAAGTTCAGTATTATTAAGTTTTCAAAATTGAACAGTTGAAGATTAAAATATATAACTTTTAATATTATATTTTTAAAAAAGCTTTCTTCTCAGATTTTATGTATTTATTATGCTCAAAATTTTAGAGATGCCATTACAAATGTCTTTGTTTTGATGCATTTCTTCTAGTGACGGAGGAAGTGCTGTCTCAGGGGGAGAGGGAGCAATGCCTCATGCTGACCAAGGTGTAGGAAGGCAATGTTTGGACCTCAAAATAACATGAAAAATTAATTGTTGAACTTTTCACAGACTACTTCCTTGCAAATATCATTCAAATTCCCTTCAAACATTTCTTTCCCAGCCGTCACTCCTAAGAATCATCAAACCCTCCCCACATTTCCCCCTATCAACCTCGAAAAAACCATTAACATTTTTTATTGATGATGTTTTTTGTTTTCAGTTTTTGTAAAGTGTACATAACTTTGAGCTGTAGACTGTACTTTCTTCAAATTGATATCAATTTGACATGCAATACTTTCCTCAGGAGCTCATTGTGTTATGTACAACATGTTTTTCAAAAATTTCCTTGGAGCAAAAGAATATATTACAATGATGTCTTGTGAGTACATGATTATTTTATCATGAAATTCTCTAGAAGACCTACAACCATGACATAATTCAGTGTTGAAGCTCTTGAAGAACCATTTTGTATGTATGTTTAAAAAAATAATAATAAGGAACCAAAAAAATGTATAAATTACTTTGTTACCTTTCCATACCTGTTAATATTTATTACATTCATTGAAGCAATTAATTTGGTTACTTTTATAATTTATCATGCAACATGGTAGAATTTTAGGATTCTCCTTGTTATATTATTATCTTAAAAAGATGAAGCGGTTTTTAAAAATTATCCAGTTATTTATGTAACATGAATAATGATGGCTGGAAATATTCTATGAATGGATCGATTGAATGCAGAACAACATTGAGTATGAGTGCACTTAAATGGGAAACATTGAAAAACAAATCAAGGCATATGGGAATGTGGAACATTTCAGTTGTTTCTTCATTTTGTTCTTTTACTAATTAGCACTTTTACACTTTATTTACTGGCACAATCCTTGCCCTTTTTTGGGAATCTTGTGGCTATGGGTGTCCACTGGATCAGGCCGGTGTCAAGGAAAAACAACCATTGATGTCTGGTTAGGTAAGGGGAATAATGCGATAATTTTTCTGAGGTCAGACAAGGAGATGGGGACCCCCTGCAATATACTTAAAATAAACCACTAAAATATTAAGCTCACCAACTCAACTGTGGGAGCTTGCCCCCCCCACTGGAAAAGTTCCAGTGGATGCCCATGCTTGTGGCTAAAAATAATTAGGTGAGGGCGTTATGGTATGACTGACCAGATGTGAGATTTTTCCTTTTTCTATTACTGAAAGTATTCAAAATACAGTTGTAAAATTTATCAGAAAAACTATGTGGTCATTCTTATTACCTTTGAAGCAAAATCCACTCCTTTAACATCTATTTGACCTAAAATATAGTAATTTGAGCCTTCAAACAATTCATAGCACTCAATAATGAATTTGAAAATTTTGAATTCCTGATATGTACCCCTATTGACATGTTTCTCTTCCTCAGATTTTCTTCAAAACTTCTTATTTTGTCACTTTTGTTGAATTATAAGGAAAAAAACTGTGTTCAAGAATTGAATTAAAAATTTCTACTTTTTGTATCTAAAAATTAAGGTGTGAGAATTGTGCAAGGGGGAAGGATTATGCCAGTAAATGTGGTACTTGTTGAAGTGTTTTGTAATTATCGAATATGTGCTATTGGACTGGCTACAAATCACAAAAGTAAGAAGAATTATTTTTTCTACATAACTATAAAAACTTAGTTTTATTTTATTCCTAATTTGAGTAATATGGTTTCAGTGACAAGATTGTTAATATTTTACTATGGTTTTCTTTCATTATAGCATTCTTCATGCAATATTTATAGGTATGCTGCATTTGTTATGCCATAAAAAATGCCCATTTACAGTTTAAAGACAAAAAGAAATATTTTTATGTGAAATATAACATTGAGGATTATTTGCTCTACAAAATTCACATCAGTTAATTGAAATTGAGTTTCGTTTCTGTGTTGTACATGTAAATTTGAATTTGTAGCAGGACTAAAATTAAAGGAGTTTTTCATTTTAAACTTGGAGTAAAATTTATGATTTAAAAAATTCCTTCTAAATCCTTTCATATCACCTTAAGCTTATCTTTCCAGCTCTTATCTCATTTGTATTAAATTTTGACTGAAAATACCTATTTATTCAAAAAAGAATGATCAAGATTGCCTTTGAACGAAATCAAATTGACATATCATTCATTTCTAATAGCCATAAAATGGTTAGGAAAATGGTTTATTATTATTGGAATGTTATTTACACCTTTTTGAAATTAAGAATTGTTTCTTGTCTATAAGCAAAGGATTAAATTCATGGGATTGGCTAATATTCATGACAAAGTAGTAAAAAATCTTAGTTTTCTTCCATAATAATAATAAGGAATGGTTTCATTTAGTTTACAAAGGTATTGTTCCTACATTGAAATTTTTTCTGAAGAAATTGTTTTAATCTTATGAAGAGTAAGTCCATGTTTTTCAATGTTTTGTAAATTCATTGTTTGAAAATAAATTATCTGTGCAATTTTTAAAAATATTAGCTCAAGAAAGGTAAACTGCTTCACCATAAGAAAACTGTATTATATTAAAGACCACCTGACTCTCTTGCTTACAGGACAGTCAATGACGGATTTAAAATTAAAACTCTTGCAACCCTTGCTGGTTTAACACTCATAAAATTCATGAGTACTGAAGGACTACATCAAGGCATATCTGCCTGCAATATGTCGTTCAAACCATAAAGCATGTGTAACTTGGCGTATTTTTTGAGATTGGTTTGGTTGTGATTCTTGCCCAGATGTTAAGCGGTATTGTGGGAGTCAAGACATTTCCAAAGAAAGCACTGTTACTCCTATACAACCCTCCTGGTCAGCCAATCAACCTTTACTCCTTAATAATCATCGTCATTACTTGTATTCTGTCTTATGATAGATCCTGCCAATCCTTAGATTGGTTTAATGACTAGGGAATATACATTCATGTTGTGGTGGTTTCCTGTTGCCCTCCACACTGGACACACACACAGAAGGAAGGAAACCCGGTGGCAGCATTAGCCTACTCTTTGCAAAGAAACTGCTAAATGTCCCTTCTCAAGGACAGTGCACTGATTTGTGCGTTCTCATTTTCATTTCCTCGTTGTCTCGTTCCCTTCATTTAAACATGTCATCATCTATCATAACATCATGGGTTCAATTACAGTAAGCATTAATTTTCTCCATTTGATTAACACAGGTATCGGTGATGCGTATTAACCATCTGAATTTTAAAATACTTAGAAATATCGTAGGAATTTGGGACTTAGAGCAAAGTATGACTATAGGAATGAAATTTCACTTTCCTGCCATCGATATTCATATACACCTCAAATCGTTCCACAAATTGGTTTTTAACATCATAACGACCTATTTTTATGAGAAAATCTTTCGTCATCAAGGTAATTTGCATTGTTGCTGATTTAGTGTAAATGTATGTCATTGACTGTGTTCATCTGTCCAGATATTTGTGACGTTTTGATGCTATTTTGAAGTTTAAACAATACTTGGGTTATGATAAATAATAACAGTATCAAAAATAAATATTCCATTGCTCATTGATATTGTGTTAATGAGTGTTCGAAAACATGGATTGCACTTCTTTTTCAGGGGTTTTTTCCTGAAGATTTTTTATTGTACCTGGTGATATTCATTATGTGAAATAAGTAGTGGTTATTATTGGTTGTTATTTATTTATATAACCAAATTCTTGTAGAATTATTTATTGTGTTTAAATGAATATACCAAAAAGAAAGTTGAATAACTTTTTAATTATTTTAGATAAAACCAAAATTAAAAATGAAATGTATTCTGAAGGCCTCTTGAATTTTAATGATAATATGATCATTATTATTACATACATTATTTATTATTGTTTTTCATTTTGACCTGATTGTTGTCATTGTCACCTTAATTTTTTGAGAAGCAAACTGTGACGTAATTCATACCTAAGCATGCTAGAAGAGTATTTTATTCCACAATTGCAAGGAACTCATGTTAAAACAAGCAATATTACAGCAGGATGGAACAACTCTGCACTTTGCACAATATGTTACAACATTTTTAAACAACACATTTCCTGGGGGCTTAATTTGTAGAAGAGGACCTACAAAACGGCCTGCTCGTTCCCCAATTTTTGAAATTTTGTCTTTGGGAATTTTAGACAACAAAAGTCTACTATAACAAACCAAAGGATCTTGAGAAACTATAACTTTGAATCTGTGATGCTGTCGTATTCATCCTTGCAGACACATTGGAAAATGTGTTTTCAGATTCTGAATGCAGAATTAGACTGATTATAGCTAATAAAGAAATGCATGTAGAAATTTATCTCAATTTAATAAAATTCAAAAGTCTCCAGAAGATATTCTATTTTTAATTTTGTTGTTATCTCAAATAATAAAATGTTATTCAACTTTCTTTTTTTGTATATTCATTTTATATACCGTAAATACCCACATATAACACGCACCTGTGTATAGCATGCAAGGTTTTTGGCCTCATATTCAGTGATTTTTTTATATTCCCATGCATAGCCTGCATTTTTTCCTAGAATTTGGTATCAGTGATTTATCATTTAATGGCTAAAAGGTTGTGTTAAATTGTCAACATCATTGTGATAAATCATTGAATAAAAACTTACATGCTATGTCCTCTGTTTCATACAAAATAAGATAGCAATTCTATCAGTTTTGCTATAAACAATGCTGCCATTATATTGTTGAGCAATCACTTTCTTCCGATTGAAAGGAGTAGTTCAGCTGCGCTTAGGATCGGGGGAGGTGGACTGATGGCATAATTGGATATAACTACATTCTACTAGTGAGAAAGCACAGCAGAGGCATAACCAAATAATTGCCAGCACAGCTGATTTCATTTGGATCTTGCTTAAAAAAGTGATATCGCTGAACTTTCAACTGTAAAGGAAGTAGCAAATCTGCTACTCATTGAAAATGCTGCACTATCCACCAGTTTTCCAGACCTTGGTACAGTGTTAATGTTATTTCTAATGATTACAGTCACTGTTGCAAGGTCACAACTTTCATTTTTGAAACTTTAATTTAATTTAATGCCCCCTTTACAGATTGAAGAATATTAAGATGTTACGTATTAATACTAGGTCTAGTAAGTAGCAGATATTTTTAGCCTACTTTCCAAAAAATGGGAAGTAATCTTATGAGATCGCCTCGGTGTCCATGTGTGTGTGTCCCCCTAACATCTTCTTCATGAATTACTTCATGAATATTAGCATATTTAAACCGAATCAGCCAAACAGGGGCGCCACAATTAGAAATTAAACTCTTTCAGTAATTAGAGATTTGGAAGGAATTGGCTGAATGGATTTCAATGAAATTTTGTATATACAATTCGTACATCATACCATAATGAAATCAGGATGTCGAAAGTGGAGCTAAAGAGCAGGGCTACTACAGTAAAAAGTTAAATAATATTTCTTTTATACTTATTTCTAGAGAACTGAACTAATGGATTTTAGCCAAAGATAGTATATTTAATCTTCATATAAATAAATAACCAAAATATCATATTTCAACCAGGTCAACTAAACAGGGCTACCACAGTATCAAGGTTAGGATTTTTCTGTAACTATGAATTTGGGAAGGTATTGGCTGAACAGATTTCAAAGAAATTTCATTTATAGTGCGAGTATAGAATGGCAAAACAAGATGAATATGTTTATAGGATCTAAAAAGCAGGGCTACCACAATATAAGGAAAAATTAATTTTCTGATTTCAAAGCAAATACATTAGTATACGATTATACTACGGCAAATTTTACGAAAAGCACTTCTGTACCACATAAATCCTGTGTACACCTCTACTTGTTATATATTAAAATTGTATTGAAAGGAAAGTAGGTGGATTATTTCTTTCCAGAACTACTTGTCTTAAGTGCATTGGCATGATATAGTTCAATTTTTCAGAACCCATTTTAAATTTGGGCATATTTTCCTCCTGAAGCCTAGGAATGAGTTCACTAATAGTGGGACCCAGAAAAATTGATACCGAGGGCCAGCACATGCTTAGCTATGCTACTGCTTATGATCCTTTTGCAGGCCACCTAACACAGGTGAAGATTATATTTTAAATTTCGAGAAGCACCTTACAAACCTTAGGGTATTTAATCGAACTACATCTACATGTTACCCTGCAAGCAGGGACGTATATTAGGGTGTGCTAAGTGTGTGGCACACATTCACTGAATATCATGACATATATGTATGTAGTACAGTATAGAACCATTTATCCAGATTCCACATATCCAAAAATTCAGTTAGCCGGATATTTTTTAAGAAGTTGACAAAAAATATCATTTTCCAAAATTTGTTAAGAGAAAGAAATTCAAATTTAATGCCTCGCTAGGAATAACCCGGCTCACCACTAGAGGTGCCACCTCTCTGAGTTTGACCTGGAGTCTCTGAGTTTTGGGGCTTTTCTCCAGCTCAATTAAAATTCTCCTGGTGTAAACGAATATTTTTGAATTTTCCAACGTTGTACGATTAATTTTATTTTTAGTGAATTTTGTACTATCCAGAAAATAGCCGTCTCATGCAATTAAATCGGGAATAGATCAGCGAAAATATGAGTACACCACCTTCTTGAACTTCGCGAATAATTGGTTCAGGGAAACTGACGCGAAATGCAAATTCGCGAAGTGCAAGTCCTATTTTCCCATAAGGCGCCATGTTATTACGAGAAAGTGGTTCCCAGTCAACCTAAAAAAAATTTTTATCATAAATAATGCAGTTTAACAGAAAATAAAACAAAATGTAACCGCATATAAAAAATCTCGCATTATAAAGTAAAAAATACTTATTACCTTCAAAAGGCGCAATAGCAAATGAAAACCCAGCATAACAAAGCGATTACACTTCCTTCCGCACCTGTACAGTTTACCTCCACAACAATTTAGCATGCGACTTTCGATCTTCTTTTGTTCATTCTAAGGAAATGGTTTAATTTAAATTGAACTGCTGAAATGGAATGCACAAATGTTTTCCTGGACTCTGCAACAAACTTTTCCAAGCCGCAAAAAAACACTAACATTAAAAAGTGGTTTCATTTCTCTTACTAATTACGTTAGAAATGCACAAAAGAAAATCAAACCCTAGCGTAATAAAGTTATATCATTTCTTTTAGTAATCCCGTTCGAAATACGCAGCAAACAATCTTACGTTACAAGACGATAGCAATTCTTAGATTTACATTAAAAATTCTTAATAAACATTGAAAACCTAACAAAATAACAGTTCGCTGAATTACACTCAAAATATTAAGATTTAATGTCAAAAACCAGCAACCTCATACGCGAAGAACAAATATTTTCAATGTCATACTCGTAAGTAGTGAAAAACTAAATGCTTTTCCATTAGCCAATAATTTCTAGTTTGGCCGCTAGGTGCTAGCGACTTCGACTGTTATCGAAAATAACGAATTAAGTCGATGATTATCACGTTTGTTAACTTTGAACACTGTTTATAACGAGCATCATAAATATAATCCTCCTACATATAATTTCGAATGTAAGTTCGTACGTACGTACGTAAACTTGACGCCGACGTCATCAACGGCACTTTTCTACGCGTTTTGAACAAACTTCCCGATAAGATGGAAGGCAGAAATTTCGCAGGAATGTTTCATTCAGATATAGAAATTAAATGACGAAAAGAAAATACGAAAAAAGACCCAGGTTCGACTCCAGGGGAGCGATTTCCATTTTCCGTAAAATAACACGTAATAAGCGACTTTTTAAATTGCAGGCTTTTATTATTTTGGAAATTTAAATTAGAAATAATTGACGGACGATCTTCGAATTTGAACTATGTTTTAGGAAAGTTAATGAAGTTTCTTATTCTATTCATCTTTTTCCGCCTACCGTTCGAAATATCTCATATTAAACACTTAAATCATATATTTTGGGAAAATATTGGCTTTTAAATGGGATGTTGCCTTGCCGATTACGTCATTGTTAAACTTCGAGAATCAATTGTTGTCTCAACCCGAATATGTGTAATATGTACGAGTGTATAGTAGATTGTCTTAAATTTGGGACTAGGAGGTATTTTTCCAGAGAAGGAGGGAGAGGGTGGGAGGGAGGAGGATGGGAGAGAGGAAGAGAGATAAAGAGGAAGAATGGGAAATAACTTAAATTTAATACTTAATCCACGCATACCGGTCATATTTGACTGGCAATTACGCTAGTATAATAATAATGTACATTTTTAGGGTGCTAAAGTTTAAAATGAACTTAGAAACAACAAAACAAAACAAAATTTTTAATTTTTTTACTTTATGTGACCATAAGGCTCTAATTTTTAAGTTTACTTTTGGATTGAGTTATCATTACAATTATTATTAGTACACAATTGAGCGAAACAATATAAATATATTACAAATTTTATTAAACAATTATTAATCATAAAAAGTAAAATTTTATTGGCCATGTATTTCTTAATGAGATGGATGGGGCTGTTTTTTTTCAATTAGTTCATGTATCCGTGAATGAATATTACTTATTGCTAAAATGAGATAGGGTTCAGCATGAATTCAATTTTTATTTTTCGTTTTTATTTATGTAAGTGCTGAGAAACCTTGTTCACATAAATAGGTAGATGGGAATGGAAGGAGTTTTGTTACAGCAATGTCAGCCCATTCTTTGAACTCCTTCTGGGTTATATGCCAAAAGTCACATAGTGATCTACCATCAAAAATTATTTTTAATGACCTGTCAGCTGGAAACTTGATTAGGTCCTCCTTCAATTTCGTTGAAAGCAAAGAATTGGAAACAATCTGATTTGCAAAAGGATTTGTTACCCAGTCATCAAAGCCATTCCCTCTCTCAATTTCTGTAAAGTATACCAAAAAGGCTTACCAAGATTTATCAAATGACTGTTAATTATACCTGATACTCTTTCACTTAGAGGCACCTTGTTTAACCCAATTTACTCAGAAAGGGACGGGAAAATCGAAATATTGTTAATTTCCATACAACTTTGCCAATATAATATTTTTTGATAAAACACTTTTATCTTATCAAGTGCCTTAAATATATTTTTGTCAAAACCTCGGAGCTGTTGATTTAGCTCATTCAATTTATGGAAAATATTTGTCATATAACCTAGTTGGCAAATCCAGTCCTCATTTTCAAACCAATCAGCCAAATCCGACTTACTTTCTGACTTCATTTTTCAATTCAAATAAACGTGTTAATACGCGTCCCCGTGACAACCATCTCACTTCTGAATGCAACAATAGCTGAGTATGAGATGATCCCATTTCCTCACACATCACTTTAAAAAGACGCGAGTTTAACCTTGACTTAATCAAATTTATCATTTTAATGGCAACATCCAATAATCCGTGCAAATCAGAACTCAACATTTTTGCAACCAAAGGTTGCTTATGAATAAAACTGTGTTCCCAATTATTTTAGGGTTTAAAGCGCGGATACGAGCAATAAGACCGCTCTTGTGCCCAATCATTGCAGCGGCCCCATCCGTAGAGATACATATGCACCATTCCCAAAGTAAGCCTGAGTCAACTTGAATAAAAGCATCTAAAGTTCTGAAAATCTCTTCACCAGTTGCATTCCTAGGCAAGTCTTTGCATGCTATAATCTCATCAGTAATGGCGTTTTCTTCGCTGTAATAGCTGATATAAATTACTAACTGGGAATGATTGCCAACGTCCGTGGATTCATCAATCTGTAAGGCATATCTTTTATCTACCGCAATTTCTGCCACAGTCTGCTGGAAAACGTTCTCTGCTATTTCATGTACTCTACAAAGCACAGTGGTGTCTGAATAGGGAATCGATTTATTAGCAGTAATGGACTTGGCATCTAACATCTTTTTAGCTATCAATTAACGCTTAAGGTTTATAATTTTGTTATTAGCTTCCTGTGAGGTGCCCAATCAAAGGCTTTCCTAAAATCTAAGAAGATGGCATTGGCCTGCCTATTATTTTCTCCACTTCTCAGTATACAATTCGCAAAGCTGAATATCGCAAGACCTACCTTTCCTGAAACCGCGATGTCAATCTCCTAATAATGAATTACTATCAAGAAATCGCATTATGTTGCTAACGAGTATGTGCTCAAAAATCTTACACGACTTCGAAGTTAGGGAAATCTGACTGTAATATTCTGGGTTCTCTTTGTCGCCGCCCTTATGAAATGAGGTCATTCGCGCTAACTTCCAATCCTTAGGGACCTCTCCGTGGGAAAATAGATTTCTCGAATATTATCCGAAGAAAAAATGCTTTGTATTTCTTCAGCTAATTCTTTGAAAACACGCGCAGAGATTTCTTCGGAGCCCGGGGCTTTGTTGGGGCTAATGGAACTTAATTGCCCTGCTAGTCCCTTCTCAGAAAGTACTACCGCCATGAAAACCCCAGATTTAGATTGAGGTAATAATTATTCAGATAGCGTTGAGTTCCACGATATTAGTAGCGAATAGAAACAAAACGATTTTCTAGTCCCTCGAGGCTGTTTAGAAAAAAATCGCTGATTTTTTGTTGCCTCGTTTTTGGGGGAGTGCATTTAACCCTAGAATACTAATCTTATTTTTATGGCGTATACACCAGGATTATATTTAAAACCACTTTTATTGCAATGTGTTTATTGATAATCAACTTTCTGCTATATTTTTTATCAATCAAAACTCCAACAACTAGTTTTCAATGATAAATCTTCTAGGAACCTATGATTTCGTAAAGAATTACAAATGTTCAAATAACAACAAAAATTTGTAAAATAAAAATGGAACGATCATAAAAATGTAGATATTAATATTTAATCATGCCAAAAAACATCTATAAAATAGGAAAATTAAAGAGTAAGGGCCTATTAATGTTCATAAACTATGGCAATAAGTATAATATCTTCTCTATCTATGTAAAATTCAACCTGTCTGGCTGGCTGGCTGGGAGTCTGCCGTTTCCTTCAAATATTTCTCTCTTAATATCTTCGGTTCTACCAAGCCTTACGAGCTGAAATTTTCACAATCGTTAAACCCCCATGAGGTGGTCGCTAGAAAATCAAACATCCCGGAAAAAGTCCCGGATTCGACTCCGGGAGACAATTATATTTTTCCATAAGTTTACACGGGATTTTCGATTTTTCAAGGTGCAAGATTTTTTCTTATCTATCAATTTTCTCCATTTTTGCTTTATTCGACGGCTAAAACTATAAAATATGTTACTTTTGCTATGTTTAGATATTATACGGAGGAATTTGTCAGAAATACGCATTTCTTTTTGAAATTCAATCGCTTTTTCGTACTCTTTCCTGGTGTTGCATTGCTGCCTCGATTGAATTAGCGTCTATTAAACCTTAAAATAGACGAAAGTATTACGTTATTCGCTTTGCGCTTTTTATGAAGCATCGAAATTATTGTTGTAGCAACGTCAAACGTATTAAATAGATTGCAACTTAATTAATTGCAGATAAGTTTGATTGTATGGTTCACCCGCGTGTATTGCAGGCAGAAAATTTTGGATTTTTTAAAAAGTGGTAACCCCCAGAGTGCACCAGTTCTTTTGAGTGTAATGTTTGTGCCAAAGTTGAGGAATAAATCCAGGTTAGATTTTTATTTTAGATTTTAGCCGGCGTAACCATCCTAACACCTGGAGGAAAAATAACAAATATTCTTTACAATGAAGTATTATAAACGAAAGGTAAGGTATGATGATATATTACTATTTTAGATTATTTTCAGACATCCTCCGGTATCTGTGTTTTATTTCGATCTCGGACTTCTTTTTCAGTTATGTTATTTTAACCTTCAACAAAATACTGTGCCGCTTTAATATCCCGAGCGAAGCCGGGTACATCAGCTAGTTTTTTAATAAAAACAAAGAATATCTTAGAAAACTAGTAGGTAGACCTTATAAAAACAATAAAAAATCACATTAAAATTTCAAAATCACAAGACGAGCGTTCTGGGCGGGTTCAGATCAAATATGGGCAACATTTTTAGAAGCTTTTCCTTGACAGGGCGTATCGCTTGTAGTTTTCCAAGTAAATCCGTTCCTTCCAATTATTTCAGACTCTTTCAAAGTAATGATATTATAATTGTCATGTTCTGCTTCTTTTTCACGTGTTGACATTTTCCCTTCTTCCTAGTCACTGATAGGTGCCAAAACAAAATTCACTTCATTCGCCTCATCGTTTTTGGCGGGGTTAAAGTCTGGATCTAAATCGGAATCATCACAGCATAAGTTATCGTAATCTGAGGTAAGTTGACTTTCTAAAATATCTTCCGTACCACTTTCGTCGTCGGAAAGTTTGCGCATTATGCGTAGAATTTCTTCTGGGTAAGAATAATGTAGTTTTCTCTATTTTTCCTAAAAAGAAACCGCAAAATATTTACTAGACATTTGAGAATTCGAAGATAGTTATGAAATGTACTCATTTCAGTAATCGTGTGTAAAGTTGACACAGAAAATTATCTCAACTCCCTAAACATATGTTAACACGTCATATGCAAATAGTTTCATTTTACTAAATATATGTGAGATCGGCGTACAAAATTTTCGCTTAATATTAAACCTACGTAAGATTGACGTAGTGACTCAACGACGAAGTAGATGTACGGGTGGAATAGGAGCGTGGAACTTGCGACCGGCCTGGTTCCCGGTAGGCAACAAACTGATAGCACTGCTAGAGGAAGGAGCTAATTGGATTCCCAGAAAAGGAGTTATTCTTTTTCAAAGAAGAGTGTAGGTCATTTTGAAGTATGATTAGTATTCTAGGGTTAATGCAGTCGTGGGTTAGGACTGAATGAATAAGAGATCCGCTTCTATTGTATCTACAAGGCACTGAATTACAGAAAATGCAGAGATCTCTTCATCTTCTGAAGCTAGTTGTAATTCCACGTCTTCACTGCTCTCAGAAGATTCATGAAGCGTTTCTTCTGCAGAGATTAGGTTATGTTAAGGAGCAAAATTACTTAATCGTCAACTGAAGACAAATCATGAAAAACATGTAAGGTTAGAAGGTGGCGAAAGGACATTTAGTACTACCTGCCACCCTTCAGGATCCTCGGTTTCATTCATTTCCAGATTGCCTAAATTTGATCTCGATAGTTTCGGCACTCACACTATCCCACGAAGCTGATATTGATCCCAGAGCACTCCACTTTGGCTTTCCCTGGCTTGTCTCTACCCCTAGTAATGCTGCCTTTACAAGGCGCAGTCTGTAGGACCTTTTCGGTGAAGTTATTATACCTTGATCTAAAGGCTGATCTCCGGTTGTACTAGTATTTGGTGGGAGAAATATTATCTTCCCGTTCGGCAAATCCAGACTATCAATTTTACTGTTGTCCAGTTGTTCAGAGTTAGTTAGTTAGTAATACCTGCCGATTTATGGAGTTATTCCCCTTTGAAATCCAATTATCTATTCCAGAAATGAAGTAGCATCGATCCAAGCTTGCTTGTGGTTGCTGTGTTTGCATGTAAAATTAAGACGGTTAAATTTATTTAAACACCCTGGGATGTTGATTTTTCCAATGACCAACAATTTAAAATTTTCTATGGCATTTGTATTAAAGCAAACGACAACGGCAAGTCTCTCCTCGCTCAATGTATCGCAATGACGTTTAATAGTTTTGAAGTCCAATGAATTATCTGGTAACAGGTTGAAGAAAACGCCCGTCCCATCCACATTGAAAATGTCCCGATCAGAATGTGAGCTCTAAAGAATTTCAAAATTTTGAAGCCATTCGTTCACCCCACTTTATTACGTTCACCACAAATAACAGCGAAGTGATTCCATGTCTTCTCTAAATCCTCCAAAGCTATCCACTTTAGCAGTCAAAATTTTCTTTTCCAAGTTTTGTAGATAATTCCTTGGCCTTTTCTGGGATGAAATGTCCAGAAATCTGTACCATTGATGGCCTCATATGCTGAACTACTTTAAAAATTATTCTCCTAAGTCTGGTCGTGCAGCTCCACGTAGGCGTTTTCTTGTCACTGTTGTTCTTCGAAACACGGCTTGGTCAACCTTCCCTTTATTTTTTATAATTCTGGAAAGTGTCGGCTTCAGGATTTTATATTTTCCCTCAATTCCTGTTTTTTGAAAGAAGACTTCGTTCCACATCTTCTAGTACTTTCGTTTTTGTTGCCGGCGTAATTGAAGTTTTTCTTCTTTTGCAGCTTGTACTATCCATTTGTGCTGCTGAACCCTTGCACATAAATCTCTACTATAGGGGTGGGCAACCTGCGGCCCCCGAGAGAAATTTATGCGGCACGCGAAGATATGAGAAAAAAACGATACGTAAATTTCAACAGACAAAGTCATATCTTTTTGATAAATATTATAATAAAACTTTTAAGTTTGAAATTTTAAGCATAAAATTCTAATTTAAAGTTGATTTTCACTTAGATTATTCCTCATAACCTATAGGTAACTTCCGATTTAAATTCTAACCCGACCCGCCAAAGAATTGACTACTTCCAATGCGGCCCGCCGAAGGATTTGCAACCACCGATGCAGCCCGCTACGTAGAAAAGGTTGCCTACCCCTGCTCAACACTATAAGGGGAGTGATGCGGACGCGTAACTAGGTCCTCCTTCGCCCGGGGCCAAGTCACAGAGATGCACCACCCTGCCTTTGCTCCCTGTACAATTTTCAGACGAATGTAATATGGGAAATGTGATGGAAACCCAAGCATAATATACTAGCTTTTTAATTTGGCATATATTATAATATTATTATTGTTTATAAATATAAACGTTAATTTTCGGTCTATGAGTTTGCGCTCATTTAGCCCTGCGCCAGGGGGCAACTGCCCTCCTCTGCTTCCCCTTTACTACGCCACTGGATGCAGACGTTTCCTTCTTTCGCCATCAGGAATCGATTCTATTGGTCGAGCCATAATCATACTTGTAAATAATATTTTTTTGTCGGCGTGGGAGGAAACAGAGGACCGAGCTGGAATTGATTGGCCAGAGGTTTTCTCGGTGGAGCGAAGGTCAAATTGAATATATTATTACCGTTTGAGGACACTCATGTGACCACTCAACTTTTTCGAGTCCCACTCCTATGAGCGAGAGAAAAACGCAATTTCTCTGCCTAGGAGCCATGTTCTCGCAGGCGCTGTAAACGGTGCAGAAGCTCCGTAAGCTCTCAGTAAGTTGCTCATTTGAGTATTTAGCAATCGTATATCCTCACTAGAGTTGCTATTGCCGCAAGGCACACCGCTGTCCATTGTGAATGATGGTATCAGACAAAATAATTTCCTTCGTTTCTTCCTTAGCGATCTGTTTGACTAAAAAAATACTGCAAACAATGTAAATACCCATGTTGACACAATGAAAACGTCTATGTTTGTCACGTCTTTCCCTTTTTGACGCGTTCCTGAAAGATAAAACACGACTGAAGGGTCAAGGGCTCGTAGACAATGAAGACAATTGCTGAATCCAGTGCCGGATTATGCAATAGGCACACTAGGCACATGTTTATTAAAATATAGGGACAACCAAGGTTAAGGGGGCTCTGTAGTTTCCGTAGGTGACTCTTATATACTTATAATCAGTGTTATTAAAAGAAAAAAGAACAAATAAAAAAAACAATGCATGAACCCCCAATATTGCCCCCCCCCCGTAGGTTGACTTTTATATAGTTAGTATTATTGAAAGCAAAAAGGCTAAATAAATAAATAAAATTAATAAATACGTAAAAATAACCTTTTTCTTATTCTAAGTAATTCAAATACTAATTAATGCAATAATTTCTGCATGTAATTTTAACGTCTGATTCAACTGGTTCAGGCCATTTGGTCCATACACTACTCGTCTGTTACGCCTTTAGCTTCCGCTCGTGGAAGAACTGCTGTATGGTACAGGTTTGTTACTGTTTGTTTTCATCAGTGGTTCCCAATCTTTTCAACGAGCAATGAGAGCTGTCTTCCCATCGAATACATTTTACATTGAGTAGGAATTCTGTTGAAACGCTCCATATAATTTTACTAAAATGAGCAATTATGAGGCAATATAACACAATTATAATATCAAAGGTATTTTATTTGAGCAAAAAAGACATCTAAATTGTTTTTATATTCATGTAAATGAATTGACACATTGAACACTTTACTTGATGATGCCGATCAGAATAGTGACATTCGAGCAGCAGCTAGAAATATTTCTGCTAGATTGTGTGAAATGGAATCAGTCTTTCTTAGTGTATTCTGGACTGATGTTATGGAACTCATTCATCAAGTTAATCTACTACTGCAAACTGAGTGTTGTAGAGCATATGAAGTCTTTAACAGAATTTCTTCAGGCTGTTTGTAATGACCTGAATCACTTTGAGGAACAGGCAATGTAGATGGTACTGAAGATCCATAATGAATGAGAAAATGATTCACATTATTGGGCTGCAGGTTGTGGGGTCCAAGGCTGGAAGCGAGGCCCCTTCGTTGGATGCTATAGTTAAAGTCAAACCCAGTTGAGGGGTAATGTGTCCAGCTCACCCGCCAACTATGGAACAACAATGGAAAACAAATTTGATCACATTTTGGATTGTTTTTCTTGACCAAAAATTTGGTTTAAAATGTGCGAAAACAGAATTTTTAGGAGTAGGCAAGAGCCACGGCAGGGTAATGAATAACTAATTCCAAAAAAGTATTTAATAAATAATTTATAATAATAAAAGGCGGCGTATGTCTGTGTGTGTGTGCGCGTGTGCATGTGCGTATGTGTGTGTTTGGACAACATTTCCCGAAAATCAAGAAACTTAGAGACATAACTTGGTACGCATACTAAAGAGACCTTGAGGATGTGCAAAATCATACCCTGACTAGAGGCCTGTGTTAATTTTTTTGTAAAATTACACAAATTATTTTTATTATCCTTAGCAAAATATCTAATTTGAAACTATTTCATTTGTTCATACCAATTAAGGGAGAATATTGGTCATTAAATCTTGAGAGTATTGAGTTCGAATGAAAATATTGGCGAGTGAAATGAGTACCTAAATGAAAATTTCGTAACTGTAAACCCGGAGCAAAGGCCGGATAATTAGCTAGCAACTTATAAAACTTGCTAAAACTGTTAAGTATAGAAAGCTGTATTTGAAAGTTTGATCCTACATATTCATTATTCTAAGTTAATGTTATCAACAAATCTTGCGAGATTTACTTGATTCAAGATCTGCTATAAGGTCGCTATAGTCCAATTCGCTAGAAATGTCATTCTCAATCGACAAAATAGCCAAGTAGCTGACCTGTTCTTGAAGCATCGTTGACCGCATGTATGTTTTTATAAGTTTACCCGTATGCTACAGTGACAGGAACAGCCATAAGAAATCCAAGAGCAATGTACGTATTAGGAAAGTTTGTATATCGCTTGTTTGTTGTAAAAAATTGCAAAATATTTAGTGGGTCTTTGTGAAGCGGTGCCAGAATGATAGGTTTCAAAACTTCCAGTTCTTCTGCAAGCATGAAAAAACCAAGATTCCGATTTTTTTAAATCATCTCCGTAACACTAGCTAAATTTCGTAAAATTAAAAAAAGTACATAGGAAAAACAAGAAGGAAACTCATAACACGCTTTAAGGAACACATGGCTCACTATAAATATAATCGTTTTGAAAAATCAAGCGTTGCCAACCACATTTTTGAAACAGGTCATAGTATACACGTAAACGATTTAACATTGATAACTTCAGCCCATAACTCACTAAACTCGTTAGAAAACCTTCACATTTACAAAAACCGCGATACACTTATGAACACGGACACAGATTTCAACAAGACCCTATACAAACTGACAGATTTAAACGACACACACGCCGAAAAATCTTTCTGCGCTTCACTTGTTTCACGGTCGTCTTCTTAATACTTTCCGTTTCAAACCTTGCAGTTGGCTCCCAGTCACTGTTGAAACAGGTTGTACTCCTGACGATGCCCACCTTGTGGGCGAAATGCATTGGGTTTTGTAGCCCTCTAGTTGTTTTGGCTAAAGGAGTATTTCACCTTTGTCACAGTCTGTTGTTTGAATAAACTTGGCAACATTATACATATATGAGGCAAGCCTCAATTTGCAAACTGCGTGCGCGTTTTAGTTAATTCGCTCGTATCCATTTCATATGAGACTCGCTCTGAGTAATCGGTAAGTTTCGTTACGAACGGAAAACATTGCATTCGTTATAGCGAGTCTGGCATTCGTTCAGCGAATTTTTGGTGCAAATTTTAAGCATACGCAATTACGGATATTCGTTAAGCGTACATTCGTTGTGCGGGGTATTACTGTATATGTAAAAATTTTGTCAATTGGAGCGCGGGGCCCAAGGAAAGCGCCTTGCTCCCATTGCCCTAAGGCCGGGCCTGTCGGGCTGAACAGAAACGAAAAAAGAAGCGTAAAAAGGAAGCTGGTGAAACATCTGCAGCACCTGAGCATGCATTCACACCTCAAGAGAAATTTTCAACTCAAACATTAATAGTTGTATGTGACAGTCTCATCAAGGAGATGGAGAAGCGCTCTGTGGCGTATAAATGTGTGCACATTGTGTTCTCTTCCTTTTTGACTACAAGAATGAAAATCTCTGAGTCAAAATAAAAGCATCCAAAAATGCATTGAAAATTATCATAATGACTTAGGAAAAGAGTTGAAAAACGAATTGATCCATTTCCATGAACATGTTATGAATGTGGTCAGGGAACTGCAGGAGAATAATGAAAGAAGTTCCTCGAAGGACATGGATATCATGAAAGGAGTTTTGTCAGTCAAATGTTGTCCCAATGTCGCCATTGCTTGCAGGATTTATCTGATAATCCCATGTTCGGTCTGTGAAGGAGAGAGATCCTTATCAAAACTTTCTCATGTCAAAAATGAGAAAAGATCAACAATGAGTAAAGAAAGTCTGAATGCAATTAGTTTGCTTTACATGGAACATGATTTTGTTGAGAAAATATATTTCTTTATTGATCAGAAAATTTGTTGCATCAAAAGTACGAAAGGTGAATATCTGAGACTATTATTCTCGTGTTAATTGGAAAATATACATTATTTTGTCAAGATTTTTTATTTCATTTAGTAATTGTCAGCTTTTCTCGAATTCCTTTTCTTTGATTTTATATTTACTATAGTTTCATTCAATCGATACAATTTTTTTATTTTATGGACTCAGTTTTTCTTTTACAACTTTACTATAAGTCCTTGTAATTTTCAAAAAATGAAAGTAGATCAGTATTAATGCCTTATTTTTGTATTTCAACCTTAAAATACAAATTAAAATATTAAAAACAACTTGTAAATAAAATGATAGAACAAAAAGCCCTTTTTCCATTAAAAAAGTGTTGTTATATTATAAAAATGTTATTCTGTACGATACCATAGTTTTTTTGTAAACCTCACAAACTACGAGGAAAGATCCCCCATGTTTTGGTGCCTAGGGGCCCCAGAGGGTTCTAATACGTCACTGGCTGAAACACCCTTCTTAGAACCCCACAGCATCTACGTCCTGAACTGAGTACAATGCAGCCTCTCTACACGCCGAAAATACAGTTTTATTGCCCTAAAATATCCTTCACTAAAAATAATGTTCGTATTAACCGATCAACTCACACACATTAATCTATATCTACATACAGGACGCTGGAAAATATTTTTCGTGTAAATGGAGGGCTCGTGTTAGACGAGTTCGTACTAACTAGGGTTTACTGTACATACATAAATTTGCACGCATATAACATTATCCATTGCGTTTAGGCATCAAAGCGTGCCTATTCTTGATTGATTTCACTTGATAATGACCCGTTTGATGCGAACTCACTTTACCAGTTTTTCAAGCTTTTCAAAGTCGTGGATTTGTAACTTGTACTTCAAAGGTGATAATTTGTCCAACCTGGTCACCCAAACATCCGACAATAGTATTTGGCGCTCTTTTATCAAGAGTCGTTCTGTCTACGGGTGAGTAGAAATGCGGATAGTCAATGATAAATGGATAAATATTGGAATGCCCTACTTAGATAATATTTTCGCTGTGCTTCATGCTTAGCCTTCCTTTCTGAGGCTAAAATGGATATACTAATATTCATTCCCAATCCATGGCATTAAATAAGATAAAACATTATGGCAGAGGTAATGTTGCATAATTAAATTTTTCCCTTATGTAAGTCGTGTATACTAAGGTATAGCTCATCGCAAATCGTCTAATTTACATTTAGAGTTGCTTCAGTTAACGAATTTTTATGAAAAGACGTCTTACAAATTTGTATTCAATAATTAATATTATACTTAAATTATCGAAGCCTAAATATTCTTATTTTAATGTTCATAAACAACCGAAAAGCTTAAAAATGAGTTGGTACCTGTTTATCGTTTTTTGTGAGAGAATTCAAAATTCCTAATTTCGTGTCCTACGCTAAAATTAATGAGTAAGTTATGTTTACCACGTTTATAAGTTTTGGAAATAAATTAATAGTTAATTGAAAATATTAACTTTTCGAATGAAATAATCGAAATACAGGAATAATAAGGCAACTTATATGACAGCGCATTAAAAATTTCTGTTAAGATGAATATGTGCACCTAGTGACTTACTGCCACAGTTTCAACATTCACCTCCAGCGCAGTTATCCCCCTTTAACGCAATCGTTGTTTACAATTGATAATTACGTCACGAAAAGCCTTGGTTCGAATGTTTTTGAGGAAAGAAAACTGTCACAATTGCTCCTCAAAGAAAAATATCATCAGTAGAAGTTTACCTATTTAAAGAACCCTTTTAAGTTAAAAATTTTGAGTAATAGCCCACATCGTTATAGCTCATTGTAATGGAGAAATAGGGGAATTCTAGTTAAACTTTTTTGTACCTTAAAAGCGGTATAATTGTCAAAAATATACTGCCAAGTTTTTTATATAAATAAATTAATACGTGTATATATTCATACATGTAAATAAATTCTCACTGAAATAATAAAAACATTAATTTATAGACTTTCATATTATTTCGGTAAATAAAATGAATTGGTTGGAGGAAATTTTTTAATTACATTTAAAGCATTTATAGTGTCTCTCTTCATATAATTTTCTATCTCACGATGTTCTTTATAAAATAATTTCTGTAACCCATAACGCTTCTCCTTTGTAAGCAGTAGACACTCAACAGCGGCCTTTATAATCTCGATTCGTCCTTTCTAAAAGAATGTTATTCAACCTTGTTTTCCAAACAAAATTTCTCGCAAAAGACTTATCGGCAAGAGTATCAATTAGTACGCGACATATATTTCCTTTCCAGTAATCAAAATTCTTTACTGTTTCTAAACTATATCAATAATTTTGTAATAGTTACACAATTATTTCGCTAATACCATAATACGACGCTCTGCTGTATGTAAACCACAGATTGAGATTATTTATTCCATACAGTGTAACTTAGGGGTGGCGGTGGCGGAGTGGATAGAGCGTTGGCATTTCACGTTGCGGTCCCAGGTTTGAATTCGGTGAAGATCGGATTTTTCAGCCTGGGATCGTTCCGTCCCTTACTTGCGTGCTTTGATGAGATCGCGCAAGTTAACGCTCAGTCCTTCGGAAGGGAAGTTAAGAGGCTACCGGAGAGGTGAAAAATTCCAGTGCTGACCAAGGCACTATGGGCATTCACGGCTAGTATCAGAACTACGTTCAGGGCTCAAAATGCCCATATTCTGTAAGCTACTCAAGGGTCACGACTCGACCATAACTCGACCGAGGTTTGTTTACATTCCTGCAGTAGAGTTTGGCTCGGGTTGTTTTCTTCTCTTTCCTTTGGCAGGGCGAGAAAGTTAGGGCCGCTGGGACGAAGGGGAAAATCTTGGTGGCCAGTTCTCAGTGCCGTCTTTATGTTTTTGACAGATTGCGGTTTTCAATATAATCAAGTTTCCTTAAAAGAGTAAACAAATATGTAACTTTTACACAGTTGATAAGTAAATTTTACCAGGTTGATTAATAAAAATGAACAGAAAAGTCGTTCATGAAAAAAGATCAACTAGTACCAAATCTATGAGTATTCGAATCATAATTATACTTACGAGTGAACAAACATTGCTTATAGAAAACAACAACACTTACAAGCAATGTTCCCTCTTAGCTGCGCGCGTGCGCGGCCGCGCACGACCATTTTCCCTCCGCGTACAAATCAGAAAATCCACCTATCCGGAAAATCCTAAATCTAATTACAACAGTTTCTCCATAACATTCATTACTGTGACAGTGCAAAAGAAAATGTAGATGAAAGCAAACAAATATCGCCACAGATACTATAAATATTTTTGCGCACTCGCTTACCCTCTCTACTCACGAAGATTGGTCGGCCGCGCAGAACCTTAAAAAATTAGAGGGAATATTGCTTACAAGTAGGTATTAATTCGCAAAAAGATCTTACATCTTCCAGACATTTTTTTTCTATGGAAACATTCTATTTTTAAGTTTTGATAAACTTTTCAACAATTTTTGTGATAAATTACATTATATACGGAAATTATAGTACACAGTAACGGAAACTATACTTCAACATAACAAAAAAATGTTTTTTTTTCTTAACTTTAACACTCGCTTCTATCCCTCCCTTTCTCTTACAAGAAATACTTTACATCCATTTAGCTACAGCGTTTTCTCGTTACGATTCATATAATTTAATTCACAAAAGACGATAGAGGTAATCATTATTGGTGTACTTAAATGTATGTAAGATTAATAAATTATGAAATTAAATCCGGATACATTTCCAAATTATGGAAAATTATACTTATTTATTAGTTAACATCTGCAGTTAACTGTTAGCCCTTTTTCTTTTCTTTCCTTTAGTTTCACGAGTCACGGCTTGAATACAAGTTTCTCGGAGAGGCATCGACCGCGTACGACGCGGGTCCACTAATTCGGGAAGAATGCACTGGAGGTAAAAGTTGCTCAATTTCTTCTCCATTCCTTTCTTCCAGAACTCGTCGTCTCTTTATATTTTCTCTATTTTCAAAAAAGACCCTTTTCGGTCCATATTGCCAAAAAGCAATATTTTCTTCTGGTGGCGTGTAATTGTCCCTGTACCTATATAATTCCATGAATGACTTTGTGAAATGAAAATAATTTGATTAGGAAGATAAATAGAGGTGGTTTACGATTTCCAAGTGAGGTAGCCATTCTTGTCACTATGTATTGTGACCAAGAAATTATTACATGGGAATAATGAAAAAAAAATTTGAATCCTTGAACCAAAGGAAAACTTTGGTGAGTGTGATAAAGAGAAACATTTACTTTTCAGAAGTAGACACTGAAAATTCATGTTGTCATAAGCATCCAATTAAAGTATTGACTGACAAGATAATCTGGAGTTGTTCAAATATTCTAGTAAATAATTATTGTAAAATGAAAAATAATAAGTGTGTACCTAAAAATATTACAAAAAGAAAACTAATGATTGTTACTAAATGATTCGTTATATGTGTATCCAATTTTGGATTATAAAAATTGAAGTTTTTGGAATTAATTTAAATATTGTGTAAATTAATGTAATTAAGTAATGATAATAAACAATTTGTTAATGCCATATTTATGTTGCTTTTTCATTTGTTATCCTATATCATTAAATATGATAAAAAATCAATTTTTATTGCTTTTACTGTAATTCTTATTCTGCTTTTAAAAGTATTTTGTCTTGCATTATAGGATGTGAATTAACCGTCATTTTTATATACATTAATTATAAGATCCCATATGGATATTTTAACCTTAAGTTGTTTTAAAAAGAAAAAAAAATATCTTATGGGATTTTAGTTTTCCATTTTGTATTCAAATTGAGCAAAGATTCCCTTCTACAATCGAATACCTGAATTCATGTCGGCAAGCAGTATGCAATCAAGTCGTCATTTGTTCGAGTCATTTCTAAAAGTTTTAGCGAAAAATAATGAGTTATTTCCGAGTTGTATTCTTTTCTCATTGAGCCGTTCACGGTGAAAGAAAAGGTATATATAAACAAACTTATAATATAAATTGTAATATTATTAATTAGTATACATAATTATCGTAATTTTAGCTGCATTGCTGTATCTTAGTGAAATGATATGTTAGATTAGCAAGTTGTTAAAAGCTCGTCTCCAAGATATATCTCGGTAGCTAGCGACCGCCTCATTGCCTCTTTCTAGTGACGTCACGGAAGAGCTGGTAGGCCTTCTAATATAGAGGGTGTTGCTTGAACCCAAGCGGGCGGGCCGTGAGAGTGACGTCAGAACTATGGTGGCGCGATTTGTCTACAGATCCGTGAACTATTAGAAGCAAAAATGTCATTATTTACAACTTCTACTGATTTCTTTGTTGAAAAATAAGCTACATTTACAATGTATGCATAATTTACAAGAAAAAATATGAACTTTTCGGCGTGTGAGAGATTTTTAAAATTTTGGTTTTCCCTTAAAAGATATTTAACAATATAGAAGCCTTCGAAAAATAAATTACCAAATTTTAAAAATGTAAGAAACCTGTCGGATTTATATTAGTTTAAGAATTCTAAATACGAAATTCCACTCTTTATGTTGAACAGAGTCCGAGAAATCAGTCGACGAATATTCGGGTTGAAAACCCTCTGTCTGGTAGCAGTTGGTCCCATTGGTGCTCTTCGTTAAGAGTAGGCTAATGCCGGCACCGGGTTTCCCTCCTCCCTTGTGAGTGTGTTCGGTGTGGAAGGAGTTAAGGCTATCAAAGAGGTTGATTAGCCAGAAATTCCATACAAACCAAAAAAACAGTGTATCTTAATTTTTCTGAAGAGATATTTTTGTTGATTTTGCAAATTGTCGTATGATTTGTAATTAGATTAGATTTATTTTATAGGGAACCATCCAAAGACCAAGTATCGAGATTGGATGATGAGATGCAAAATATTTTGAATAGAAAAGATTTGAATGACTTGGATAAATGGCACATTTATAAGCATGCTTTGGATACGTACTTAAATATTGCTCCAGAAAAAAGGAAGCCCATCTCTATTTCGATAGTGAAAGAGGAAAAACGTTCCAGTTCTCCTCCTCCAAAACCTAAGAGATATATTTTCAAAGAAAACGTTTGAGTTCTCTCCCGACGACACCTAAGAGACAATTAGTTTGAAGAGTATAACGAAACGTCTAAGGGTCAATAACCAACGTATAGATAAACAATGGAGGCGTATGATAGAAAGAATAGGAAATACTGGAAAATTGTTAAGAGACGATGGAATAAAGAACGAATCAAATTGGGAAGAAGCGAGGGAAAGCAAATTACCAAGATGAGGGGACCGAGTTCGAAAACCAAAAATAGTTTGAAATCCGATGAAATTTTTGAATCCATTTATTACGACCCTTCTAACCAAGCAGGATTTTCCACAACCGATAAATTGTATAAAGCATTGGGTAAAATTAAGTTATCGAAGACATACGTTCAGGATTGGATAATTCACAGGACGCTTATACATTACACAGACCTGTACGAAAACGTTTCCAAAGAAAATTTTACGAGGTTGATTATATCGATGAAACTTGTCAATGTGAATTTAATGATATGCGAAATTTAAAAAAGTATAATAGTGAATTTGCATATATTCTAACCATTATAGATTTATTCTCAAAATATGCTTGGGCAGTTCCTTTGAAGAGCAAGACGGGAGAAGAAATGATTACCCTAAATTCCCAAGTATAACGCGCGCGTTATACAAGGTTTTTTTGTCAAATTTTCGGAATTATTTAGTGCGCGTTATACATAAGACGTACTAGTGCGCATTATGCATAAGAAGTACAGCTTTATAAAATAAAATGCCTTAAAGCGTTCAAATACTAACTTCGTGAAATCACTAAATGGCTGAAATCTATCGAAACTTCTTTCTTTTTCTTCCTTTGATAAAAACAAATTTTCTGGCATAAATTACCATTCATTTCAATCATTACAGATACAATATCGAATTTCAGTTACCTAATTATTATTCAACCTAAGACAAATTAAGGCAGATTCGAAGTTATTAGTTGAAAAAAATGTACGCAATGCCTTTTTAAATAAGATAACGAATTCCAAAACAAAACACATTCACATATAAAAATAAAAAAATCACAAATTCTTCATAAACTTTTATTCACACTCGATTATTAATTAACATAACCATAAAAATCTTCTGATTCAGTCACAATTTATATCGTAATCATTCAAGTTCTTAACCAATGAGTCCGGAAAAATTTCAAGCGAAAAATTATCGCTTTCATCAGATGATGAATCACAATACCCTCCATCCCCCCATCAACATCAGGGAAATTAATTCCCGATACCCTGAAACCATTAATTATACATTCACGGGTTACATCGGCCCAACTTTTCACAATCCATTTGCAAATCTCAGCATAAGAAGCTCGCTCGCTGCATCCTTCCAGACTTTGTATAGGAGTGGAAACCATCTACCATGCATTTTTCCTAGTGCCTCCGTCTTTTCGATTTGAATGATCTATTTACGGAGATGTCCAGTGGTTGCAGCTTTTTTGTTAGACCTGCAGGAATAACTGCAATCTTGGAATATTTTTTCAATAATATTTTCGAATCATTTACCTAGCTGAATCCAATGCAAGCAGCGATTTTGGTTTAAAAAATGAGCCCTTCCTTTTTCCCCATACCTCGGTTAACCACATTCGCAACATATCGCAATTCATCCAGCCTTTTAGGTTTACGCACACAACAATACCTTTAGGAAATTCCTATTTAGGAATGGTTTTCCGCTTGAAAATTACCATTGGGGGAAGCTTTTCTCCATCATCCGTCACTACACAACAGTAAAGCAGCATTTTTTTAGCTCCAGCAGTGCATATTTTTATGTCTTGGGTGCCTTTAACGTCAACTGCAAATTTCGATGGCATGACGAAACTCATAGGTACCTCATCCATGTTCCCTATCTGACTTGGTTCAACGCCCTTCTTTTCCTGCCCAACAAACAAATTAAACTCTTCCACTTTCACCTTCCAATCTTCTGGTAACTTTTGTCCGGTAGATGTAATTGCTCGTACTGTTAAACTATTTCGCTTCATAAAATGATAACACCAGCAATTACTGCCTTTAAAATTATCAATATTTTTCTCGCGAGCTATTTGTATTGCTTTGCATTTAAGTGACACAGTTGAAACTCCTCTTTCTTCACTCCTTTGCGCACAGACCCAGTCCTTCAATTCTTGCTCCAGATCTGGCCAAAACTCCTTTCTTTTCCTTCGTGCCCTTTTTGCCACAGGTAGAACACTCAACAAATTCTTTTGGGACCGCCACTCGCGAATGCTGGATTCGCCCACTTCGAAGAAACGGGCCACTGACCGATTACCGCGAATCTCGGCATAATTCACATTTCTAACTTTTTCTGCGCCATGTAAGATTTTCTTCTTTTTGGCATTTTTAAATAGGGTTATGGTCCAACGGTTGGGTCTACAGTTTAAAAAATAAAAAAAATATTAATATTTTTTCATTAGGTTCAATAACTGTGCATTACCAAATCAAGAAATACCGTACAGAAACCGCACCGTTTCTTAGTCAGGTAAAGAAAAAATAAATAGGTAACACTCCATAAATGACAAAGTCAACAAGTTTCAGTAAAAATAATGCCAATGTTTTTAAGGAAAACAAAATATCCTTGAAAATACCTCACCTGGTTTCTGTCAAAGAGGAACGAAACTGCGTACTTTCAGTGCCCTACCTCGTCGATCAAAACGTTACAGCCAGACTGCAAACCACAAATGAATGGGCGATGAAGATTACAGGTCGTCTCTCTGTCTGTGAGTCAACAATGTGTGCCCTCCACATTCGTTCCCACACTCAGATTCTCTGGCTGTTTATGCTATCTTTCTCTTGCCCCCTGTCGTACCACCCTTGAGGTCTGGTCCTTCTTTTGTTTCGTGCACCTCTACCCACCCCCACCATTCCAACACATCTCATGACACCCTCACCACTTCCTTACACCTCACTCCCCAACCAGTTTTCTTTGACCCTTGAGTGGTCATTGTATCGGAAATAAGAATGGGAAAAATCTGTATCCAGGGGTTTTCCCCAAATGTTCTCCTTCGCACAGGAGAGTTGGGGAAGGGCGCTAAAAGTGTAGCATTCTTTAAAAAAACGCTAAGCTCAACGATCCCATGTTCTGCGGGTGTCCTGCGCGTAATACACAAGCGCGCGTTACACTAGAAATTTTGAAGATATGCGGAAAACAGCCGAAGGTTGGCCTGCGCGTTATGCATGAGTGCGCGTTATACTTGGGAATTTAGGGTATATTGTTGTATACTCGTGAGTTCTCGGGGATCGGCGGGAATGAAAGACAGGGAAATCCAAAAAAAACGTTGTTTATTTAATCCCACCTATAGTAATCTCCTCGTTATTCCTTTGGACTCCACTCTGGCCGCTTTCTCCTCGATCGCCTCTGCCGCCTCTCCTCACTCGCCTCCGCCACCTCTCCTTACTCGCCTCGACCAGCTCTGACCCATTCCCCAATGGCGTCCTCTATTTATTGTCCCTAGTCTCCCTCAGGCACTTTTCCGATACTCCCGGGGCCTTCTCGGGTGGGCTTCCCGATACTTCCATTCGGCCGGCCTCCGTCAGCAGTCTGTCGAACAGTCAGGTCAAATGGGACCGCCAGTCCTCGCTCCGGAATCGCCACACTGCCCCCCACAAAACTTGCAGTTCGTCACTAACTGATTCACTGGTGGACCCCAGGGTATGGAGCAAGCCTATTTATGTGCACTACCTTAATCTTCGATTTTTGGCTTCGCTGAATCCTATACACCACATCGTTGACCCTCGAAATGACCCTGTACGGACCTTCCCATTTTGGCTGGAGTTTGGGAGATACTCCTTTTTTCCTCTGTGGGTTATAGAGCCACAATAGGTTTCCCTAGGCGAATTCATTGGGGTTCGCCCAGGCGTCATATCGTGTTTTCATTCTATCCATCGCCAGTCGCAGATGGCGCCTTGCATGGCCGTGAACATACGCCATCTTCTGCCGTAGGTCAGAAAGGCAATCACTGGTTTCCTTTTCTGTTTCCTCGGGCCAACCAAATTTTATATCACGAGGGAGCCTAATTTCCCGAACAAACACCATGCGAGAGGGAGTCTCCCCTGTCGCCTCATGAACAGCTGCTCGATAAGCCATTAAAAACAACGGCATATGCGTATCCCAGTATTCCTGGCGGTCATCCACAACTTTCGTCAGGTGTTCTAGAAGGGTTCGATTAAACTGTTCCACTATCCCGTACGATTGCGGGTGAAGTGGGGTGGTCCGGGTCTTCCGCATCCCCAAGGTGCGACACATTTCTTGAAAAACCCAGGATTCAAAATGACGGTGTTAATCGGTGTGGATTTCTTTAGGGACCCCAAATCTGCTAACCCAGTTGGTAGTTAATGCATCGGCCACGGTGGGCACTTCCTGATTTGGTATGGCATAGGCCTCGGGCCATTTAGTAAAATAATCGATAACTACCAAATGTACTTGTTTCCGATTTTCGTCCGAGGAAATGGTCCAGCTATGTCCGTTCAAATGGAACACTCACGTTGTATGCCCTTAGTTGCCCCTTATTCTTTTTCCCGTACCTTTTGTGGCTGAACAGGCGTCACACCTTTTCCACCACCGTTCCACATCTTCTCGGCAGTGGAGCCAGTAAAAACGTTCTCTGACCTTGGCCATGGTCTTGTTGACCCCAAGATTGCCACCGGACACCCCACCATGGATTTCGTTAAGCACCCCCTCTACCCTAGACTTAGGGAGTATTAACTGCGTTCTATATGACTTTCCATCTGTCAACTCCCAACGTCGTCTAAGTAGTCCGTTCTCCAGCACCAAGGAGTCCCATTGCGCCCAGTAGCTTTTTACTGCCTCGCTTGTCTGAGATATCCGCCCAGAGTGGACGCTCTCCGCCTGTTTTCCATTGTACCATTGGCCCTATTTCCTCGTCTCGCGCCTATTCCCTTTTGATGGCGTCGGTATCCCATGAATCTGGCGTTTGAAGCTGCATTCGTTCCAATCTGACGCAGTTGCCTTTGTCCTCAAACCGACGGCATTGGCGGCACTCGGCCGCACATGGATGACGAGAAAGGGCATAAGCATTCGTATGAGCTCATCCTTTTCGATGTTGTATGGCAAAAATTATAATCCTGAAATCGCTCAATCCACCTAGCGACTTGACCGTCCGGATTCTTCAAGCTTAATAGCCATTTCAGCGCTGAATGTTCAGTCCTTATTGTGAACTGCCTTCTATAAAGGCAATGATGAAAATGCTGCATAGCCTTCACCATTGCCAAGAGTTCCAAACGCGTAGTACGGTAGTTGCGCTCTGGCTTACTTAATCCCTTACTAAAATAAGCTATGACTCGTTCTTGTCCCTCTTGCTTCTGAGACAGAACCGCTCATATACCAGTCCGCCTGGCATCGGTATCCAGAATAAAATCTCACTCATTCCGCGAATATGCTAGCAGCGGTGTCGTTGTTAGGCAGACTTTAAGCTTATAAAACGCTTCTTGGCAGTCAGGGTCTCATGCAAGGGATCGTTTCGTTAAGCGATGCAATGGTTTTGCGATTTTGGAAACGCCCTTGATGAATCTCCTGTAGTAAGAACAAAACCCTAAGAAACTCCTAAATTCCGATTTATTTTTGGGGATCTTCCAGTCCCGCACTGCCCTAACCTTCTCTGGATCTACTTCCACCCCTTGGCTAGACACCACGTGCCCCAAATATTTTACCCTCTAATTGAAAAGCCGGCATTTCATAGGGCTTAGACGTAAATTGGCGCTGCGTAGCCTCCCAAGAGCGGCCTTGAGATTCTCAAGCCCATCCCTGAAAGTTCTTCCTAGAATGATCACGTCGTCGAGGTATACGAGAGATTGTGACCACGTCAATCCTTTAAGCACCAGCCCCATTAATCGTTCGAAAGTGGCAGGGGCGTTGCATAGACCGAAAGGCATCATTTTAATCTGCCACAATCCATTAGTGGTCACGAACGCGGTTTTCTCGCGATTCTTTAATGCGAGCTCAACTTGCCAATATCCAGGCTGGAGGTAAAGTGTAGAAAACCACACTGAGCCCGCCAGAGCGTCTATTGTGCCCGCGATGCGGGTAAGAGGGAAGGAATCGTTCTTAGTGACAGCATTAGGGGCGCGATAGTCCACACAGAAGCGCGACGTCCCATCCTTCTTCTTAACTTCGACTGTAGTGGACAACTACGGTCCAGAAGTGGGTTCTATGACCATCTCTAGAACGAATGACTCCACCTCGTCCTATCTCGCCAAAGGGATTCATCGAGGACCCTACTTTACCGGCTGCGCCTGTCTTACGTCGATTGTGTGCCTAACGAGATTGGTGTGTCCAAAGTCTCCTGCCTTCCTCGCAAAGACGCCCTGAAACTCTTTGAGAAAGCCCATAAGATCCTGTTGTACCATGCTATTTTCCACAATCTGGGGCTCTTCTTCTGGCCTAGCCAGCCTACTTCACCCCCACAGGCTAGCTAGTCCTCGTTTCCCCTCCCCCACTGGCCGACTCGGGCTGGTTGCAGCGTTTGTATACCTCCTCCCTGACCGGCATTCCCTTTGAAGATGGCCAACTCTGCCACAACTCCAGCAACGAAGGCGAGATCCCCACTGACCTTCCCACCTTGCTTCGCGGATAGCTCCTCTGGCTTGCCTTACTATCTCAGTTGTTCCATTTTCAGGAGTGCTGATGGGTTCTCTAAATATAAATTCCCTAACGGTAGCGACCGTCCGGGATGCACGTTTACCAGCCTCGTTTGTAAGGGCAAATAGTAGGACCTCACTTCTCTTGGTCTTTTCCACTCAGGCGGACGGCTTGCTGCAACTCCTGGTCCCTTAGGTCATTCATGAAGTCGCCCGTCTGTATCTCTTCGAGGAAGTCATGTTCCGCTTTTGGATAAGAGAAGCTTGCCAACCGTCTGATATCCGACTCTAGCTCCAGCAATGTTTCCCCTGGTTTTTGCGCCCTGGTTTGTAATTGTAAACGGTGTACCTGAATGAGGTGGGAGTCCCCGTACCTGAGCTGCATTGCAGAGGAAACTGTTGAAATCTCGGCGTTGGTCAACGGGAATGGTTTGCAAAATTTTCGATGCTCTCCTTCGTAGGGATAAAACGAGAGCAGTGGCTTTCTCTTCCTCAGTCCACCGATTGGCTTCCGCAGCGGCGTCAAACTGTAAATGAGCCATGGTACGGTTCCGTCAAACCTTCAATCTGCTCTTCAAAACTTCCGTCTGTGGATTACGCAAGCTCGCCCTTAGTTGATCCTCTCATTGATCGATCCGTCGCACCCGTTCTTCTGCTTCCCCCAGCCTTTCATCAACCCTTAGGAGCTGGCTTTCTTCTTTACCCTCCGCAGTTCTCCATCGACTCTTTTAAATTTTATCTCAAACTCCTTTTGTAAGTTTTCGACGGCCCGGAGGACGCCGACCTTTTGTTCTCTTACGCTTAGTTCCGCCAAGGTCTTTCCATAGCCTTCCATTCCACCGATCCCACTTCTGACACAAAATTGTTGTATGCTCGTAGGTTCTGGGGGATCAGCGGGAATGGAAGACAGGAAAATAAATAAAATTCCGTTGTTTATTTAATCCCTCATATACAGTATTCTCCTCGTTATTCCTCTGGACTCCACTCTGGCCGCTTTCTCCTCGATCGCCTCTGCCGCCTATCCTCCTCCTTTTATTGTCCCTTCGCTCCCCCAGGAGCTTTCCCAAAACTTGCGGGGCCTTCTCGGGTGGGCTTCTTAATGCTTCCATTCGGGCGGCCTCCGTCAGCAGTCTGTCAAACAGGCGGGTCAAATGGGACTGCCAGTCCTCCCTCCCGAATCGCCGCAATATTTTGAAACAGAAAACCTTTGAAATTACAAAGCGATAAAGGCTCCGAATTTAGGAATAAAAAGTTTCAGGGTTTCCTCGAGAGAAAAAAACGTCAAATTTTATTATACACATAACCCCGATATCAAAGCTGCCGTAGTAGAAATATTCGATAGGACGTTAACATCTAAGATCTATAAGTATTTTACGAAAAATAATTCCTATAATTGTGTGAACGCATTACCAATATTATTGAACGGGTATAATGATACGATTCATTCATCTATTGAGATAGCACCATCCGACGTGAACGAATCGAATGCTTTGCCAGTGAAAAAAGACTACTCGATATAGGAAAGAGAAAAATAAACCCAGAATATAAGGTGGGCGATTATGTTAGAATGAGCAAGGAGAGATTACCATTCGCTAAAGGATATACTACGAACTATACAACTGAGATATTTCAAATTAAATCCGTTATTTTAGGGAATGTGGTTCCTATGTACAAGTTAGAAGATTTGAATGGTAAACCCATCGAGGGAAATTTTTACGGACCAGAATTAAGAGGAACGGTTATATCTAAAACTACTGAATTTAAAATATATAAAATATTGAGGAGAAGAGGAAAAGGTAAGTCTAGAATATTTCGTCAAGTGGGTAGGATATCCTGATTCTTTTAACTCATGGGTAAAAGCATCGTTTAAAAAATTTTAATTTTATAAGTCGATATTCAATTCGCTTTGAGAAGAAAGAAGACGGAGAGTAATAAAGTCTCAACGATAGTTAATATTGATAGTTAATATTGAATGGTTTTTATATCACTCTTTTAAGCAATTCTTCCTCTAAGTATTTTAATGATAATTCCATAGCTCATTTTCAAACAAAATTAGCTAATAGATTGTACTTGGAGAATAGTCAATGGCAAGTTGAGCTTTGTGAGATTTCTCTTCCAATAAAATGTGGAGGAGGAGGAAAGAAGTGTAAAAACGTTAAATGAAAGACGCGCAAGTTCAAGAGAATCGGTAGGAGGAGGATTTGAAAAACAAACAGGAATCTCAGAAATCACTTCAACCAATGCGGTAATAAAAATAGATAAGGCACACAATCTCAATTTTCGCCCCAAAAAAATATGTCATGTGAACTGATATTATATGCAGATGATGCTGTACCTATATCTGTACATAGAGAATTTGAGGTAGCTAAAATAAGCATGCACAAAGACCTGAATAATATTATATGGACACATGACAATGACATTATATTTAAGTTAAAATTATGCATATAACAAAATGGCTTCAATGAGAAAATTATGAATTGTAGACTGCATTAACAAAAATGTGCCCACAATAATTTCTCAGACCTAAGATACAATTGTAAATAATTAGAACAAGTAAAACTATTTAAATCTTTAATATAATTGATGAAAATTATATATTTGTTATCCATATATAAAAACTAAATAACTATAAAAAATAACCTGCCAATTCAAATATATAAATATAGTTGCTACAAATATTAAGAAGATAATATATTTTTAATAGTTGGATCTAAAATAAGATATGGAACAACTATTTTGGGAAATGCCAAAAAACAAATAAAAAATTCTTAATGGCTAGTTAAAATAAAATAATAAGAATGGTGGATGCAGATATTAGAAACTGTAGTATCTTTCTCGTCTTATGAAGCTTGACCTTCGCATAGCAAGTAGCCTATGAGAACCTTTTCCCTCTCCCCTTCTTCCCTTTTCCCTCTCCCCCGTCACCTGCAGCTTTCGAAATGAATGGAAGCACCTAACAGCATTGCCAGCTATCCGCTCTTGAAATGATCTGTTTGCGAATGAAAGGCGACGCGTCGCAGAAAAACTTACGGTCATTGTTTATTACTACCGGCCATTTTCCATTGCGTTAAAATGATAACAAGGTGCAAAGTGAAAGCGATAAAGAGATCGCAACGGAAGAGTGAGCGCTGTAGAGCTGGCAACATAGTCGACTGAGAGCGATATGAACAGCACGATGGCGAGAGAGAGACTGAGCTCCTCCCCTCTCCGTCGCCCGTTACTCGAGCGTTAATTGGATGCAGAAATAGTCACTCACAGAGGTTTTCAAGGTCAAGCTTCATAAGACGAGAAACATACTATAGTAGTTGGTGCTTGCATACTGCAAGCATTTCATCTCACCTTGAAAAAACATTCATTTTTCAGACAGATATTTCATCATTACAAATATTAATTTAATTCTAAAGATTTCACTTCCGTAGCGATTTTCGTTTTTCCCTCATGTAAAAATAGTAGATTAAAGCAATCCCCAAATGTTGCAAATTTAAAAATTTTACACTTTCTTCATTATGGGGTACTAATTCTACACATTTCAGCCAAATTTTAAAGTTGTAGCACTTCTATAAGTGAAATAATAATTTTCTAATTGTTTAAATTTTAAACATTTTTTACGGCCGCCGCAATACATATATGAAAAGATTGAAATACTTATTTGTGCAAAAGCACTACTTTGTAAATAATTTGAAAATATCAGCTTCCTAGCTCATCCCGTAGTACCTAAACATTTATCTATTTGTTTAAATTTTAAGAATGTTTAACTGCCAAACAAATTAAAATATCAGAATTTCTATATTCTCTATTTCGTTTTTTTACAAATCCTATCTCTAAAAAAAATTTCAGCTCCGTAGAACATTCGAAAATACATAAACCTTGAAAATTTGTTTAAGCAATTGCGAATTTTTAGCGGCCGCATTGTTGCAGTTTTTCAAGACTCATTTTTTCTAGTCGGTTTTGCACAAAATCCTACCTAAGAAAAAAATTTTGTATCTCTAGCTCATCTGGAAGTGCCTAAACATTAACATTAAACTCCTCCTCTGTAAGAAACGTCTATATATAATGATAATAAAACAAAAAATGATAATACTTCAGGTATATCATATATTGCATAAAAAAAACTTAAATATATTACCACTAGCATATTTATTTTAAGTACATAATAGTAATTGACAATAACTTCATAAATAGATATAAATCAGAAAGGCTTGATGTACACAACAAGAACAAAGTATGAGGTGATACAAAATAATAATAAAATATTTTAATCATAATCGTAAAATTTCATTATCAGTAACAGTTGCAACATTGTTGAATGAGTTATTGATAAGTTTCAGAACTTTATCTTGTATATCAGTGATCAAAAGAAACTGTAAAATATTGTTGGAGTAATATATAACAAGTGTTTTATCTAAATTAAAAAACTAAAGTTTTGTTAATAAATAGAGTTGAGTGATTTGATAATTAAAAAGATAAGGTCTTCAAGATTTAATATTTGATGTGATAATGAGATATGCCCCAAAATTATGTAACATTATGAAATAGGTCATGAAGTTATTGATGTGTTTTGAGATGTATCATGGAGTTAGAATAAAATAGGATATAATGTTATGAAGCTACGATTGGCATGTTATTATTATGGAAGAGTTAAGTTGATAATGATATGTTGTAATGAGATGATGAGTATTTAAACTATATGAGATAAGATATATATATTGCGTGGTAGTAATGTAATATTGTACATTGCTATAGTAATGTGATATAGTGAAATGATGTTATGGAAATGAAATGAAAAAGTGATGTGGTGAACACTATGTTGCGAAATAATATAATTGATATAAACTATATAGTGTACATAAGGTATATAAAATATGTTGTAATGACTTGACAAGTATGATAGGTCACATATGATAACATATAATGAAAGTAATGCGTAGCAGGATGTGATATTGTGAATTGCTTTAGTGATGTAATTTAATAATATAAGAATATGAGGTACTGAAGAGATGCTGTGAAATAATAAGACAAATATAAAATATATAATGTATATAATAAGCATTATCATAATACTAATGTGTTGGAGGCTATCATGTCAATATCTAGCTAATGATAACATATCTAAAAAACAACATGCTAATTTCAGAGCTCGCTTAGGTCAACTTTGGAAATACTCCGCTGCATAAAAACCATAAATACGAGATAATCCGTAAGAAAATAATAAAGATAACCGCTGATATTTAAAATGAAATTTGGAGACTACGGTGTACAGAATGGAAATAAATAAAAGTTCCTGAACCGTAAAATAATCCAAGTGAGCAATCACACGTCAATAAGAGAAAAATATAAGGAAAAAAAATTAAATTTATACTTACAAGTTTGCAGGACGATGGCCTACAGGGACCTTATGTACAAGGACATTAAGTATGGCTTTCCGGCCTAAGGAGTTAAACCGTTTTCATAAAATCAAAACCCACATCCACACCATCGAGGCGGATATAAAATTTCTCAAAGATTGCCGCAAACTTTTTCAATAAACCCCAAACCCCAACGCTTCAAAAGCTATTCTCTTCGCCAAGCAAAAATGGCTAGACTTAAAAATCAAAAACTTCTATAGAAAGAGATTCTCTATCGAATTAGAAGAAAACGATTTGCACCTAAAAATAACCAAAACTTTTTCCGGTTTCGAAATAACCATATGGGACAGTCATCTTAGCAAAATTCAATCCGTGATACAAAAAAAGTTCAAAATAAAACCAAGAGGCTTCGCGAAAAATACTACTCTCTTACAAAATCAACCAGAAAATCTGTTAGAAAGTTCATTTATATGTAGTGTAATCTGAACGACCCGTTGTTTGTATTTATATGGTATATCGATATATATCGATACTATCGAAACTGTATTGTATTCATCTGATGGTATCCTTTCTTTTACTTCCGGTTTATACCTTGTAGCGCGAAAACGTGTGACTAAACGCATGTTTCTATATCCAGGCGAATCTGGCGTTTCTTTTAATCCACCCTAATAGTCTTAACAGGTTATGGGCCCAGGGGCGCGTAGTGGAGCACGATAGCAAGGTGTATGTTTTTTTTGTGACTCGAACTTTACCTTTTCTCACTCGGCGTATCCCCATAGTGAAGGACTTGAACTTTTTAAAGAAAGGTGCAGTTTGTTTTCGATTGAATTTTCTTGTTTGTCTTCTTTTGTGAAGAATATTCGGAAATATGTCCGAGGGCGGAAATTCACGTGTGGCGCAATGGGAGCAAGAGGCATCCCTGAGGCAACTGCCAATACATGGAGGATTGGGGTCGCTGCCAACTATCAAGAAGCTTGTCGGTAGAAACAACTACAGTAATTGGAAGTTTGTTATGGAGATGTTCCTTATTGCTGAGGAACTCTGGTCAGTCGTAGAGGACAAAGAAGTTGACAGCAGGAGAGATGCAAAGGCCAGATCGAATATTTGCCTCATGGTGGACGAGGCACTTTATCCCATGGTAAAAGGATGTAAAACGTCAAAAGAGGTATGGGACAAACTCGAAAATACGTATGAGGGCATTGGTTTGTCTAGAAGATTGTCTTAATTAAGAAAACTATTCCGTGTGAAACTCGAAGATTATTCTACGATGGAGCAATACCTAAATGACATTTTATACACAACTCAAAAGCTAGACACCATTGAGGCGGGCATGAAAGATGAGTTTATTGCAGTGAAAATGCTTAATGGATTAATTGAAGAGTATGATCCTATGATTATGGCTATAGAGAGTTCGGGTGTAAAAATTACGAGCGATTACGTAAGATCTATGCTGATTCAGCAAGAAACTAAGATGAGGCAGAATGATCGTTCGAAGGAAAATGCACTTCTTTCGCATGTAAAACATAGGATGACTTTTGTGCCAGTGTGCTTCAGTTGCAATAAGAAGGGACATAAGTCTTTTTAGTGGCCATTGAAGAATGATAAAAAAGGCAGAGAAAGAAGTCGTAAATTGCAAAAAGAAGAGCATGTGAGGCATAGTGCGATTAAAGCTACAGT
The DNA here is from genome assembly GCA_028673005.1 of Tanypteryx hageni. Taxonomy (NCBI): domain Eukaryota; kingdom Metazoa; phylum Arthropoda; class Insecta; order Odonata; family Petaluridae; genus Tanypteryx; species Tanypteryx hageni. Next base: position 10,171,410 of record CM054120.1, on the reverse strand, counting down.
TTTCCTTACAGCTCTTTCTACCACTACTATTAACCCAGACGAGTGGATAATAGACTATGGAGCTACTTCTCATATGAGCATGAGAAATGGTTGGATGAGAGAACTGAGGATCTCAATACAGCAACAGAAAGATCTACACTGAGAGCAATGGAGATGTTGAGGTGAGAATGGATGCAGGTAAATTCATCATTAGAAATGTTTTATATGTTCCAGAATTGACAGCTAACCAACTTTCAGTAAGCAAAATGGTTGAAAAAGGATTGGTTGTTGCATTCTCACAAGAAGGCTGTAGAGTGTACCACCAAAGTGACTGTACGATAAGAGGTGAGGGGCAACTGAATGGTTCCATTCGAGGAGGTATTTACAAATTAAATCTGGTTCCAGAAAGGGTCGCTAAGGAGGCAGACAAATATAGCAGTATCAGAGAGGCTCACCCAGTGGTTATGGCACAGAAGACTGGGGCATCTCTGCAGAAAATTAATCAAGCTGTTGAATAAAGGTATGGCAAGTGGCATAAGTTATTGTGCCACAGATGAAGTAGGGCAACGAATACCTTGCATCAAAGAGAAGCATGTTAGGCAGTCTTTTAAGTCTAGTAACACAAAAGCTGAGGAGAAGCTTCAGTTGGTTCACTCAGCGTCTATGGTCCGATGACTGAAGAGAGTTGGGGTGGAGCAAGATATATGATATATGACAGATGATTCCACTAGAAAGACGTTCACTTATCTGTTGAAGTTCAATAGTGAAGTGAAGGAAAAATTCAAGGAATTTAAAATTTTGGCGGAGAATCAAACAAGCAAGAAGATTAAGGCACTTCGCACTGATCATGGAAAAGAGTATGTAAACCATAAACTGCAGGATTACCTGATGGAGTGCGGTATCGTGCATCAGGGGACTGTACCTTATACACCGGAACAAAATGGTGCTGCGGAGAGAGTGAATAGGACCATCATTGACAAGGCAAGGAGCGTGTTAGAAGATGCTGGTCTGGGAAAAAGATATTGGGCAGAGACAGTAATTACCGCAACATATTTAAAAAATCGCTCACCCACTAAAGCAGTTGCAATGACTCGAGAAGAAGTTTGGACCGGAAAAAACGTGGACCTCTCACATCTCAGATTCTTTGGAAGCAGAGCCTTTGTTCGTGTACCAGATAAAAAACGTACTAAATGGGACTCAAAGAGAAAGGAATATATTTTCACAGGCTACTCTGAAAATGTAAAAGGCTACAGCCTTGTCAACCCCGATAATCCAAAGAATGTGATTAGTGCAAGGTATGTAATATTTTTTGAGGAAATAAGAGGAAAAGTCCTAGAGAAAGGTGAATGTGAGGAGAGTGAAGTGCCACTCCAATCATCGTCAGGCGTAAGAATTGAAACATGTATTCCAGAGCAACATCTAAGTGAGGAGCCTGAGAGCTCAGATGACTCTGGAGGTGAAATATCAAGTTTTGAAGATACCAGAGAGAGTATAATAGGGATCTCCTCAGACGAACAGAAAAATAACGACCCTTCACATGAAGCCCAAGGTGTGCCCCAAGATGGAGAAAGGAGGACTTCTCAGTGACGACATCAGCCGAAGAAATGACCAACTGATATGTTTTTATACAAGGCAATTTGTGAACATTTGGAAGATTCCAAAACAGTTGATGATGCATTTTCGAGTACAGAAAATTAACTATGGAAAGGTGCAATGAGTGAAGAATATGTGTCGTTCATCATGAACGGACCAAAGGACAAGAAGATTGTAATAATAAATGGGTATTTAAGACCAAGATGGGGGTTAATGGTAAGGTCTGTAAATAAAAAGCAAGGTTGGTTGCCATGGGGTATACCAAAGAGCATGGTGTTGATTATGATGAGAGATTCGCTCCAGTGGTGAGAAATTCTTCAGTGAGACTGTTATTTGCATTGGCCGCAAAAATGGACCAGGACATAGAGCACCTAGATGTTACAACTGCATTTCTGCATGGAGACATGCAGGAGGAGGTCTACATGGAGCAGCCTGAAGGATTTGTAAAAAGGGGTGAGGAAGAGTAGGTGTCTCTTAAAAAGGGCAATCTATGGACTCAAACAGGCATCAAGGAGCTGGAATCGCAAGATCCATGCAACTCTATTGGGAATGGGACTGATGCAGTCAGAACGAGAAACCTGCATCTATTTCAATGTTGAAAAAAGGGGAATTGTAATAGTTGCTATTTATGTTGATGATATTTTGTTAGTTTCTAATAACAGGGTCCAGAAAGAGATGCTGAAGACGAACCTCATGAATGAGTTTAAAATTCAGTATCTAGAAGAGGTATCTCTGCTGCGTATTCGGAGAGACCGAGAGAATCATATCATCCGGGTAAACCAGCAGCAACACATAGAGGAACTGTTGCAGATATTCAAGATGGATGCCGTCAAGCCAGTGGGAACACCGTTGGATCCAATCCAAAAGCTGACGAGGCCAGAACCAGGTGGAGTTGAAGAGAGAGTGAAGCAATACCCATATCAGCATCTAATAGGGCCTTTTATGTATTTAGCTGTAAATACTCGGCCAGATATTGCTCAGGCTTTTAGTGTTCTAAGTCAATTTAATGGGAATTTTGATGAGGCGTATTGGAAGCTTGCTAAACGTGTTCTCAGATATTTGAAAAGGACTTCTGACTATTGCTTAACTTTTAAAAAGGTAGGAAAAGATCTTGAACGATTTGTTGATGCTAATTGGGGAATAATGTAGATGGTAGAAAGTTCTACACCGGTTTTACATTTGTATTGGCAAATGCAGCAATATCTTGGGAGTCGAGGAAGCAAAGAACTGTTGCATTATCAAATATAGAAGCAGAGTGCATGGCATTAACAGAAGGGAGTAAAGAGGCCATTTATTTACAGAGACTATTTAAGGAGTTATTTAAAAATAGGGATGTTATTGTATCGTATAATGATGACCAAGGGGCTGGAAAGTGGGCTAGCAACCCAGTTTATCATCGTAGGACCAAGAACATTGATGTTAAGTATCACTTTGTTCGAGAGGCCATTGAAAGAGGGAATGTTTGTATTAAGAGGCCACCGGAGAGGCAAAAAATTCCAGTGCTGACCAAGGCGCTATGGGCATTCACGGCTAGTATCAGAACTACGTTCAGGGCTCAAAATGCCCATCCTCTGTAAGCTACTCAAGGGTCACGACTCGATCATAACTCGACCGAGGTTTGTTTACATTCCTGCAGTAGAGTTTGGCTCGGGTTGTTTTCTTCTCTTTCCTTTGGCATGGCGAGAAAGTTAGGGCCGCTGGGACGAAGGGGAAAATCTTGGTGGCCAGTTCTTAGTGCCGTCTTTATGTTTTAGACGGATTGCGGTTTTCAATATAATCAAGTTTCCTTAAAAGAGTAAACAAATATGTAACTTTTACACAGTTAATAAGTAAATTTTACCAGGTTGATTAATAAAAATGAACAGAAAAGTCGTTCATGAGAAAAGATAAACTAGTACCAAATCTATGAGTATTCGAATCATAATTATACTTACGAGTGAACAAACATTGCTTATAAAAGAACAACAACACTTACAAGCAATGTTCCCTCTTAGCTGCGCGCGTGCGCGGCCGCGCACGATCATTTTCCCTCCGCGCACAAATCAGAAAATCCACCTATCCGGAAAATCCTAAATCTAATTACACCAGTTTCTCCATAACATTCATTACTGTGACAGTGCAAAAGAAAATGTAGATGAAAGCAAACAAATATCGCCACAGATACTATAAATATTTTTGCGCACTCGCTTACCCTCTCTACTCACGAAGATTGGTCGGCCGCGCAGAACCTTAAAAAATTAGAGGGAACATTGCTTACAAGTATTAATTCGCATAAAGATCTTACATCTTCCAGACATTTTTTTTCTATGGAAACATTCTATTTTTAAGTTTTGATAAACTTTTCAACAATTTTTGTGATAAATTACATTATATACGGAAATTATAGTACACAGTAACGGAAACTATACTTCAACATAACAAAAAAATGTTTTTTTTCTTAACTTTAACACTCGCTTCTATCCCTCCCTTTCTCTTACAAGAAATACTTTACATCCATTTAGCTACAGCGTTTTCTCGTTACGATTCATATAATTTAATTCACAAAAGACGATAGAGGTAATCATTATTGGTGTACTTAAATGTATGTAAGATTAATAACAGGAAATTATGAAATTAAATCCGGATACATTTCCAAATTATGGAAAATTATACGTATTTATTAGTTAGACTCACATCTGCAGTCAACTTTTAGCCCTTTTTCTTTTCTTTCCTTGAGTTTCACGAGTCACGGCTTGAATACAAGTTTCTCGGAGAGGCATCGATCGCGTACGACGAGGGTCCAATAATTCGGGAAGAAAGCACTGGAGGTAAAAGTTGCTCAATTTCTTCTCCATTCTTTTCTTCCAGAACTCGTCGTCTCTTTACATTTTCTCTATTTTCAAAAAAGACTCTTTTTGTGTCCATATTGCAAAAAAGCAATATTTCCTTCTGGTGACCTGTAATTGTCCCTGTACCTATACAATTACATGAATGACTTTGTGAATAGGCATTTTGTTCAATTAAACCAACCTGTATATCACGAAAAATGCATACAAGAAACAACAGAAAAATAATTTTTTACCTTAAAATAGTAGTTGTGGTTCTCGTTAATTCGCCCATTTACTGACCAAACCGTTACCTTCCTTGCTTCAACTGCCTCTTCTGGGTTCGTATCTCTTGCAGAATACGGGCATTTAATTTCGACTATTCCATCATTCCCGATTATCCCATCTGTTGTAGCTCCCAAGAATGGAAGATCAGGATCAACAAAAAAGCCGCACCTGGAAATGTCTACTCCTATCTGACGAATTAGTTGGCATAGTGCTGTTGCCTCGAATTTAGAGCCATATTCTATCGCCGTATTTGTGAACTGTTTGTACAAAATACGATCGATAAGCTTGAAAGAGCTCGTTGAAGGTCGGAGGTGGCAAACTTGGCCGAAGTTGGACGCTGTCAATCTCTTCCTCCTTTCTTCTGTCCATGTGAAATCCTGGTCTTGCGTGGCTCTCTCCAGAAGCTTCCTTTGTTCAGGAGACAATTCCAGCCTCATCAAACATTCGGACGCTTCCTGAGCATAGTCTGAGTCGCTGATATCTGGCTTTGAAGAGAATTCTCCATAATCTTCATCTTGCTTACTCCGGCCAAGAAGATGAGGGAGCAGCTTTCTTGGCTTGCACCTTACCAAATCTCTTCTTTCATGGTTTTTCGCCAGTCTTTTTTGTCGCCGAGCTTCCATTACCTTGGTGAACTTACCAGGACTTGAGGAACAAAAGCGCTTGTGAATTTTTGTGTGGAGGAGGTTTGTGTCATAGGATATAACGGCTGTCATTGCTCTAGCCTGATATGATCCTTTCAAACAATAATTTACCCTTTTTCCCCCAACTAATTTAGCCACTATGGAATTAAAATGTTCTGCACAGTTGCTGTTAAGGTTTTGTATCAGACTCCTACTGTGCTTGGCAAGGGCTACAGATATAACTTCTTCTGCTTTCTGAAATAATCCTACGCTGAACAATTTAGGCACGAGTTTATCCTCCCCTTCCTTGTAGCCAACGCAAAAATATTGGTCACATTGTGCGTGATCACCAATAATATGGCGTGGGACATTAATTAAATTTTTACGGAGGACTGATATTCGGTCGGAAAGAGGACCGTTTTCTTTTTTCTATCTAGGATGGCTTTATTAACGGTTCCCCTGATCCTTAGAATACTCCCTCCAATTTTCCTCCGTAATTCAATAGGCTCATTCGTGCTGCTCGAAGCAAGATCACGCAATTTCTTGCACTAATTCCTCAACAAGTGATTCTTACATTCGATTTTTTCTATCGGGGTATTTCTATATGGGTGTGCTTTCAAAATTCCAGAATAGACACTGCTGTCCCCATCAGCAATTAATTTATTGTAATGCACTCCATATATTTCCTCGGTCTTCCTAAAACCTTCAACAATAACGGAAGCCTCCATACTACTAGAGCTTTAATACTGTCCCAGTTTTTTAAACAGGGATGAGGCTTTGAGTACTCTCCCTTATTTAAGTATCTTGCGCACACGGTGCAATATTTATTGCGGATACCGATGAACAGAACTTTTTTTGTTCGATACCCAACAATGGCTGCCTGAGGAAGAAAGAAATGCATGCGTCAAAGAAATCGTGAAATGTGAATATCATTCAATTTTTAACGTCCTTATGAAACATAGCCAACGAAATTACTTTAATTAATTTGTTTGTGGCTAATATATTGAACATTTGGGAAAAACAAGCAATTGTAAAACTCAAATAACACACTTTTGAGTATTTTAATGCCCTTAATAGGTAAAAATACGAATTTTCGCGGTATCCGTAGCAATGGTTTCATAGTTTGTGGTAACGTGAAAATTAGTCATTATCTTCCTACGATTTTCAAAACATGCGGACATAAGCATGGGATGGCATACGTTTTACTTGGGAGAAATATTACGTATATTTAAAAGGATATTATTAATTTAAAAATCTGTTATGACCGGGAATCGAACCAACTTGCTGGGCGGATATTCTACCACTGAACTATCGTAGCAGATCAATTTTCTCTGTTCTGAACGCGGATTCTGCTGTTGATTGATTTATTCCGAAAGATAGAACGGAAATATTCTATGTAGACCAAAGGTGTTTCCAACACCCTACGGATATTTTTGTTTAAATAATTATAAACCGTCGATTTTTATTAAATTTTACATTTCATGTCTCTTCATGTATTGTCGATTAATTGAAAATTATTTAACGAAATTGGGAGAAAATGAAAATTCTGGAAAATACGTTTGTTCTTATTTTTATGGAATTTTATATTTTGTAATCAGTAAAGTAATTGTTCAATAGAGATCCCAGATCATAAACAACAACAGTAACGATGCAAATAATAACAATAATTTCACAAAATGTATAAATTATTCGTGAAACAAAAACACGGAGATTTTCGCACAACGGTCTGTCGCGCTGTCTAATTGTAAGAAAAACGTCCGAATTCAAAGAATAACCATAGGATAGTTATTTTATTAGACGCAAATGGTTGAAGGGACAAGCCACTCCAGCTACTGAAGGGTAGGAGTCATAAAACCTAACAGTAAAGGAACCCTGTCATAAAACATAGGGCTGGGGTGTCTACAGCACCTCGCGCTACCACTCCCGTGTTTATTAGCCCAAAAATAGAACAGCCAAAAAACTAAGTGTAACAAGATAAATTCTACTTGAAAGACCAGAAAATTACTTGTATTTTGTTCTGTACGATCTTTTTGCCCAGCTGCCGTCAGCAACTACAGGAATGAGAGGAACTCCGTCGTCGTCGATATCTCCCATTTCCATAGCAAGTCGTGCTTCTTCTTTCGCCGCGTTTTCCATTTCAACTAATGCAGTGGACAGTAAAATGTTCCCCAATTTGTGCTCATATCGAATGTAAGTTTTGGATAACATTGAAGGAATATTCATCGCTCCGAAAACTTCCTCCAGTTGAGCATGACCACCGCCAGTGCTCAGAAACCCGGACACCGATGATGTATTTACGTCGAGCTTCGACGGTTTTTTCTTTTCATCGGTCCATATTAATTCTTTGAATTGGCACATCTCACATTCAAAGGTGAGACAACTTCGAAGTCCTTGAATTTTTTCACCCGTTACTACCATGTCCACCAATCTGAAACCTAATGGTCCATGGTATTCCATTGCCTGCAATTGTTGCAAAAAATATTTTAGGTCCACGATCCTTCGTCCTGTGAGATTGAATACTGTTGAGGCATCTTGTTTGGATGAACTATCTAATGTGTACGATCCACCCGATGTCGGTGAGGGGGAAGTCGTTTGGTTTTTTTCTTGAGTCGTTTCCGTTTCTATGTTCTCAAGAGGTGTTACGCACGGTGTTGATGGTTCCGAAGCAGACTCAATTCTTGACGCACGCTGACATTTGCGCCACAATTGTAGTCGCTCATCACCACGGTTCTTTCTTCTTTTATCGGCAATCCTTAGCCCGTGCTTGCGATCTTGACTATCCATAATGATTGTGCAAAAGACAAATACAACGTAGAACACGATTACAATACTGTCTCAATATACTACGGATATGAGAAAGTAAAAAAGCGAAATACGTAACTAAGACAAAACGAGATCGAATAGGGCCATCTGGAGAACAGATGATTCCTCGCTCTTCTCTAGACGGTCTACTGTCCGCGTCAAAAAGACGTGCATCTCAACTTTGACGCGCGATCATTTGCGCTACGTTTATTGGAAAGAATATACTAAAATACCATTGGAAAGCTTATTTTATGCTTAATAAGGTTTGATTTTTTAATATTTTTAGAAAGAAAACGTAAAATTTTACGGCGAGTTAAACACAGAAACTACACGTAAAAACCAGCTACGCAGCCAACTTTCGCGAAAGTAGTCATATATAATAATTCATAAACGAATAACTACTGAACAAAATCTTTTGAAATTTAAAACAGTGATGAACTAAGATAAAATAGAGGCAATGCAATAATTTTCTAAGCTCTATGTTAATTACAATGGTTTTAATTGGGTTACAACTTTAAAAAGAAACTCGTCAGTGGGGAAAAATGATAGAGGAAATCTGAAAACACTGTTGTAAAGAGAGACATAAAGAAATTTTTTTGTAGGAATCAGATTTTTAATAAAGACTTTTAATGAATTTATATAGATATTTTTCTTTGTAGCCATAAGGCGCTTCATTTCCTATGCTGATGTAGGTAGCGACGTTGCCACACCAATCTGGCGTGCGGGATGGCTGAGCGGGATTTAAACTCCTATCTCTTACTCTCTCTATCTAGCCTCATTGGAGGTTGCTAATGACTCAGATAATGAGTAATAAAGAAGGTACTTGTTTTGTCTCGAGTTTTGTTTTCTTAGTTCATTTAGTGTCTCATCTCAGTCCAGTTGGTGCCTCGTGTTTTCGCTATGCCTCGAAAAAAGCGACTAGCTTTACAACGAATAGAAAATATTAGTAATAACAATACGGTCTTTTCTTGAGTGATCAAGAAAATAATTTAGAAAGTGACCCTTTTGTGATTAACAAAAAATTACGTAGCCATGAGAAAAATGTCATTCAAAGTGCTAGAACATTTTTTCAAATGGTCAAAGATGGTGTGATTAAATTTGATCCTAATCAAGTTGTTAAAAATGCTGCAATGTGTTGTAATGTTAGTGAAAGGACTGTAGTAAATGTAAGTAATGAGTGCAAGGAAAATGTGCGTCCTTCGGGAAGTTCTCCCAAAAAAAGCAGCGGTAGAGCGCGAATTGTATTAGACGAAATGTTTCAAGGAGTGCTACGAAGAAAAGTGCATAGTTTTTACTTAAGAAAAGAATATCCTAGCATCGCATCGAGCCAGAGGTAGATGATTCCGGCTGGCAAGATACATATGAGTCTTTAACCATTAGCGAACTACTTGAACTCGGCAGACCTCATTTCAAGTCTCACAGATACTTGCTAGATAGCATCATCAAAGAGAGCGGCATGAGTAAAGCTAATTTGGACTCCAGTGGCCCATTGTGAACTCAATGCAATCGAGCTTATATGGGCTTGGGTTAAAAATTACGTGGCGAAGCGCAACAAAACGCTCAAAATCAAAGACGTCCTGCAACTGTGCAAGGAGGCACTGCGTAACACCCCGAAGCGCGTGTGGGAAAACGCTGTGAAGCACACTATCAAGGTGGAGGACTTCTATGCCGCCAAGGACCAAGTGCTAAAGAATATCGTGGAACCCTTAATTATCAACCTCGATGAGGATTCCAGCAGCGACGAAATCAGTGAGGACGAAACTTAAGAGGAGATAAGGGGGTTTTTGTGCGGGCCATGGCCGCCTACCGGCGAGGGAGACAAAGGAGACATTTGGCAACATCGCAAAGCGCCCAGAAAGCAACATATACGGTACTGTGTGTAGATTAAAATTAATTAAACAAAAACAAAAACGTTAAAACAAAATCTGATTCCTACAAAAAAATTTCTTTATGTCTCTCTTTACAACAGTGTTTTCAGAATTCCTCTATCATTTTTCTCCACTGACGAGTTTCTTTTTAAAGTTGTAACCCAATTAAAACCATTGTAATTAACATAGAGCTTAGAAAATTATTGCATTGCCTCTATTTTATCTTAGTTCATCACTGTTTTAAATTTCAAAAGATTTTGTTCAGTAGTTATTCGTTTATGAATTATTATATATGACTACTTTCGCGAAAGTTGGCTGCGTAGCTGGTTTTTACGTGTAGTTTCTGTGTTTAACTCGCCATAAAATTTTACGTTTCCTTTCTAAAAATATTAAAAAATCAAAACTTATTAAGCATAAAATAAGCTTTCCAATGGTATTTTAGTATATTCTTTCCAATAAACGTAGCGCAAATGATCGCGCGTCAAAGTTGAGATGCACGTCTTTTTGACGTGGACAGTAGTTAAAAGTCCTCCCCGTCTCCTAGTAGGGACTTGACCCAAGCGGGCGGGCCGTGAGAGTGACGTCAGAACTATGGTGGCGCGATCTGTATACAGATCCGTGAACTATTAGAAGCAAAAATGACATTATTTACAACTTCTATTGATTTCTTTGTTGAAAATTAAGCTACATTTACAATTTATACATAATTTTCAATAAAAAATATGAACTTTTCGGCGTGAGAGAGATTTTTAAAATTTTGGTTTTCCCTTAAAAGATATTTAACAATATAGAAGCTTTTGAAAAATAAGTTACCAAATTTTCAAAATATAAGAAACGTGCCGGATTTTTATTAGAATAAGGTGTAGTGTAATCTGAACGACTCGTTGTTTGCATTTATATGTTATATCGATGTATATCAATACTATCAAAACTGTATTGTATTGATCTGATAATATCGTTTCTTTAATTCCGGTTTATACCTTGTAGCGTGAATACGTGTTATTAAAAGCATGTTTGTATACCCGGGCGAATCTGACGTTTCTTTTAATCCACCCTAATAGTCTTAACAAAAACACTTTTTATACTCCCAAGCAACACCAAGACAATGTAATATAATTAACCTTACAGGTACGGCCTTTACCAATGAAGAACTCTCCCTACTCGGAAAAGGACTTAAATGCACACTTCCATATAAAATCCACCCATGGATGACATTGTGGCAGACATTGAATCTTTTACTAAAACCTTGCCAAATAACAGCAAAATATCATCATAGCCACCGCATTGTCGCAGATTCTCTACCTGGCTCTTGAAGAGGACGGACGGCGCTGTTCAGCCTGCGAGCGACACCTGCAGTAGTAGCAGTAGTTTAGCAGTAGACGTATTGTCGTGTTAAGTAGAACTAGTATTTCTTTCCTTATTTATTTTTATTACCTATTTTTATTATTTTTATCATCTTATTACGTTATGTGTGTTGTAGTATAGTTAATTAATTGATCTCTGAACGAAACGCTATACTTATCCTTCTCTTGCCATATCGTAGTAGATAATAGCTTCTCTCAACCACTCTATCCGTAATCTTTTTGTAATTTTATTTATAGTAGCTTATTACCTTCTCCGTTCTTAAGTATTTGTCCATGCGTTCGAATTTCTATAGTTTCTGGATCTACGTCGCTCTTATGCAAAACTTTCTTGCCTGTTTACTAACGTTGTTTGCGTAGTGAATCACTCTATCCCTTTCACTTTTTACCTGCGCTCGTCCTTAGATTTTAACCTTGAGGCCAGTCAACGAAGTAGCTAACCTCATATTTAAGTTAGTTTAAATATAATTTATAGATAGCATAGATTGGTTAGGAGGATAGGATGACTGCTCCGAGAACTCCTGTTTCCTCCTTCTTGCGCGACGCTGGTTGCGAGGCCATGAGGTCTCGGATAACAGAGCTGGGGAGGGTAGTTGCGGACCTCCTTCAGGGGTTCTTCCCTGAGAGCAAACCGCGCCAAAATGGCGTCTCGGGTTTGCCTGGGTGCGGAAGCCGGCAGAGCGATCGGGAAGGCTCCTGGCTCCTCTTCGCGGCTCGAGGGTCCTCCGGTCCGGAATCCCGATGAGTGGTGTGTGGTGTCCACTCGGGGGGATCGCGGGTAGGTGCTGCGGAGGCAGGGAGTTGGGAACGCTTCGTTGAACCCTCTTCCTGTTAGTAATCCATTTGCGGTGTTATCGGAGGACGAATCCACTGCCGTTATGCCCGCACCCGCTCCCGCCTCCTCGGTGGAGACCGGGCCCAAGAGGAGCTCGGGGGGAAAGAGGGGGCTGTTAGTGATAGGGAGTTCCAACGTCCGGCGTGTAGTAGCGCCTTTACTGTCAAGGGCCCACCGGGAGGGAGTTCATGAGCAAAGTGTTCTCCAGTTGTATACCAGGTGGTTCGGTGCCCCAGGTGACGAAGGAGTTCAGGGCGTCGGTATTGGGAAGGGGTTGCTCCTCGCTGCGGGTGGTGGCCTATGTTGGGACTAACGACGCCTCGAAGCGCGGGTCCGAGGAGGTATTAAGTTCTTATGAGGGCTTGGCCACTAAGTTTGCCCATGTCCGAAAGGAGTCGGGTGCTGATGTGCGGCTTACTATCTGTAGCATTGTTCCTCGGACGAACTGCAGTGCTATGGTTTGGAGCCGAGTGGTCGGGCTGAACCGTAGGCTGTGAGACTTCTGTAGGGGCAATGGAGTGGACTTCGTTGACCTGAGGCCGGTCCTGGACTCTTGTAGGGCAGCATTCGCAGGAAGGAGGCCGAACTTGATAGGTACAGAATGTTGGCTAACGGCGGACATAGCCAGCTAGGAGATCTTTCCTAGTGACTAGAGCGTTTTAGAAATGATCGACGTATCCGGTCGGAAGGTGGAGTCCTTGTAACAGTTAGCAATAAATACGAAAGTTACCCGAAACAGATTAATGACGACGAAGCCGAAAGTGTTTGGTGTATTGTGAAAGGGAGCGACTCTAAAACTGTAAATATATGCGCCTTTTATAGACCCCCAAATGCGAGCGTGGAAACTATTTATCAAAGACTAGTACCCCTACGGAAAGACCGGAAACTTAATGCTATAAAACGATTCCCAGGTTTTCCATGGAGGGGTGACAATCGATGGGCCAACGGGAAAATTTGGAACTACGTGTTAACGAATGCTAGCGTGACGTCATTACAGGATGTCCCTCGCCCCCTTCCCCTCCCGTTTTATTACGATAATAATAGCACATATAAATTGCACGGACATATTAAATGGACATAAATGAAAGAATTGCATATAAGACATCAAATTTATTACCGTATATCACACATTGCGAGAGTACAAAGTCATTATCAAATTACATAACAGCGAGGTACTTTTACATAAATATTATACAATAAAGACATAAAAATGAGTTATTGTAACAGAATTTTATAACGTTAATACCTTTTATGCATGAAACGTAATTAAAGGAAATTCACGTGGGCGACGAAAAACGTCAAACTTTCACGTCAAGAATGAATTTGTGGATCAAGCAAAAATCTATTTGTAAAGTGATTTCTTCGGCCCTGGAATACATTTTCTTTCTGTTGCACCTGTAATATGAACGAAAATGAATATCTAAGAATGTCAATCATTAAACCTGCTAAACCTAATGAAATTGATGCAGGAGGCAATGGGCATGCTTCAAATGTTGCAATAAATGTAAAATAAGGCAAATGCGCTTACGTCCCACTGCGGTCCATAAACAATGTTTCTATAAAGATCACATTACCATTTGTAAAATTAAACACATCACATTGCACTAGAAAATGTCCACTTTATCTATAATTTACTCTAAGCACAGTTGTATTTGCTGACGTTTACGTGATCACAGCAGTTACAGTTAGTCCATTTAAGATCTATATGTATTCATCATATAACAAGGAAAACTTTTGACACAGAAATTTCAATTTCTCGATCGAAAAATATATACATATATCTAAGTATGTTTTGAAACAAAGAATTATCTTAAAGTCTGGGATTATAAACAAATGCATAATGAGAAACAAGAAATAATCAAGTTAACAATTTCTGTAAATTCAAAATATTTCAAATTAAAACAATGAGACATCGCTACAGTACACTTATTTCATTCTATTACAAGCACAATTCTATCCTCTGGCGTCTATGTTGCAGTTTAACTTCCAAACTCACTATAATCTACTGATAACCGCGAGAAGTTTTAAACAGAAATTTCAGTTACTCAATCTAAAATTACGGCTTATTTTGTGAACTGACACGTGCCATATTCACGGCCAGGGCAATGGATGACACAGCTAGGTGAAGTAAGCGAGGCTTAACACATAAATATGAGAAACATTTCCTCTCAAAATGCTTCTCGCACACAAACAAACAAGAGAAATTTCTTTCCTTCCTTCCTAGAAGATCTATCCATTGCAGGTATCTGTTAAGAAAATATAAAAGCATTCTCACAAAACGCATTCACATAACACTTCGTAGAACTAGTTCGTTAGAATTTTTTTTCAAAAATATATGCAATTTTTAAGACTTACCTGTTGATTGGAGATCGGATGAAATTCATTCCGTCACGTTTTCTTAAACAGTGATGAATGCATATCTACTATATATCTACTTGACAAAATAAGTGTAACTGAAAACCGCTCAATAAGCAATGACGAGATTTTATCAAGCAAAATGGCCTCTGTTCCGTTACGATACACAAGGAACGTGTGGCGCTGTGGTGATGCGGTAGAGAGAGAGAAATAGAAGGAGAAAAATAGAGGAAGAAAATGAGAGAGAGAACAGACTGCGACTGCAGCGCCTATCGCGGACCCCTTAGCATAGTGAACTACGTATAAAAGCTGGGAATCTATTCTCCCATAAGAGTTTCATACCCCTGCTATTTATTATCTAGAGAAACAGGTGACGACGCTAAGTTCGATTAATAGAGATAAAGCCATTATAATCTGGGGCAATTTCAATCTTCCGTCAATTCATTGGAGGCGTAATTGCATTTATCCCGGTGATAAAGAGCGTGAATCGTGAGGGGCTTTACTTGAAACTTTCGGCAAACACTCATTGTATCGGTTAGTGAATTTTCCAACGAGATTTAACAATATATTACATTTATAGGCTACTAATATTCCTGACCGTGTGATTCGGATATCTATAGCTGAGGGAATAAGCGATCGCAAGGCAGTGTAAGCGGAGTTTCAGCTCAACATTGAGAAACAGGTTAAGGCTAAAAGAAAGCTTTATGTATTCGCCAAAGCAGATTTCACAAGATTTATGTCTTTTATGCGAAAAAATATACTGATTTCTGCGAGGTAACAGATATTGCAGACGCGGGATAATCCCGGTGCATGTTCAGAGATATGATGCGAGAGTGCACAGATAAATTTATTCCAAGCAAACTGAAGCGTGAAAATTCAGAACCTAGATGGTACAACCAGGATTTTAGGAGCGCTCTCCGCCGGCAAAGAAAACTGGACTCTCGCGTAAATAACACCTCGACAGCTACGGTCGAACACATTGCAAATGATAAAGGAGGGGCCGTACACAAATATCCCCAAAAATCATATCAAAGGAAATGATCTCAGAAACCACCACAATTGTAAAAAATTCCACCATTACGAAACAACTCAGCCTCCAACTATGCACCTCAACCCCCAGGGTTCCCAGGATGCATTGTTTACCCAAAATCAACAAAGACGGCATTTCCCTCAGACCCATTGTTTCGTCTATCAACAGCCCGACATATAAAATTTCACGCAGGCTTAATGACCAATTTAAGGAATTTCCTCTCAAGCAAGACTCAAATATCAAAACAGTCCTCATTTTATTAACGAAGATAAGGATATAATACTACAGGACAATGAAATTTTAGTTTCTTTTGATGTTTCTTCTGTCTTTCCTAGTGTTCCCATCAAAGAAACATTACAATTCATCCAAGAATGACTCACCGATCAAAACTTACCATCAAAAACAGTAAATGAATTAGTACGACTAACATGCTTTTGCATGAACCAAATTTTTTTTCAAGTTAGCAACAAGTTCTACCAACAAAACCACGGAACAACCATTTGAAACTCCCTTTCACCTTTCTTAGCTAACCTATTCATGGTTAACTTTGAAAACAATGTAAAAAAAACCCTCAACTTCTGCCCACATTTATGGCTGAGATAAGTAGATGATATTTTCGCGATTTTCGATACCTCCAAAAATAACATAACAGATTTTGTACACCAACAAAACAATCAATATTCTTCCATAAAATTTACACATGAAGTAGAAAAACAAAATACATTACCATTTCTTGACCTCTTAAAAAGAGAAAACAACAAAATTATGTTCGGGATTTACCGCAAACCCACACATAGAGACACGTACATTTCCTCTGATTCCAGTCATCATATCTACACTTTCAGAAAGCTTTTATTCCTAATGACGATGAATGTGAAACCCCTATTCCTATGCATCAGGGCGACTCGATGGAAGACTTGATATTTTCCGAAAATAGTATCACGCTCCAACTTCATTCAGTTAAACCAAATAAATCTCCTGGGTCGGAGAAAATCCCCACGCGAGTATTGAAAGAGTTAGCTTATGAAATCTTGACGTATTTGAAAAATATATTCGAGAAATCCATTACCGAAGGTGTTGTTCCTAAAGATCTGAAGGTGGCACACGTTACGCCCATCCATAAGGGCGGCCACAAAGAGAACCCCGAAAATTATAGGCCAATTTCCCTCACTTAATTATCGTGCAAGATACTTGAGCACATAATCTTTAGTTCTGTATTGCGCTATTTAGATAGTCACTCATTGCTTAGCAGATGCCAGCACGGATTCCGGAGAATAAGATCATGCGAAACGCAGCTCGAGTGGGCTATTTGTTACGATGCGGGGAGAAAAATACTCGGGTCGATTCCATATTCATTGACTTCAGGAAGGCGTTTGATAATGTATCTCATAAGAAATTAATTGCGAATTGGGACAATATGGTATCATTCCGAAAATTATCATTTGGGTGAGTGACTTCGTTAGAGAACAAATAGTTGTAATCGATGGGAAATACTCGTCCCCCGTTAAAGTTGCGTCGGGTGTTCCTCAGGGAAGTGTATTGGGCCCTCTACATTTCTTAATTTATGTGAATGATATTTGCTCGGTAGTTCTTAGTAAAATTAGAGTTTTTGCCGATGATATCGTTCTATAAAAAGAAATAAAAAACCAGAAGGACCATCAGTCGCTGCGTAGAGTCATTTCAGCGTGGTGCAATGAATGGCAAATTGAAATTAATTATACTAAATGGGCCGCAGTTACGTTCTGAAAAAGTAAGAACATAGAAGTAGGTTTCGAGTATAAAATAGATGAAATATATATTCAAGCAGCCGATTATGTAAAATATTTAGGAGTAAACATTTCTCGAGATGTTTCGTAGGGCATGCACATTCGTCGAATTATAGGTGCAGCCAGCAAGAAACTGGCTTTCATAAGTAGAATGGTACTGAACACTACAGAAGAAGTACGCGAAACATGTTACTTATCACTGGTTACACCACAAGTAGAATACGCCTCATGCATATGGGATCTGTACGAGAAGGGACATATAATTCAATTAGAAAGAGTGTATCGCAAAGGAGCCAGATTCGTAAAACAAAAGTACGAACATAAGGAAAGGGCCACCTCATTATTGAGGGATTTGAACTGGGTACCACTGGAGGATCGTAGATTGAACTCAAGGTTGCGACTTCTGGAGAAATATAGATGGGAATATCTAAAAGACGAGGTTGTATGAATAGTTTAAGCACCAACATATATAAGTAGGAACAACCGTGACGATAAGATACGTGAGATCGATTGTAGGACGGAGCGTTATCCTGGTTCGTTCTTTCCGAGGACAATATGAGATCACAATAGAAATTTTCAACCTGCGATAGACAATGTTTAGGTAGGTTTTGGAGCTTTGCACCCCCTGCCAACCACCAATTAGGTGAAATGGAGTGTAACATGTAGATGTAGATAACAGAAATCATTGCCAAAAAACGAACCAAAATCAACACAAACATTCCGAACCTAACACAGTTAAATCTCTTAATAATAAAAATGGTTTTTTTTCTAAAAGCAGACAAAGGTAACACCTTAGTCATACCGCAAAAATATCAATACCACGACAAAGTAGAGCAAATGATAAAGGAGGGGCCGTACACAAATATCCCCAAAAATCATATCAAAGGAAATGATCTCAGAAACCACCACAATTGTAAAAAATTCCACCATTACGAAACAACTCAGCCTCCAACTATGCACCTCAACCCCCAGGGTTCCCAGGATGCATTGTTTACCCAAAATCAACAAAGACGGCATTTCCCTCAGACCCATTGTTTCGTCTATCAACAGCCCGACATATAAAATTTCACGCAGGCTTAATGACCAATTTAAGGAATTTCCTCTCAAGCAAGACTCAAATATCAAAACAGTCCTCATTTTATTAACGAAGATAAGGATATAATACTACAGGACAATGAAATTTTAGTTTCTTTTGATGTTTCTTCTGTCTTTCCTAGTGTTCCCATCAAAGAAACATTACAATTCATCCAAGAATGACTCACCGATCAAAACTTACCATCAAAAACAGTAAATGAATTAGTACGACTAACATGCTTTTGCATGAACCAAATTTTTTTTCAAGTTAGCAACAAGTTCTACCAACAAAACCACGGAACAACCATTTGAAACTCCCTTTCACCTTTCTTAGCTAACCTATTCATGGTTAACTTTGAAAACAATGTAAAAAAAACCCTCAACTTCTGCCCACATTTATGGCTGAGATAAGTAGATGATATTTTCGCGATTTTCGATACCTCCAAAAATAACATAACAGATTTTGTACACCAACAAAACAATCAATATTCTTCCATAAAATTTACACATGAAGTAGAAAAACAAAATACATTACCATTTCTTGACCTCTTAAAAAGAGAAAACAACAAAATTATGTTCGGGATTTACCGCAAACCCACACATAGAGACACGTACATTTCCT
Organism: Tanypteryx hageni; assembly: GCA_028673005.1. NCBI lineage: Eukaryota > Metazoa > Arthropoda > Insecta > Odonata > Petaluridae > Tanypteryx > Tanypteryx hageni. Next base: position 10,152,410 of record CM054120.1, on the reverse strand, counting down.
CTGATTCCAGTCATCATATCTACACTTTCAGAAAGCTTTTATTCCTAATGACGATGAATGTGAAACCCCTATTCCTATGCATCAGGGCGACTCGATGGAAGACTTGATATTTTCCGAAAATAGTATCACGCTCCAACTTCATTCAGTTAAACCAAATAAATCTCCTGGGTCGGAGAAAATCCCCACGCGAGTATTGAAAGAGTTAGCTTATGAAATCTTGACGTATTTGAAAAATATATTCGAGAAATCCATTACCGAAGGTGTTGTTCCTAAAGATCTGAAGGTGGCACACGTTACGCCCATCCATAAGGGCGGCCACAAAGAGAACCCCGAAAATTATAGGCCAATTTCCCTCACTTAATTATCGTGCAAGATACTTGAGCACATAATCTTTAGTTCTGTATTGCGCTATTTAGATAGTCACTCATTGCTTAGCAGATGCCAGCACGGATTCCGGAGAATAAGATCATGCGAAACGCAGCTCGAGTGGGCTATTTGTTACGATGCGGGGAGAAAAATACTCGGGTCGATTCCATATTCATTGACTTCAGGAAGGCGTTTGATAATGTATCTCATAAGAAATTAATTGCGAATTGGGACAATATGGTATCATTCCGAAAATTATCATTTGGGTGAGTGACTTCGTTAGAGAACAAATAGTTGTAATCGATGGGAAATACTCGTCCCCCGTTAAAGTTGCGTCGGGTGTTCCTCAGGGAAGTGTATTGGGCCCTCTACATTTCTTAATTTATGTGAATGATATTTGCTCGGTAGTTCTTAGTAAAATTAGAGTTTTTGCCGATGATATCGTTCTATAAAAAGAAATAAAAAACCAGAAGGACCATCAGTCGCTGCGTAGAGTCATTTCAGCGTGGTGCAATGAATGGCAAATTGAAATTAATTATACTAAATGGGCCGCAGTTACGTTCTGAAAAAGTAAGAACATAGAAGTAGGTTTCGAGTATAAAATAGATGAAATATATATTCAAGCAGCCGATTATGTAAAATATTTAGGAGTAAACATTTCTCGAGATGTTTCGTAGGGCATGCACATTCGTCGAATTATAGGTGCAGCCAGCAAGAAACTGGCTTTCATAAGTAGAATGGTACTGAACACTACAGAAGAAGTACGCGAAACATGTTACTTATCACTGGTTACACCACAAGTAGAATACGCCTCATGCATATGGGATCTGTACGAGAAGGGACATATAATTCAATTAGAAAGAGTGTATCGCAAAGGAGCCAGATTCGTAAAACAAAAGTACGAACATAAGGAAAGGGCCACCTCATTATTGAGGGATTTGAACTGGGTACCACTGGAGGATCGTAGATTGAACTCAAGGTTGCGACTTCTGGAGAAATATAGATGGGAATATCTAAAAGACGAGGTTGTATGAATAGTTTAAGCACCAACATATATAAGTAGGAACAACCGTGACGATAAGATACGTGAGATCGATTGTAGGACGGAGCGTTATCCTGGTTCGTTCTTTCCGAGGACAATATGAGATCACAATAGAAATTTTCAACCTGCGATAGACAATGTTTAGGTAGGTTTTGGAGCTTTGCACCCCCTGCCAACCACCAATTAGGTGAAATGGAGTGTAACATGTAGATGTAGATAACAGAAATCATTGCCAAAAAACGAACCAAAATCAACACAAACATTCCGAACCTAACACAGTTAAATCTCTTAATAATAAAAATGGTTTTTTTTCTAAAAGCAGACAAAGGTAACACCTTAGTCATACCGCAAAAATATCAATACCACGACAAAGTAGAGCAAATGATAAAGGAGGGGCCGTACACAAATATCCCCAAAAATCATATCAAAGGAAATGATCTCAGAAACCACCACAATTGTAAAAAATTCCACCATTACGAAACAACTCAGCCTCCAACTATGCACCTCAACCCCCAGGGTTCCCAGGATGCATTGTTTACCCAAAATCAACAAAGACGGCATTTCCCTCAGACCCATTGTTTCGTCTATCAACAGCCCGACATATAAAATTTCACGCAGGCTTAATGACCAATTTAAGGAATTTCCTCTCAAGCAAGACTCAAATATCAAAACAGTCCTCATTTTATTAACGAAGATAAGGATATAATACTACAGGACAATGAAATTTTAGTTTCTTTTGATGTTTCTTCTGTCTTTCCTAGTGTTCCCATCAAAGAAACATTACAATTCATCCAAGAATGACTCACCGATCAAAACTTACCATCAAAAACAGTAAATGAATTAGTACGACTAACATGCTTTTGCATGAACCAAATTTTTTTTCAAGTTAGCAACAAGTTCTACCAACAAAACCACGGAACAACCATTTGAAACTCCCTTTCACCTTTCTTAGCTAACCTATTCATGGTTAACTTTGAAAACAATGTAAAAAAAACCCTCAACTTCTGCCCACATTTATGGCTGAGATAAGTAGATGATATTTTCGCGATTTTCGATACCTCCAAAAATAACATAACAGATTTTGTACACCAACAAAACAATCAATATTCTTCCATAAAATTTACACATGAAGTAGAAAAACAAAATACATTACCATTTCTTGACCTCTTAAAAAGAGAAAACAACAAAATTATGTTCGGGATTTACCGCAAACCCACACATAGAGACACGTACATTTCCTCTGATTCCAGTCATCATATCTACACTTTCAGAAAGCTTTTATTCCTAATGACGATGAATGTGAAACCCCTATTCCTATGCATCAGGGCGACTCGATGGAAGACTTGATATTTTCCGAAAATAGTATCACGCTCCAACTTCATTCAGTTAAACCAAATAAATCTCCTGGGTAGGAGAAAATCCCCACGCGAGTATTGAAAGAGTTAGCTTATGAAATCTTGACGTATTTGAAAAATATATTCGAGAAATCCATTACCGAATGTGTTGTTCCTAAAGATCTGAAGGTGGCACACGTTACGCCCATCCATAAGGGCGGCCACAAAGAGAACCCCGAAAATTATAGGCCAATTTCCCTCACTTAATTATCGTGCAAGATACTTGAGCACATAATCTTTAGTTCTGTATTGCGCTATTTAGATAGTCACTCATTGCTTAGCAGATGCCAGCACGGATTCCGGAGAATAAGATCATGCGAAACGCAGCTCGAGTGGGCTATTTGTTACGATGCGGGGAGAAAAATACTCGGGTCGATTCCATATTCATTGACTTCAGGAAGGCGTTTGATAATGTATCTCATAAGAAATTAATTGCGAATTGGGACAATATGGTATCATTCCGAAAATTATCATTTGGGTGAGTGACTTCGTTAGAGAACAAATAGTTGTAATCGATGGGAAATACTCGTCCCCCGTTAAAGTTGCGTCGGGTGTTCCTCAGGGAAGTGTATTGGGCCCTCTACATTTCTTAATTTATGTGAATGATATTTGCTCGGTAGTTCTTAGTAAAATTAGAGTTTTTGCCGATGATATCGTTCTATAAAAAGAAATAAAAAACCAGAAGGACCATCAGTCGCTGCGTAGAGTCATTTCAGCGTGGTGCAATGAATGGCAAATTGAAATTAATTATACTAAATGGGCCGCAGTTACGTTCTGAAAAAGTAAGAACATAGAAGTAGGTTTCGAGTATAAAATAGATGAAATATATATTCAAGCAGCCGATTATGTAAAATATTTAGGAGTAAACATTTCTCGAGATGTTTCGTAGGGCATGCACATTCGTCGAATTATAGGTGCAGCCAGCAAGAAACTGGCTTTCATAAGTAGAATGGTACTGAACACTACAGAAGAAGTACGCGAAACATGTTACTTATCACTGGTTACACCACAAGTAGAATACGCCTCATGCATATGGGATCTGTACGAGAAGGGACATATAATTCAATTAGAAAGAGTGTATCGCAAAGGAGCCAGATTCGTAAAACAAAAGTACGAACATAAGGAAAGGGCCACCTCATTATTGAGGGATTTGAACTGGGTACCACTGGAGGATCGTAGATTGAACTCAAGGTTGCGACTTCTGGAGAAATATAGATGGGAATATCTAAAAGACGAGGTTGTATGAATAGTTTAAGCACCAACATATATAAGTAGGAACAACCGTGACGATAAGATACGTGAGATCGATTGTAGGACGGAGCGTTATCCTGGTTCGTTCTTTCCGAGGACAATATGAGATCACAATAGAAATTTTCAACCTGCGATAGACAATGTTTAGGTAGGTTTTGGAGCTTTGCACCCCCTGCCAACCACCAATTAGGTGAAATGGAGTGTAACATGTAGATGTAGATAACAGAAATCATTGCCAAAAAAACGAACCAAAATCAACACAAACATTCCGAACCTAACACAGTTAAATCTCTTAATAATAAAAATGGTTTTTTTTCTAAAAGCAGACAAAGGTAACACCTTAGTCATACCGCAAAAATATCAATACCACGACAAAGTAGAGCAAATGATAAAGGAGGGGCCGTACACAAATATCCCCAAAAATCATATCAAAGGAAATGATCTCAGAAACCACCACAATTGTAAAAAATTCCACCATTACGAAACAACTCAGCCTCCAACTATGCACCTCAACCCCCAGGGTTCCCAGGATGCATTGTTTACCCAAAATCAACAAAGACGGCATTTCCCTCAGACCCATTGTTTCGTCTATCAACAGCCCGACATATAAAATTTCACGCAGGCTTAATGACCAATTTAAGGAATTTCCTCTCAAGCAAGACTCAAATATCAAAACAGTCCTCATTTTATTAACGAAGATAAGGATATAATACTACAGGACAATGAAATTTTAGTTTCTTTTGATGTTTCTTCTGTCTTTCCTAGTGTTCCCATCAAAGAAACATTACAATTCATCCAAGAATGACTCACCGATCAAAACTTACCATCAAAAACAGTAAATGAATTAGTACGACTAACATGCTTTTGCATGAACCAAATTTTTTTTCAAGTTAGCAACAAGTTCTACCAACAAAACCACGGAACAACCATTTGAAACTCCCTTTCACCTTTCTTAGCTAACCTATTCATGGTTAACTTTGAAAACAATGTAAAAAAAACCCTCAACTTCTGCCCACATTTATGGCTGAGATAAGTAGATGATATTTTCGCGATTTTCGATACCTCCAAAAATAACATAACAGATTTTGTACACCAACAAAACAATCAATATTCTTCCATAAAATTTACACATGAAGTAGAAAAACAAAATACATTACCATTTCTTGACCTCTTAAAAAGAGAAAACAACAAAATTATGTTCGGGATTTACCGCAAACCCACACATAGAGACACGTACATTTCCTCTGATTCCAGTCATCTTATTTCACGTAAATTAGCACTCAATGGTACATAGACTCTTACAAGTTCCTCTTTCTAAAGTTGATTTCCTCACAGAATTAAAACATCAAAAACTGTGCTAAAATCAATGGTTACGACCCTCAGATGATAGAAAATATTTTACACATACACAACCGTAGTCTATCCTTAAAAAAACGCATTACCCTCACAAAAACGCCACCCAAAAAACCAAAATACATAAAAATCCCCTATATATATATATATATATATATATATATATATATATATATATATATATATATATATATATATATATATGTATAACAACTTACGGAAAAGGAAAGGTAAAATGAATATATGGATGTCAACAAGGTGTTGGGATGAGGAAACCCAGTGAGCACTCACCAATCAGACGACTTCAGGTTGGCGAGGCCCCGGGGATGTCGAAGCGACACACGTAAAATAACACAAAAACACAGAAACATCACAAACGTAAAGCTTTCGGAACTACTCCTTCTTCAGCTACAGAGAGAAAGCTTTACGTTTGTGATGTTTCTGTGTTTTTGTGTTATTTTACGTGTGTCGCTTCGACATCCCCGGGGCCTCGCCAACCTGAAGTCGTCTGATTGGTGAGTGCTCACTGGGTTTCCTCATCCCAACACCTTGTTGACATCCATATATATATGTATATATATATATATATATATATATATATATATATATATATATATATATATATATATATATATATTCCAAAGACATATTATATCAATATGAAAAAAGTTTTTATCTTCATTGATTTCTACGCGAAATCAAACAAGTATTTAGAATTTATCATTATTTGAAATCCAACCATTAAAAATTACAGTAAAACTTACCGCTTGATAAAATTACTATTTCCGTGAATAATAAATTTTGATTTATGGGCAATCCGTGATTATGGATTACGAAGTAGTGAAAACAATAGAAAAGGTGAACTAAATATAGAATTAGATAAACAATTCCGAATTCTAAAGAAATACAATTATCTTTATCTTTGGTCGTTTACCTAATAGCGGATGAAGGAGTAGGGGAACTGAGATTAGGACAATTATTACGTACCTACTTTATCATTCATTCTTTTCTGCATATTCGTAATTGTTATAAAATTTTCTTTGGATTGATGTCGCCTGTTTCCTTAGCGTACCTTACGCCCTCCCCCGTTTCCCTCCACCCTCCTTCCCCCCCTTTTATTTTCGTTTTTACGCTGCATATTTGTAATCGTTATAAAATTCTCTGTTGAATGATACCAATGACGACTGTTTCCTTGGCGTACCTTTTGCCCTCCCCCCTTTCCCTCCCCTCTCCTTCCTCCCCCTTATTTTTGTTTTTACGCTGCATATTCGTAATCGTTATAAAATTCTCTGTCGATTGATACCAATGTCGTCTATGTTTCCTTAGCGTACTTTTCGCCCTCCCTCCTTTTCCATTTCCCCTCCTACCCTCCCTTTATTTTCGTTTTTACGCTGCATATTCGACATTATTATAAAATTCTCTGTCGATTGATACCAATGTCGACTGTTTCCTTAGCGTACTTTTCGCCCTCCCTCCTTTTCCCTTTCCCCTCCTACCCTCCCTTTATTTTCGTTTTTACGTTGCATATTCGTCATTATTATAAAATTCTCTGTCGATTGATACCAATGTCGACTGTTTCTTTAGCGTACCTTTCCCCCTACCTCCTAGGTGGAAGACAGTACTTCTTAGTCTCAATCTCGCCTCAAATAAAGACCAAATCAATCAATTCTTTTCACTCCCACCTCCTTCCCTCCCTTTATTTTTGTTTTTACACTGCATATTCGTAATCGTTCTAATATTCTCTGTCTGTTGATACTGATGTCGACTGTGTTTCCTTAGCGTACTTTCGCTCTCCCCCCTTTCCCCCACCTCCTTTCCCTCACCCCTCCTTTCCCTCACCCCTCCTTTCCCTCCCCCCTCCTTTCCCACCCCCTCCTTTCTTTCCCTCCTTTATTTTAGTTTTTATGCTGCATATTGGTAATCGTTCTGAAATTCTCCAATGTCGACTATGTTCCCTTAGCGTACCTTACGCCTTCCCCCTTCCTTCGACCATCCTAAATCCAGTAACTGGAGCAACGTCATTCAACCTTCGGCAAGTTACGAACTGTTAAATCATGTCCTTAAAAGATAAGACGAGTTACGACCTCAATATTGGTTTCATTTTTACGTATTTAAAATCACCGCCAACCACAAAATTTTAAATCGATTCAAATATGGGAAAGTGTTGAGTGACACTTGTGCGTTAACCCCCACTCTACAGCTCACATCCGGTGTATGCATAACCTCATCATTTGTAATTATGGTACTTACATTGTTGACTCAAGATCGCTACGCATCCTCGCTGGGGGGGGGGGGGTGGACGCGCAACTTCAGCTTTTGCAATCTTGCAGTTAGAATGTTTCATTCAGATTTGAGACTCGGCAGAGGACGGACGTATCATGGACGTGGATTTCGTAGTTTGTGTGCACATTATAAAGAAAGGGGACCATATAAAAGAATACCGGTTGCATTCTTACGAAGGAAGACTCGAATCTTTCATCTTCTATGTTCCAGATCCAGAAGCAGAAGTGAAATTATTCTTTTTACTTTGTGCGGCATTTTGTAATGAAGAAAAAGAAGAAGATGGTTCCGAGACTTGTACTGATTTAGATGATACTGATTTAGATCAGCGGTCTTCAAACTAGGGTACGCGTACCCCTGGGGCTACGCGGAGACCTTCTAAGGGGTACGCGAGCATGGATACTTTTAAAGGAATCAATTTCCTTATCCTTTTCTATATGTACTCTTTCCAAAAATTGATAAGCCTGAGAACGCGCATCTTTGCCTTTCGAACTTCTTGTGAGAATAGAAAGAGGAAAGAAAGTAAAAGGTGCAGCCGGGAAAATAGTTGCCACCAAAATATTCTCCTTCGCCCACCCGCTGACATGAGCTCGTCAGCTCCCTTCAAGTACCTTCCCCGGGTTCACGCAACTAGAAACTTGTCACCCTTCCTCTTTCCACATTCCCAAGGCAAGGAAGAATTACGACCAAGGCCCTTCTTCCCGCAGTCCCCTTATGAGTATTTTCCCACCCTCTGTCTCTCAACACCTCCTCCTCTCTTTTTCCTGACCTCGATAATGGCCAACTTCCAATGCTTGCATAGCTATCAATACTAATGATATGACACCTATATTGGCCGAGTTATATAAATTTAAGGGAAATATTTATTATGGATTAATTATAGCAATTATTATGCGTAAGATAGGATGCTGCAGTTTTTATTGACTTAATCGAGGAAAGTATTCTTTGCAATACCTCGGGTGAAAAATTATTATTGTTTCTTTTATGAAGGAATACATGAAATAAATTTAATATTTACACAAAATGTACACATGATTCTTTTATATTATAGAAATTTATAAAATTTTCCGCGTAGTTGATATCAGAGTGAACGTTAGAAGCGAGCAAGCTGATATTTCATTCGAAGTTGCCATACTTTACAAACTACACGGTAAAATCAGGGATTGTCGTATAGTTTTTCATGATTTACCAGATTTGATTATAATGTTAAATTATAAACGTCATATGTTTTAGTTGCAGCATAAATAGGGCTTGTGGAAAGAGATAGTTGAAATGGTCAGTCTCTTCCCAAAAATCTTCCTGACTGAGGGAGAGGAGATGGAAGAGAAAATTTTCCTTGTTTAAAAAAAAAAGGATGGTGAAGGAACAAAGGGGAGCTCGCATTACGAGGGAAAAGAACACAAGTGTAATGGGCGAGGGTTAAGCTCGAAAAGGGCATGGCACTGAGTGAAGGATACGAAACAAAGTTGTTACCATTCATTGTTGCACAGTGATTTGTTGTTCTTATTAAAGAATGAAAACATATATTATCATTTTTAAATACATAATTTTTTTCATGTATTTTTTGGCAAACATAACAGTCCTGTATATATACAGAAAAACAAAATATTCAACAGAAAATATAATTTAGTGGTTTTATTTATATTTGGGGGGCCGCAGAACATGAGCGATTAATAAATATTTCATAGAATTTCCTTTTTTCTCTGAGTCAGCTTATTATATTAACAGGCTCTCAGCCTCTATCTATTACAATCCTATATTATATTACATATTATCAAATTAAATCTAAGATATTGCACAATACAACAAATACGATACTCTAAAATTATTTATAATTAATGTTAACTTTCAAACTCTACCTAAAGCACTGCATATGACCATATTTTAAAGGTGCGATCCAAATAATACACATAAATATCATGTTTCATAATACTGCAGCGGTATGCTCGAAAATCATCACACATCCCTAAAAAACAGTTTCACATAAGCACTGCTAAACTTATAATCAAATATTTTCCTAACACAACAATATTTGTACATCTGAAATGTTGTACTACTATAACAAAGCTCCGTACAACGAGAATATCTTGATTTATTTACAACAATGAATCAAAGTTTAATTTTTCGTGCTTTCATGCTAGAAAACTCGTCCATTAATTTATCGATGCTCAACTTTTCACATACGTCATTTTCTATAGCTTTCATAGAAAGTCCTACCAGACGCTCTTGTGACATGCTGGAGCATATTTAATTTGTTATAAGCTTGAGCCTTGAAAAAGACCTTTCCCCGCTTACTACTGATACAGGTACAGTTAACAAAATTCTAAACGAAACAATTAAATTAGCAAAGATAGATTCAAGATTATTTGAATACACATATTCTAGTATACATAATGGATTTGGACATGTTTCCATATCAACAAAATCTTTTAACACCTTTAATTCGTCGAATTCTATTGCGTTAATGTCTTTCTCTTGACCATCAGTTAAAATAATTTCTAAATCTTTTCACTGTTAAAGCAGAGTTTCATTGCTCATTTTTTTCATTTTGTTAAAGTCGAAGAGAAAGTTAAATGCGTCTTTGAGGTTTTTTAATAGTTCATAACTGTCTTGTAACTAATTTGATATATTATCTAAAATTGCATTTTAAAAATATGCTTTGAACTTCTTCTCAGAGCCCTGTGGTGTTTCATCTACCCTTTCGTATTCACAGTCTTTTTTTTGTCCGTTTCCGTACCGCCGATTTCTTTTGAAACTCGGGAGATGCTTCTAAAATGATTGCCATCTTCTTTGCCTCTTCCAAGATTTTTTGGAAGTTCTCGTGTGTACGATACTCTTTAACGTATATTATCAATTTTTCTATTGATTCCACGGAATGCTGGATATACTGGTCGACACTTTGAAGCATTTTGCTTACTATATTAACTTTATTTAGAATATCATGCCACAACACTAATGAACACAAAAATTGATATTCTGATTTTAGAAGCTAAAACTTGAGCCTCATATTTGGTCATATTATCTTGTTGCACAACCTCGCTTATTTCCATTAACGCATCATATACCTCTCCTATCAGATACCGTAATGGTCGAAGATCATCAATCTTGGATTCCCATCTCGTGTTTGATAATGGTTTCAGTGTCAACTGTGAATATCTTTTCAAAATATCCCATCTTTTTTTTGAGCCACAAAAAATTGTATAATTCTTGAACTGTTCCGAAAAAACTTATAGTCTCGGAATTAATTTTGGCGGCATCATTTACCACTAAATTTAAACTATGTGCTGAACACGGAACAAAAAATGGTCGGGGATTAAGATCAAGAATATGTTTTTGGACGCCGTTTTTTTGCCTCGCATATTTGCTCCATTATCGTATCCCTGACCACGCAAATTTTTTACGTCTAATTGAAAACTTTGAAGCTTTCGAATTAAATATTTAGATAACCCTTCTCCGGTTGTGTCGGAAACTTCAACAAAACCTAAGAAATGTTCTTCTATACTAACATATTTCAAAGAGTCCGCTGTGGCTTCCTGTTTAACATTCACAAAGCGTTCTGTAATTGTCATTAGTTCAGTGCGACTGATATCAGGCGTACAATCTAGAATTATAGAGAAATATTTGGCTTTTTTAATTTGCGCTAAAATAAAATCCAAAATGTTAGTTGAAATCAAATTTACAATTTCATTTTGTATATTTTTCCCCAAATAATTTACTATATTGTTTTTCTTTGAGGACCCTTGCACGTGGTTTGCCATCACCATGTCAAACTCTGAAAGAAGCTCAACTAATTTTAAAAAATTGACATTTTTTCCGTTCAAACAGCTTATCCGACGAGCCTCGAAGAGCCAAACACTGTGCGCCTAGGTATTTAATAATTTCAAATATCCTTTCCATAACAAAACGCCAATGAAGCTACTCTTTATCAATCATTTTCTCAGTTTCACAGTCAATTGTACAATTTAAATATAAGCCTTTTAAGATCAATCAATTTTCTAAAATTTGTCAAATGAACGGTGGAAATCTCGCGAGCGCTTAAAGTCTTTGACAAGTTTTGTCAATTGGAATAGCCTTAAAATATTAATTGACTAATAGTATTATCGTTTCCCATATAAAAGAGTTTACTGCAAAAACAAAACACGCGATTGTTCTTAATAGAATATACAAGCCAATTCCTTGGTATTGTTTCATTGTTACTAAGTTTCCTTAAATAATAATTATTGCTAAATTTTCTACGACTTTCGTCTTTCGGAAATGAGAAATTCTTAATCTCTCCTGGACCTTCCTCAATGATAATTTTTCTAATTTTATCGTCATATTTTTGGGCCAAGTTGCTGGATCGCTTGGAGTAAATTGAGAGCAATTGTCATAGGAAAATGATTTTTTTGGCTCGTTCTGAAACTCAGAACTTTGAACAGGGCTATTAAGGTAGGAAAAATCTTCCTTATGTTCTTATGTTGTTTGAGTTTAAAGTAAAACTTCTAAAATCTGCAACAGAAACAAAACCACGATTTTTTAACTTCAATGCAACACTAATGCGAAACCATTACGAGCATTTTGAATTGTATGGTGAAAATATTCCAAATAATTATTATTTAATTAGAAAAAGCTACAATTTAGTTGGTTTTACCTTAAGTATTTTTCTATTGTTTAGACTCTTTAACCAATTTTTATGTTGTGATTAAATCGCTAAAATAACATTTTCATTAATAGTTATAAAGAGAAGAAAAGAGAACCTCCTCATTAAAAGATGAAATAGACACGAAAAAATTTAATGTTCTCTATAAGAGAAACCTAATGGATACCCTAATTCTATATTTTATATTCTAATAATGCATCATCAAAATGAAAACAGACGTGCATAGAAAATAACAAAAAGTAGAAAATAAAAACTTGGCAAGTTGTTTTATTATAATGGAGAACACTTAGTTCTTTCTCTTCAATTATGGATTTCCGCTAAGTCAGGCTTAACTACGTTGGGTATATAAAAGTGTAAACGAATTTGACAAATAAAATTTTAAAAAACATTTAGCTTATATAAAATCTGATAGCTACACAATACTTTCTCTGTAAACCGCAGTCTTAATTTATATGCGTCGGTGAATTATGAGTAAATTAAATTTCTTAAAAAATCCATTTTAAAATAAAACGTTTGAAACAAAAGATATAGAAAAAGATATTATCTGAAACTTTGATAATTGCAACATTGTACATTAATGAATCAAAAACAGTAATGAAGTTTTTCCTCTCATAAGAGTTAACGCTGATTTTGAGGCTGGGGAATAGCAGTAAAAAAATTGGTCTTAGGTCATATTTCGAATAATGGGATGTTTTCTAATTATGGACGGAGATGATATTTTCGATAATAACTCTTCTGGATCAAACAGAAATAAGCACATTAGCGTAAAACAGTTCCACATTGCTTTCACGACAGAGCAAACGGAACAATGCAGTTCGAAGGAATGTCTGAACTAGTTGTGAAGGCAAACTGGTGGAAAGCAAGCAAGGCAGAGAAGAAATGATGTTTAGGAGAAATGCACGCTGGGAGTAAGGTGTATCGTTTCGTAGAAAAGACAATGTAATTGGGCTAATCCCTTTCAAGGAGCAAGAGAGCACGGACCCGTGGGGAGTGTCCTCTCAAGGAGGCTCTTCTTGGAGGTGATCGGCAGATCTTTCAGTAAGAAAGGCAAAGAAGGGTGGGAAGGTAGCAATAAATTTGCCCCAATGACCCTGAAATGGCGTTGCAGATATGACTGGTCGGCCTTTTCCTGCCTTTGATGTGGGTGAATGCCCTGGGAAACTTATTACCGAGAGTATTAACCCCACCCTTCTATGTATTATTTGCGAAAATGGAAGGGAACTGGGTGTAAATTCCGCACCCTGAAACATTTTCAGCTATCTAACTGTCAAAATCAGTTTGCACGTCATCGGAATCTTATTTTGGGAAGGATACCAAAGAAAATAAATGAGTGCGAGAGCATTGCATTGGCATAATATTTATCTTAAATTTTGGCTTCCAGGGATGCCGCTTGTCTGACTGCCCAAGGTTCAAGTCATCGGGACCGCCATAACCGAGGAGCCCATTGCTTACTGGCGCCCCGATGCCTCGCTTACATTGCTTACCGCCTAGAGCCAGCCCTGACTGGTGAAGAGATTTTCAAAACTTTATATTTTTTTATTCAGTTGACTCAGGCTTACTTTGGGAATGGTGCATATGTATCTCTACGGATGGGGCCGCTGCAATGACTGGGCACAAGAGCGGTCTTATTGCTCGTATCCGCGCTTTAAACCCTAAAATAATTGGGAACACAGTTTTATTCATAAGCAACCTTTGGTTGCAAAAATGTTGAGTTCTGATTTGCACGGATTATTGGATGTTGCCATTAAAATGGTAAATTTGATTAAGTCAAGGTTAAACTCGCGTCTTTTTAAAGTGATGTGTGAGGAAATGGGATCATCTCATACTCAGCTATTGTTGCATTCAGAAGTGAGATGGTTGTCACGGGGACGCGTATTAACACGTTTATTTGAATTGAAAAATGAAGTCAGAAAGTAAGTCGGATTTGGCTGATTGGTTTGAAAATGAGGACTGGATTTGCCAACTAGGTTATATGACAAATATTTTCCATAAATTGAATGAGCTAAATCAACAGCTCCGAGGTTTTGACAAAAATATATTTAAGGCACTTGATAAGATAAAAGTGTTTTATCAAAAAATATTATATTGGCAAAGTTGTATGGAAATTAACAATATTTCTATTTTCCCGTCCCTTTCTGAGTAAATTGGGTTAAACAAGGTGCCTCTAAGTGAAAGAGTATCAGGTATAATTAACAGTCATTTGATAAATCTTGGTAAGCCTTTTTGGTATACTTTACAGAAATTGAGAGAGGGAATGGCTTTGATGACTGGGTAACAAATCCTTTTGCAAATCAGATTGTTTCCAATTCTTTGCTTTCAACGAAATTGAAGGAGGACCTAATCAAGTTTCCAGCTGACAGGTCATTAAAAATAATTTTTGATGGTAGATCACTATGTGACTTTTGGCATATAACCCAGAAGGAGTTCAAAGAATGGGCTGACATTGCTGTAACAAAACTCCTTCCATTCCCATCTACCTATTTATGTGAACAAGGTTTCTCAGCACTTACATAAATAAAAACGAAAAATAAAAATTGAATTCATGCTGAACCCTATCTCATTTTAGCAATAAGTAATATTCATCCATGGATACATGAACTAATTAAAAAAACAGCCCCATCCATCTCATTAAGAAACACATTGCCAATAAAATTTTACTTTTTATGATTAATAATTGTTTAATAAAATTTGTAATATATTTATATTGTTTCGCTCAATTGTGTACTAATAATAATTGTAATGATAACTAAATCTAAAAGTAAACTAAAAAATTAGAACCTTATGGTCACATAAAATAAAAAAGTTAAATATTTTCAATTTATGTAGGCACATGTTTTGCACAGATATATGATCAGTAAAACACTTTCAAGGATGGAAATATATTACTTTAGGATAAAATTATGTGGGAAAAGGGGAATGGAAAAACGAGTTCAAGGATAAAAAGAACGTGTAAAATTTCCGACTGTTAAAGAGATTGTTCTTGTACTTCTTAAATGGATGATGGTGCATGTCAAATTGTTATGGTATTTAGGTTCCAATGGATGCATGTATTTAAACTTATGATGAAAAATATTATATTTTAATTTAAAAAGTTGTGAGGGGGTACATAGTTCTTCAAAATTCTATCAGGGGGTACGCGAGCGAAAAAGTTTGAAAACCACTGATTTAGATGATGCAGATAGTGATATTGAATAATATGAGTTTCTAAAAGAATAACACATCCAGATCTTCTACGCATGGGAATGCTCTATTGAATATAATTTATATTTAAAAATATTATTATATTATAAATCTAAGCAATTATTGATTTGAAAATAATTGCTTTTCAGTTATGAACTCAAAACCACTAGCTATTATACATCATGTTGGGGCGGCTAGTTGGACCTGCCATAAAGATGGTTGGAAGAGTATTAAATTGGAGTATCTGAAATTTATACCTTTTGATTATATTGAATTGTATCATCCACATGATATGCATCAGATAACGGCTATATTTCCTAAATTACAGGAATTGGAAGATTGGTATTGGATGAAACTATATCAGCCATACCTGGAACACTTAAATAAAGGAGATATTCATATCGATGGACCACCTCCTTTGAAAAAAGATTGTTATTTGTGTTGTGGGTATTTATAACGTGATAATGATTGTATTTTATTGTAAATAATAACCTAATCAACCTGCTCAATATTTCGTTTCATTTTTATGTATTCAAATCCGCCGCCATCTCTCGTAAAATACCAACCAATAAATTTTATATCGATTCAAATATACCGCGCATTCGGTGCTGTCAACAGCAAATTTTAAACTCGATTCAAATCCGCCGCCATCCAAGCTACCAACATCAAAATTTTATCTTGATTCAAATTTCCCACCTTCCAAGATGCCAAACTAACATTGCGCAATATCCCAGATGAATCACTCGAACTGAAGGAATTATGGCCGTTTCAGTTATACGCGTAACGGGTCTGGCAAAATTCCCCGCCATCAATTCATCGACAGCAATTCATCGCCACGGAAAATTCACAGCCGTGGGAAATTTATCGCCTTGATGGATCATGTCGTTAACAAAGACTGTATTAAAATGCGTGTGGGAACTCTACGCCAACAGAAGAATATACGGGCAAATAATGCAACTATAGCGTTTTTAATAAATACGATAATGAGAACCAACTTATTTATCCAAACATAACTGAGACCATCAGTATTTGTACTTTTCGTAAAATTTCACATTAAACAATGGCATCATTGCCCATCATATTTTCAATAATATGTGTTCTCTGTATGTGTTTAGAAAGTAAGTTTTATAACATTCTTAAGGAAATGTAATTTTTGATAAATTCTTAAAACTTTATTTATTTCTTCATTATATTTCATTATATAATTTATTTGGTTGATTGAACAAAAATGTAAATTTAAAGCATAATTAATCTTTAAGTTATGAAATTCAGCCAAAACTGTCAACAATTTAGAAGCATTCCTTGACAATGAGTTCGCTTTGGCAATAAATTGTTGGTGATAATTTTTTCTTGTTGGTTAATTGCCGATTTAAAATTTAAAGCATAATAAATCTTTAAGTTATGAAATTTAGCCAAAACTATTTTAAGCAAACGTTGTTCGTGTGCAAAAAATACTAAAACGTGTATTTTCTTTGAAATCTCGGAGTAGATTTTTTCATGACCGAATACATTCTCTATACTTCGCCTGAAGAAAGTAAAAAGATAAAAAAATTTTAAAAATGTTATTCGCAATTCTCTATTTGTAAGTGAACAAATGAAAGTGCTCGAAATTTTATTCTGGAAATTAAAAAAATTATTAGCTGATATTTAAATACAATACCAGCGTTTCTCAACCTTTGGTCCGCGGAACACTGGTGGTCCGTGAGACTGTTGTAGGTTGTCCGCGGCGATGACAAATTTGATTGATATAATAAGGAAGTAATATGTAAAATTGGTCTACCAGAAGGAGCCTATTTGGGCCCAATTGACCGACCTAGACCTGTTATTCTCGAATAAATAGGCAAACTTTTAACATGCTTGTACCCATGTTAAGTACGCACTCTCTATGTTATATATCGAATATTTCGTATCTATCTAGGTTTGCAGCTTTCCGTTCGTAAGTCTCTGTTAGTCCGACGAGGATGTAAGAACGGAGAGCTGCGAACAGCAATTCGCGAATCCATCCGAAGGAGGTGACATCCCGAGCGAAGGAGGCACTTTCCCAAGCCCGCCTTGCAAGTGCATCGCGCACTTACTATTTTATTATGTTGCCCCTCATCACCATTTAATAAATTGACGACAATTTCGTGTGAGTGAGAGCTGAAATTGCTTGTCCATAATACAAGCCCTAGCAACTAAATGATTCGCATTTAAAACTTTCGCACCCTCAATAAAAGGCAGCTGACCCTCTTTCATGAAGTCCATTATTTCGAAAATTTCCACTCTGGGCGGCATTCTGCAGGCAATGGAAAATATCTTCCCTTGTTTACACAGTATTCTTCTATCCACGGAGATCCGATCTCCTCTCCGAAAACAAAACACGAGCAAAAGTGCTATTCTCAACGGTGGATTCGCGAATATCTCTCAGTCTGGCTCTAGCCTTCGCTGGCATTGTATCTATCTGTGCATATTTACGTTCTTTTATAAGCGCAATTTTTAAAAATCATTATTTGATTTAGTAATTTCAAAATAACCCCATATTGAACAATATGGTTGGTGTTTGTTCTGATGGTGCCAGAGCAATGATGGAAAGCATAGTGGTGTGATGGCTCGAATCCAAGAAATTGTTCCTAATGTTACTTGGGTACACTGCAACATTCACAGACAAGCCTTGGCTTGTGAAAGTATGCCAAACGAATTTGAAGACGTATTAGATGTAGAAGTGAAAATAGTCAATTTATCAAATCAAGACCCATGATTAGCCGGTGATTTTCTGCTCTTTGTGAGGAAATGGGAAGCGAACACCGACAACTTTTTGCACACAGAGGTTCGCTGACTTTTCAGGGGTAAATACTCATAAGATTATTTAATCTTCATCAAGAAGTAATGCTTTTCTTATCAAATTAAAATTTTGATCACGTTGTTTGCCTTACCGATGAAAAATGACTCATTAGACTGGCATATCTCTCAGGTTGTATTTTCAAAATGGAATGAATTAAATCAACAGCTTCAAGGGCCAGCAATAACTATATTTAATGCAAACGATAAAGTCAAGGGTTTTATTAGAAACTTTCTTTGTGGATACAATGCATCGAAAAAGACAATGTTGAATCATTTGTGACGATGGAATCATTTTTAGAAGAAAATAATATAATTCTTCCTTTAGATATATCTGTAAATATCTGTTCTCGTTTGTCTTCTCTCAAACAAGAATACGAAGATTACTTTCCCGAAAATTATGACTTGGATCAGAAGTTATACAACTCCAATACAGAAGATTTGCCAGCAAAATTACAAGAGGATTTGATTGAACTTTCAACAGTTGGAGGCCAAAATTGAAATTCCAAAATACACTTCTAAGAGACTTCTGGATTTAGATTAAAGTAGAATATCCTGGTTTATCATATGTTGCGCTAAAATGTTGATTCCGTTTTCCTCTTCGTATTTATGCGAAGCAGGATTTTCAGCCTCAGTAGCCATGAAGAGAAAGTGCAGGACTCTACTGGATATAACATCGAACATGCGAGTGATGCTAACAAAAAACATAAAACCAAATTAATCTAAACTATGCAAAAGAAAAAAGGCGCAAAGATAACATTAGACTCAAGAACATTGCTACCCGAGTCACCTATACATGAAACGTAACTGCCTTTTTTCAATAAAAAGTGTTAAAACGCCTAAAATTTGCCTTCTTTAAAAATTACCCAAACCTAAGCTACCAAGTGGTCCACGGTAAGTAAAAGAATACTTGTGGTGGTCCGTTGGTGACAAAAGGTTGAGAACCGCTGATCTAGACAGTATTTATAATGCATGTTCCCCGAACATTTTTCAAATAAGGGTCATGGAAAACAAAACATAAATTTCCTAATGTTGTCTATTTACAATTTAGTCTATAAAAATAACGTATTTCATTACATTCCCCTTCCTTTCCTCTCTATCCCCTACAACACTTTTATTTCCTTCTTTTGCTGCAGACTCTTAATTGTCGTTAAACTCCTAGTTGATAGATATCAATATTGCTTATATTTGATAATTCATTCTTTCTCCCCCCATCTGCCTCCCCCTTCTGACACCCACATCATCTTTTTTTCCTTTTTTCTCTTCATACCCTTAATTGTTGTTAAATTCCTAGTTGATAGATATCAATATTGCTTATATTTGATTCCTAGTCGATTGGTATCAATATTACCTGTTTCATTATAATTTCTTACACGCCCCCCCCCCCCTTCCTCCTCCCTATACACACTTCTCCATTTCTTTATTACATCTTCCTCCCGTCCCCCCTCCCTTACACTTGGTTAACTTTTTCTGCATATCATTATTTTAAAAATTCTCATTCGGTTGTCATAAACAATTCGGCACATAACTTGTAAATGTGGATTACTTCCATTTCGTCCCCGGTCAAAAAATGAAACATTATCATATTTATTAAAACCGCTATAGTTGGATTATTTGCCCTTATATTCTTCTGTCGGCGTAGAGTCTGCACACGCATTTTTAATAGAGCCTTTGTTAACAACATGATCCATACGAGGCGATAAATTTCCCATGGCGACGAATTTTCCGTGGCGGTGAATTTTCCGTGGCGATGAATTGCTGTCGAAGAATTTTCCGCGGCGTTGAATTGCTGGCGGTAAACTTTCCCGATACCACACGTAACGTCATTAATTTTTACGTAATAAACGCTGTAATTATGTACAAAGTGAGATGAATTCATTAACGATAAAATTTTTATTAGATTCCCTGTTTATAAAATTTATTTGTTCACTAGTGAATTACCCGTTGCTACGCAACTTCGAAATTCGGAATTTTCTAAAATAATTTTGTTTCTTTTATTTTTACATCTGTCTTATGAAATACTTTTTTAAATAAAAAAATACTTCAAGTGGGGATCGAACTCAGTATTCCCATGTAATTAGCACTATACACTAATCGTTGAGCTAGGGAAGTTAATAAGCCAAACAATTATTTATCATACATCTACATCTACAAGTTACCCTGCAATTCACCAAGTTGGTGGGTGGCAGGGGGTGCAATGCACCAAATCCTACCTAAAGATTGTCTAACGCAATTCGAAATTTCCTATTGTGATCTCTTATTGTCCTCGGAAAGAACGAGCCTAGATAACGCTCCGTCCTACAATCGATCTCACGTATTTTATCGTCTCGATCATTTCTACCTATATACGTCGGTGCCACAATTATTCCCACTACCTCCTCTTTTAGACATTCTGACCTATATTTCTCTAGAAGTTTCAACCTTGAGTGCAATCTACGGTCCTCCAGTGATACCCAGTTCAAATCGCTCAATAAAGAGGTGACGCTTTCCTTATGTTCGTACTTTTGTTTTACAAATCTGGCTGCTCTGCGCTGTACTCTTTCTAGTTGAATTATGTGTCCCCTCTCGTACGGATCCCATATGCTCGTTGCGTATTCCACTTGCGGTCTTACCAGTGATAAGTAGCATGTTTCGCGTACTTTCTCTGTAGTGTTCCGTACTATTCTACCTATGAATGCCAGTTTCTTGTTGGCCGCGCCTATAACTCGACGAATGTGCATGTCCCACGAAAGATCTCGACAAATGGTTACTCCTAAATATTTTACATACTCAGCTTGTCGAATACTCATTTCATCTAATTTATATTCGAAACCTAAATCTTTGTTCTTACTTTTCCAGAACGTGACTGCGGCACATTTAGTATAATTAATTTCGATTTGCCATTCTTTGCACCACGCTGAAATGGCTCTTAAGTCTTCACGCAGAGACTGATGGTCCTCCTGATTTTTTATTTCCCTATATAGAACGGTGTCATCGGCGAAAAGCCTAATTTTACTACGAACAACCGAGCACATATCATTTACATAGATTAAGAAGAGCAGAGGGCCCAATACACTTCCCTGAGGAACACCCGAAGCAACTTTAACGGGGGACGAGTATTTTCCATCGTATAACAACTATCTGTTCCCTATTCGAGAGGAAGTCTCTCACCCAACCGACAACTTTCGAATTGATACCACATTTTCCTAACTTCGTAATTAATTTCCTATGAGATACTTTATCGAACGCCTTCCTGAAATCAATGAATATGGCATTGACCTGAGTATTTTTCTCTCCGCATCGCAACAAATCGTCCACGAACAGGCCGAGCTGCGTTTCGCATGATCTACCTCTCCGGAATCCGTGTTGGCATCCGCTAAGCAATGAATGACTATCTAAATAGCGCATTACAGAGCTAAAGACTATGTGCTCAAGTATCTTGCACGATAATGAAGTTAAGGATATCGGCCTATAATTTTCGGTGTTCTCTCTGTCGCCACTCTTATGGATGGGCGTAACATGTGCCACCTTCCAATCTTTAGGAACTACTCCTTCTCTAATGGATTTCTCGAATATAATTTTCAAATACGGCGCGATTTCAGCAGCTAATTCTTTCATTACACGCGCGGGAATTTCCTCCGGTCCAGGAGATTTATTTGGCTTAATTGAATGAAGTTGGAGCGCGATGCCATTTTCCGAAAATACCAAATCTTCCATCGAATCGCCCTGACGCATAGGAATAGGGGTTTCACATTCATCGTCATCACGAGTAAAAGCTTTCTGGAAGTGATGATTTAATAGGTTTGCTTTATCCATACTATCGTGAACTACGTTTCCCGTTTCCGACCGCAGTGACGCAATAGTGGGGCCCCTACCTTGAACTTCCCTGACGTAAGACTAAAATGCTTTTGGGTTCTCTTTCAAGTTTTCCTGTAAAACCTTCTTTTTATAATTGTTAAACGCATTACGCATTGCTACTCTGGCTATGGAGCGCGCCTCTTTGTATTGCTGCCTTATTATTGCAATCTGTTCGACCGCAGCTGTTGAGGATGTGTTATTTACGCGAGAGTGGAGTTTTCTTTGACGTCGGAGAGCGCTTCTTACTTCCTGATTGTACCATCTAGGTTCTGCACTATCACGCTTCAGTTTGCTCGGTATAAATTTATCTGTACACTCTCGCATCATATCTCTGAACATGCACCAGGATTCCTCCGCGTCTGCACTATCGGTTAAATTGCTGAAATTAGTATATTTATTTCGCAGAAAAGACCTAAATCTTGTGAAATCGGCTTTGGCGAATACATAAAGTTTTCTTTTGGCCTTAACCTGTTTCTCAATAATTAACTGAAATTCCACGTACACTGCCTTGTGATCGCTTATTCCCTCAGCATCAGATACTCTATTCATACGCTCAGGAAGATTAGTAACAAATAAATCTAATATATTATTAAATCTCGTGGGAAATCTCACTAATTGATACAATGAGTGCTTACCGAAAGTTTCTAGTAACGCCTCGCACGATTAACGCTCTCTACCTCCGGGATAAAAGCAATGATGGCTCCAATCAATTGACGGAAGATTGAAATCGCCCCCGATTATAATGGCTTTATCTTTATTAGACGAATTTAGCGTCGCCACTTGTTTCTCCAGAGAATGAATAGTTTCCACGCTCGCATTTGGGGGTCTATAAAAAGCGCATATATTTATAGTTTTTGAGTCGCTTCCTTTCACACGACACCAAACACTTTCGACTTTGTCGTCGTTAATCTGTATTGGGTAACTTTCGTATTTATTGCTAACTGCTATAAAGACTCCACCTCCCGACCGGATACATCGATCTTTTCTGAAGACGCTATAGTCACGAGGAAAGATCTCCTGACTGGCTATGTCTGCCGTAAGCCAACTTTCAGTGCCCATAACTTCATCAGCACGCAGACTACGAATAAGATGTTCAAATTCGGCCTCCTTCCTGCGAATGCTGCGACATTTAACCGTAATGATATTTAATTTCTCGCTATGACTACGTAACGATTCCTCGCGCTCTACTTAGCTATTATTACTGTTATTATTAATAAGATTATAATTATTATTATTTACTGCCTCCTTATCCTTCCTACTATGTCGACTATTTCTACGCTTGGAATGTATTCTACTGTTACATAACGTCGGGTTTATAGCGCTATTAAGGTCGCACGCATCTCTACGGAATTGTTGCATGGAAAATCGTTTATCCCCATGCCTTCGATAATTCTGTTACCGCACGGATTTCTTACATTTTCCCCTATTGTGCTCTCAATTAATCCCATACCGGTAAGCTGCCTACATCCTAACCTACCATCTGATCTACTATTGGCGTGCATCTCAACGCTTGCTAAAAAATTGCAATTGCTTAAATCTAACCTTAAAAAGCCCTAGAATGCTCAAACACCCTACGCGCTACCGCCTCCGCAGCCTCGGCAGTGTAGTGCACACCAGAACCGTTTAGGGATGCCCTACATGAGTCCAGGACCGGCCTCAGGTCAACGAAGTCCACTCCATTGCCCCTACAGAAGTCCCACAGCCTACGGTTCAGCCCGACCACTCGGCTCCAAACCATAGAACCGCAGTCCGTCCGAGGAACAATGCTACAGATGGAAAGCCGCACATCAGCACCAGACTCCTATCGGACACGAGCAACCTCAGCGGCCAAGTCCTTAAAAGAGCTTAAGACCTCCTCGGAGCCGCGCTTCGAAGCGTCATTGGCACCAACATGGGCCACCACCCGCAGCGAGGAGCAACCCGTGCCCGATACCGACACCCTGAACTCCTTCGTCACCTGGGGCACCGAACCTCCTGGTATACACCTGGAGAACACCCGCTCGTGAACTCCCTCCCGGCGGGCCCGTGACAGTAAAGGCGCCACCACACGCCGGACGTTGGAGCTCCCTATCACTAACAGCCCTCTCTTTCCCCCCGAGCTCTCCTTGGGCCCGGCCTCCACCGAGGAGACGGGAGCGGGCACGGGCCTAACGGCAGTGGAGTCGTCCTCCGACAACACCGCAAACCGATTACTAACAGGAAGAGGGGCCACCGAGGCGTTCCCAACTCCCTGTCTCCGCAACACCACCCCACGATCCCCCCGAGTGGACACCACACACCACTCATCGGGCTTCCGGACCGGAGGACCCTCGACCCGCGAAGAGGAGCCAGGAGCCTCCCCGATCGCTCTGCCGGCTTCCGCACCTAGGCGAACCCGAGCCGCCATTTTGGCGCGGTTTGCTCTCAGGGAAGAACCCGCACCCCTCCCACGCGCCAAGGCTGCCTCCGACCTTTCCACCCTCTGAAGGAGGTCCGCAACCACCCTCTCCAGCACCGTGATCCGAAACCTCATGGCCTCGCAACCAGCGTCGCGCAAGAAGGAGGAAACAGGAGTCCTCGGAGTACATCTACATCTACATTATACCCTGCAAGTCACCTTTTCGGTGGATGGCAGGGGGTGCAGTGCACCAAGGGTCCATAGTTTTCCTACGTTATCTTTTTCTATTATGGTCTCTTATCGTCCTAGGGAAAAACGATCCTCTATATCTCTCCGTTCTGCAGTCGATCTCGCGAATCTTATCCTCACTGTCCTGCCTTCCGAAATACGTCGGGCTTCTGATAAGTCCTACTACCTCATTCGCTAGTCCCTCCGACATAAATTTTTCCAGTAGTTTAATTCTAGCCTGCAGCCTACGTTCCTCTAACGATGTCCATTTCAGATTTTCTCTTAATGATGTTACGCTTTGATTACTATCGTAATTCCTCTTTACAAATCTAGCTGCCCTGCGCTGAACCTTTTCTATCTCGTTAGTGAGTCCTTTTTCGTAAGGATCCCACACAGCTGAAGCATATTCGACCTGCGGTCGGACCAAGGATAAATAGCATAATTCTTTCACTTTTTCGGAGCTATTTCGAACTATTCTCCCTATAAAGGCCAGCTTTTTGTTAGCGGCACCTATCAATCGGCGAATGTGGGTGTCCCACGAGAGATCACGATGGATCGTGACTCCAAGGTATTTAATCGAGTCTGAAACTGGAATCTCTACTCCGTCCAACGAATAATTATTATTCAACGAGATACTCTTGGTTCTCCAGAAGTTGATGACGCAGCTTTTCTTTTGGTTTATCTCTAACTGCCATTCCTTACACCATGCAGAAATAGCTTCTAGGTCATTTTGGAGATACTGGTGGTCTTCCGGATTGCTTATTTCTCTATAGATGACGGTGTCGTCCGCGAAAAGCCTAATTTTACTTCTGACTACTGAGCTGATATCGTTTATATAAATTAGAAATAATAACGGACCAATTACACTACCCTGTGAAACGCCAGAGACAACCTCCACTAAGTTCGAAGATTTGCCATCTATAACAACCATCTGCTTCCTATGATTTAAAAATTCATGGATCCAACTAACGATTTTAGAATTAACGCCTAAGGTTTCTAATTTTGTTATTAACTTCCTGTGAGGTACCTTATCAAAGGCATTCCTAAAATATAAGAAGATGGCATCGACTTGCGTATTCTTTTCTCCGCTTCTCAGTAAACAATTAACAAAAAGACCGAGCTGAGTATCACATGACCTACCTTTCCTGAAGCCGTGTTGACAATCATCTAACAATAAATTACTATCAAGAAATCGCATTATGTTGCTAACGAGTATATGTTCGAGAATCTTACACGATATCGAAGTTAAAGAAATCGGCCTGTAATTTTCTGGGTTCTCCTTGTCTCCGCCCTTATGAATTGGGGGTAACGTGCGCTAACCTCCAGTCGCTAGGGACCTCTGCGCGAGAAATGGATTTCTCGTAGATTATCAGAAGAAAAGGTGCTATTTCTTCTGCTAATTCTTTTAAAACGCGAGCAGGAATTTCTTCGGGGCCAGTGGCTTTGTTATGTCTGATGGAACTTAATTGCTTTGCTATTCCCACCTCAGAAAATACTATATCGTCCATCAGCCCTCCCCCCCTTATTGCGGGTGCAAAATGTACGCAATAATCGCTGACGGCTGTGAATGCTTTTACAAAATGACCGTTTAACAGGTTGGCTTTCTCTACGCTATCATGAATAACGTCACCCGAGTCATTACGCAGGGAAGGTATTGTAGGGCCTCTACCTTGGACCTCTCTCACATAGGACCAAAACGCTTTAGGGTCCTCCTTCAAATAATTATTTAATACCTTATTCCGGAAGTTAGTAAAAGCCTCGCGCATAGTGGTTCTCGCTTTAGCGCGGGATTCCTTATACGTCTTAACTTTAGTTGCTCTATATTCATCGGATGATGTAGACGGCATATTTTTTATTTTCGCGTGGCATATTCTCTGACGCCTAAGCGCACTCCTAACTTGCTTATTGTACCAACGTGGCTCTTTATTGTCGACCTTCGATTTAATTGGAATGTACTTATCGATACTCTCTAGCATTATATCCTTGAATAGTTTCCATGACGACTCAGCACCTGATCGTTCGGTCATATCACGGAAGCCAGGTAGTATTTCTCGTAGGCGCGACCTGAAGCTTGAAAAGTTTGCCCTAGCAAATATATAAAACTTTCTTTGAGGCTTGGGGTGCCTATCGATTTTTAACTTACACTCTGCATATACGGCCTGATGATCACTTATCCCATCTTCAATGGTGACTTTGTTTATTCTTTATGGGACGTTAGTTGCTAATAAATCTAATATGCTTCCCAATCGCGTTGGCTTTCTGACTAATTGAAGGAGAGAGTGCTCGCAGAATGTTTCGATTAATGCCTCACAGGATTCGCGTTCTTTACCTCTAGATTCGAAACATAGATTTTCCCAATCAATTGAGTGTAAGTTAAAGTCACCACCGACTATAACGATACCATCTTGATTTATCAGTCTAAGCTTTGATAATTGTTTCTCGAGACTTAAAATACAATCTACACCAGCGTTAGGTGTCCTGTAAAACGAGCATATGAACACCTTTTTGGAGCCATCTTTACCTATGCGGCACCAAACACTCTCGATATCCTCGTCACTTATCGGAATCTCACTGCTATCGTACTTATCGCTAACCGCTATGAAAACTCCCCCGCCCGATCTATTAGCGCGATCTTAGCCATCCTATCCTCTTAACTAATCTGTACTATCTATATAAATATACTAGAACTAACGTAAATACGCGGTTGGCTGTCTTCAAGGTTAAATTAGGATCGAGCGCAGGTAAAAAGTGAAAGGGAAAGTGTTTCACTACACCAACAACGTTAGTAAATAAGCAAGAAAGTTTAGCACAAGAGCAATGTAGATTTAGAAGCTAAAGAAATGCTAAGGTAAAAGGAAATAATTAAGAACGAGTAAGGTAATACGCTACTATAAATAAATATTACAAAGATTACGGATTTAGTGGCTGAGAGACGCAATTAACTACTAAGATACGGCAAGAGAAGGATGAGTAAGCTTTTCGCTCAAAGATGAGTTAAACTACAATTACAACAAAACAATTAACGTAAGAAGATGAAAAAATAAATAGAATAAATAGAAAAATACTAGTTCTACTTAACACAACAATACGGCTACAGATAAACTACAGCTACTGCTACTACTACAGGTGTCGCTCGCAGGCAGGTCAGCGCTCGCAGGAGGAAGTGAAAGGCACGTCCGTCCTCTTCGAGTAAAAGGCGCTTGCATTCTGCAAGCATTTCATCTCACCGTGAAAAATCATTCATTTTTCAGAGAGATATTTTATCATTGGAAAAATTTTTCTAATTCTAAAGATTTTACCTCTGCACCGATTTTCGTTCTTTCCTTGTGTAAAAATAAGAGAAAAACAATCACTAAAATTTGCAATTTTAAGAATATTAGACTTTTTCCAAAGTAAGGTACTAAAGCCACACATTTCTGACAAAGTTTAAAGTCCAACACGACTACTTTTTTCACAATTCTCTAATATTTCCTGTTTTTGGATTTTGACGTCGTTATAAGTTTACGCCGTAGTTTGAAATCAACTGCATTATAATACCATCCACTGATTATCTTTAGCACTAAATTAAATCTATTATTATATACAGTTCATCAACCCCATTATTGAAAGGAGTAACGTTCTTTTATTTAATGACATATAGCGCATTTTAAAATTATGACGTCATCATATGTATACGTCTTTGGTTGAAATCAATGGGACAATAAGAATTTCCCTATTAAAAATCATTAAAGCGATGCTATTATAATACTGACTGTCAATTCCCATTGAAATGCATTTCCCTGGTTGCTATGGTAGCTGAAGTTCTATATTGTTGAGCATCTGCTTTTTAGTGCTTTTCGTCATTGCTGAAAAGCACTATTATCTTCGTGATGTCCGTCCGTCCATACGCATATATCAGGGAAGAATTGGCCATACCGATTTCAACCAAATTTGGAACATAGAATATTCACATAAATTAATGACCAGGATGGTATATTTCAACCGGATCCATTCAGCAGGGGTGCCACCATAGCAAAGTTTCACTTTTCGGTAATTGCGAATTTCGAAGGAATTGGCCAAACCGATTCCTATTCTCTACTTTTGTTCATAAGTTCAGATTATGTTTGAGGAATCTATGATTATTTCCTAGTGTCATTGGTTATTTTTATTGTGCTGATGTACTTTTTTGTGATTAATTTATTTACTAGTGTGGATTGTATTTTGTATGCCTGTCTCTCAATCTATGTGCATAATTTTTTTAATGTTGACCATTTGAGTTAAAGATAATTTAAAATGGGCTCATTGCCCGTGTATAAACATATAAATAGAACGTTTATTAAAATTATGACGTCATCATATGTATACGTAGTTGGTTGAAATCAACTGGTTTATATTGCAATCCATCAATTCCCCATTTAAAAGTATTGAATCGATGCTACTGCAATACAGATTCCCATTTAAAAGCATTGGACTCGTTGCCATGGTATTTGATATTTTTCATTGGAAGAAAACTGATAAAAACCCCCTTATTTTCTCATTATAAACAATTTGTACGGTTATTCGACTTTGATTCAAATTCTTTCTTCAAAAAATTAAACTTCAATCTTTTATCCAGAGAACGGCTTATGTTCCGACTTCGTATCTTATTTGTATCTAATTTAAAAAATGACTTTTATAAAGCCCTGCGCCGTTTTCAATGCTTTTCTTATGGGCGTTTAAATATGGCATTCGGGTCAAGAACACCACTTAATATAAGTTTTTTTGGAGTTTTGGATTTTCTCAGAGATTGTACCGCACGACCTATCTTCTTTCCAAATTTCAGCACCGTAGTATTTCTAGAAGTACCTTATGTTTTATATCCTATATATTGAAATGTTACGTGACTGAGAAATTTAAAAAAATATTATATAACCTTGAATAAAGATATTGCATAATCGGTAGTTTCCTTTAGAATAACGCGTTCTACCAAAGAAAATTATCGATTTAGGTCGATGAGCGTAACTTCTGACACCTTTAAATTGTTGCCAGAAAGGTATTTTTTTCCAACTATCTAAAATTACCAAAGATCGCATTACAAAAAGGACCCAAGGAAATTTTCCTTGACACTTGATTTTTAAAACCATTTCAAATATGTAACATTCTGGAATTTTGTTTCTAAAGAAATTATGACAACTTTAGACAAAACAAATGCAGTAAAATCATTCATTAGTAATCTCTAAATTTCGATTTGAAAGCAGCTCAGCAAAAACTACTTTTAGATACTACAATCTGCTTTAAGCTACGTTGATATAAAATGCTCGACACTTGAAAACCAACCAAAATAGAAGTGATATCTCTGAAAAATGGCTTTTTGTTGTTTTTTCGTGAAAACTCATTACAACGTTGTGGACAATAAGTCTATAAAGCTGAGTTTAACAGCGGTGTTTGTCCACAAAGATAGTATTGTCATGTCATCATAAAAAATAGAGCATTGCAGCTACTTTATTTATTCATTCTTATCCGCTGCAAATAAAATTCCACTTCTAAATGATAGCTAAATCACTCTTGTAATCAGAAAATGTAACTAATAATGTAATATTTGCAGAGAAAATAAACGGTGAATACTAAAGTAGGGTCTAGCAGGTATAAAACGATATGTAAATTCAATTATATAATTAAAAATGTAGGCTCTAAAAATTCGGAGTGATTGACCAGATGGTTTAATCTCCAAAGCCCCAAAATATAATTTTTATTTTCTTTTGCTATAATAACTATAATTATAATATTTAGCGTAACTTGTTGCTATAGTTGATCCAGATAGTAAACTATAAGTGTATAAACACGAAGGATAAAATAGGTGCCTGTGCACTGAATCGTGTCGTGTTATTGCCATACTCATAAAAAATCGAATGCTTACAGTATCGGCAATAAAAGTGCTATATTTTATTCACATTGCACATGAAGCGATTCGATAACCCTGTCACTATCTTATGCCTCAAATTGAGTCCTTGTACCCCTATATGGTGTCCATGGTAAATTGGAACTTGGCATAATTATGCTAAATGTTGAAGATGCTAAGGACATGGCTATGCAAAATAAACGGTTCAATTATCAGATAGCCTTGCGTATTTATCAATGTTTTGATCAAGATATGTGTGAGATGTGTGAGAAAATAAATAACATTAACTTTTAATATATTTGCAAAGAAATGAAACAGTTTTAATCTCAGAGACGTCAAGTTATTCATTACTATTTACTCAAATTTGATTATCAGCTGCTACGGCAATTTTAATAAGTTCATATTCCTCGGGGCATTTGGAATAAGAAATGGAATTAAATTAGAAGAAAACAAAGCTGAATTTACGAAGTAAAAATAAAGCGTTAATTAGATCATATCTGCCAAACATTTATAAACGCAGGCCAAGGAATATTTTCCTTTTTTGTTAATTCCTCCAAACCCTCAAGATTCATCGCAGTTAGAAATTTGTAACGATGCAGCACATTCTCATTATCTGAAAATATCGCTCCCCAAGCGGCGGACAATTAAATATCGCAATTTTTACGCGCGGTATAGCTATGTTCACAATACGCATTGCTGCAGTGGTGTCGACAGAGATTTCTATCCGCATACATTATCATTCCGTGTCGAGACCTATACCATCACCGACTTCTCAACACCTGTCTTTTTCCCATTGATTCATCCTCACTGCCATCATCATCTCACAGCCACTAAGGATGGGGTTGGGGAGGAGAATACCAGCATGGCAATGACCTGATCTTGACCCACAACGATAGCGGTGCCCCGTTCCTCGATCACTCTTCCTCTGAAATAGAACAGCAAGCGGGGGTGGAGTCGAGAGAGTTGGATTAGGTGGCATGGGCGGAGAAGGATGAGAGGCGGTCGCAAGAGGTTGGCGATGACGTAGGAAAGGTGCGAAAAAGCGGGTGAGACACTCTCTCCCTCCCCCTCTCTCTCCCTCTCTCTCCCTCCCTCTTCCTCCCTCTCCCTCCCTCCCTCTCCTTCTCTCTCTCCCTCTCTCTCCCTCTCTCTCCCTCTCTCTCCCTCTCTCTCCCTCTCTCCCCCTCTCCCTCTCTCTCTCACAAACACACACACACTCCCCCCTCTTTCCCCCACCATCCCCCTTCTCCCCCTCGGAGCGTGCCCGTGTTGTTTTTGTTATGATGCGGGGGTGGGCTGGGGGTTTGGGCTGGCGGGGGACGTGCACCGATAGCCGGTGACATTGTCGTGAGGCGGCGTGGTGTGGCGCGAGGTGGATATAAGACCCTCTAGCGAATCACCTGCTATGCAGTTTCCATCGCCGCCTCTCCCGATCACCATCTCTGCACGCACACCCCTCTTTCAAAAGGCCTTCCACTACCGCCGAGAATCGTCGATGTCCGGTAACATTTTCCATCGAAGAAACATGCTGTTACAGTTTTTTACCTCGTCATTCTCGCTGGTTCTTGTACTCTTATGTCTTCATTGCTCGGCTTGGCCCACCAAAACGGTAAATATTTTAACCTAGACGATATTTGATTGCAACTATTGGTGATCTAAGTATTGTGACAATTGGTAAAGACTGTTCTGGAACACTATTGTTCGTGGTAGGCGTCTATTTATTGAAAACCAACCACCAACGACATTTTTAGGAGACGGATTTTGAAGATTTCAATCCATAATATTAATAATTACAGGTTTAAATACATCGATTTATATTTAATTATTTATCCATTTTATCTCGATTTACTTTCAAAACTGTTTAAAAGCTTGCCAAATTATCAAAACATTTCCAAAAGGAGTGAAGGACCTGAGATACATTGATTTAGCCCCATCATATTAATCATTACTTTTCTTTAATTGGAATAGATAGGGGCATAGAATAGGAATTTTTTTATTAAACATCGCAGTTAATGGGATCGGTAACATTTCTTTATTAAGGATTAAATTTTCGCCGTGGTATCAAAATACTCGATTTGTGCGCGGAAATAATATATTATTCAGTTTGAATCTAAAAGCGGTCTAATGTAAGAAGCATGAGACACGCAAATCTTAGACTAATTTTTAGTATCGGTCTAAAATTATAGCTTATAACTAACGGCGAACTTCTGATGAAGCTTACTGAGCGAAGCAACAAATGGATAATAATGACCATACCCGATGGCGACGCTAAGCGTCGAAACCCGGGCGTTGGATTTGATAATAAAAAAGTGTTATTCTTTCCTTTTAGTTCATTATGATGGAATACCACAAAGTTTAGGTAACGGCTTTCGATTCTATTATCAGTCAATTAAGGAATATGACTTTTCGAATGTTTTAACAATTTTTTACGACTAACATAAAATCATCCTATACTGCATATATCTTGAGTTTTCCGGATCGTAAGAAAAATTGAAATATAATTCCAGAATAAACCCTTAAGTATCATAAACTTAAAAATAAAGTACTCATATTAGGTATCTTCAATTGCCACTATAAGTGATTACCTTGTAATGGCTATCGGGGAAACCTAAGACAAGTACCTAACTTTTCAATTTTTTTATACTTAATTACTAATTCTGGAATTTGTATTCAGTCAGAAGACAAGCTCAAAAATTCCCTAGCTCGAAAATTCCATAGCTCAAAAATTCCCTAGTGAATGGATCAAGATCACTAAATTAATTTGACTAAAAGTCGAGAAAAAATTACAAATGAAGTTAATTTGGTCGAGAATTGAATATGCTTTCAGCGTATGTGACCAGTGTGATAAACTCAAATCGCAAGAAATTAATTCTAAAATGGGAATGACTGTTGAAATCTTACTTTGAAAAGAAATAGCATACATGGTGCTTATAGAACATTGGGGGAAAATATCTTTAGAGATAAGCCATTTGCAGGTAACGGAGCACTGATATATTATGACCGTATCAAAGTAATGGTTAGAAATCGGATTTTTATTACCACTCCTAATTATTTGACTCAATATGATTACAAAAGAAATATAAATTAATCCAAGAAATTATAAATACAATAAGAAGATGTTGAGTTATTGACCTTATCCGCACTACAATCTTGATGATAATAGAAACGAAATTAATATTTGTTTGTTCCCGCGTATTCTTTCGGGTGTAATTTTTTTCCTTCTTATTTTATGAAAATTATATCAATTTGAATTTTACCTGCAGCTGTCGCCCAAATATTAGATGAATTATTTTTCCTCATTTAAAAAAATTCTAAAGTTATTATATGTACGTTGTTAGTTTTTAGCGAAGGTTATTAAAAATTGTTGAGGCAGCTAGCTATAGATTAATACCATTTTATAAATGAACAATGCTAATACATTCATTGGTATCACCTTCCACAAGTTTTAAAATTATAAGTAAAATATCGTATTAAATAATATCTGTTAATTTCACGACTTCATATAATCGGATTAATTTTTAAGGTATCAATAATTTCTTTAATTGAAAACTGTTACAACTTTCTCTTTATCGGCGCTTCCCTAAGATAAGCCGTGCTTTCATGGAAATACATGTTTCTACACAACCTCAACCTTGATTACGGCAGCTCCTTTTAGCACTTTTAGTTCATTCTCAACTACTCTCATTTTTTAAAATTAAACTGGCGTAGTTTCCACACAAATATTCGTCACTTCTTATAACGTCGTTCAACAATAAAAGTATAAATTTTTTTTTCAAAGATTGCCTGCATGTGCACACATTGCCTAAATTATTTTCTTACCTCGCGCGAACTATCCAATTTTAACGTGAAAGTCTCCCCAAAACTTGCTTAAGCAAAGACTAAAAGACATTTCTAAGCTATTTTTGAGGATGTAAACTTTATTGTTTTAATTTCCAGGCGGGGACCGATTATAACAATCAATAATAAATTAAGATATTTTTGTAATAATAAGTGCTCGATAGCTTGAGACTAAGAAAGGATTGGTATGTATTGCATTAATTCACGGATGATTATCTTTGTTGGTGATAGCTTTGAGTCTCAATTAATAATAGTCAGTAGTCAATTAACAAAAGTTTATATTCAATAAACTAAGAAACTAATCCTTTGAAACATTAAAATTCCCACCATGTAACTTTAGAAATACAACATTATTATCGTAGTATATTCATGTTAACGTTTGAAGTGATAGAATTTTGTACGTTTCACCGAACAAATTAGCAAAATTGATGACAATAATGATGCTTCATTAAGTCGTTTTTCTGAAGTCCTTGGGTACACGAGTAATTATGAAAAATACTATTCCATCGATTCGCTTGAATGGTAAATCGGCCTAATAAAATATATGGAAGTGCCGTAAAAGATAAAATTTGATTATTTGAAAACCCATTTAGGAAAATATTTTGCTCCTGCTCAATGCGAAAAGTTGCTGGTCGCATGGGTTCTTGATTATGAACTAATTTATTTATAAAAAAAAACAAGAAAATATGCAAGCCTATCTTTGTGGCCAGTTTCTATAAAGAGTGTTGATCAGTAATTTGTCTAAAAATTTGTGAGGATGGAATCGCGATGTTCTTATGAGCATAAGATTAGGATGGTTAGCCCCACCTTTTACATAGTCTGATGTTGAAACTGACTCAATTAATACCATTATTTTGGCTTTCGCGATGTAAAGTTTCTGTCTTAAAATTGGTTGGTTAAAAATTCTTAGTCCTATGGCATGGCGTAACGCTTTCTTCATAATACTTAATAAAAACGTGCTTTATCTCAAAGCAGTTGGATGTTAAAGTTCCAGTAATTATATAATGAAATTATTAATACCATCATTAAAATTGATTTAAATGGAGAGAAAGGCACTGAAGTCGATGCCGTTTTCATTGACTTGGGGAAGACCTATGCTAAAGTATCTCATCATAAATGAACAGCGGAGCCAGGAAAAGACGGTATCAATCCAATGGTTCTAATTTGGGTAAGAGACTTCCTCTCAAATAGAAAACATAATAGACATCGATGGGAAGTGTAAATTATCACGCTTTAGTTTTTTAATAAATTTATTTGTAAACTCTTGCATCATATCTCTGAGCAAGCATTGGGATTATTACGCCTATGCTCTATCTGCCGCCTAGCAGAAATTTGAATAATCATTAGACAGAAAAGACCTCAAACTTGGGAAATCGGCTTTGACAAACACGTCAAGTTTTCATCTTCGCTTGGTCTATTTCTCAATTTGTGACTTAAACTCCACGTATACTGTCTTACGATCGCTTACTTCTTCTGTAATACATGCCGTATTCATGCGCTCCGGGTAGTTTGTAGCTAATTAATCAAATACTTTTTATGTCGTGGGACACCTCATTAACTGACGCAATGACAATTTACCAAAAGTTTCATCTAAAGCTTCGCACAATTCATATTCTCTACCACTGGAATAAAAACAATTATGATTCCAATCAAACGAAAAATATTGAAATTGCCCCTATTATAATAGATCTATATTTATTTATCAAACTTAGCGTCGTAACTAGTTTTTCGAGGGAATGAATAGTTTTTACACTTGCATTAGGAGATCTGTATATCGCGCATATATTTACAGTTTTACAGCCGCTTCCTTGCGCGGTAATCTGTTTCGGACAAGTTTCGTATTTATTGCTGTTATAAACACTTCACTTCCCGTCCAGATATGTCGATCTTTTCTGAAAGCTCCATAGTCACTAAGAAATATCTACCGACTACCTATGCCAGCCGTTAGCCAACTTCCTGTACCTGTCACTATGTCAGTTCATAGACTACGGAAAGATGTTAAAATTCGGACTCATTTTCGCGTATGATGCGCAAATTATATAGGGCATCCCTAAACGGTTCTATGTGGGGCATAACTAAACGGTTCTGGTGTACACTTCACTGCCGAGGCGGTAGCGCGTAGGGTGTTCGAGCACGCTAGGGTTTTTTTAGGTTAGATTTAAGGAATGGTAATTATTCAGCAAGCGTTGAGACGCACGTCAATAGTAGTAATACGTCCGACCGCCATACTACTATAATTAATTAACAGTAGAATACATTCTATGAGTATAAATAGTCGACGTAATAGGAAGGACAAGGTGGCAGTATATAATAATAATAATAATAACAACAACAATAATAATAATATAATAAATACTATAAATACAAACCGAAACCAGTTTTGGAATCTGATGCATTTAAGTTATATTATGACCGCTCAGTAATCACGGACAAAACTATACACAGCAATAGACCGGACATAGTCTAGAAGGACAAGGTAGCCAAAACCACTTATCTAATAGACATAGCTATCCCAAGTACACACAATCTTCAGAAAACCATAGTAGAAAAGCACCACAAATATATAGGACTAAAAGAAGAAATAAAACGAATGTGGAACATGAATACTGTACACATCGTCCCAATAGTTTTATCGACCACAGGAATTATCCCTACAGACTTACACAACAGTATAAAAATAATAGATTTACCTAAATTGCAATATACCCTCCTACAAAAAGCTGTCATACTAAATACAACCAAAATAGTACGTCAATTTTTAAGTTCCGAGTAATGGGAGTGCTTGGCAAAACCCGTACCTCATTGAAATAACCGGTTCAAAAGCTGTAAAATACAAAGGTAAAATAATAATAATAATTTTTAAGTTTCGAGTAATGAGAGTGCTTGGCAAAGCCCGTACCTCGTTGAAATGACCGGCTGAAAAGCTGTGAAATACAAAAGTAAAAAATAATAATAATAATAATAAACAATCACAAAACACTCAACTGCCAACCAAAGATACCATAGAAAATTTTCGGTCTCAAATTTGGTCAAATACTGAAATACACAACGCTGAAGCACATTGGATACAGACAGAAATAGAACAATTTCATAATATTTATAGTATGCCGGTCCCCGACATATCACTAGATCTATTACAAACCATCATCCGGAAGACACATAACTGGAAATGCACTGGCAGTGACAACATTTACAACCACTGGTACAAAAGATTTACATGCACACATACACATTTATTAACCCAAATAAATAAATTCATTGAAGACCCTGACCAAGTACCTAGATTTCTAATGAAAGGCAAAACATATCTTCTCCCAAAAAGTAAGAATAATAACGACCCATCTAACTACCGTCCTATAACTTGCCTACAAACCATTTAGAAAATTATTACATCATGTATAACACATCTAATTAACTCACACTTAGACAATGAAAACATTCTCACTGATGAACAAAAAGGCTGCCGCAAAGGCATGAAAGGCTGTAAAGAGCAATTGATAATTGACTCAGTAATACTCAAGCAAGCACAAAGACACAAGAAAAATCTCTCATGCTGCTATATAAATTATCGCAAGGCCTTTGATTCAGTCCCCTACTATTGGTTAATAGAAGTACTAAAAATATACAGAATAAACCCGATCTTAGTTAACTTTATGGAGAAAGCCATGCGACAATGGCACACAATAGTTAATCTTATTGATAATAAACAAAATGTTTATACAAGGAAAATAAAAATAAATAGATGTATATTTCAGGGCGATTCCTTAGCCCAGTATGGTTTTGTCTTGCTTTAAATCCACTCTCAAGTATGTTAAACAGAACGAACTCGGGATATTTAATAAAAAATAATCACTCAAAACATATAATATCAAACCTACTGTTCATGGATGATTTAAAACTTTATGCATCAACACATCCAAAACTTAATGAATTAATTAAACTAGTAGAGAAATTTTCGACCGACATTAAAATGGAATTTGGGCTGAATAAATGTAGAACGCTAAACATAAAGAAAGGAGGAATAGAACTCTTAGGATTCGAAGCAGAAAGTCAGGGAATAATAGAACCTATGAATGAACTAGAAATGTACAAATATTTAGGATACGAATAGTCAAAGAAAATAAACCATACTGGTATTAAGAAAAATCTGACAATAGAATTTACCAATAGACTTAAAAAGATACTTCAAACAGAATTAAATAGTAAAAATAAGACAAAAGCTATTAATACTTTTGCTATCCCGGTTTTAACATATGCATTCGGTATAATAACTTGGACAGACACAGATATTGAAAACTTACAAAGAAAAATAAGAACCGAATTGACAAAGTACAGAAAGCACCACCCGTACTAAAATATTTACAGACTAACACTACCACGCACGGAAGGAGGCAACAGTATAATAGACATAAAAAACTTACAAAATAACCAAATTAAACTGCTGAGGAAATACTTTCACGGGCGTCAAGATTCACCTCTTCACATAAATATTTGTAAATCAGATAATAAATATACATCTTTGAATCTAACTGATACAGTAACACAAGTTAATGAAGAACCCCAAACATTAGTAGAGAAAATTGATAGGTGGAAATGCATGACCCTCCACGGGAGACACCCCCAAAATTTGAGCCGATCTAATGTGGTCAAGAAGCGTCGAACACCTGGCTTAAACACGGAGATCTCTTCTCAGAAACAGAGGGATTCATGCTAGCCATACAAGATCAAGTAATAAATACAAAGAACTACCAGAAGTACATAATAAAGAATAGACAAATTCAAAATGACAGATGCCGAAAATTTAGAGAACACCCGGAAACTATAGAGCACATTACAGGAGCATGCACCAGACTAACACAGACTGACTATTTACAACGTCACAATCAAGTCGCAAATATTATACATCAAAAACTGGCTCTAAATCATAAATTAATAGAAGACAACAAGCCCTAATATAAATACAAACCTAAACCAGTTTTGGAATCTGATGCATTTAAGTTATAGTATGACCGCTCAATAATTACGGACAAAACTATACACAGCAATAGTCTTGCAGCACAAGGTAGCCAAAACCACTTACGAACAGACATAGCTATCCCAAATACACACAATCTTCGAAAACCACAGTAGAAAAGCACCACAAATATATAGAACTAAACGAAGAAATTAAACGAATGTGGAATCCCAATAGTTTTATCCCTACAGATTTACACATCAGTATAAAAATAATAGATATATCTAAATTGCAATATACCCTCCTACAGAAAGCTGTCATACTAAATACTACAAGAACAGTACGTAAATTTTTAAGTTACGAGTAATGAGAGTGCTTGGCAAAGTCTGTACCTCATTGAAATAACCCGCTCAAAAGCTGTAAAATACAATAATAATATTAATAATAATAGCTTTGCATATAGCTTGAGCCCACTCCGCTGTAAGCATGAAAATCCGGAATTAATCCGCGTCAAGAATAATAATAATACAGTAGCGCGCGAGGCATCGTTACGTAGTAATAGCGATAAACTAAAAATCATCACGGTTAACTGTCGCAGCATTCGCAGGAATGAGGCCGAACATGAACATTTTATTCGTAGTCTGCATGCTGATGTAGTGATAGGTACAGAAAGTTGGCTAACGGCGGACATAGCCAGTTAGGAGATCTTTCCTCGTGACTACAGCGTTTTAGAAATGATCGATGTAGCCGGTCGGAAGGTGGAGTCCTTATAACAGTTAGCAATAAATAAGAAAGTTACCCAAAACAGATTAATGACGACGAAGTCGAAAGTGTTTGGTGTAGTGTGAAAGGGAGCGACTGTAAAAATATGCGCCTTTTATAGACCCCCAAATGCGAGCGTGGAAACTATTTATTATCTATAGAAACAGGAGACGACGCTAAGCTCGATTAATAAAGATAAAGTCATTATAATCGGGGGCAATTTCAATCTTCCGTCAATTCATTGGAGGCACAATTGCATTTATCCCGGTGTTAAAGAGCGTGAATCGTGAGGGGCTTTACTTGAAACTTTCGGCAAACACTCATTGTATCGGTTAGTGAAATTTCCAACGAGATTTAATAATATATTAGATTTATAGGCTACTAATATTCCTGATCGTATGATTCGGGTATCTGTAGCTGAGGGAATAAGCGATCGCAAGGCAGTGTAAGTGGAGTTTAAGCTCAATATGGAGAAACAGGTTAAGGCAAAAATAAAGCTTTATGTATTCACCAAAGCCGATTTAACAAGATTTAGGTCTTTTCTGCGAAAAAAATATACTGATTTCTGCGAGGTAACAGATACTGCAGACGCGGAAAAATCCTGGTGCATGTTCAGAAATATGATAAATTTATTCCAAGCAAACTGAAGCGTGAAAATGCAGAACCTAGATGGCACCACCAGGAAGTTAGGAGCGGTCTCCGACGGCAAAGAAAACTCCACTCTCGCGTAAATAACACATTCTCGAACAGCTACGGTCGAACAAATTACAACATTAGGGCAGCAATACAAGGAGGCGCGCTCCATAGCCAGAGTGTCAATGGGTTATGCGTTTAGCAATTAAAAAAAGAAGGTTTTACAGAATAACTTGAAAGAGAACCCCAAAGCATTTTGGTCCTCCGTCAGAGAAGTCCAAGGTAGAGGCCCCCCAATGACGATGAATGTGAAACTCATATTCCTATGCATCAGGGTGACTCGATGGATGATTTGATATTTTCCGAAAATTGTATCGCGCTCCAACTTCATTCAATTAAACCAAATAAATCTCCTGGGCCGGAGGTAATACCCGCGCGAGTATTGAAAGAGTTAGCTTATGATATCGTGCCGTATTTGAAAATTATATTCGAGAAATCCATTACGGGAGGTGTCGTTCCTAAAGATTGGAAGGTGGCACACGTTACGCCCATCCATTAGGGCGGCGACAAAGAGAACCCCGAAAATTATAGGCCAATTTCCTTAACTTCATTATCTTGCAAGATTCTTGAGCACATAATCTTTAGTTCTGTAATGCGCTTTTTAGATAGTCATTCATTGCTTAGCGAATGCCAGCACGGATTCCGTAGAGGTAGATCATGCAAAACTCAGCTCGGCCTGTTCGTGGGCGATTTGTTACGATACGGAGAGAAAAATAATCAGGTCGATGCAATATTCATTGACTTCAGGAAGACGTTCGATAAAGTATCTCATAAGAAATTAATTGCTAAGTTAGGACAATATGGTATCAATCTCAAAGTTGTCAGTTGGGTGAGAGATTTCCTCTCGAATAGAGAACAGATATTTGTCATTGATGGGAAATACTCGTCCCCCGTAAAAGTAGCGTCGGGTGTTCCTCAGGGAAGTGTATTGGGCCCTCTACTTTTCTTAATCTATGTCAGTGACATATGCTCAGTAGTTCGTAGTAAAATTAGACTTTTTGCCGATGATACCGTTCTATATAAAGAAATAAAAAACCAGGAGGATCATCAGTCGCTGCGTGAAGACCTAACAGCCATTTCAGCGTTTTGCAAAGAATGGCAAATTGAAATGAATTACACTAAATGCGCCGCAGTCATGTTCTGGGAAAGTAAAAATATAGAAGTAGGTTTCTAGTATAAAATAGCTGGAATAAATATTCAGGCAGCCGAGTATGTTAAATATTTAGGAGTAACCATTTGTCGAGATCTTTCGTGGGACATGCACATTCGTCGAGTTATAGGCGCGGCTAAGAAGAAACTCACTTTCATTGGTAAAATAGTACTGAACACTACAGAAGAAGTACGTGAAACATGTTACTTATCACTGGTTAGACCACAAGTAGAATACGCCTCATGCATATGGGATCCGTACGAGAGGGGCCATATAATTCAATTAGAAAGAGTGCAGCGCAGAGCAGCCAGATTCGTAAAACAAAAGTACGAACATAAGGAAAGCGTCACCTCATTATTGAGGGATTTGAACTGGGTACCACTGGAGGATCGTAGATTGAACTCAAGACTGCAGCTTCTGGAGAAATAAACATCTGAAAGACGAGGTTGTGGGAATAATTGAAGCACCAACGTATGTAGGTAGAAACGACCGTGACGATAAAATACGTGAGATCGATTGTAGGATGGAGCGTTATCTATGCTCGTTGTTTCCGAGGACAATAAGTGATCACAATAGAAAATTTCAACCTGCCATAGACAATCTTTAAGTAGATTTTGGTGCATTGCACCCCCTGCCACCCATTAATTAGGTGAATTGCAGGGTAACATGTAGATATAGATGCAGAATTAACTGTGATGATTTCAAAACGAATCTGAATTTTCTTGCTGCATTCTAGAGCTATCAGTGTTGTAACAAAATGTAAATTTTGGATGGAATATTACTTTGTTCACTCTTTTGAATTCAGTTTATTACTTTATCTTGGATAAATCATCCTCTATCGTAAAGTCAGTAATGTCAAGAATAGTTTTAATTGTACCATCAAATAAATTCTGCTGGATCTACAGGAGTTGGGTTTTTCTTTCGGATTAAAAACGAAATTACCTACATTTTTTTGAGGTAGACGAAAATTTTATCTTAAGTTTTTTGTACCTCCATTTACCCTAGTATGTGTAGTGTACCTTTAGTAATAAATGAATGGAATTAAGTCTAGACTTGATAGAATTCGGTTTAAATTAAAAAAAGGTCGATAAACGTCGATTTAAAATTTTTTCAAAATCGATGAAAATGAATAGTCGTCGATAAGCGTCGATTTTTCAACACGAGGGAAAAGTATACCTATAAAAACCTATTTTATTCTGAATTATAGTAGTGAAGTTATTTCTGTTTACTGTTTTCGCAATATTATTTCCTACCTAAGATTTCGTTCATTTATTGGTTTTGCTTCAACAGTGGGAATGAAAGAAATGTATTTTCTTACACTAAAATATGCGTCTTTTTGAAATGCTCTCGCTTCTACTCTGAACAATCAGGTAACCACAAGGTCCTAGGGTAGTTTTGAGAACACGTGTTTCTTAGCCCTTTTGAGATTATATTTGACGAACTAATGGTGGGATAATTCAGGAGCTTCTCTATACAGATAAGGCTGGTTCACACTGGAGGGACGGTCGCGTTGAGGGTTTTATTAGGGATAGGACTAATTTTGAGGAGACCATTCCCACTTGTAGGTTAGGCCTCGGTCGTGACACGGTCGCATTCTGGCCCCACCTAGAGCGTGATGCAGTTTATGGATGCTACTACCAGAAAGATTCAAACTCACTTAGGCTGTCACCGAGGATTGCCGACAGTAATCGAAGAGAATAGGACTCGAAGGGCTTGGGACAAAAGTTGCCTCCTCGAGCGACTCAAGGGGTTCGTATCGAGGCCTAATCGCGTCCTCCCCTACAAGTGTGAACGCATTTGGTACTTCTCCATAGATACCCATTGAAAATAGGATTTTTATATTTGGTATAAAATGTCCTAACCGCGACCGTCCCTCTAGTGTGAACCAGCCCATAAGGTCATGGATATGTCCTGCTGAGATTTCCTCGAACCCTTTTAAGGCTGGTTCACACTGGAGGTACGGTAGAAAGGAATTTTGGTGGTCGTTTTGCTACCCATTCCACGCATCTACTCCGTGTAGTGTATTCCTGGAACAAATGTTTCTCGATTGCCCGATAGGGTTTTCCTATTGTTGTATGCATTTTCACCCCTACTCCGTATGCACTGAACCCAATCTTTTGGCAGTCTTTCTCTAAAAGTTATCCAGGAAGGATCGTTCTGCTCTCTTGCTTTTGGCTCCTACATCCTTTGTTGCAGATTACTCAATTTCATTTTATAAATCTTATAATGGTTTAAAACAGTTGCACATAAATTAGCAATCGTTACTTAAAATTGAAGAGGGATTAAGGATTAATATTTATTGGCTATTTGCTGTAAAATATTTTCCCGATTGGAAAAAACATTTTAATCAGGATTTGAGGTAAGACTGTTGATCGAGCATTGAATAATTAAGTCTGATTTTTCTCTCTATATATTTTATGTTAAATAAAGATAATATTTAGTACAGTGATGAAATATATCAAATGATACAAAGTAACTGTTGGATAATTCTTTTTTGACGGCTAAAATATTATTGCGATAATTATATCATTAATTTTTTTTCCTTAATTAGTCCTTAATTGGCATCCACAAATGTATAAAAGCCATTAAGCTGAGCTCGCAAATTCTTTTTTAAAGAATAATCATAGCAAAAACAACAGCATATTGTTCGGATTTCATAAATTAAACGTTTTCTAGTTTTCATTATACAATTTCAAGAGCTAATGTAATATTTACTATCTACATTCGCGATATAATATATTAGTCAACGACACAATAGGAAGAATTATACGAAATAAAAAATATCTA
The DNA here is from genome assembly GCA_028673005.1 of Tanypteryx hageni. NCBI lineage: Eukaryota > Metazoa > Arthropoda > Insecta > Odonata > Petaluridae > Tanypteryx > Tanypteryx hageni. The sequence goes on along the minus strand of CM054120.1, from coordinate 10,107,606 downwards.
GATTTTGGAAATATCAGCTTACGATATTTGAGATTAAAAATATACTGCTTCAGCGTAGTAGAACAACAATAATATTCTCGTGACAGATATTTGTTTTAATCATCAACATTCAATTTGAAAGAGGCGTGAATTAACTATTGCTATATTTTTTCTCATATAGGTTGGTTGTCACGTTTGGCAAAATTTGTAAGGAAAGGAGTGAAAATGCAAGAACAAGAAATATCGTTTCATGTTCGCACAATGAACTTTTTTCTGCACTAACTATTTTTGTTACTTAAATAGCTTGGTCGTACGCTGTGCATACGTCGCATTAACACGTTGTGTACCGGATTTAGATTCCCGTTCTTTACTCAGTTCCTGGAAATATTGTCATAAATTAAAAAAATGCACGCGAAATCTCGTGGTCGGCTCAAATGTGGTGATTTTCTTGGTTAAGAGCGTCGCTGTAATTAGTAAAAGATCACATTAATGATTTAAATATACTTCTTACATTGTATACTTTGTATTGTGTGACATGTGATATTGTCTCGAAGAATTATCGCTGCAATCCCAGTCCAAGCCACATTTAAAACCTTTTCCCCCATCTACTTTAATTGATGGTATAGTATAGTAATGTAGTGTAAAAATACGTTTTACCTGACCCTCCAGAACCATCCATGAAAGAGCAGCTTTGAACACCTTCGTTCGAAGAATTAACCATTTCATTTGCGGCATATAATTGATGTCCATAAACATTTTGCCACATAGTTGAAGCAATTTATTAATGGTTTGAAGAATACTCTGGAACTTGATCGATTGTAATGTTCATGTCACATTCACATGGAGGAATGAAAACAACAAAAATGGTTTTGTAGTCACTCACTTGTGTAAATTCAGTCAACAGCTATTCTTTATTTAAGGAGAGCGTTCGTTGATAGATACCAAACAAAATAGGTACATCAAACCGGTTGCTAGCAAGATTTCTTTCGAAAATTGAATTTAATATATGAAAATAATAAATAGGAGCAAGAAGTAAATTCCAAATAGCAACTTAAATTGAAAAAACGTTAACACCCTTCAAAGTACGTCTATTCATGGCATTCCAGTGTTAAATAATTTATCGAATTTAATATTGAAAATTATTAATTTCATTTTCACATCAATCACTCATCAATCTCACTCATATTTTCCAATAATTTCCCGCGCTACGTGTCTCCCATTTACGTTAAATAATCGTAATTTCAGTTCTCGATTTAAATCACTATGTTCTCGTTCAGATTCAATGAACTTGGTTCTACATATAGGCGAACTACGCGGTCACCTAGGGCGCCAAGTTAGACGGAGCGCCAAATTAGAGGAAAAATCGAATATAAAAAAAAAAAAACAAAAAATACGAGAGAGAAAAAAAGCAAAAATAAATGTCGACGATGTCATTATTTCAATACCTTGTCGCGTACGGATGGAGTATGAATTATAATTTATTTCTCTACATTTCGGAGACTTTATTAGCTTGACATGTAATTTTGTTAATTCACGACAATTTGTTGTACATTGTAGTCAAAAGTGTTCTGTTTAAGCCTGACGCTTCATGTTTTGAAACAGACGAGCTAGAAAGAGAAAGAATGAAAAAGCTAATATTTAAGAGAGAGGTTAATTATAAGAGATTTTTATAAATTTATGTATGTATTTTTGTGTAGGTCTAGAGTTTCAAGACTTTTGAATAGTTTTTTTGGGATGACACCTGTGAACGATATTATAATAGGTACTATAATAACTTCATTTTGTTGCCACATGTTTTTAATTTTTTCGGCTAATGATAAATATTTTTGGATTTTTTCATTGTTTTTTCTCTATATTGTATGTGTTCGGTAGTGAAACATCTATTAGGTATGTTATTTTTTCTTCTTTTTTTATGAGTGTGATGTCGGGTTCATTGTGTGTAATCATTCGATCAGTAATTATGTCTCTGTTCCAATAGATTTTTATGTTACTATTTTCGAGGATAGTTTCTGGTTTATATTTATGCCATGGTACTATATTGCTTTCTATCAATTTGTGTTTCTTGCATATGGCTTGGTGTATTTGTCGGCATACATTGTCATGTCTTGGTGTATATTCTGTACTTGCTAGGGTGCTGCATCCAATTGTAATGTGTTCTATTGTTTTATTGTCGATTTTGCATCATCTGCATTTATCGTTACTTATTGTTGGATCTTTTATCACATATTTCATGTAGTTCTTTGTTTTTATGATTTTGTCCTGAATGGCTATGTGGAAACCTTCGGTTTCAGCAAACAGGTTCCCATTTAAAAGCAATTTATTAAATGCTACTTTGTCTATGTGTGGATGTGAGAGTTGGTAGGGATGTTTGCCATGGAGTGTTTTGTTTATCCAGGAGTCAATTTTTTGGATTTGTGTTTTTATATGATTGCTTGTATCATATTGTATCATATTTTATATTTTGTAGTTGTAGTGGTGTAGCGGATTTATCTATTGAAATGATAGCTTTGTGTAGTGGACTATCTTGTCTAGAGTAGAAGTAGCGACGGAAATTTTGTATTATTATTAGTATTTACTGCCACCTTATCCTTCCTATTATGTCGACTAATTCTACGCTTAGAATATATTCTACTGTTAATTAACATTGCGCTTAAAGTGGAATGATTGTTTTCATTGTTGTTGGTCTATGTTTCATGACTTTCTCGGCATTTCACATTTTCTTCTTTGGAAGAAATATTAACAGGGTCTGCTAGACGTTTTTTGCGAGTTGCTCAGAGGAAAAAATAGAGCATCAGGAGATGTAAAATGAAAAATATCTCATTTGCGCAAAATATGAGAGTTTCGGACCAGTCATAATTCAAGTGATTCAATAAAGGCACTAATACTAATAATAAAATACGATGCAAATATCAATGCCGTTTTCTATGGACCACCATATCGCTTTAAAATGAGGAAATTCGAATTATTCTATAAGTTCATGCCTTTGCAGAATGCAGTAAAGCTTAATCCCCGTTTTTTGGATTTTACTCGCAAAGAAATCTAAAATTAACTAATGGATATATTGATCAGTGACCTTGCTAACGTTTAAAAAACTAACATCTAACAACGTGTGCATTTCATTTATTGATCTTTATCACAAAAACACTTAAACTCTATGGATAAATTTACTAAATCGAAGATTTTAGACGTATAAATAAATCAAAATTTAGTAGCCATTGAACAACTCTATAAGTAGGGTAGAATATCATAAATGTGTAAAAATTATGTTATGAATAATGCTGCTAAGCAGAACTTATTGTTAATTAGATACGGATATTTGGCTAAAATTTAATAACTCTAGTCTCAACAATGAAATTTTCATGCATAGCAACCACCAGTTGTAGTCAAATTATTCACAAAAAATCTACATCTACATGTTATACTGTAATTCATTTAATTGGTGGGTGGCAGGGGGTGCAATGCCCCAAAACTTACCTAAAGATTGTCTATTGTAGGTTGAAATTTTCTATTGTGATCTTGGTAGAGAGCGTGAATCTTGCGAGGCTTTACTTGAAACTTTCGGCAAACACACATTGTATCAGTTAGTGAGATTTCCAACGAGATTTAATAATATATTAGATTTATTGGCTACTAATCTTCCTGGGCGTATGAGTAGGGAATCTGTTGCTGAGGAAATAAGCGATCAAAAGGCAGTGTACGTGGAGTTTCAGTTAAACATTGAGAAACAGGTTAAGGCTAAAATAAAGCTTTATGTATTCGCCAAAGCCGATTTCACAAGATTTAGGTCTTTTCTGCGAAAAAATATACTCCTTTCTGCGAGTTAACAGATATTGCAGACGCGGAAGAATCCTGGTGCATGTTCAGAAATATGATAAATTTATTCCAAGAAAACTGAAACGTGAAAATGCAGAACCTAGATGGTACAACCAGGAAGTTAGGAGCGGTCTCCGACGGCAAAGAAAACTCCACTCTCGCGTAAATAACACATCCTCAACAGCTACAGTCGAACAGATTGCAACGTTAAGGCAGCAATACAAAAGGCGCGCTCCATAGCCAAAGTGTCAATGCGTTTAACAATTACAAAAAGAAGGTTTTACAGGATAACTTGAAAGAGAACCCCAAAGCATTTAAGTCTTACGCCAGAGAAGTCTAATGTAGAGGCCCCACTATTGCGTCACTGAGATCGGAAACGGGAAATGTAGTTCACGATAGTGCGGAGAAAGCAAACCTTTTAAAACAACACTTTCAGAAAGCTTTTACTCCTAATGACGATGAATGTGAAACCACCATTTCTATGCATCAGGGTGACTCGATGGAAGATTTTATATTTTCCGAAAATGGCATCACGGTCCAACTTCATTCAGTTAAACCAAATAAATCTCCTGGTCCGTAGGAAATACCCACGCGAGTATTGAAAGTATTAGCTTATGAAATCGCACCGGCACACGAGTCCGAGCGAGGGACGCTAATCCTCTCTAATAAGGGTCGAACGCTATCAGTAGTTAATCTTCCCAGACATGGCCCAACATCTGCTACGTGAACCATCAGAATTTTTCTTTTCTCGAGTCCCGGGAAATTTTCATTCGAGACTTCCAGACTTAAGATTTTTTTAATTGGATTTTTTTAAACGTATTAAAACCCCGAAGTTGGCTCAAGCTAATATGATTCATACGCGCTGCTCTGCAAAAAAAACATTCCTCTGATTGCCGGGCCGGGCCGGGCGTAGGCGGCAAGTGAGTAAACGGCATCTGGACGCCGAAAATCAAGGGGCGCTCAAAAGAATGTCGGTGGTACTCACATTTTCCCTTTTAATTGAGAAATTATTGGAGAGAGTTTAGTGATTCTACTTGTACGTTTTATTTGAGAGATAAAGACACACACGTGTTGTATATTTCGCTTGCGATGTATACAGGTACAAATATATTCAGTTACTTTGCGCCCACCCTGTTCCTGCATTGTACTGACGATTGCATCTCCGTTTGAAAGTCAGGCTTCCGCTCCAAGATGCGCTCTTTGACCTATTCTCTACACTTTCTAGAATACACGCCACAGATTAGCTCTTCCTGAGAAAGGCAAACAAATCTTGCAGAGCGAGAGATACCCAAATTGCGATCGTTGCCAGTTGCGTATCCGAGAGGGGAATCGCTCCTATTTAATGAGACCTATCGTCTCTTTCTTGAGAATTTTCTGTTTCCGTCCTCGAAGGTGAGGCTACTCTTGAGTTCTGTAAACATATTTTGGAAACAAACAACTAACATCAGTTCCTACTCAAGAATGGAGGACACGTGGAATACTTGAAGCTACTTAATATACTTATTATATTGTCTAAATAACTATTATTGTCCAAATATTTACTAAAAATAAGAGGAAAATCGAAATGAAGAGATGTAACGTATGAAGAATCGGCAGAAATTTACTTGAAATATTTAAAACTTATTGAATTAAACTTAATAATTGAACAATTTTACTAACATTTTAGCTCATAGGAACAATAAAGCGCGAATGAGCAACCAGTTTACCATTAAAGGAAATTGTGTAGTAACTTACTATGAATTAAATACTTGCATGAACTGCAATGTTTTCCAACTATATTTTAAGATCGCACTTTTCTTTTTACTATTGTAGTTTTGGAATTTTTGTCATCAATTTTTTTGGAAAGTAGGCTAAAAATGCTGATTTTTAATACCGTGCCAATTTCATACTTTTCCTATAGGTGGTGGAATTGAAATTAAGGGGTTGGAAAAGTACTTCGATTACTTTCCAGCAGATGATCATAGACCTACGAAATTTATTCCACGTGGAACCTTCATTTAGGTTGATCTACCCTGAAAATTTGGCTTCTCCAAGTTTATTTATTTTTATTTTTTTATTATCTCATAAACAGCCGTTAACGGCCCTTTACAATGAGCGTAATAACGTTAACAAAGACGAACACGTACAACCATGCCCTCGGCAGGATTCGAACCCGCGACCCTGGCATTGGGAGCCAGACACGTTAACCATCCCTCTACCAAGGCCGGCAGGATTCTAGAGATATTTTCCGAACGGACGGACAGACAACCGAATACATAAGAGTTTTTATAAGCGCTTAAAATTATAATTAAGATTATTAATCTAGTTTTATTTTAAATTGGAGTGAAATATTATTTAGCTGTCGTGTTCAAATCTATTCCGAAAATTTCGTGTCTCTATTTTATCTGATCTCAGAAACATTGGCTGGACAAAGGGATGGACGGACAAGCCAAATAATTAAGCTTATGTTAAAAAAACGCTTAAAAACATTAAAAGAAAAAAGGGACAATGGGTCGAGTGAATAAAAATTAAGCAAATGCTTAAAGCAAACAGTAAAAGCAAAAGCATTTGCTTCATATTGAGTGAATAAAAGTTTGCTTTTGCTTATAAGCATTTGCTACTCAGTTTTAAGAAAATGCTTAAATTTTGCGTAAGAAAGCTCTTTGCAACTCTTCCTTCACTTGTTTTTGTTTACATTTAAAGTTTTACATAGTTGAATTTAAAACTAAAAACATAAATATATTGGGTAATATTTTTTAAAAAGTTAATTAATAAATTTTTTAAACTATTTCTTTTATAACTGAATTCGATAATATCACAAATAATGGGTGTATTTTTATTCAATTAGTTATAGTAATTTTATCCAGTCATTTGCCTTTATAGTGATTTTGGACGCCACACATTTTTCTATCTTACTTACAGTTGTGCATTGTACGTGGTGATCTTCCCCGACTCCGATTTAAAATTCGGAATCATTTAAATACCTTAAAAATATTTCTATCTTCAATTTGGAAGACAGTACCCCGCCACGTCTCTCTTGATATTCTCCGAGTAACAGATTTGAAATATGGGTACTTAACATTTTCTTCAGAGAAACGATATAAATTTTTATAACCGTTGGTTGTTGAGACTTTTCTCGTATTTTTTAACCTTTCGTGTCACCATAAATTACCATATTTATATTTAGGATCAATTATCATGAAAATAGAGTACTTAGAAATATTTTAGCAAGCCCTTTACCTCAATTAAAAAAGTTTAAGCATATGCTTAAAGCATTAAGGAAAAGCTCGGTTTTATTCACACAATTTTAAGCAAATGCTTAAGAAAATTCTTAAAAATAAGCAAATGCTTATTCTTTCTAGCAAAAGCAAATGCTATTTTTTTATTCACCCCAAATTAAGCATATGCTAAAAAAGTGAGGGAAATCTTAAGCATAAGCATTTGCTTATTTTTTTATTCACTCGACTCATTATGTTTCCCAATTTACCAAAAACCTCATTGTCAGTCTATTATCGGCGCCAAAACTTTGTCGACTCCCACAGATGAGGTGCGCCTATCCTTCTCTCCCTCCCTCACTGGCTTAAACTAAAATAAAAATCACTATAAAATATTCCGTTTATTTTAGGCTTATGAAATTAATTGATTCGTAATATAAAGCCCAAGACGAAGACAACACTGTGCGTAGCATGTCTCACAGATTAATACTTGAGGAGAAACGACGGTCCCATAAATTGAATAAAATATCGTAAACGAATAAAGCTACTAATTTAAAATCTTACACACGTAATAATAAGACTATGATTCACATTATTTAAAGATTTAGTTGCAGATTAGATGAAGAATATCTCACTACTAGGTTGTGTTGCCTTGGCTGTTCTCGTTAATAGATGTTGATAATTTAAATTTATATGAAGTGAAAAATTTTTTATCTTTAAAAAACTATAAATGCAAATTTAGTATCAACAAAGAACTCCGGAGTTTATAAACGTTGGGTTCCATATATTTAAAGTATACGAGATATACCGACTCCTTCAGCGTTCCTAAGAGACCGCTACTATCATAGGACCTAAATATAAAATTTTTTGTAACGATTGGTTAAATTACGCGAAGTTTACATAATGATTAATAATTGGAAAATGAACGCTCGTGAAATTACTTTCGAAGTCACTCTCATGAACGTTTTTCTTGTGCCCAGTTTGATGCAGATGAAGATGATTACTACGACTCTGTCTACGATGAAGAGAAAACTGACGAAGAGCCAGCAGGAAGCGCAGCGAACAAGCCAAATATACTCCCGGAAGCGGCATACTCATATTTACCATGCGACTGCAGTGAGTGGAGTTTTTCTTTCCTCTCGGGATTTTTAAAGCATTAATAGGGCTATATCCACTGAATGATCTAATTACGATAGGATTTAGGAATTCACTCATGCGTCCCGTGAAAATGTGGGACGAAGCAGACATAGGGGCTTTGATAGGCATGACGCTCAATGACTAGCCTCGCATTAATTCCGATTCAGTTGCTCAATTGACGACAGAGACTCGTCTTTGAATGGCATATCGCAATAGTATCAGAAAAACAACAGTCAGGTCACGCCAATTTGTAGGGTTTAGCCGGAACAGTCCCTGATTTCAAATGTCCCGGCGTCCCGTCTAATTTGGTTCATTTTGTCCCGGTGAAAAATTCATTTTATATTTTATTTCATAAATATGGAATAAATAAATCACATTCGACCAGTTTTATGTCAATACACATTCAATCCATTAATTAGGAATTAAAATCTCATCTTTTAAATAAGTTTAAATAAGTACAATCCCCCTCACTAAGGACTGCATAACTTCACAGAGGTGGGAGGGTTTGTGTACTCTTATGAACCAAAGAGCTATTCTGGCAGGAGATAATTCTCCGGGTAGAACCATCCAAGCCGGAAAGGTCTGCTTGCACAGTGCCTTTGTAGGTGGTTAGTATGTGGATCTGAGCAGCTAGAGATGGGTAATCACTATTGTGAAACTGCGATGAGGAAAGCAAGGGGAAACTACCTCATTATATTTCCCATGACAGGCTGAAAAGCTGCAAATACCTCTATGGATCTCTCTGGGGTAAAATATTCCGGAGGTAAATAGTCCCCCAATCGGATCTCCGGGTGAGGACTACCCTAGGGGATGCACAGAGGAAATGTAACATAAATAAGAAGAAATCAAGTAGTCGGAAATTAAGAATAGGCACATGGAATGTTAGGAATATGAATTCAGGGGGTAAACTAGAGAACATAAAAAGGAAAATGAGAAGGAATAATGTAGTAATAGTAGGTCTTAGTGAAGTTCGGTGGCAAGAAGAAGGTGAGATAAATTCAGACGAATTTACGATTATTTACTCGGGAGGAAAGAAAAAGGAAAGGGGAATGAGGATCATAATGAGAAAAGAGATAGCTGAAAGAATTAGCAAGGTAGTGACAGTTAATGATAGATTAATAGCCGTAAAACTTCAGATGGAGACAGTGGAAATGCTTATAATTCAAGTGTATATGCCAACAACTAATGCTGGCGACGACGAAGTAGATGAAATGTATGAACAGATTATGGAGATATTGGAGGAGGAGGGAAAAGGAAGGATCACCACCATAGTAATGAGAGACTGGAACAGTGTACTCGGAGAGGGACATGAAGATAACATAGTGGAAAAATATGGACTAGGGAAGAGAAACGAAAGAGGGGAGAAACTTGTGGAAATCTGCCATAGAAATAGACTGATTGTAACTAATACATGGTTTAAGCATCATCAGCGGAGACTTTACACATGGAGAAGCCCAGGAGACCAGAGACGATACCAGATAGATTACATACTAGTCAATGAAAGATTAAGAAATAGCTAAAAATGTGAAAACACTAACGGGGCAGATAACGATTCCGACTACAACTTTTTGGTGGCAAATGCACAATGTAGACTGAAGAGCGTTAAGAGAAACATAAGAGGTTACAAGAAATGGAACTTAGAGGAACTCCTTAAGAACGACGAGGCTATCATGACTGAGCTGGAGGAAAGGTTGGGGGAGAGAGATGAAGAAAATAGGAAGAATGTAGATGAGGAGTGGAGATACATCCATAGCAACATTAAATATGTAATGGAAAAGAAGGTGGGAAAGGTAATGGGTGAAAGGAACAAAAAACCCTGGGTCACAGCAGCCATGCTGCAAAAAATGAAAGAGCGGATAAAGTGGAAGAACATAAACACTGAAGAAGGCCAAAGAATGTACAAGGATTTAAATAATGCTTTAAGAAGGGAAACAGATAAAGACAGAGAACAGTGGATAAATGAGAAATGCGAGGAAATGGTCGAGTGTGAAAGTATTTGTAGAACAGACCTCATGTATAGAAAAAGGCAAGAAATATAGGACGTAAAGGAATCATGAACAAAAGTGTTGAAATAGTCTCGGAGCCAGACAATGTAAAGAATGTCTGGAAAGAATACATTGAGGTGCAGTATGACAAAGAAGGAAAGCCAAGAAATATTGAATTAAATGAAAAAGTGCATGTGGAAAATGACCAGCTAGGACCAAGTATTCTCGAGTCTAAAGTTAAAAGAGCAATTGATGACATGAAAAGAAGGAAGGCTGTTGGGAGTGATGATATACCATTGGACGTTCTTAAGGTTTCTGGGTCGAAAGCAGTTAAGCAACTCACAAAATTCTTTAACCAATTATATGATACTGGCATATGGCCTGAAGATTTTTTAGATTTTGTTATGGTACCACTGGAAAAAAAGAACAATGCAAAATGTTGTAAGGATTACAGAACTATTAGTTTATTTTCTCATACAGCTAAAGTTCTAACCAGAATTATAACCAAAAGAATTGAATGTAAAATAGAAAAGGAGCTGCAAGATAATCAGTTTGGTTTTAGAAGAGGAAGGGGGACTAGAGATGCTATAGGATGTATGAGGATGATGATAGAAAGAGCGCTAGAAGTCAATAAAGATATGTATTTTTGTTTTGTAGATTGGGAGAAAGCTTTTGACCGAGTGAAATGGGATAAGATGCTAGGTATTTTAAACAAAATAGGAATAGATTGGAAAGATAAAAGACTGCTTAAAAACCTTTACTTTGATCAAAAGATTAGAGTCAGGGTTGAAGGAGAAGAAACAGAATGTACTTCAATAGGGAGGGGGGTGAGGCAGTGTTGTCCTATTTCACCAGCGATATTTAATATTTATGCAGAAACAATAACAGAAGAAGCGTTGATGGAAGAGAAAGGATTTAAGATAGGAGGTGAAAGTATTACCACCATTAAATATGCAGATGATCGGGGATTAATAGCAGAAGGCGAGAAAGATCTTCAGAAAAGGATAGACAGACTAGTGGAGGTTGGCCAACAATATGGAATGAAGGTCAATGCCGAAAAAACGAAAGTCATGGTGGTTTCAAAGGAACATAAAGAATTAAATATAATGGTAAATGTCCAAAAATTGGTACAACTAAGTAGGTTCAAATATCTCGGCAGTATTTTAGCACAGGATGGAAGTAGTACACAGGACATCAGAAGTAGGATTGCAATGGCAAAATCAGCATTTAACGAGAAGGAGCTACTCACAAGCAAGAAAATAGATTTAGAAACAAGGAAGAAATTAGCAAAATGCTACATATGGAGCATAGCTCTTTATGGTGCAGAGACGTGGACGGTAAGGAGAAAGGAGGAAAAATACATAGAAAGTTTTGAGATTTGGGTATGGAGAAGAATGATGAAAGTGAAATGGACAGAGAGGAAGAGAAACGAAGAAGTATAAGAAATGGTGGGAGAAGAAAGGATGCTGATAAAAACAATCAGGAAAAGAAAAGCAAATTGGATAGGGCACATATTGAGAAGACAGTGTTTACAAAGGACGATCTTAGAAGGAAAAATTAGTGGAAGAAGAGGAAGAGGGAGAAAAAGAATAGGAATATTAGATAATATAAAGCAGGGATATACTACTTATAGAGGTATAAAAGAGGCTTCTAGGGAGAGAGAGATTGAGGCAGCGATTCAGCTAAAACCTGTCTTCGGACAGCAGCATGATGATGATGATGAAGTACAATATAAAAATATAGAAGTATGTTTCTAGTATAAAATAGCTGGAATAAATATTCAGGCAGCCGAGTATGTTAAATATTTAGGAGTAACCATTTGTCGAGATCTTTCGTGGGACATGCACATTCTTCGAGTTATAGGCGCGGCTAAGAAGAAACTGACTTTCATTGGTAGAATAGTACTGAACACTACAGAAGAAGTACGTGAAACATGTTACTTATCACTGGTTAGACCACAAGTAGAATACGCCTCATCCATATGGGATCCGTACGAGAAGGGACATATAATTCAATTAGAAAGAGTGCAGCGCAGAGCAGCCAGATTCGTAAAACAAAAGTACGAACATAAGGAAAGCGTCACCTCATTATTGAGGGATTTGAACTGCGTACCACTGGAGGATCGTAGATTAAACTCAAGATTGCAGCTTCTGGAGAAATATAGATATAAAAGACAAGGTTGTAGGAATAATTGAAGCACCAACGTATATAGGTAGAAATGACCGTGACGATAAGATACGTGAGATCGATTGTAGGACGGAGCGTTATCTGTGCTCGTTGTTTCTGGGGACAATACGAGATCACAATAGAAAATTTCAACCTGCCATAGACAATCTTTAAGTAGGTTTTGGTGCATTGCACCCCCTGCCACCCACCAATTAGGTGAATTGCAGGGTAACATGCATATGTAGATGATGTGCGTAACGATATTTGACACATAAACGAAAAATATTAAAGGTCATTGCTTTGTATAGAAGTCTAAGCGAAGGCATGTATACACTGGAGGTCCTTACAAACGTTTGTTCGGAAAACCCAGATGATCATATCCTGATAGCTGGAGACCTGAACCTTCCAGGAGTCCAATGGTCTGGTGGCACGACAGGGGGTCGAAAGGCCCAGTTCCTGGTAGACTGCCTCATAAACGAGGAGGGGTTCGCCCAGATGGTAAACGAACCAACACGGGGGAGAATATTCTTGATGTCTTTCTTATGAGGTCAAACAACTGCTTTGCTTCTGTGGATGTGTTTCCGGGAATAAGTGACCACGCCGCCCTGAATGGGCGGGCAAAGGGAAAGACGTAGAAGACATTTGGGAATCGTTTAAGATTATAGTGGCAGGAGGCTTAAACTCCTTTATCCCAAAAATGGTCGTTAAAAACAATACCGATGCGGAATTTTATACTCGGAAGATTTAAATTTTGAAGAGAAAAGCATATGTACTACGAATAAAATGCAGAGAATTTCTATATAAATATAAAGACTTAGTTAGTTACCTAGATAGGGAAAATAATCGTGCGAAGGAAACATTTATCCAATGCACTTTCCAAAGACAATGCCAATAAATTTTACAAATTTCTCTGTGGGAAGAAAGATAACAGGGAAAATATAGCCGCATTAACCTTACGGGGGGAACCTTATTTATTGACGATGAAAGTAAAACCAATGCTCTAAACGAATGGTATGCGAGAGTTTTTACAAATAAGAAAAATTCCACAATTAACTCAGAGAGAATAGAATCCACAGCAAGTTTTTTAAATGGTGATGCTTGTGAAAATACATCGGATATAAATAGTATTCATGTAAGGATTAAGGGCATTATTTAAAAAAATACTAAGACGAAAAAGAACAAATCAGTAGGACCGGATAATATCTCGACTGATATACATAAATTGGGATCCACCGCTATGGCTTCTTATCTAACCCACTTACTTAACGTAACTATGAGCAAACACGTTTCACCAAACAATTGTAAAAGGCATATATTACACCAATCTTTAAACAAACAAAAATAAAAAATTACAGGCCAATAAGCTTAACATCTGTGGTCTGCAAATTGATGGAAAAGATAATTTCTGACTATATCCGAGAATGGTGGCACAGGGATGATTGGTTATTTAAGAATCAATACGGGTTTAGGAAAGGGTATTCATGCGAAAGTCAGCCTTTAGGATTGTACCACGACATTTCAGATTCAGTAGATAAGGGAATAGAAGTCGACGCAATAATATTGGATTTCTCAAAGGCTTTTGATCGAGTGCCTCACGACCGGCTCTTGTCCAAGTTGGGAAAGCAGCCAATTGACGGAAGAGTGCGTCGCTGGATTGAAGATTTCTTAACAGGAAGAATACAAACGGTGAAAATGGGGGAAAACACTCTAAAGAAGTTACAGTGACATGTGGAGTACCACAAGGAAGTGTGTTGGGACCATTATTATTCTTAATATACATTAATGACCTTCCAGAAATAGAGAATTCAGTCGTTAGGATTTTTGCAGATGGCTGCATAATTTATAGACTAATTGTGAACAATAGCGATCGAACCGTCCTACAACGCGATATTGACAAAACATTTGAACAGATGAAAAACAACGGGATGGAAGTAAATGTGAGTAAAAGTAAGCATATTACTTTTACAAATAGGAAAATTGAAATAAACAGGGAATACAGGTTTTTAGATAAACGCATTCAAAAATGTGAAAAATGTAAATATTTAGGAGTATATTTATTAAAAGACTTGGGATGGGGCCAAATGTCGACTATTTAAGAAAGAAGGCTTTTAAAGTGTTGCACTGGGCTATGAGGAAACTTAAAGGAAGCAGTCCCGCCACAAAAGAAAGAGCATATGTGACGTTAGTACGACCTATCTTGGAATATACATCTTCGGTATGGGATCCTAATTAAGTTGGTCTTCTTAAGAAATTAGAGAAGGTCCAAAGGAAAGCCGCACGATACGTATTGAGTAGACATAAGAATAGAGAGAATGAGACTGACATGTTAAACACGCTAGGATGGGAATCATTGCAAAGTCGGAGGAAAATGCCCAGACTTTGTAATATGTATAAAATATTAAACAATGAGGCAGCGTGGGTGGATCTACGACAGGGCATAAATGAACCTACTTTTATAGGGAAAAATTACCACAACTACAAATTAAGACATAGATCACAAAGAACGAATACTAGCAAATTTTCTTTTTTAAATAAAAAAATTGTTGATTGAAACGAGTTGCCTGCAAAAATTTTTAAGCTCTTCCCTAGAAATGTAGATACATTTAGAAAGAAATGCAAAAAATTACTGAGATGACATTTGGATCGCTTTTATTCTGTATTTTGCTTTTATTCTGTATGTATTTTGATTATATACGACTTTAATTTCTCATATACTACGTACATGAGAAAGTAAAAATAATTCTAATAAGTATAAGAAAAGCGTTATCGCGACAAAATTCGACTTGAAAATATTAATTTAAATACACATTTTAGAACTCCCTGGCTCCGTAAAAGTAATTTTTGCCATGCCGTCTGTCTGTTAGGGTTCTTAGTTTTATTTTATTACTTTATTACGTAAAAACATTATTGGTTCTATTATCGAAAAATACACAAAAAATAAGGTAAAATATCAAAGGGTTAAAAGAAAAATAGGGATTTTAATTGTTAATTTTTGCGAGCTCTGGAATAATTCTAATTCTTATAGCTCTATGATTTTCAATTTCTAATTGGAATTTTCATATTATTTAATTTAAATGTTTATGCTTAAGATTTTATTACTAAGAGTAAAACTAATATGTGATATTACTTTTTCCGATAGCGAATAATTTTTATAGAATGATAAGGATGGAAGAAGAGATGTTTCACCAATGACATTTTCTTAAGTTACGATTCGATTCGGTACTACAAATATTACAAAAAATATAATATCAAGGCTAAGACAGACAATTACATTAAATCATTACAACCGAGATTCAATCATGCACATATCTGAGTAACGAATTCCTATTACGAAAAGCTTTTATACGTGCAAAAGATAAAACTGTATCTTCATAGAACAACTTATGTAAATTAAAAATTAACTTCATCGATAATAAATTAAGGAAATACTGATATTAGCATTAAAGCGAAACTAATGATGAGATATCTGGGTGGATTCGGGATTACGATTTCAAATTGAATGAGAGGTCGTGGTTTAGCAACAGCATGGCCATGAAACAACATTTTGTGACTGTCATATTAAATTTTAATTTAGAATTTAATGTGAAACTTTATTCATTTTACTATAAAAAGGCTAAGTTCCATGATTTGAAAGTCAATCTTTCTAATTTTAATATGCAAAACAAAGCCTACACGTCGAAAAATCGATTTTACGTGAAATCTTTTGGGAAATATAAATAATAATTTGGAGTCAAACGCAGGTCTTTTTTGTTTATTTTCGTCATTGCTTTTTAGTATCTGAATCAAGCGTTTCAAACAAATGTATATCTTCTACCAACTCAAAAAATTTGTAAATTGTGTGATCAGAGGGTATTATGATATCATGACTTACTATAACGACGAAACGGTTGGAAGTTTGTGGAGCGTTCGTCCCTGGAGTAGGATTATTCCCTTTTTCACGTAGCATGCATATGGGAAAACCCCTTTGACGGAATCGAGAAATATATATATGAGGCCAAAGACAAATGTGATCACCCCGCTGCTCCATACCACTGCACTCTTTCAAGATTTCAAATGGTCAAGTTTAATTTTAGCATAAATTTCGCGGCACACAGTTTGGTAAGCACTGTCGTATGGTATTTATAAAACAAAATAAATCGATTTTATTCTTATATACAAAAGTACATACATGTTAACTTTACTTTTTAGGAGTAGAAAATAATAATGACAAAGGTGAGTCATATCTTTCGAAATGAGGACGGGTTCTAATACTGCTCTGGGCATGAATCTTCCTGAGCGTCTTGCTACTGTTAACCCATTGTTGCTTAAATTTAATATATTAAAATAATAATTTCCTAAATAACTTGGGCTGTTACCAAAAGAAAATAAAAAACAGGGATAACCTTTATAATTATACTGTAGGCTAAAGTAATACAAATAAAATCAGTGGCGCGCAGTGATATTTTGTTACATAGTCACCGGTTTTGTTTTATTTAGGTTTTAGACCGGTATCCAAGAATTAAAATACATAAAATGTTAAAATTCGACTCAGAATTGATAAGAAAGCTCAATATAACTAAATATTTGTTTGTTCAGTAAAATACTCAAATATAATTTCAAAACCACGCTTAACTTCGCACTCAGTGGGAGTTGGACGTCAAGTTTAGTACACTTGACTACATATTCCAACATCTACTGGAATATAAGGAGCTTCATTCATTTTGCTCTTTTGTCATAATTTATAAAGTTGTCATATTCCCAATAGGATATTTAAAAAATTACGTATCTTTTTAAATGATTTGTTATTATCCGTATTCGTATTTACGTATAGAATAGATCATAAATATATGTAAATATTTTCTTAAACGTTGATATAACTCTTAATGCATATCCAATTATATTATGCATTCCTATGGAATCCCCTAAAACACTATACAGGGCTTCGCTTTACACCGTCCATTTTAGCAACGCATGCACCACACAATACGAAGAATAGGAATAATCTGAAAAATATAGCATATAACAGTACTTAAATGTTTTGAAACTTACAATATACAGTAAAAAATTTACTTCTATTTATATAAGGTCAATTCGTATACCTTTATCACAAAATTTATTAATTATTTATTCTTTAAATATTATTACAATTAGCAAACTGAAATTTGGAAGAACCAATATTAATATAATATGACTGTCCTTCCGCCTCAATCGTCATCTTAACATGGTCAAAAGTTGATGGAATAGCCGAACACTCTGGCTACATTCTCATCACCTTAAGTTTCCCCCTCTTGCTGCATACCTTGATTCTCCCTTTTCCTCATGCTAGCGATGCATGCGGTAGGAATGAAAACCTGCCTCCTCTCTCATAACTTGAAGTTTCTCCCTCTTGCTGCCTACGTTGACTATACTTTTTCTCAAATTATCGATGTAAGCTTTAAAATGACAGCTTGCTTCCATTCTCATCACCTTTCCTCTGGCTGGCTACGTTGATTATATTTTTCCTAAAGTTAGCGATGTAAGCTGTAAGATTGATTTCTCCCTCTTGCTGCCTAACTTGATTATCCCTTTTCCTCAATTTGCGATGTAAGCTGTAAGAATGACACCCTGCCTCCTCTCTCATCACCTTAAGTTTCTCACTCTTGCTGCCTTACTTGATTCTCCCTTTTCTTCAAGTTAGCGATGTAAGCTGTCAAAATGACTGCCTTTCTTTTCTATCATCACCTTAAATTTCCCCCTCTTGCTGCCTTCCATTATTCTCCCTTTTCCTCAAATTGGCGGTAAAAGCTGTAAGATTGACAGCCTGCCTCTTCTCTCATCACCTTAAGTTTCTCCCTCTTTCTTCCTATCTTGATTCTTTCTTTTCCTCAAATTAGCGGTGTAAGCTGTAAGAATGACAGCCTGCCTCCTCTCTCATCTCCTTAAATTTATCTCTATGCTGCCTAACTTGATTCTCCCTTTTCTTCAAATTATCTATGTATGCTGTAAGAATGACAGCCTGTCTTCTTTCTGATCACCTTAAGTTTTTTCCTCTTGCTGTCTACCTTGATTCTCACTTTTCTTCAAGTTAGCGATGTAAGCTGTAAGAATGCCTCCTCTCTCCTCGCCTTATTCTTTCCCTGTTCTTGCATTTCACGAATGGCGTTTCAACGCATCTCATTTCCTCTTTGTGACTGATTTCTTGTCTTATACTTATTTATTTATTAAATAAAAATATTAGTTTCTTCATTTTTCGCGAGGTAATGCAGCGCGTTAGTCGCTTACCCAGACTGCACTCTCCCGTGTCAAATGTATTTCTTTTTCACAATTGATCGTTAAAATCCCCTTCAATGTGCACTTTTCAACAATTATCTTGTGAGATCGCTGTAATATTGTATGGATTCCTTGATCAATAAATATAATGAATGTATATATGTCAACATCCGATTTAATTCATTGCATATGCTTTGCGGAACATATTCTTTTTCATAGCGGTTATTTATATAGTTGACTTCTTTTTCAGCGTGCGGATTGGCCAGCCATAAGAGCAGGATAGTTGGAGGACAACATGCGCAGCCTCAAGAGTTCCCTTGGCTGATTGCAATGGTAAAAGGCCGAAGACTGTATTGCGCTGCTTCGCTTATTACCCCAAACCATCTATTGACGGCCGCCCACTGCTTGAGAGGGTAATTAGAGATACAGTAGAGCGACTAAATTGCAATCCGTCATTTAATATGACCTTGGAGTTTTTAAGTAATAGTTTTATTTAGCCTAAGTGTTAAGTAAACTTTCAAATGGAGAGTAATACTTTATTGGGTGTCTTTTATAAGCAATACTTTATCTGTAATGAGGAGTTGGGTTTTCCCATTTGTAGAGTGAAGTTTGGGAAACAATTCCTGTTTGATGACAAACTATGGTGGTGGAATGTTTTTCCTTCTATATCATTTTAAGTTAGATCCTACAATGGGAAATTTACATCTCTGGATATTAATCACTCTTGAAATATATTTTTTCGAACAGGAACTGTGTTAAATATTTTCATTCAAAATTTTACTAGATTCATGGGAATATATTTACATTTCGAGAATTAATTTTCGTCAACATAATAAAAACTAGCAAAGATAATTCTTTCTCAAATAATGGAAAGTGTGAATCAAAGAAGCAGATCTGGGTGTGTTGAAAGTGCAGATAACTTTTTCTGTCGATGATATTATGTCAATGAAATAAATTAAGGCTGTGCTCCGTGAATGCTAAATGATGACCCACTCAGAATTTATGAAAACAATAATAGCGCAAATGTACTGTGTAAAATTAGATTAAAATTTATTCATTTATTCATTCAAGTGATAAAAATGATATAATTACGCTACTGGCGTCTTAATCGACTGATTTTCTCTTGCCATTTACCGTTCTCAGATTCGACAAGACTGAAATTGTCCTCGCACTCGGAGGCCACGATCGCAAAGATTTCCAGAGAGGCAGAGACGAAGGGATTCAAGTGAGGCGGATCGCAAAAATGTCTCTGCATCCGGATTTCGACCCACTCACATACAATAACGATATCGCGGTGATAACCATGGACAAGCCAGTGGCGTTTGCGTACAATATTAAGCCCATCTGTCTCCCATTTAGAGGTAATATATTCCTAACAATTCGTCACTAACAATTCCTATGGCCTCTGACCATGGCCTCTTACGGAGCCCAACACCGGGTGACGATTCGCTTCGCTCGCCTATATTCTTATTATTTCCTGTAAATCATCTATTTTGTGTTCTCAAAAAGGTCACGAACCCCTTTTCCTTTTTTATGGTAATTTATTTTTGCTTTTTGAACTAAAAAATATTTTAACTTTAGTTTTTCCTTTTTCATTTATTTTTTATTTAGTTGACAATTATACAAAAACAGCCAAACATGGCCTATTACAGACGATAAAATAACAAGTATAACAACTTAACAATTATAACAGAATAACATGCGAGAGGAAATTCTAATGAGCTGTTATTGTAGACTAGTATGAGGAATGGGATGAGAATAGGCCGAGGGAGGGGTTAAGGGCGGTTAAGGAGTTATAGATGGAAGAAAGACGGTAAGACATACATCTTTGTGATATAGAGAGGCGGAAAATCGGTTGGTGAAGAAGGGATGCATTGTGCGTGGTGCGGGATTGTACATGGAGATAGAAATATGATAGGATAGCGGTAGCGGCTGTTCATGATGGAGTGAAGGAAGTTAAAGTCAGTGAATCTTCGTTTGGTGGTACGGGAAGAAATGCCGAGGGACGAAAGTACTTGATCCCGGGATAGATTGCGAAAAGTGGGGATACAGTATCGTACTATTGATAAGAAAAAGTTAAGAGGACGGTCGAGAAGCTTGAGAGTTGAAGGGGGTGCTGAGGGCCACACGGGGGCGCAATATTCAAGTGTAGGAAGAACGCGACCAGTAAAAACAGATTTAAGGGCAAAGCGGTCATTGATTTCGGTAAACCTGTATAGATTTAGCCAAGAATTCACTGTAATACAATAGTTATTGAAATTCTTTTCCTTTCATATTATTTCGTTAATATTTTGTTACTGCAATGCTGACTTGTATACGAAGATTTTGCTTTTCACATTATAGGAAGAGACATACAGATATTCTCTGCAGTTTCAACTCTTGAACACGCCACTAAAAGCTGGTCATGAGAAAAGCGAGGATTATCCTTTCTCGTCGGGAATGGAGAATTTCCGTACGTTTGTTTTGAACACGAAAACTTGACGTTTTTGAAGTGAAAATCTATCGTCTCAATTACACTATCTTCGTTGCTCTTATGCGGCGTTTCTTCATTTCATCCGTTTTTCTTATTTTTTTAACTCCCCTCCGAAGTGCATAGGGTAAATTCAAGAACGTGAATTTCATCTATTAGTGTATCGCGCATAAGTTCATGTATTGTTAACAACCGTTGCTACGAATATTGCTAGAGTGGACAACAATAAGTGAACCATGATTTCTTCTCTCTAGCTCTTACAGGGTCTGCGAAGCACAGGTTATAATTTTTCGGAGAAAGCGCAAAATTTTCAACAAAAAGTCAGCGAGAACACATAATTACAACTTATTGTCTCGAAAATAGAAATTCGAGAAAATGCCAAGCGTACCAATAGGTATTTCCTCTACATAGACTGACACGAATATTTTTTGATGAGCACAATAAAAAAACATTTTACTCTTCCTGGGTTTATATGATCTGTGAGATATATATTTTAAAAATTGATTGATAAATTATAACCTGAGAACGTCCTAAGACTGTATCATTCGAAAATCCCGTAAACTAAGGAAAATTGAAGTCTGTATTCGAACCCTGATACTTAGGAGAAAAAGTATTACCTCCCTTCACTTCAGGTCAATAGGAATAACAAAACATTACCAAATTCTAGCTTATTTTTGGTGGCCGCCGTGAGCGCCAGAGCTTTTCAACCCAAAAAACGTCGAGTTTATGCGTTCATAACCAATTCGCGTATTAATTTTATGCCGAATTGAAAATCAACGGCAAAGAAATAAAATTTATTCTTTTTGCGTTCTTTCTTCAGTTTCCACGGTGATTATAAATAATTTTAAAATGCAAAGCAAACATACGGTGATGTGATATGAATTAAGTAAGTATTAATAGAAATATTGTGAATTACATGCGAGAATTTCTTAGCAAGAGGGGACAAAAGGTAGTTGTAGGTGGGAAGGGAGGGCTCAAGTACAGCGAAAGTTGTCTCTGACGTTCCTCAGGGAAGTGTAATCGGACCGATGACACTTCCCTCGGGTTGTTGTTTCCTCTTTACAGATCGGTAGTTCGATGTAAAATCAGACTCTTCGCAGACGACACTGTTATTTATAGAAATATAAGCAACTATAGCGACCGTTGGTATTTGCAGAAATATCTCAAAGCAGGCGTCAGGAATGGCAGCTGGAAATTAACCAGAGGAAAAGCTGCGTCTTCAATTTCTGGAAAATTAAATATAATTCCGTAGACGTTCATTGTGAAGTCGACAGTATAGATATCCCCGTTTCAGACACCGGCAAATACGTATGTAGGAATAGGATAGGAAAGTGATCCAAACGTATTATTTATCTTTGTTAAGGCCACAGGCAGAATATTCATCAGCAACATGGGATCCAAACGAGATGGGTCTAATAAAGGGGAAAAAATAGTAGAGCACAGAGCAGCTGGATTTGTTGAAAGAAATTATGATAATAGAAGATTTGAAATGGGCATCGTTAGAAGAACGCAGATTAGTGGTTGGACCAAGTTGTTAGAAGAGTATATATTGGGAAAGCTAGCGAACGTGGTCGCAGATATTACCAGGAATCCTACATATTTCGGAAGTCACGATAATGAAGTTATTATTCGCGAGATCTATTGTGGAACGCAGCGATACAATGAATAACTCTTCCTTAGGTTCATTAGGAATTATAATGAGAAAGTGACTTCTAAGGACTTATAGGTACTTTGCACTCCCTTTTACACACTATTAAGGTGACTTCCCGGTTACGGTAATATGTAAATATGTTGATAAACAATAAGAAAAAGGTGAAATTCCCCGAAAAATGTGTATGTAGCGTACAGAAATTATTTCATTCTTAAAATTAGGTAAAACTCGGAACCGGACTGCTTATATTAAGTGGCATGTACAGGCATTCATACATAAGTGTATAAGTAGCCCTACAGGTCGATGCAGCATTTAAAGTAGCCTCCATTGATGCAAAAATTCCACTGCCCCAGATAAAAGTGGAGTCCATGAATAATTTGGTTGCGCTGCATGTCGTGATGTCCAGTTTCATAGAGGATAAACAAAAACACCTCTATTATATATAATACAATAAAAAACAGCATTCTATTTGTAGATATACGTGTATTCGAAAGAGGTTTGGGAATTTTGGGTATAGATGGAGGTGGCGAAAGGTGTATGGAATACAACACTCCTTTCACAATGTAAAGCTAGAATTATCACATGGATTACACTTACACAGCATTTTTTCAGACCGCTTTCATTGCTAAAAACAGGAAAATTTCCCCATTTTCTAAGGACAAACACATTTAGCGCTAATTTAACAGGAATTTGAATTTTGTCTTAAAAAGTATACATCATTTTTTCAGCTATAGACCTGTTGATGCCTCGAGTTTTATCTCAGTTTTAAGTAATTAAAAAATATGATTTTATAAATCCCTGTGTTGATCCCCATGCTTTTCTTATAAGAAGAGGAACGAAAAAATGAGGTAGAAAAACTACTCTAAAAATGATTTTTTTTTATTTTTGGATTTTTTTCGTTAGTTGTACCCAATGACCTATCATCATGCCAAATTTCATATCTGTAGTCCTCCTATAAGTGCCTTAGGTTTTATATTCTCCTTCTCCTACAGTTATTTACTATAATTGTCGACAATAGAATAGAATAGAATTTTGCATAGAAAAATTGAAGAAATGTGAATAGCTATTGTCATTTATATACTTTTATTGAGAAATATTTCAATTTATTTAAATTATAACAGATTATTTACTGTGCTGTTTTAAAGGCAAAAATACGGATTCAAGTTCACTTTCTGGAAGTATATACAAGTATAAGATAAATAGACATTTCTTGCATAATTTATGTCTTCACTAATCGTTTTATCTAAGTTATTCACCGTTTTTTTCCTTTTGCAACGAGCGGTTTTATTACTAAACGTTTTTGAGCTTCTAATTCAGGGGTTCCCAAAGTGTGGCCCGCGAGCAAACTGCGGCCTGCGATCAATTTTATAACATATAATTTGCAGATGTATAACTAGGTGGTACTCAGACTATGGGCATCATCCTGCACGCAGTGATATCAACAATTAAAGGACATAATGTAACGTAACATGAAAATAGTGAATAGTAATAAAAATACATTTATTCTATATTCCTTTATTCTCATAATAGATAAATACATTTAGAACAAATCAAGCAATATTGACCCACACATTTTAGCTTCCTACATTATACTTGAACTCTATTTCCGACTCCGTGTGATCCGCAATGGATGCAGAAATTAATTATGCGGCCCTCGAGCCGAAAAGTTAGGGCGACCCTGTTCTAATCGCTGCCTTTTCATACCTACTAAATCCAAAGTCTTATTCTAATGACACTCCTACCACTAGAAACTACTTTTCTGCTCATTTCTCTGTCTACTAAAAAGTTTTGTCCCTCCCTCACGCTTCAGCTTCGTGGCTGAAGGAAAAGGGCTGTCAGTACGAATAATGAGCGGAGGGTTTGAAGGGTTAGGGATTGCGCCCGCAACCTCATAGGAAGAGAAATGCGGGGGAGGGGAGGAAATGGAGGGCTGAGGGTTGCACGTGACGCATTCGATTTCTAATTCCTGCTTGACGAAGCGCAAACAAGTTACCGATATAACTAAGCAAGGGAAAACAATTCAGAAGGAAAGAAAATAAATAGAATACATTGCCGGTCAAGAAATTTTGTGAGAGTAAAGAAAGCAGTCAGCCATGCAAGTGTGAAAAAACGAGGAATAGATGGTGTATTTTACCCCAAATATGGAACTTTTCTACTTTTAGGAACAAGAAATCATCAGAACAATGGTGTAATTGACTTTTTCTTTCTTTTTCCTCACGATCACATCCACCTATTTCATCTGAAGTCGTAATTAAATGTGATGTATCGTTATTAATCTACTCGATATCCAATTTACTCTTTTCTAATATGACTTAAAATCGGGCATGTCAAACTGACAGCCGAATGCTACCCTCTTTGTATCTTAGTGCGGCCTGAATGTGAATTTTTGTCTCAATTATGTCGTTTGCGATTTAATACGAATACCTTATTATTATGGATAGAAGATAACATTTGTCTTAGCTACTGAGGTACAATAGAACGTGATTTCTAAAGTAACCTTTTATTTCGCAAAACAGACGTCCAGTCTTCTGGAAAAACTCCGCTTTTCCAACTCTAGCTTCCAATAACTGTAATACTAAGGTGGCCCTTCCATAACATCCATTGCTTTAATGCGTCCCTGATGCCTCTTCAAGTTTTACATGCCTGCTCTAGACCTTCATCTATATTCTATACTAGTAGTTGGTGCTTGCATTCTGCAAGCATATCATCTCAACATAAAAAAACATTTATTTTTCATAATTCATCATTACAAATACATTTTTTAATTCTAAATATTTCACCTCCGGTGCGATTTTCGTTTTTCCCTTATTTAAAAATAATAGAATAAAACAATCCGAAAACTTAGCAATTTTAAGTTTTATACTTTCTCAATCATGGGGTACTTATGATACACATTTCTGCCAAATTTTAAAGTTGAAGTACTTCTAGAAGTGAAATAATATTTTTCCAATTGTTTAAATTTTCAACATTTTTAACGACCGCCGCAATATGTATACGGAGAAATTCAAATGTTTATTTGTGTAGGTACGTTACTCTGCCTATAACTTGAAAATTTCAGCTTCCTATCTCATCCCATAATGTCTAAACATTTATCTATTTGTTTAAACTTTAAGAATTTTTAACTGCCAAACAAAAAAATATCAAAATTTGTATAATTCCTATTTCGATTTTTTAAGAAATCTACTTATGAAAAAAATTTCAACTCCGTAGCACATGCGGAAATACATAAACCTAGAAAATTTGTTTAAACAATTGCGAATTTTTAGCGGCCGCATTGTTGCACTTTTTCAAGATTTTCGTTTTTTCTAGTCGGTTTTTCACAAAATCCTACCTAAGAAAAAAATTTCGAATCTTTAGCTCATCTGGAAGTGCCTAAACATTAGTATCCTCCTATATATCATCATTGTATATCGACGACTCTTACAGAGGAGGATATAACATACTAGTAGTTGGTGCTTGCATACTGCAAGCATTTCATCTCACCTTGAAAAAAAATTCATTTTTCAGAAAGACATTTCATCATTACAAATAATTTTTAATTCTAAAGATTTCACCTCCGCAGCGATTTTCGTTTTTCACACATGTAAAAATAATAGTTTAAAACAATCCCCAAATGTTGCAATTTTAAAAATTTTACACTTTCTTCATTATGGGGTACTAATGCCACACATTTTAGGCAAATTTTAAAGTTGTAGCACTTCTAGAAGTAAAATAATATTTTTCTAATTGTTTAAATTTAAATAATTTTTAACGGTTGCCGCAATATATATACGGTAAAATTGAAATGTTTATTTGTGCAAATTCACTACTCTGCAAATAATTTGAAAATTGCAGCTTCCTAGCTCATCCCGTAGTACATTAATAATTATTAAAATTTAATGTTCGAATGGGGTTAAAACAACCCCTAAAATTTACAATTTTAAAATTTTCGACTTTTATAATTGGTTATGACAAATTTTTTATAAACCTGCAAAATTTCAGCTTCCTTAACCTATTAGATTGGTCTACACGCTGGAAAAACCTTTTCCCATGCTAACTTATGGGAGATATTCCGGGGTCTCGGGAGTCGAACCTAAGACACTGTAAGTAAAAGTGACAATAATTCCTAATAGATATTGAGGCCATCTAGCAACACTGAAAATTTCATCTTTCTAGCTTACCGGCAAGTGCCCATAATTAATTTACAAAAATTGCGCAATGCTTTTCTTATGGGAAAAAACGCAACTTTCGGAATCTCTGGAGTCGAACTCATGTCACTTAGGTAAGAAGTCTCATTTTATCTGTGAGTTTTTCAAACATATCTACAAAAACTAAAACTTTCAGCTCTCTAGCTCTTGTAGTTTGGGCTGGACATTAGTATCCTCCTATATGTTATATATATCCTCCTCTGTAAGAGTCGTCGATATATAATGATAGGAGGATACTAATGTTTAGGCACTTCCAGATGTGCTGTAGATTCGAATTTTTTTTCTTAGGTAGGAGTTTGTGCAAAACCGACAAGAAAAAACGAAAATCATGAAAAAGTGCAACAATGCGGCCGCTAAAAATTCGCAATTGTTTAAACAAAATTTCAAGGTTTATGTATTTCCGCATGTGCTACGGAGTTGAAATTTTTTATATAAGTAGAATTCTTAAAAAACGAAATAGGGAATATACAAATTTTGATATTTTAATTTGTTTGGCAGTTAAAAATTCTTAAATTTAAACAAATAGATAACCGTTTAGACATTACGGGATGAGCTAGGAAGCTGAAATTTTTAAATTATTTACAGAGTAGTGAATATGAACAAGTAAACATTTCAATTTCACCATATATGAATTGCGGCGGCCGTTAAAAATTATTTAAATTTAAACAATTAGAAAAATATTATTTTACTTATAGAAGTGCTACAACTTTAAAATTTTTCTAAAATGTGTAGCATTAGTACCTTATAATGAAGAAAGTGTAAAATTTTTAAAATTGCAACATTTGGGGATTGTTTTAAACTATTATTTTTACATTTGGGGAAAACGAAAATCGCTGCGGAGGTGAAATATTTAGAATTGAAAGAATATTTGTAATGATGAAATGTCTGTCTGAAAAATGAATGTTTTTTCAAGGTGATATGAAATGCTTGCAGTATGCAATCACTAACTACTAGTATGTTATATCCTCCTCCTCCTCTGTAAGGAACGTCTATATATAATGATATCTGTGTTCATTCGTTCGCCCAAATAAAGACGATTATTAAAGATTGTATTGCACATACACGTACACTAAGGTAACCAACTGTCCCAAATTTGAGGGGACAGTAGCTATTTTTCCTCACTCGTCCCGCCTTGTTAAATGTCACAATTTGTGTCCCGCTTTTTGAAAAATCTAGGGTAATATCCCAAATTGTCATTTAAACCGTCCGGAACGCCCTCATTGGTCGCACCAAGCTATTTAACATCTATTGTATCTATCTATCTAAGGCTGACTCATCAATAAATTCACCACAAACAAGCCACTGTAGTTTGTCCCTCCTTAAAGTCGGCAAATATTTGAAAATGTCCTCCTTGGCTTACTTAAAAGTTTGTCACCTTAACGTGCACTTATTTCAATCCTAATCCGTAACTATTAGTATATTTTACTAACATTCAGTTTGATGCAAATCATGTGTTTTACAGGTTTATAATATTACTTACGCCGTATTAATTAAATTAATAAAGTTTGGAAATAAATCTGCAAAAAATTATTACTTATTATTATTATTATTAATTTCAGCTTTATTATCTTATCAAGCGCATCCTAAAATTCTATAACATTGTCAGGCTTAAATTTATTTTATCATCCCTTGTACCAACAGTACCGCGGTGTTTTCCATTGCTAAATACGAGTTAGTTCTATGCTCTTTAGTTCGGTAACATAGACATGACGTAAAACTGAACAAAATGTTTCCATAAAACGGTTCCTGAAATCGAGGCCAAAGAAACTGCTCTGTAATGTCCTTGTTTCTTTCTATCTAGCCTTTAAGAACTCGAATGAGCAACTAATCACTAGTCGAAACTGCTCCGTCTTTATCACCCTGTCAACGATGATTTTCCGCTTCAGGTATTATTTACCCGTGCCACTGGTAGCGTTATCCTTCCTATTTCTGTTGAAAAAAAAATATCGGAACTTGGCTTCAATACATAAAATACTACCGGTTATTTTAATCTTAGAGCGAGAAAGTAATTGCTGTCGCCATATTTTGCCCCGCACGTCAATGATTAGTGATATCACCTTAATTTCGGCATGAGAATCGATGTAGAGGTACCTGAAACTCTAGAGAAATTTTTTTAACAAAATGCTAACATTTCAAAATATTCAAGTCGTAGGCTACATTCGCTGTTTTTTAAAAAATGGGACAAACGATGCAAGGATTCCTTCCTTGAGCGCACAAAATAATATGATAATAGGCCTCCAACAAAACGGCCCCGGACAGTGTCCTCGTAGAAAATGTCTCCAAACAAAATGTCCATAAACGCAATGTAAGGAATAATTGGCCCACACATCAGAAAACCAGCTCCTTTGAATAAGTATTAATTATTTCCTCTCAAATGCTGATACTTATACGGTTCATAATCAGTCAAATTCATAATTGTAAACCTCTAAGTTGCTTGAAAAGTTAAATGAAACTACAAATGTGTCCACATAACTATAATTCATCAAAAGTTTGTGGACCAGTGGTCTAGTGTGACTTTCTGGACAAGTGGTACCACAAAAAATTGGAACTTGAAGAAGCCAATGTTTGCAGCACTGTCGCTTTTTGTCATAGAACATTTTATCGCAGTCACTGATTTCAGCTATTGCCGAAATGTGAAAAAAGCTGCACTATTTTTCGCATTCAGAGATTCTTAACAACTTTTACAAATTTTGGTATTTATTTTGTTCTGAGAAGTGAATTACATTTTGTAATATCTTCGTTAGAAACGGAATGTAAAATTTCATAACCAAGTTATTTTGGGTATCATTAGCTCACTCTGTAATGATTCAGCTTTTTACTTTCTCCGCACACATCATAAAGTATGGTCAAAGATTATACCGTGGTATTTTCAGCAAAATTCAATTCAGAATATATTTAATTTACTCATAATTTACCTATGAATACTAATTAGGCCAATTATTCATTGGAAAAGTTAGGGAAATAGATTGGAGTAAAGCTTTAACTATTGAACATTACAATCCCTTCATCTAAAACAATATTATAATTATTGCAGAAATCGAAGGACAAAAAAGGTGATGACAGACGGTTATATAAAAAAGAAAATCTTTCTGGAAACAAAATTAAAAAGAAACAAATAAATGGACATCAAGGGGCAACAGCAGAAATTGCTAAATTTTCTTACAAAAATAGGCTTTATCCCTTTTATGTGGGAGCAAGCATAGAAATATACCTGACCAGAGGGGGTTTCGACCCTCGTTCGGGGACAGTCATATCTCAGCAGGAGGTATGATTTCAGGTCAAAGAAGGCTGCCTCAATTTTATTTCAGAATAATCGATTAAGATATGTACTTTTTTATGAATAATTCGTACTCACTGTGAAAAACTAACGTAAATAATTTATATTGGCGTTCCTACGGTATTCTGTAAGAAAATCGCGCTCCAGCTATACAAACTGATATACATAACCCAAGCCGCCCTGTCCGCCTCCGTCACTCGGGCTGTATTGGGTTCAGTACCAGCACCAGGCGCCAAGTCAAAGGGGGCGCCATTAGACATGATTAAGAGGCTACCGGAGAGGTGAAAAATACCAGTGCTGACCGTGGCGCTATGGGCATTCACGGCTAGTATCGGAACTACATTCAGGGCTCAAAATGCCCATCCTCTGTAAGCTACTCAAGGGTCACGACTCGACCATAACTCGACCGAGGTTTGTTTACATTCCTGCAGTAGAGTTTGGCTCGGGTTGTTTTCTTCTCTTTCCTTTGGCATGGCGAGAAAGCTAGGGCTGCTGGGGCGGAGGGGAAAATCTTGGTGGCCAGTTCTTAGTGCCGTCTTTATATTTTTGACAGATTGCGGTTTTCAATATAATCAAGTTTCCTTAAAAGAGTAAACAAATATGTAACTTTTACAAAGTTGATAAGTAAATTTTACCAGGTTGATTAATAAAAATGAACAGAAAAGTCGTTCATGAAAAAAGATAAACTAGTACCAAATCTATGAGTATTCGAATCATAATTATACTTACGAGTGAACAAACATTGCTTATAACACTTATAACACTTACAAGCAATGTTCCCTCTTAGCTGCGCGCGTGCGCGGCCGCGCACGATAATTTTCCCTCCGCGTACAAATCAGAAAATCCAACTATCCGGAAAATCCTAAATCTAATTACAACAGTTTCTCCATAACATTCATTCCTGTGACAGTGCAAAAGAAAATATCGCCACAGATACTATAAATATTTTTGCGCACTCGCTTACCCTCTCTACTCACGAAGATTGGTCGGCCGCGCAGAACCTTAAAAATTTAGTGGGAATATTGCTTACAAGTAGGTATTAATTCGCAAAAAGATCTTACATCTTCCAGACATTTTTTTTCTATGGAAACATTCTATTTTTAAGTTTTGATAAACTTTTCAACAATTTTTGTGATAAATTACATTATATACGGAAATTATAGTACACAGTAACGGAAACTATACTTCAACATAACAAAAAAATGTTTTTTTTCTTAACTTTAACACTCGCTTCTATCCCTCCCTTTCT
Organism: Tanypteryx hageni; assembly: GCA_028673005.1. Classification (NCBI taxonomy): domain Eukaryota; kingdom Metazoa; phylum Arthropoda; class Insecta; order Odonata; family Petaluridae; genus Tanypteryx; species Tanypteryx hageni. The sequence continues at coordinate 10,076,270 of CM054120.1, read as the reverse complement.
CTTACAAGAAATACTTTACATCCATTTAGCTACAGCGTTTTCTCGTTACGATTCATATAATTTAATTCACAAAAGACGATAGAGGTAATCATTATTGGTGTACTTAAATGTATGTAAGATTAATAACAGGAAATTATGAAATTAAATCCGGATACATTTCCAAATTATGGAAAATTATACGTATTTATTAGTTAGACTCACATCTGCAGTTAACTGTTAGTCCTTTTTCTTTTCTTTCCTTGAGTTTCACGAGTCATGGCTTGAATACAAGTTTCTCGGAGAGGCATCGACCGCGTACGACGCGGGTCCACTAATTCGGGAAGAATGCACTGGAGGTAAAAGTTGCTCAATTTCTTCTCCATTCTTTTCTTCCAGAACTCGTCGTCTCTTTACATTTTCTCTATTTTCAAAAAAGACTCTTTTTGTGTCCATATTGCAAAAAAGCAATATTTCCTTCTGGTGACCTGTAATTGTCCCTGTGCCTATACAATTACATGAATGACTTTGTGAATAGGCATTTTGTTCAATTAAACCAACCTGTATATCACGAAAAATGCATACAAGAAACAACAGAAAAATAATTTTTTACCTTAAAATAGTAGTTGTGGTTCTCGTTAATTCGCCCATTTACTGACCAAACCGTTACCTTCCTTGCTTCAACTGCCTCTTCTGGGTTCGTATCTCTTGCAGAATACGGGCATTTAATTTCGACTATTCCATCATTCCCGATTATCCCATCTGTTGTAGCTCCCAAGAATGGAAGATCAGGATCAACAAAAAAGCCGCACCTGGAAATGTCAACTCCTATCTGACGACTTAGTTGGCATAGTGCTGTTGCCTCGAATTTAGAGACATATTTTATCGCCGTATTTGTGAACTTTTTGTACAAAATACGATCGATAAGCTTGGAAGAGCTCGTTGAAGGTCGGAGGTGGCAAACTTGCCCGAAGTTGGACGCTGTCAATCTCTTCCTCCTTTCTTCTGTCCATGTAAAATCCTGGTCTTGCGTGGCTCTCTCCAGAAGCTTCCTTTGTTCAGGAGACAATTCCAGCCTTATCAAACATTCGGCCGTTTCCTGAGCATAGTCTGAGTCGCTGATATCTGGCTTTGAAGAGAATTCTCCATAATCTTCATCTTGCTTACTCCGGACAAGAAGATGAGGGAGCAGCTTTCTTGGCTTGCACCTTACCAAATCTCTTCTTTCTTGGTTTTTCGCCAGTCTTTTTTGTCGCCGAGCTTCCATTACCTTGGTGAACTTCCCAGGACTTGAGGAACAAAAGCGCTCGTGAATTTTTGTGTGGAGGAGCTTTGTGCTATAGTATGTAACGGCTGCCATCGCTCTTGCCTGATATGATCCTTTCAAACAATAATTTACCCTATTTCCCCAACTAATTTAGCCACTATGGAATTAAAATGTTCTGCACAGTTGCTGTTAAGGTTTTGCATCAGACTCCTATTGTGCCTGGCAAGGGCTACAGATATAACTTCTTCTGCTTTCTGAAATAATCCTACGCTCAACAATTTAGGCACGAGTTTATCCTCCCCTTCCTTGGAGCCAACGCAAAAATATTGGTCACATTGTGCGTGATCACCAATAATATGCCGTGGGACATTAATTAAATCTTTACGGAGGACTGATATTCGGTCAGAAAGAGAACCGTTTTCTTTTTTCTATCTAGGATGGCTTTATTAACGGCTCCCCTGATCCTTAGAAAACTCCCTCCAATTTTCCTCCGTAATTCAATAGGCCCATTCGTGCTGCTCGAAGCAAGATCACGCAATTTCTTGCACTAATTCCTCAACAAGTGATTCTTACATTCGATTTTTTCTATCGGGGTATTTCTATATGGGCGTGCTTTCAAAATTCCAGAATAGACACTGCTGTCCCCATCAGCAATTAATTTATTGTAACGCACTCCATATATTTCCTCGCTCTTCCTAAAACCTTCAACACTAACGGAAGCCTCCATACTACTAGAGCTTTTAGTACTGTCCCAGTTTTTTAAACAGGGATGAGGCTTTGAGTCCTCTCCCTTATTTGCGTATCTTGCGCACACGGTGCAATATTTATTGCGGATACCGATGAACAGTACTTTTTTGTTCGATACCCAACAATGGCTGCCTGGGTAAGAAAGAAATGCATGCGTCAAAGAAATCGTGAAATGTGAATATCATTCAATTTTTAACGTCCTTATGAAACATAGCCAACGAAATTACTTTAATTAATTTGTTTGTGGCTAATATATTGAACATTTGGGAAAAACAAGCAATTGTAAAACTCAAATAACACACTTTTGAGTATTTTAATGCCCTTAATAGGTAAAAATACGAATTTTCGCGGTATCCGTAGCAATGGTTTCATAGTTTGTGGTAACGTGAAAATTAGTCATTATCTTCCTACGATTTTCATATCATGCGGACATAAGCATGGGATGACATACGTTTTACTTGGGAGAAATATTACGTATATTTAAAAGGATATTATTAATTTAAAAATCTGCTATGACCGGGAATCGAACCAACTTGCTGGGCGGATATTCTACCACTGAACTATCGTAGCAGATCAATTTTCTCTGTTCTGAACGCGGATTCTGCTGTTGATTGATTTATTCCGAAAGATAGAACGGAAATATTCTATGTAGACCAAAGGTGTTTCCAACACCCTACGGATATTTTTGTTTAAATAATTATAAATCGTCGATTTTTATTAAATTTTACATTTAATGTCTCTTCATGTATTTTCGATTAATTGAAATTTATTTAACGAAATTGGGAGAAAATGAAAATTCTGGAAAATACGTTTGTTCTTATTTTTATGGAATTTTATATTTTGTAATCAGTAAAGTAATTGTTCAATAGAGATCCCAGATCATAAACAACAACAGTAACGATGCAAATAATAACAATAATTTCACAAAATGTATAAATTATTCGTGAAACAAAAACACGGAGATTTTCGCACAACGGTCTGTCGCGCTGTCTAATTGTAAGAAAAACGTCCGAATTCAAAGAATAACCATAGGATAGTTGTTTTATTAGGCGCAAATGGTTGAAGGGACAAGACACTCCAGCTACTGAAGGGTAGGAGTCATAAAACCTAACAGTAAAGGAACCCTGTCATAAAACATAGGGCTGGGGTGTCTACAGCACCTCGCGCGACCACTCCCGTGTTTATTAGCCCAAAAATAGAACAGCCAAAAAACTAAGTGTAACAAGATAAATTCTACTTGAAAGACCAGAAAATTACTTGTATTTTGTTCTGTACGATCTTTTTGCCCAGCTGCCGTCAGCAACTACAGGAATGAGAGGAACTCCGTCGTCGTCGATATCTCCCATTTCCATAGCAAGTCGTGCTTCTTCTTTCGCCGCGTTTTCCATTTCAACTCAAGCAGTGGACAGTAAAATGTTCGCCAATTTGTGCTTATATCGAATGTAAGTTTTGGATGACATTGGAGGAATATTCATCGCTCCGAAAACTTCCTCCAGTTGAGCATGACCACCGCCAGTGCTCAGAAACCCGGACACCAATGCTGTATTTATGTCAAGCTTCGACGGTTCTTTCTTTTCATCGGTCCATATTAATCCTTTGAATTGGCACATCTCACATTCAAAGATGAGACAACTTCGAAGACCTTGAATTTTTTCACCCGTTACTACCATGTCCACCAATCTGCAACCAAATGGTCCATGGTTTTCCATTGCCTGCAATTGTTGCAAAAAATATTGTAGGTTCACGATCCTTCGTCCTGTGAGATTAAATACTGTTGAGGCACCTTGTTTGGATGAACTATCTAATGTGTACGATCCACCCGATGTCGGTGAGGGGGTAGTCGTTTGGTTTTTTTCTTGAGTCGTTTCCGTTTCTATGTTCTCAAGAGTTGATACGCACGGTGTTGAGGGCTCCGAAGCGGATTCAATTCTTGACGCACGCTGACATTTGCGCTACAATTGTAGTCGCTCACCACCACGGTTTTTTCTTCTTTTATCGGAAATCCTTAGCCCGTGCTTGCGATCTTGACTATCTATAATGATTGTGAAGAAGACAAATACAACGTAGAACACGATTACAATACTGTCTCAATATACTACGGATATGAGAAAGTTAAAAAGCGAAATACGTAACTAAGACAAAACGAGATCGAATAGGAGAACAGATGATTCCTCGCTCTTCTCTAGACGGTCAAGTTAAAAGTCCTCCCCGTCTCCTAGTAGGGACTTTACCCAAGCGGGCGGGCCGTGAGAGTGACGTCAGAACTATTTTGGCGCGATCTGTCTACAGATCCGTGAACTATTAGAAGCAAAAATGACATTATTTATAACTTCTACTGATTTCTTTATTGAAAAATAAGCTACATTTACAATTTATACATAATTTACAATAAAAAATATGAACTTTTCGGCGTGTGAGAGATTTTTAAAATTTTGGTTTTCCCTTAAAAGATATTTAACAATATAGATGCCTTCGAAAAATAAATTACCAAATTTTAAAAATGTAAGAAACCTGTCGGATTTATATTAGTTTAAGGATTCTAAATACGAAATTTCCGCTCTTTATGTTGAACAGATTCCGAGAAATCAGTCGACGAATATTCGGGTGGAAAACCCTTTGTCCGGTAGCCTCTTATTTAAACTATTTTTATATATTAATAATATATATTATACATTAATTATTTATTTTCCGATAGAACTAGCAGCAGAGACTAGATTTGACGATGAATGTTAAATTATAAGTATATAGTACAACTGGTGTCACACAGATGTCTCCCCCTAACCACGCTACGGTTTGAGAGAAACTATCTATCATATCTTTTAACCAAGTGCACATGCGGTCTTGTGATACACTCTAATAACGTAAGTGAAGCACTATTAGTGTGTTCGTTTAAAAATACATCATCATCATCATAGGTAGTCTGTCCGTAGACAGGTCCGTGATTATTCATGGTTAAACCTGGTTCTCCATATACTCCTATTTTCCGCTGTCCTCTTTATATCTTGATAACTCTCTTTCCCTTTCAAATCGTCTATCAGCTGGAACCTTTTCCTACCTCTTTCCCTTTTCCCATCTAGTTTTCCTTCTAACACGTCTTTAATCATACTCTCTCTCCTCAGGTAATGTCCAACCCAGTTAGCCTTCCTCTTTCTGATAGTCTGTATGATCATTCGCTTCTCTCCTATTCTTCGTAGCACTTCATCGTTTTTCATCCTATCTGTCCATTTTATCTTCAGCATTCTCCTCCAAGTCCACATTCAAAGCTTTCCAAGTATTTGATGTCATTTTTCCTTAGCGTCCATGTTTCTGCCCCATACAATGCTATACTCCATACGTAGCATTTTATCAACTTCTTGCGGATATCTTCCCTTATATTCCCTGTAAGTAGTTGTTTCTTTCTCCTGAAAGCCGCTTTTGCTTTTCCTATTCTAGTTTTGATCTCATCCGTACATTTTGCCTCTCGTGTTATGATACTTCCAAGGTATTTATATTCTGAAACTTGTTCTAATGGCTTTCCCCCAATAGTTATGTTCAGATTCTCTTCTTTACCCGATATTCGAATGACCTTGGATTTTTCTGTATTTATTTCCATACCGTATTTTCTACCTGTTATCACTAGTCTATTTATCATTTTTTGTAGCTCCTCTTCCTTTCTTGCTAGAAGTACTTGATCATCTGCGTATTTTACTGTTCTTATAATCCTTCCTCCAATTTTGAAATCCCCTGTGCCTTCTAAAGCTTCTTGCATTAGACTTTCTCCATATATATTGAATAGGGTTGGCGATAGGCAGCATCCTTGTCTTACTCCTCTACCGATATTTATTCCGCAGGTTTCCACATATATAAATGTATAAAATATATAAATGTATAAATGTATAAAATACATATACTTATATAAATCAAAGTCCAGATACTTAATGTGTTCAAATTATAAAGGTAAGTGCAATATATATTATGCAGTATTAGTTTTTAAATTTATTTTAATTATTCAAATATAATGGTTTAAAATGTAGAAAAAGAATTGTTTCCATTCTTTAATAAAGGTTTAACCCAAATAATTCGTTAAATTTATATTCATATATAATATGCAGGTACAAAAAATGGCCCCTACTAAAAGGAAATCAGGTGCGCAGAATGTGAAGCAGAAGAAATTATGCATGGAAAGAGATCGTGAATCGTTGAATCAATTACAAAAGTGATCTCTACATCTGTGACATCGTAAGCAGAAAAGTCTTCAACATCGAAGCAAAAGGAAAGTAATGAAGCTACTAATGCCAGGATAGCAAAAACTGATGAAGCTAATGCCGTGATAACAGAAACTAATGATATGATAGCAGTAACTGATGCATTAAAATTACAACAAACTGTACTTGATATAGACAACATTGTGATATCAGAAGCAAAAGCTTCAACATCGCAACAAACTGAACCTAAAGAAAGCACATCTGTAATAGAAGAATCAAAACCAGTATCACCAGAAGAAAAATATTTGAAGGAAGTGGAAATACAAAATATTACATTAAAATATGCTGATCTCGCTCAATGGCAATCTGTTACTGATAAAATAGCATGTCTTTTGGCCAGGAACAAATCAACATTAAATGCAAGACAATTCCTATTTCAGAAGATGGTAGGGGTTTTAGTTCTGAATGGCTTTATACAAATCTACAATATGGTAAAAAAGTCAAATAAAAATGGTTGCTATATAGTACTTAAAAAATGCATTATTTTGCTTTTTATGCTTGTTATTTTCAACTTTAAAAAAGTTCCGAAATTACTCATTTTTCGAGGGGTTTTTGTGATTGGAGACATTTGAGTCAAAGAATACCAGACCATGAAAATAGCCCACAACATAGAAAATGCTACATGTCCTGGAAGGATCAAGAAAAAAGATTATTTGAAGGAAAGACGATCAATGGTAATTTACAAAAGACTCTGTTAGCAGAAGCTGAAAAGTGGTTTCAAATTATTAAGGTAATAGTTGGCGTTACAATGTTGTGCCAAAAATAATATTGCCCCTAGAGGTACATCTGATATAATAGGACACCATAACTGTGGAATATTTTTTTACACAATAGAAATGATAAGTCACCATCATCAACTTATTTCAGAACACATTGAAAATATAAAATCAAGGAAACAGTCATGGGAGTCGACTTCGTTGATCTCCGGCCGGTTCTCGGAGTCCATTACACGACCGAGGCTTCACAGAGTGTAACGTGTAGGATCTTCGACCATGGTAGGTCTTTCTTAGATTAGAGAGTAGGGTAGGGTGTAGGCGTAATAGGAGATTTCCTAGGGGCATCGAGTGTAATACAGTTTCTGGTCGCGAAGTGAGAGAGTCCACCTGCAAAAGCCGTAATCGAGCAGTTAATGCTTCGGGCGATAATGAGAAATTAAATATTGTAGTTTTAAACTGCCGCAGCATTCGTAGGAAGTCTGCCAAACTCGAACACGTAATTCGCGCGTTGAATGCTGATGTAGTTATAGGTACGAAAAGTTGGCTCACCGAAGATATCGCTAGCCAAGAAATTTTTCCGAAAAGCTATAGAGTGTACAGAAAAGACCGTGCCAATAGAATAGGTGGCGGAGTATTTTTGCCAATAAGTGAAAAGTACGATAGTTGTCAGATCTCTATTATCGACGAAACGACCGAGAGCGTGTGGTGCCGCCTAGGTAAGGATAATTCGAAAAAGACATATTTATGCTCATTTTACAGACCACCTAATGCCAAAGTTGATTATATTTTAAGTTTAGAGAGGCAATTAGCCGAGCTTAGATCTTTTATGAACGACGGTTATGTGATAATTGGAGGCGATTTTAACTTACCGTCAATCGATTGGGAAAACCTATGTTTCGTTACGGGAGGTAAAGAACGTGAATCGTGTGATGCCTTAATTGACACGTTTCATGAATATTCCATAACATCCCGCATAGGATAACTAAGGTATCCACAGAGGAGGGACTTAGTGACCATCGAGCTGTGTATGCGGAGTGCGAATTAAAGTTCAAAAGACATCCTAAGCCCCTTCGGAATGTATACGCTTTCGCCAAGGCCGACTTTAAAAGTTTCAGCTTACATCTCAGAAGTACCTTTGTCAGTTATCGTGAAAAGACAGAACGATTAGGTATGGAGCCATCATGGTTATTATTTAAGGATATACTAGGAAAAAGTATCAATAGATTTATCCCAAGTAAGTTAAAATCTGATAAGAAAGAACCTCGTTGGTTTAATATGGAAGTTAGGATTGCCTTAAGACGACAGATGCGTAGCCACGCAAAATTGAAAAACATACCTACCACCGCTTCCGATGAGTATCGCACAGCTATAGTCCATGAGTATAACAGTGCCCGCGTACTAGCGAGAAAAACCATGCGTAACGCATTTAACACCTTCCGGAATGAGGTATTAAATACAAAATTGAAGGAGGATCCAAAAGCGTTCTGGTCCTATGTAAGAGAAGTCAAGGGAGGGGGTCCTTCAATACCCTCCCTGCGATGTGATTCCGGAGACATCCTTCACGATGGGGAGAATAAAGCTAATCTACTAAACGTTTACTTCGCGAAGGCGTTCACGGCAGGTGGAGCTAGACTTGAAGATAATCTTATTCCCGATAGACGTACTCGGATGGATAATATTAAAATCTCTGAGGAAGGAATAGCGAAGCAACTGGGTGCGATAAAGCCCAACAAAAACCCAGGACCAGAAGGAATTCCCGCGCGTGTATTAAAAGAACTAGCAGAAGAAATAGCTCCCTTCCTTCGGATAGTATTCGAGAAATCTCTTACCCTCTGTGAGGTTCCTGATGATTGGAGACTAGCACACGTCACACCCATTCATAAGGGAGGTGACAAAGAAAACCCCGAAAATTATAGGCCGATTTCTCTAACATCATTATCATGTAAGATTTTGGAGCACATTATTGTTAGCAACACAATGCGTTATCTCGAGAGTAGATCGCCGTTAGTCAGCTGTCAGCATGGCTTCAGAAAAGGTAGATCCTGTGACACCCAACTCGGTCTGTTTGTGAATGGTGTATTATCATGCGGCGAAATAATAAACAGGTCGATGCAGTGTTCCTTAATTTTATAAAAGCTTTTGACAAGGTTCCCCACCGTAAGTTGTTATTAAAATTGGGAAATCTTGGCGTTATTTTTAAAGTCATTAGCTGGGTTCGAACTTTCCTTTGGAATAGAAAACAAAAAGTAGTCATCGATGGTAAGTCCTCGAGTGTGGCAGATGTAGTCTCTGGAGTGCCGCAGGGTAGTGTGATCGAACCTATGCTTTTCTTGCTTTATATAAACGACCTCAGCTCAGTCGTGAAAAGTAATATCAGGCTTTTTGCGGATGACACCGTAGTCTATAGAGAAATTAGTGGTCCTAGCGACCATCGTCAGCTTCAGGATGATCTGGATGCGTTATCTGTTTTGTGCGAGGAATGGCAGCTATAAATCAATCAGAAAAAGAGTAACGTTCTAAACTTTTGGAATTCTACAAGCCTATCGTCCGTATTTACCTATTCGATAGATGGTGAGAGCATTCCTGTTTCGGAATCCGTGAAATACCTCGGGGTAACCTTGAATCGTGACCTGTCTTGGGACACCCACATAAGACGAGTGATAGGTGCGGCAAATAAGAAGTTGGCTTTTGTGCGTAGAATAGTCAGGAAAAGCACGGAAAAGGTGAGAGAATCCTGTTATTTATCCTTGGTTAGACCTCAAACGGAATACGCAGAAGCGGTTTAGGATCCATATCAGAGGGGACTCATAAAGGATTTAGAAAAAATACAGAGGCGAGCAGCTAGATTCGTGAAAAAGAATTACGATAAAAAACAGAGCGTTACGTTATTCATTGAAGAGTTGAATTGGCCATCGTTGAAATATCTTAGATTAGAGGTGAGACTTAAACTTCTAGATAAATATAGGTCGGAGATATTCGTAAATGAAATGAAGGATATTATTCGACAACCAACGTTAATCGGACGGAGGGATAATGAGGACAAGATTCTCGAAATAGATAGTAGGACGGAGAGGTATAAGGAGTCCTTTTTCCCTAGCACAATACGTGACCACAATAGATAAGTGAATAATAATTAGTTAGGAAATTGGTGCGCGGCACCCCCTGCCATCCGCCGTCAAGGTGACTTGCAGGGTAATATGTAGATGTAGATGCATATACTGTTCGAACTAAGGCATTGTGCGGTGCACACCAGATTAATTCCTACATAGCGTTTGGAGACATTTTTTTTCAGGCCTTTTAGTCCGGAGCCGTTTTGTCTTGGGCAATTTTTAACGGTTTCCGAGATAATATCAACGACATACGCATTCAGTAGCCTCCTATCCCTTTCCATTCACGCATTGGGAGTCAGCAAAAGTCATTTATCCTTGGCTTACTCCGGTCCATGAATGGAAGAGAATGTGGGACATCCACATTCGCCGATTGATAGGTGCCGCTTTATAAGGAAAATAGTTCAAAATAGCTCCGAAAAAGTGAAAGAATTATGTTATTTATCCTTGGTTCGACCGCAGGTCGTATATGCTTCAGCTGTGTAGGATCCCTACGAAAAGGGACTCACTAACGAGATAGAAAAGGTTCAGCGCATGGCAGCTAGATTTGTAAAGAAGAATTACGATAGCAAAAAAAGCGTAACATCATTCATAGAAAATCTTAAATGAGCATCGTTAGAGGAACGTAGACTGCAGGCTAGATTTAAAATACTGGTAAAATTTATGTCGGAGGGACCAGCGAATGAGGTAGTAGGACTTATCCGAAGCCCGACGTATCTCGGAAGGCAGGACAGTGAGGATAGGATTCGCGAGATCGACTGTAGAACGGAGCGAAATAGAGGATCGTTTTTCCCTAGGACGATAAGAGAACATAATAGGAAAAGATAACGTAGGAAAACTATGGACCCTTGGTGCACTGCACCCCCTGCCAACCACCAAAAAGGTGACTAGCAGGGTGTCATATAGATGTAGATGAAGAGCACTGGTGGATCCTTTAACACTAGAACGGCCGGACCTCACGACAACCCTAGAACGGCCGATGGGACAAAAATCTTCCATATTGAATTATGAGTGTTTTTCATGTTAATATCAGTGTGGAAAGCTTTTCCTTTTGAAGCAAACGAATGAATCATATGTTGATACAGATATATATTATTTTTTCTTGCAAGTACAGTCTCATACAAAATTAGATTTAATGACGTAATATAGTGATAATTCAGTATTATTTTTTTAATTTAGCATCTGTTTTAGAAAATTAAGTGCTTTTCATTTGAAAACGACGTACAACACACATCGGTAATAATGAGAACACCAAACAAGTAGCTAAGCCACTATATGAAAGAAAGAAGTAGTATAGTCAAGTATAGAAATTTAAGCTCCTTTCTCATAATCACTCATATTTTGGTAAGTACGAAATTCTACTTCCTTTTTCACCATTTATACAGATAAATCAACAAAATAAACTGAAAAATATTTCCTCCGCAGATTCATCAACAGGTTTATAGGTATAATATACTTACAAGAATAAGAAAATGTAAAAGAGACAATCATGGTTTTTCAGTCACAATCACTCATTCACGCAGTCTACACGGTCTTTCTTTCCTTTCCGATGCACCTTTCTGCATACAAAGGATTTATTCGCACTCTTCCGTTCTTTGCAGTTTTTTCGAATCTGGCATCGTCTTGATTGCTCTCTGTTGCGGGATCCGCAAGTTCCCCTTCTTCGGCATGAGCGTCAGCAATTTAAGGGGGCACGTTTAATGCCATGCTCTCTGCATTATCTTTACTTAGTTCTTAAACCAATTTCAACAAGAAATCTCGCTGAGAAATCTTGATTTGGTAACATTCTTGTACAATACCCATGCATTTATACCAGCTAGATCAAGGATATTGTGAAACGTGTGTACAGGCCACATCCGGGACGCTGCCTTGGCTGAGTATTTACGAGCTAATTCATTTACGTCAACCCCGTACACCCCCTCACCGTATATCTGGGTGTCGTACTAAGCTCCATGTGAATTTTTCACAGCCAAGGGGATTTCTCTTCTCCTCCGGTTTATTGTAACAACCAAGTTAGTGGATTTAGCCTTTAGATTATCAGCCAAAGCCAGAGAAGTGAAGAAATTGTTACACGTCATATTTCTTCTTTGTTCAGGAATGGTTCCACCAGTTTCATTATTACGTAGTGGGAAAGGCGCTGATCATCCTAGCATCATAAAGTGAAAAATATTCTTTTAATTATCTTCAAAACGCGTAATATAAAATGAAAACCTAGCATTACAAAGCGATTACACTTCTTTCTGCATTTGCGCACATTTTCGCATACGATTTTTGACGTATGCTTCTATTTTATTTAATGAATTACTGAAATTAAATGTTGACTACGTGATGCACGGATGTTTTCTTGGGTTCTTTAACAACAATTTGCAAGCAGCAAAAAACACTAGAATTAAAAAGTGGTAACATTTTTTATTAATTACGTTTAACTTTAATTTTTTTAAATGCTCGGGTATCTACGAGAAATTGTGTTATTTTCAGGATAATTTTTAACTTTAATGGATCTTGAAGCTAATTAACTCTTTCAAATGGCTCCATTTAGATACATTGCCATCAAGGTCACATTTCACCTAATTGTTTCTAAGGCATTTTAAGAAATGTGGGGGATCAAACAAATAATTTCTCTTCACGAAACACAAAATAAGATTTCACAGGGGAAATCCCAAGCTTCCTACAAAAACCTTGATTATGAGGCCCTTATTCACATATCAAAGCAATGACCCTGAAACCAGTGCAATAAATACTTTCAATACACTGCATAACTATTTCTTGCAGTGTATCAACAGAGGTACTTTCATGGGTAACCCAGTATCCAAAGCACTGTTTCCAATTTCTGTTAATACCTTTCACCATGGCTACTAAGCACGGAGTTCCTTGTTTAGGCTTGGGAAATTGTCCAGAATTGCAAAACCCTAATATTGTGACAGTGCTGCAATCATATTAAAGATGCTCTTTAATGGAAATTTCATCTACAACTAATTAACCACGATTTCAAAGTTTTGAAGTAGCGAGTAAAATAATCAAACGGGTCAACGTAATAATAGCAAATAACATAACCGAACATAACGAACATACCTGGTAACCTGTTTAGGTAAACGAAACCATTAAAATTGGTACACCAAACTGCAGCACAATATTTGCTCCTGATATGCTTAGCTTTGATCGCCATCTTTTCTGATTCAGAATGACGCCATAACGTCAACCTCACGCCACCAAGGAATACGTGAAAAACAATATGAATATATAGACTATAACTATATTAAATTTATATTATATTATTATTATTTAAATTATTGAAGCTGAAATGTTGACATTTTAGTGGTAGTTATGAAAAGTTTACAATAAAACCCGAGATACGGAGGCCGCTACGGTCGGCGATGCTACTACCCTTTATAGGTATTCGCAAAAATGTACAAGTGTCAGAGGGGTGACCGAGGCGTGGCCGCGACCTGCCCTACAAGTGTGAACGCAGTTTGTCCTTCCCAATAGAATCCCCAATGAAAATAGGATTTTTATATCTAGTCTAATATGAGTCGACAGCGACCGGTCCTCGAGTGTAAACCTGCCTTTGACGTGTCATTCGGTAACACTAAATCTTATTATATAAAGCTGTTTTTAGCATTTATGGCCGTTTTTCAAATCGTTCATTATGAAATTATATTTAGGTAATTCGATCATTAAAAATATATTAAGGTCTGTTTTTATTTTAAACTTATTGCGCCTAAATACCGTACTCAGTTTGGATTACCATATTTTAATAGAAGTATTTTTTCATTTGACATAATAGCGATTTTAATTTTTATGTAAGTTTACCGGTGATTTCTTGGGGTTTGCATTTCTCGATCTCACGTCACCAGTGTTTTGAGTGATAATACTGTCGCGTCCCTCCCTAAGGACTGCATAACCTTACAGAGGTGGGAGGGTTTGTGTACTCTTACGAACCAAAGAGCTATGCCGGCGGGAGATAATTCTCCTGGTAGGACCATCCAAGCCGGAAAGGTCTGAGGGGAAGAGTCAGACTAAGAAGCAGTCTTGGGGGTTTTACATCCCCCTGTGCAAGGGCAGCAGCTTGCACAGTACCTCTGTAGGTGGTGATCATGTGGATCTGAACAGCTACAGATGGGTAATCACTCTGTGAAACTGCGATGAGGAAAGCAAGGGGAAACTACCTCATTATATTTCCCATGATAAGCTGAAAAGCTGCAAATACCTCTATGGATCTCTCTGGGGTAAAATATTCCGGAGGTAAAATAGTCCCCCAATCGGATCTCCGGATGAGGACTACCATAGGGGATGCAAAGAGGAAATTTAACATTAAAAGGAAAGCAAGTGGTGAGAAATTAAGAATAGGCACATGGAATGTTAGGACTATGAATTCAGGGGGTAAACTAGAGAACTTAAAAAGAGAAATGAGAAGGAATAATGTAGGTATAGTAGGTCTTAGTGAAGTTCGGTGGGAAGGAGAAGGCGAGATAAATTCAGACGAATTTAAGATTATTTACTCGGGAGGAGAGAAAAAGGAAAGGGGAATGAGGATTATAATGAGAAAAGAGATAGCTGAAAGAATTAGCAAGGTAGTGACAGTTAATGATAGATTAATAGCCGTAAAACTTCAGATGGAGCCAGTGAAAATGCTTATAATTCAAGTGTATATGCCAACAACTAATGCTGGTGACGACGAAGTAGATGAAATGTATGAACAGATTACAGAGATATTGGAGGGGGGAAAAGAAGGATCACCACCATAGTAAAGGGAGACTGGAACAGTGTAGTCGGAGAGGGACAGGAAGATAACATAGTGGGAAAATATGGGCTAGGAAAGAGAAATGAAAGAGGGGAGAAACTTGTGGAATTCTGCCATAGAAATAGATTAATTGTAACTAAATACATGGTTTAAGCATCACCAGCGAAGACTTTACACATGGAGAAGCCCAGGAGACCAGAGACGATACCAGATAGATTACATACTAGTCAATGAAAGATTTAGAAATAGCATTAAAAATGTGAAAACACTACCAGGGGCAGATATCGATTCTGACCACAACTTTTTGGTGGCAAATGCACAATGTAGACTGAAGAGCGTTAAGAGAAACATAAGAGGTTACAAGAAATGGAACTTAGAGGAACTCCTTAAGAACGACGAGGCTATCATGACTGAGCTGGAGGAAAGGTTGGGGGAGAGAGATGAAGAAAATAGGAAGAATGTAGATGAGGAGTGGAGATACATCCATAGCAACATTAAATATGTAATGGAAAAGAAGGTGGGAAAGATAACGGGTGAAAGAAACAAAAAACCCTGGGTCACAGTAGCCATGCTGCAAAAAATGGAAGAGCGGAGAAAGTGGAAGAACATAAACACTGAAGAAGGCCAAAGAAAGTACAAGGAGTTAAATAATGCTTTAAGAAGGGAAACAGATAAAGACAGAGAACAGTGGATAAATGAGAAATGCGAGGAGATTGTCAAATGTGAAAGAATTTGTAGAACAGACCTCATGTATAGAAAAAGGCAAGAAAGATAGGACGTAAAGGAATCATGAACAAAAGTGTTGAAATAGTCTCGGAGCCAGACAATGTAAAGAATGTCTGGAAAGAATACATTGAGGTGCAGTATGACAAAGAAGGAAAGCCAAGAAATATTGAATTAAATGAAAAAGTGCATGTGGAAAATGACCAGCTAGGACCAAGTATTCTCGAGTCTAAAGTTAAAAGAGCAATTGATGACATGAAAAGAAGGAAGACTGTTGGGAGTGATGATATACCATTGGACGTTCTTAAGGTTTCTGGGTCGAAAGCAGTTAAGCAACTCACAAAATTCTTTAACCAATTATATGATACTGGCATATGGCCTGAAGATTTTTTAGATTTTGTTATGGTACCACTGGAAAAAAAGAACAATGCAAAATGTTGTAAGGATTACAGAACTATTAGTTTAATTTCTCATACAGCTAAAGTTCTAACCAGAATTATAACCAAAAGAATTGAATGTAAAATAGAAAAGGAGCTGCAAGATAATCAGTTTGGTTTTAGAAGAGGAAGGGGGACTAGAGATGCTATAGGATGTATGAGGATCATGATAGAAAGAGCGCTAGAAGTCAATAAAGATATGTATTTTTGTTTTGTAGATTGGGAGAAAGCTTTTGACCGAGTGAAATGGGATAAGATGCTAGGTATTTTAAACAAAATAGGAATAGATTGGAAAGATAAAAGACTGCTTAAAAACCTTTACTTTGATCAAAAGATTAGAGTAAGGGTTGAAGGAGAAGAAACAGAATGTACTTCAATAGGGAGGGGGGTGAGGCAGTGTTGTCCTATTTCACCAGCGATATTTAATATTTATGCAGAAACAATAACAGAAGAAGCGTTGATGAAAGAGAAAGGATTTAAGATAGGAGGTGAAAGTATTACCACCATTAAATACGCAGATGATCAGGGCTTAATAGCAGAAGGTGAGAAAGAGCTTCAGAGGATGACAGACAGACTAGTGGAGGTTGGCCAACAATATGGAATGAAGATCAATACAGAAAAAACGAAAGTCATGGTGGTTTCAAAGGAACATAAAGAATTAAATATAATGGTAAATGTCCAAAAATTGGAACAACTAAGTAGTTTCAAATATCTCGGCAGTATTTTAGCACAGGATGGAAGTAGTACACAGGACATCAGAAGTAGGATTGCAATGGCAAAAGCAGCATTTAACGAGAAGAAGGAGCTTCTCACAAGCAAGAAAATAAATTTAGCAACAAGGAAGAAATTAGCAAAATGATACATATGGAGCATAGCTCTTTATGGTGCAGAGATGTGGACGGTAAGGAGAAAGGAGGAAAAATACATAGAAAGTTTTGAGATGTGGGTATGAAGAAGAATGATGAAAGTGAAATGGACAGAGAGGAAGAGAAACGAAGAAGTATTAGAAATGGTGGGAGAAGAAAGGATGCTGATAAAAACAATCAGGAAAAGAAAAGCAAATTGGATAGGGCACATATTGAGAAGACAGTGTTTACAAAGGACGATCTTAGAAGGCAAATATAGCGGAAGATGGAGAAGAGGGAGAAAAAGAATAGAAATATTAATGAATATAAAGCAGGAATATAGTACCTACTTATAGAGGTATAACAGAGGCTTCTAGGGAGAGAGAGAGATTGAGGCAGCGATTCAGCTAAAACCTGTCTTCGGACAGCAGCATGATGATGATGATGAACGCAAAAATTTTCAGGTATTTTTTCTGGATAGTTGCATGCTGATGAAGACTATTTCACATCATGAGCTTTCACTTATACTCTCCTCCTTATCTCTTACGTGGAATTAATATGACGTATTTTCTATATTAATCGAAAAACTAAATAAATATAAAGTTTTGAGATGTGATTGTAAACAGCTAGTTAGCAATTAAACGAAGAATACGGGAACCCATAGAAAAAGAAAAACGGCCCGACAACTTCAACAGAGACGACGCACTGTGGGTTAAATTGCAAATCTAGGTGGACAAAATTATAAGTGACACAAAATTGCTTCTGTTTACTTTCTTTATAATTCTAATTAATTTTTAGTTTTTGAAATTACATAATATTTACCACAGTAAATATATTTCTAGAAAATGGTCATGTTTATAACATTACATACGCCTTGATAAATAGAGCTTGTTTTTAATTTTCTAGATGAAAACAACATTACACGGTTTCTTCTTATGCTTAAATCTGTAACAGAATAATCGTACCACATTTAATTATTTACTAAATCTATATTTTCGTGAGCACTAGAAATTGAACTATCACTTTCAGATTCTGAGTTCGAAATAGAATCTTCTGTTTGAGAAGAGTTTGGTGCTGGTGGATTTAACAGTAATTCCTACACTCCTGAATTTAAACTTCCGATTTGTCGTTGAGGGAATTTTCTAAAAGTAGATATCATAGGATCAGAAGAAATCAATAGCATGTGTAATAAATCCTCTAAGGTATTTGTTCTTGAACATTTTAGCAAGGTCCCCTCTCTGTATTTTTTGTAGTTCCTATTTCGCGCTTGTTGTGCGTCTTCGGACAACTGTCCTATAAGCAATATGACTGATTTTATTATTTCCGAACCATGGATCAATATTTTAAGTACGCTAGATGGCATATAATACAACGAATGATGCTTGACGTATACTTTCGCGGTTTCCATGCTATAACGAAAAGCTTCAGTGTTTATATCATACCCACTCGACATTGCCTGTAAAATTATTTCAAAACGCGTTATTAGTTCTTCGTTAACACCTGTAATAAAAGGGGAAAGACAGGGTTGCTGAAAAAACGACGAGCAGTGTTCCCATCGTTTGTTGTATCACTGCCAGGCTTAGGATTGTGAACTAACAAGCCCATTTCCAAATGAAACCTTTTTCTGATTTTTTGTTTTCTTGCTTCAACCTTTATTTGGGAACCGGTTCCCTAATTTGCCACTTTTAAACTTCTAAGCTGTACGAAATGTGTAACAAACATTCAAAACACCGAATCCATGCATGAGGTGTTGAAAGTCCAAAAGCGTATGTTGTGACATCGGGTTTCTTCGACTGAATGTTTATATTATTCATTTCCCTAGGTGTAGCTCCACATATATAACATTTTTGAGTTGACGCATCTGTTATCGCACTGCAAATTTTTCCGTCAACCATAGTCATTATTAACTTTTGTTCCACCAGCATTTCTCTTCCGTCTATTTCGACCTTGGTGGGAGAAAGTTTCTTTATTTGATCTTCAATATTTTGAATTTCTCTCCTTGATAACTCTGTAGTTTCTTTTTCGAAGAGAAGTTTAATTGGCCCGCAGTATCTGGTAGAAGAAGGCCTCGGGTTTTGCCACAAAACAAGTTTGTTTTCCTTATTACTGCTGCTATAAGAATATAAGAATCTGCATAGAGCTGCAGAGGGACAAGCAATATAACAAATAAATCTGAATCTCGCTGTGTTTTGCTCTCTTCTCCAATAAATTTTTTTTTATATGTACTTTGGCCGGAGCTTCCGCCGCAACCCCATTTGCAAATTAGTGCCAGTTGTGGCTGTGTTTCACCGTCTAAATTCAATTGTTTAAGCACTTCATACTGAACACTAACATGTCGTTCTACTGAGTGGTTCAACAACAACTGCAATTTGATTTCTACAGATGTTTCCGTGACTTGTATAGCATCTGCTTCAGTATTACATTTTTTTTAGCCTCCTTAACCACGTGATACGAGGGGGAAATATTTGCATGTAGAGTTTTTGCTTGGGACTGAATCAAACTATATTGAT
Source organism: Tanypteryx hageni (assembly GCA_028673005.1). Lineage (NCBI taxonomy): Eukaryota > Metazoa > Arthropoda > Insecta > Odonata > Petaluridae > Tanypteryx > Tanypteryx hageni. The sequence goes on along the minus strand of CM054120.1, from coordinate 10,056,957 downwards.
GCTTTATTAGTTTCGCGTCAACATATAAGGCCAAGGCTTCTTCGGGAGTATAGCTGACAGGCACCTGTATGGGTGATCGGAACACTTTTTTAAGCTTTGTTGCTCTACGAGGAGAAAAATTCGACATTTCTTTTACAATTACAGCAGCGTCCCTCCTTCCTGGTGATCGTAAACTGACTTGTGTGGCAAACGATAATTCGTCGCCAGTCGTTGTCTCTAACAAAGATTTTATCCCCCTTTTTTCGTCCTAGCATTGCATGCATAAAACAATTTTCTTGGACGACCACAGCCATAAGGAGATGGTTCTTGTAACCAGTTGGAAATCGCGCTGCTATGTCTGGTAAAGTCAAATCTTCCTCCAACCACTTAGAATTCTTCAGTATAAATCGGATCAATGTTATATTACTTGCTGTCCACCTTGTATACAGATTACTACAAAACCGTTCTATTGTCTTTTTAATACACTGCTTAACATCTTCGACACAATGCTCTAGCTCAAATTTATTCAGAATATAAGCACATGCACTATAGTTCCTCCTCGTTCTATCACTCTCGTTTCGCCAAACCTCAAATAGGACTTCTAGAAATTGAGTACGTGTCTGAAATAACGGAATAAAAACGCATGAGGTGGTAGTCTACGGCACCCGAATTTCATTGTTTAGTGATCTATAGGAATCAACTTATAAATGCAATGCAAGACAAATGAAAAATAAACAAGTAAATACATGATTGTTTACGTAAATAAAAAAGAACATACCTTCATTTGTTACCTCCATTATACAGAACCAAATCAATTTATACCGAAGTCATAAACCAGTGCCCTCAAGAGAAAAAAGGAATCACTGACACTGAATCTCGTTTCGCCGAACCTCAAATATGACTCTTCTAGAAATGGAATAGGTGACTGAAATAATAGAATAACGCATAAGGTGGCGAGTTGTGGCACCTGAATTTCATTATCTAGTGATCAATAGGAATCAGTTTATAAATGGAACTAAATAAAATGGCGGGACCTACTAGGGATTTTTTTGCAGACCTCTTCAAACATTATATACAGTGATTTTTTACATATAGTTATTGTGACATAATCTACGAAGTAAATATGAAAAATATATAAGTAAATACATGATTATTTAGGTAAATAAAGAATAACATACCTTAATTTGTAAACTCCAATATACAGAACACAACCAATTTGCAAAGAACTCATAAAACCATAATGCCACGAGAGAGTACGGAACACTTACTGCGGCCTATTGTGCCAAGTTTGCGACGCCGCAATTTCTATACAAAGTTTCCAAATTAATTAGCTGTTATAGATTTTGGTTGAACGCTCAGATGTGATGCTACTTGTATTCAAGTTTATATTGTAATAGAAAGAAACATCTTTTTTGGCATTAGCTAAATGGCATTTTGTCCATCTAGATTTGCAATTTAACCCACTGTGCGACGGGTGGAAACTAACAATAAGTAAGTCAAACGTGGAAACGTCTGTTTCAACGGTCTAGTGGAAAGATGATAACGGTGAAAGGAATGCTGACTCCACCAGTGAAGGCGGGGGAGGAGGGACTCTCCAGAGACCAATGGCTGAGGAGGAGGTGACTAAACACAGCCTATAAATATTTGGCCAAAAATCAAGCAGCCTGCAACGGTTTGCAAAACGTCGTTAAAATCACGTTCCGGACGCTGCTGACGCCGAAAGCCGCTGCGAATATCTTCGATTGTGCCTTTTCAATGTTGCTATAACATTTAATTTATCCCGATTTCAAACTTCTACTTTTGAGAATTTTATATGCTCACATATTTTTCCTTTTACAGATGGTGGAAATTACACTGGGACTACCGCTGTCGTGGTAGGATGGGGCAGAACAGCAGAAACTAAACCCACTTCACATTTGCCTCTGAAAGTGGATGTTGTCGTTATGTCCAAGGACTCGTGTGATAAGAGTGGCTATGGGTCAAAAAGGATCACCGACAATATGTTCTGCGCCGGATACTTGGGGGGAGGGAAGGACTCATGCCAGGTGCGTCTTGAGACGTACTGCGTTTTTTAACGCATTGTCGATTTTAAATTTGCAGGAGATTAAAGTTACGTTTCCACGTAATGCATATTTCATTTTATGACGCATTTTCTTATAAAATTAAATGAGTTTATTTATAATCTGAATTACTGCTTGAATTGTAACTTAACTGTATCTTTGCTGAATTTCAGGGGGACAGTGGTGGCCCTCTGCATGTTTACAACAATGGAGGAAGCACAGAAATAATTGGTAAAACTCATTCAAAACTGCATAAACATTAATTAGGATTTTAAACTGTGTGAATTTAAGGAAATGTAGTATATACTTTAAAAGTAATATTGTAAGCGCTAAAAATAGTCGAACTTTCAAAATTTAGTTGCGAATATTTAAAAAAGTGTTAATTAAATAAAGGTTGTATTGAACAATAGCTACGATTGCGTAGAAACTATTGATACTTTATGTGCATACTATAGTTCACAATGAAAAGGTAAATTGATCTTTGACGGTCATATTTTGCAGTTTCTTGTTCCACTAATTAATGCCTAATCTTGCAGTTTAATTGGAACCGCTTAAAATCTACAAAAGCTCTATCACATTAGCCTTCATATGTGAGTTAAATAAATTGTTTGTATTGCAGGTGTTGTGTCATGGGGTCGTGGCTGCGCTCGACCTAACTACCCAGGGGTTTACACGAAGATCACAAATTACTTGGACTTCATTCACATGAACATACAGCCCCAATGTTTATGTTCCCATTTGTAAAAAATTGTTGACTGTTGTTTTGTTTTTAATTTTAAATGTATTTTCCGATAAAAGTTTTCCAAAAATAAATTTGTAAATATGTATAGCATTTTTCTCTCAGTAACTTATAGAAGGGGAAATAATGGTTAAAATTTCTATTCATTCACGTGAAGAAGCTTTTTATATAGAAACCACATATATTCTCAATTTCGTATATAATAAATATACACAGCTGTTCCTGTATTCATTAAGAAGTACTTTTAAATATTAACGGTTACACCACGACAGAAATATCTTCTATAACTATTTCAATCAATAATTGTCATTTACTTTCATAAATTTCATCTAGTGATCAAGTGTTTCAAATCGTTTACTTAAACCACGAGCGTCTGTCATTTGGAAAGCAATGAAACCTATTTATTACATCTGAAAACAATTTCAAGAAACTTCGATTCGCGCAACTCATGACGTAGAACCCATATGATCGTCGTTCTAAAATAATATTTCCTTGCTTAGAGGTAGCGTGATACGAGTACAAATGGTGCTGCTAACAACTGGAGTGTTAATGTGTATAAATGAAAATGCTTTGATGTATTACTCCAAGGCCAACTGGCGATTTATCTATATGGCCATGTAAGAGCAATTGAGCGATACGTTCCATCTTCTTTTCGTGACCCAGTTATAAATTCAATCGACAAAAATGTGTATAAATAGTTTTTGAATTTAACAAGTTGCATATCGCACTAAAATGAAAAAATATTTTTATGAACGATTTCGCAGATTATCTAACGCTGTGTATTAATTATGTACTACTTAGACATTAACAAATAACTCCAGGAATGCGTGCTACGCTGCTATATAAGAAAAAATACGGCATATAAAATTAATAATTGTAATTTTTCGTTTAAGTGAGACAAATAACATCATTTTTAAATATAAATATGAAGTACGCAGAGTAAATACTTTTTACTTTTTAGTTCACATAAGTTCAAAAAGTTCCCTGTAAGCTCTCAAATATTTACATCTTTTAACCCTCTTTAGCATTAATAGAAGTTTAAATTTCACGCCGTTTGCTTAGTTACCTAATTGTTGAAGGCGTAACTTTGTGAAATCATGAAAAGTCTTCGATTCTCATTAATCTCAGAATATTCACTGAACAGCTCCGACTTCATTCTGGTTCGAATTTATATAGCTTTATATTAACCATTAATTTCTCATAAACTATAACAAAAAGGGAGTCATAATGATTTTATTCCCTTACGCAAACATTGGCAAATTCAAATAGATATTTTTTAAATTTGTCGTCGAAAATGGCATTATGAAAAGTATGTAATAAATGTCAACCTTCGTAAATGAAAACTGTGATTTAGTTCACAAGAAAATTTGAAAAGCATCGAATTGGCCAGGAAATGTTGATGACTCTTATTTTTTATTAAGGCTATATATTGAATTTTATTCTGGAATCGGTTAATATCCTATTCCCATCCCAATTATTTATTGTCTAGAGAAACAAGTGGGGACACTAAGATCGATTAATAAAGACAAAGCCATTATAATCGGGGGCGATTTCAATCATCCGTCAATTCATTGGAGGCATAATTGCTTTTATCACGGTGATAAAGAGCTTAAATTGTGCGAGGCTTTACTTGAAACTTTCGGCAAACACTCATTGTATCAGTTAGTGATATTTCCCACGAGATTTAATAATATATTAGTTTATTGGCTACTAATCTTCCTGAGCGTTTGAATAGGGTATCTGTTTCTGAGGGAATAAGCGATAACAAGGAAGTGAATGTCGAGTTTCAGCTAAACATTAGGAACAGGCTAAAAGAAATTTCGCCAAAGCCGATTTCACAAGATTTAGGTATTTCCTGCAAAAAAAATATACTAATTTCTGCGAGGTAACAGATATTGCAGACGCGGAAGAATCCTGCTGCATGTTCAGAAATATGATGCGAGAGTATACAGATAAATTTATTCCAAGGAAACTGAAGCGTGAAAATGCAGAACCTAGAAGGCACAACCAGGAAGTTAGGAGCGCTCTCCGACGGCAAAGAAAACTCCACTCTCGCGTAAATAACACATTCTCGAACAGCTACGGTCGAACAAATTACAACATTAGGGCAGCAATACAAGGAGGCGCGCTCCATAGCCAGAGTGTCAATGGGTTATGCGTTTAGCAATTAAAAAAAGAAGGTTTTACAGTATAACTTGAAAGGAACCCGAAAGCATTTTGGTCTTACGTCAGAGAAGTCCAAGGTAGAGGCCCCACTATTGCGTCAATGAGATCGGAAACGGGAAATGTAGTTAAAAATACTGCGGAAAAAGCAAACCTATTAAATCAACACTTTCAGAAAGCTTTTACTCCTAATGACGATGAATGTGAAACTCCTATTCCTATGCATCAGGGTGACTCGATGGAAGATCTGATATTTTTCGAAAATGGTATCGCGCTTCAACTTCATTCAGTTAAACCAAATAAATCTTCTGGGCAGGAGGAAATACCCGCGCGAGTATTTAAAGAGTTAGCATATGAAATCGCACCGTATTTGAAAATTATATTCGAGAAATCCATTACGGAAAGTGTCGTTCCTAACGATTGGAAGGTGGCACACGTTACGCCCATCCATAAGGGCGGCGACAAAGAGAACACCGAAAATTATAGGTCATTTTCCTTAACTTCATTATCGTGAAAGATACTTGAGCACATCATCTTTAGTTCTGTAATGAGCTCTTTAGATAATCACTCATTGCTTAGCGGATGCCAGCACGGATTCGAGTGAGGTAGATCATCTGAAACGCAGCTCGGCCTGTTCGTGGATGATTTTTTGCGGTGCGGAGAGAAAAATACTCAAGTCGATGCCATATTCATTGACTTCAGGAAGGCGTTTGATAAAGTATCTAATAAGAAATTAATTGCGAAGTTAGGATAATATGGTAGCATTCCAAAAATTGTCAGTTGGGTGAGAGACTTCCTCTCGAATAGAGAACAGAGAGTTGTCATCGATGGGAAATACTCGTCCCCCGTTAGCAAGATACTTGAGCACATAGTCTTTAGCTCTGTAATGCGCTATTTAGATAGTCATTCATTGCTTAGCGGATGCCAACACGGATTCCGGAGAGGTAGATCATGCGAAACGCAGCACGGCCTGTTTGTGGACGATTTGTTGCGATGCGGAGAGAAAAATACTGAGGTCGATGCCATATTCATTGATTTCAGGAAGGCTTTCGATAAAGTATCTCATAGGAAATTAATTGCGAAGCTAGGACAATGTGGTATCAATCCGAAAGCTGTTGTTTGGGTGAGAGACCTCCTCTCGAATAGGGAACAGATAGTTGTCATCGATGGGAAATACTCGTCCCCCGTTAAAGTTGCTTCGGGTGTTCCTCAGGGAAGTGTATTGGGCCCTCTGCTCTTCTTAATCTATGTAAATGATATGTGCTCGGTTGTTCGTAGTAAAATTAGGCTTTTCGCCGATGACACCGTTCTATATAAAGAAATAAAAAACCAGGAGGATCATCAGTCACTGCGTGAAGACTTAAGAGCCATTTCAGCGTGGTGCAAAGAATGGCAAATTGAAATTAATTATACTAAATGTGCCGCAGTCACGTTTTGGAAAAGTAAGAACAAAGATTTAGATTTCGAATATAAAATAGATGAAACGAGCATTCGACAAGCTGAGTACATAAAATATTTAGGAGTTACCATTTGTCGAGATCTTTCGTGGGACATGCACATTCGTCGAGTTATAGGCGCGGCCAACAAGAAACTGGCATTCATAGGTAGAATAATACGAAACACTACAGAGAAAGTACGTGAAACATGCTACTTATCACTGGTAAGACCGCAAGTGGAATACGCAGCGAGCATATGGGATCCGTACGAGAGGGGACACATAATTCAACTAGAAAGAGTACAGCGTAGACCAGCCAGATGTGTAAAACAAAAGTACGAACATAAGGAAAGCGTCACCTCTTTATTGAGCGATTTGAACTGGGTATCACTGGAGGACCATAGATTGGACTCAAGGTTGAAACTTCTGGAGAAATATAGGTCGGAAAGTCTAAAAGAGGAGGTAGTGGGAATAAATGTGGCACCAACGTATATAGGTAGAAATGATCGAGACGATAAAATACGTGAGATCGATTGTAGGACGGAGCGTTATCTAGGCTCGTTCTTTCCGAGGACAATACGAGATCACAATAGGAAATTTCGAATTGCGTTAGACAATCTTTAGGTAGGATTTGGTGCATTGCACCCCCTGCCACCCATTAACTTGGTGGATTGCAGGGTAACTTGTAGATGTAGATGTATGTGAATGATATCTGCTCGGTAGTTTGTAGTAAAATTATACTTTTTTCTATACAAAGAAATAAAAAAACAGGAGGACAATCAATCGCTGCTTGAAAAACTTACGAGCCAATTTCAGCGTGTTGTAAAGAATAGCAAATTAATTACAGTAAATGTGCCGCAGTTACGTTCTGGAAAAGTAAGAACGTAGAAGTAGGTTTCGACTATAAAGTTGATGGAATAAATATTCAAGCAGCCGAGTATGTAAAATATTTAGGAGTAACCATTTGTCGAGATCTTTCGTGGGACATGCACATTCTTCGAGTTATAGGCGCGGCTAAGAAGAAACTGACTTTCATTGGTAGAATAGTACTGAACACTACAGAAGAAGTACGTGAAACATGTTACTTATCACTGGTTAGACCACAAGTAGAATACGCCTCATGCATATGGGATCCGTACGAGAAGGTACATATATTTCAATTTGAAAGAGTGAAGCGCAGAGCAGCAAGATTCGTAAAATAAAAGTACGAACATAAGGAAAGCGTCACCTCATTATTGAGAGATTTGAACTGGGTACCACTGGAGGATCGTAGATTGAACTCAAGGTTGCCGCTTCTGGAGAAATATAGATCGAAATGACTAAAAGACGAGGTTGTAGGAATAATTGAAGCACTAACGTATATAGGTAGGAACGACCGTGACGATAAGATACGTGAGATCGATTGTAGGACGGAGCGTTATCTAGGCTCGTTCTTTCCGAGGACAATACGAGAGCACAATAGAAAATTTCAACCTGCGATAGACAATCTTTAGGTAAGTTTTGGTGCATTGCACCCCCTGCCACCCACCAATGAGGTGAATTGCAGGGTAACATGTAGATGTAGAAAAATAAAATTGAATAGTGTACCTGCATTGGATGTGTATTCGTTAAAACTGTCAAAGTTGCAGCTTTTTCGTAATTAACTACACTATGACCCATTAATTTTGAATAGTTACATATTTCTTATTCATGATTCATTTTACACCATAGGCTTATTATTATAAAAATATACCATGCATTCAAATGACATCTGTCACGTTTTTCCACCAAATATTCAGATCAAAGTAATCGCTACATAATACGCCTATTCAATTAATGGTCTGACCGAAATGCAACTTAAACATAAACATAAACGCATAAATCAAAATATTTACATACAAATAATAGATTGTATTACAAAGGAAAACCGTTACGCTGATATACAGTCATATTCAAATTACAAAAACAATCTTTACATAGAATATCTCTTTTTTCATGCAAAAAATCGATGACAATTCCCTGAATAAATTGAAATATATACAAATTATGTAAATTAAAAATTAAACTTTAATTGTGTTTAAAAGGACATTTCAGTGAGAAGGCTGTTGCTGTTTGGCTTGAATAAGAAGATGAAATTGCGGAGGGGTCTTTGACAAGGCAACATTAATGCCATGTTTGACATCCAATGAATTTCGATTTATTGTTTTCTTGGTAACAAGTGTTGAAAATCCTGACTCGCATAGATATGTGGTTGCAAACGGAATTAGAGCCATCATAGCTCGCTTTACCAGGCGAAGGTAGGTAGGAACACCAAAATTCTCCAAGACTATTCAAGTTAAACTCAAGTCGTATAAAGTTCTTTGTCCTAAGGTCAATGAGGTCATCTTTGGCAAGGTCTGCATCATTAATACAATTTATTTCAGCAAGGAGAGGATGACGAATCCATGGTTCAACTTTAATGTCATCTGAGCAGAAGTAACCTTTGAAAGAGTTCTGCAGTGTTTCCAGGCGTCTGCACATTTCTGCCTGTAAAAAAGTGACAGCTTTTTCTCTCTCAACTCCATCCTGAAAAAGCACTTCCTCCAGCATTGGAAAGTTTGCATAGTTGTCTGCCTCCAATCTCCTCTTCCACAGCGGCAGCTTGGCCAAAAGAGCTTGTAAGTTTTCAGTCGTATCCATAATGGTGACTGCAGGATCTTGAATTGAAAGATTTACCTCATTCATATGGTTAAAAATATGCATCAGGTAAGCCAAGCCATGGATGAACTCCTCCCTGTCAAACTGATCCAAGAATGGGGTTTCCTTTTTTTTCATAAAAAGTGAAACTTCTTCCCTAAGTTCTATCAAGCTCTTCAGGACTTGTCCCCTGGAAAGCCAGCGAACTTCTGTGTGGTACAGGAGGACTTCATATTCTGCTCCCATTTCTTGACAAAGCTTTAAAAAACACGATGAATCAGAGACCTGGCTCTGATGAAGTTGACGACTTTGACGGTAGTTGACAAAACTTCTTTCAGAATTGTTGGCAGAGTCGGATGCCAGTGCATGCCGATGTAGAAAACAATGAGCTTCCTTCGCACGAAAAAACTCGACATTTTCAGATGTATTTTCCGGATGGGCAGATGTGGGGTGAAAATAAACTTCAATTTTTTTTCCGTCAAGTTCACGGACCCTCTGAAATCCTAAGGGGTCCGTGGACCACAGCTTAAGAACCCCTGATCTATATGTATTAATCAAACAAGGAAAACTTTCGATGTGGACATTTCAATTTCTAGATCGAAAAACAAATACTTTGAAATGCGTTCTGGAGAAAAGAATTATCTTAACGTCAAGGAGCACAAGAAAACGCATAGTGATAAACAATAAATATACAATTTCTGTAAACCATCCGAAATATTTAAAAAAATATCATAATAAAATAATCAAAATGAGACATCGCTATGGTATAGGTACTTCTTTCATTCTATTACAAGCACAATTCTATTCCCGGATGTCTACGTTGCAGTTTAACTTTCAAAGAACTAAGTATACTGGACGGATAACCACAAAAGGTTTTATATAGAAATTTCAACCTCATAATCTGAAATTACGGCATATTTTGTGAAAAACAGACACGTACCATATTCAAACCCAGTGCTGTGGATGGAACAGTTAGCTGAAGCGAGCGAGGCTTTACGCCTAAAAACGAGAAACACTTCCGCTCAAAATGCTTCTCGCAGACAAAAAACCGAGAGAAACTTCCCTCTTTCCTTCCTAGGAGGTGTACCCAGTGCAAGAAAACAAAAGAATTCTCACAAAACGCAGTCACATAACACTTCGTAGACAGTGGCGGCTCGTGTATAGGCACTGCGGAACTGCAGCACCCCCTATTTCCACTTGATATTATCGATAACATTTAATATAATGAGTCCTTTTTTCTTTAATTCTTCCTTTATTTTTGTAGTACAATATATATTCCTTAAGCTTAATGTCAGTACTTCAGTAGCCATCCCCCAGTTTATGAAAAAGATACAAAAATCTTTGTATGGAACTGTGCGCTTCACAGTGCCAGCGACGTGGTGTTTGACTGTTGTGCGCATGCGCACATAGGAGGGGGGGGTGGGGAGGAAGGCGGGACTGCCAGGTAGAGAGAGCACTGTTGCTCTCGCAGTGCCGGCTCTGGCGTGATGGTGGAAGGGAGTTTTTTTTTACTCAGCGTGTGTTGTGCTTAAAAACCGTGTACCATATTCTTGAATGTGATAAAGTGTAGAAGAGTGTAGAATTAGATTATTATTCTGCTTCCAGCTATTCTATTTGATTCATTTTTTTCGGTTCTTTTATTTAACAGAAAACTTTAACCATGGCCTTGCATCCCCAAGAAATAAGTTCTGTGACTGTAAGTGAACTTCAACAGCTTAAGTTTTCACAGCTATCTCTCCATGAGAAAGTTACAGTTAAGAAAAGAGGTCGTTCAACACCTGATATTCTAATATCTCAGCCAGGCAAAAGCAACAACAAGAAATATATTCGTAGCTTTAATTCTGAATGGTACCAACGGAAAAGTTGGCTTTGCGGCTGTGAAGCAAAAAATGCAGTTTTGCTTTCCGTGTTTGCTGTTTGGAGGTGATGTACCGTGGACAAAAGATGGTTTTAGAAATATAAACAAAATGAAAGAAAAAACTGAAAAGCATGAGAAGTCAAAGAAGCACGTTGATAATGTTGTTTCACTGTCACTTTTAGGAAGCGTAAGTATTAAGGAGAAACTTAGTGAGGCATACAGACTTTCAATCAATGAGCATAATATAAAAGTTAAAAAGAACCGTGAAATTTTGTCCAAAATAATAGACTGCATTTACTTTTGTGGAAACTTTGAAACTCCCTTACGTGGACATGATGGAAAAGACGATTCAGTAAATCCAGGGGTATTTCGGAAAGACTAAATGCGCTTGCTGTACTTTCAGTGGAGAAAAATTTCCTCAATTTTCATCCAGAGATCAAGGAGAAAATTATTGAACTTTTTGCGCAAATTAAAACAAGAAGAATGGATTTCATTTTTAAATGAATAGATCAAGCTTGAACTGTAACAATTTAAGTTAAAGTAAGTAAAAAATGTTTGGTTTTTTTTGTTAAGATTTTATCAAGTTCCTGAATAAATTTTCTTTTATACATGTTTTTTCCTTTTACACAATTTTAAAACAAAGGCTAAAAATTTTCTGGAGCAGCACCCCCACTAATTTTAGCTACGAACCGCCACTGTTCGTAGAACTATTTTCTCAGAAATTTTAACAAAAATATATGCCATTTTTAAGACACCTGGTTCTGTAGATTGGAGAGCAGAACAAATTTACTCCGTCACTTCTTCTTAAACCACAGCCAGCCACTGCACATTTTCCTCGTCTTAAAGACATTGTTATATGGATACACCAGAATATCAAAATCGTACACAAGCAGCAATGGAGGATTTCTATTATTCAAAATGGCGGAAAATGACTGCGAGCTCCGCCCTGCCGTGAATCTAGATCGCTGCGACCAGCTGCGACTGCAGCGCTTTTCGGTGAACACTGACCCGTGCGAACTACGTGTAAAACATGGGTCTCTATTCTCCCATAAGAGTTTCATATCCCTGCTCTTTTCCCTCCGAGTCGCATACCAGTGTTTCGTTGCCACCTCGAGAAATTGTAATCCTCACATGAACAATTCCAACTCCGACACACAGATCTACATCGTAATTAGAGTAATATACAGTTTATATCCGATTTCAGTTTATATACCGTATTCTTCGGGCTATGAGACGCATTTTATATCCATAATAATGTCTCCCAAAATCAGCCTGCGACTCATAGACTGAAGGTAAGATTATTACTGTATTTAGAAGTGACACTCAGGAACCCACTCATTCCCAAAATGGAATCATTGGCAGCCATTCGTCGCAAAATCATTAAAATGCAAATTATTATTAATTAATTGTGAAAAAATTGGCAATATATAGGTAGAATTAAACATTGTGCAATGCTAATTCCGACGACGCATTTCCATTATTGCCCTTTAATACTGTCCTCTCAGAGTCAGGGCCGATCCTAGACAAATGGCGGCCCCGGGAAAATTAATTTTTGACGCCCCCCTTTAACACTGTTAAATACTCAGTATTGTGAGAAATAACTGTTAATTGATACAAATAAAAAGGCAATAATTAGGTGAAAAGTTTCATTTCAAAACATAATGAATTCATTTTAATGTTTGAAGTTTATTGTATCTTATAACAAACTTCTATCGATCATAAGTTTATTTTCTTGCTACATGAATTGCGAAATCAGCGATTGAAGTCGGATAACTGATATAGAATTTTCAAGTGAAATAATATCAAGATCAACCAGCCTTTCTTGTGTCATCATTAAACGCAAGTACGTTTCAATTTATTTTTAAAAAGCTACGTTCACCACTAGCAAGAGTGGCCCGTATAGTCAATTAAATTCCAAGCACATAATAAATATTTTATATAATTTCAATTAAACAGTTGTCACAAATATTTCGCCGTTCTCCATTGATCCGAGATTATTTGTGGTAACATTTTAAGTTCAGTAAATAGGCTTAATCCGTCAATGTAACTTTTTAATTCATCCTGTTCCTCTGAAAACTAGTCCCAGGTCTTTGACGAAAAAGTTTGCCTATGACTTCACGCCGCCGCGATTCACTCAAAAACTTATTACAGCATAGACGGTCTAACTAAAAGAATGATATCTCATATTAATGGATAATATCATTCATAATAGACACTCTGAAGAGATGAACGATATTTCGCAACAATTAAGGGTTCTTTATTCTTGGGTATTTAGAAACAAAATTCGATTTACTCAAAAATATTTTGATTAAAATCCATCCAATCGTACAGCCTAATGTCACAAATAATACTAACTAGGCCACATGTCCCAAAAAAAATTACTAAATATCGTCCAATGGCATTAAAATATACGCTAAAGTACGGTTAACTTTGTTTTATAAGCGTCTTTCTTTTATAAGCGTACACAGTCGATCAAACGTAAATACATATATGAAAAAGTTTGTGCAATGTGGATTGCGCCGTTTATTTTTATTTTTAGATGTTTTCTACAACAAAATAATCAATCTGCCATTAATCTTGTAAACAAAGATTCTAGGTATTTTTTTACATAGGCGTATTCGCCTCGATCTTCCCTCTTCTAATACATCGATCCATAAATTAACCCCTCAAATTTCTGTGAAAAATATTTTTGAAAGGGCTCAAGTTAACTTGTTGGGGCCACGCCCAAATGTGACTGGAGTACGAATCTCACGACCGTTATTAACTCGGATTATAGCCGTTCGAAACTCGAGGATTCGACCAAAAACTGAGCTCGCATACCTGTCCACTCGCAGCAGGGAGCCTCTAGTCGACCAAATCATTTGCAGTAACATTTAAACATTTTTATGTTGTTAAATTAGTAAGAAAGTAACTCATGCGTCGAATCCAGGTAAATGCGCTGATTAAGAGCGTCTTTTAAGCGTAGGCTGATGGTCGCAACCGGGACAAAATGAGTTTTGAAGATGAAAATCCGGAACATTAAAAAAAAAACCGGAGCAATGGAAATTTATCTATGGTTAGATGTTCTATGCACTTTATTTGAAATAAAAACGTTTAGAAAAGAGAAAGTATATTTTTATATATTGTAATTTATTTTATATATTTCGTGAATAATTTAACAGTATTACAATAAAGTAGCCAAAGGTTTTTTCATTCATAATTAAGAGTACTTCTACCTGCATTAATCAAATTTTTATCCTTTTTTATCATCTCATAAAAATCTTTACAAGTCAAATGTAAGTTAAATTTACATAACAAAATGCAGTTGATTGTTTTTATATCCAGGTGATTTCGTTCATCAGACCACTAAACACATTTGTGAAAATATTCTTTCCATAGTTTCAGTATGTGCCGAAATCGCAAACAAAAACCTACATAGTTTTTCAATTTTCGAGGTCTGCTCTTGAAATTCAAATTTCGAATAAAACAATGACCACCGACAGTAACAAGATCTATTAATCCAGTAATCATTCTTTTATTTCAGTTATTTTTAAATTACATTTTTAAGCAAAGAAAACTGATTTTAAAAGTTTTCATCAATTTGAAATTCCATGTCAATAACATTTTTACACATAATTTGTAATTCTTCCAAAACTGGTGTACTTTTTAATAGCATCCATTCCATATACATATTTGGATTTACTTACGGGTTCGGCCCATTTCTATAGATAGTCACAAGTTATGTTAATTATTCGTTCCACGGAGTAGAGATTCCAGTTTCAGACTCGATTAAATATCTCGGAGTCACGATCCATCGTGATCTCTCGTGGGACACCCACATTCGCCGATTGATAGGTGCCGCTAACAAAAAGCTGGCCTTTATAGGGAGAATAGTTCGAAATATCTCCGAAAAAGTGAAAGAATTATGTTATTTATCCTTGGTTCGACCGCAGGTCGAATATACTTCAGCCAGAGATGGGCAAAATACATCTAAAAAGTATTTTAGATACAAAATACTTGAGAAAATGTATTTTCAATACAAGATACAAAATACTTCGTGAAACTTCATTAAAATACAAAATAGTATTTTAAAATACAATTGAAAATACAAAATACTCTAGGATTCTCACCACAAACAACGAAATTTTTATTATCTGTACGTATTTTCAAAAGCAACTCTATTATAAATTATATTTTATAATCATAGACTAATTTTTCACTGACTTTTTGAACCTATTAAATGCTTTAAGAGTCATGCAAGAGATGCTCTTCAAAAATGTGCCCATAGCTCTTCAGTACCAGGAGTTTCTCAAATAAACAATCACTCAAATTGTGCCTTTTGGAACTATGGATAATTCCAGCAAAAGAGAATAATCTCTCAACAGGGCCACTTGAAGGCAGACTTGTATTGTACCGCAGAAACAGTCGTCGAACTGTAGGATATCCATCTAACATGCTGAAGTGTTTGGCTTTGTCCTGTAAGAATTGCAGTACTTCTAACTCTGTTTGATTACTTTCAGTGGCTGAACATGCAGTATTCTTTGCCTCAGAAAAGCAAAACCACTCATCATCTGTTGACGAAAGTTCCTCTTCACACTGATAGGGTCCTTTTTGATTCATTTGTTTCACAGAATTCATCAAAAGTTCTTGCATTTTTTTTCCTAAAACCCTCTTCAAAATCTGCCGGAATCCATCTCAGTTTGAAGAATGGGTGTGTGCATGTGGCTATAATTGCTTCATTAACCTCTGGTGACATCAAAAAATATTTTTCAAATCTCCGTTTTAAGTTGACTTTGATGCCTTGAAGAACTCAAGTGTGATATGATAAATAGGATGCTTTTTATAATAGGATTTTTTCTCACTGCAACTAGATTTCTTGAATATTGATATGTTGACAAAAAACAGCTATTTGAAAACTTGTCAAAACCCTTTTAAGATTTTTCTTACCCAGTGAGCTGTAGCTCCTAAAAAGCTTCGTGTCTTGGTGGACCAAATATCAGCTGTTGTACAAATGAAATTGACTTTCTTGATATTTTGCTTGATATCGAATATAATTTGCATTTCCAACTCATTAATGCGCCAACCAAGAGTTCGACGAGACATGACATTTACTTCAAAACCCATACCTGCAGTAAAAAAGAATTAATTTCTTCGTAAATGAGAATATACATAAAACCCAATATCTCACATCAAGAATCACTTCATTTTACCTTGAAATAGATTAAGGAAATCTGGATCTTCTACTATTGATAATGGTCTCATTCCATTTACCACAAACTTAGTAACTAAACCATCAAACTTTGTTTGCATGCGACTTTTAAAGTTAGAACTAGTCCCGAATGACAAACAGCTTTGTTTCATTCTCTTTGCATTAGTTCCATCAGAACTGTCTTTCAAACGTCTCCTTCTGCTAGCTTCTGTTTTTGACCATTGAATTTTATGCTCCTCAAAAGAGAATAATTCACCTGGATGAATTCTCTGAAACGTTTAACACAAAAATGATATATCTTTAAAATACCTTAAAATAAAATACCTATAAAATAGTTTAAGAAATGTTATATCTATAAAATACATTTAACACGAAAAATGTTACATCTATAAAATAAAATAATTATAAATTTCCGCTGCAATTAACCGATTGTCATGATTGGTTACAGTTGAAAACTAACAATTGACAAAGCTCATACTTTCACACACACGTAGATTATAGTTGCTTAAATGTTCAGCCAATATTAAGTAGTGCCTTTCCTTACCTTCAAATGGGTATTGAAATTAGTTGAGGCATTGTATGTAACACTAATAACTGTAGTTTTCATTGTTCCACAAAGCTCACATTTTGCTTTCACTTTACCGTCCACCTCCTCCAAGATTGTGAAATATTTTCCATCTAAAATGGCACTCTTTGCAATTGATTCTTCTTTGTCTTCAGTCATTTTCACAATATTTGATTAAACACGAAAAAGAATGTATATAATCTTTCAATGTCTTCAGAAATGCCACCGTTTGATTTGCTTTACTTCACATTGAACATCAACACGAACGATTCGTCAGTAACGCGCGTAATGCTAATGGGTAAACATGATGCGACAGTCTGACCAACTATAGAAAATTGAAAAACAAGTTAAATCAGGAGCGTTCAAGAAATAGTAAATTAACCTGTACTCTGCATGAGATACTGCCGTTAAGGCTATTTTAGGCGATGCATTGAAATGCTCTTTTTTTGCGAGAATGATTGCGGATAAAAAATTGCTTCGTGTAAAAGGGCAAATTGCAAGAACGATTGCGCAAACGATTGCACGAAAAATAGATCCTGCTCTATTCCCGCGCAATCTTATATACAGCCTTTATACTGAAAAACTCCTCCAATGTGAATATCTACCACTTTACCAGAGAATGTATTTTGGATTTAAATATGTATTTTAAAATACAAAATACACCAAAAATGTATTTTCGATACAAAATACAAGCTACTTTCTCTCGAGGTATTTTCGATACAAAATACAAAAGTATCGAAAATACGTATTTTAAATACTTGTATTTTCGATACTGCCCATCTCTGACTTCAGCTGTGTGGGATCCCTGCAAAAAGGGACTCACTATAGTCCATTTCAGCAGTTCGTGCGGGTGAGGCGTGTCTACAGTTAGACCCTGGGGGTGAGGAGAAGAAAATACCAGCCAATAAGAGGTCGTGATTTCCCTCTCCGCTCAAAATTTCTTGACGAGCGCTGTTGACACGATTTCTCACACTTTCCAATCGTATTTCGGCGACGGCGGAAAGCATGGAAGTGCTTCATCAGGATCTATTGGAACATAGAACTTCACTCGTCAGCAGCTACCGATGAACTGAGCGAAATTGGAAACTTGGCAACATAGCGTCGTAGCCTAAGGGAAATAACCCGAACGCGAAAAAAGGTTCGCCGCACGGCAGCTAGATTTGTAAAGAGGAATTACGATAGTAAACAAAGCGTAACATCATAATAGAAAATCTTAAATGGACATCGTTAGAGGAACGTAGGCTGCAGGCTAGATTTAAACTACTGGTAAAATTTATGTCGGAGGGACTAGCGAATGAGGTACTTATAAGGACTTATCAGAAGCCCAACGTATCTCGGAAGGCAGGACATTGCGGATAAGGTTCGCAAGATCGACTGTAGAACGGAGCGATATAGAGGATCGTTTTTCCCTAGGACGGTAAGAGAACAATAGGAAAAGATAACGTAGGAAAACTATGGACCCTTGGTGCACTGCACCCTCTGCCATCCACCAAAAATGTGAATTGCAGGGTATCATGTATATATAGATGTAGATGAAGTTGTTTTATGCGTATGAAATATTTCATCTTTAAATGATTTTATTCCTTCTCCCTGAATATTGTGATCAGTTAAAACTTTGTTGGCACTCAAGGGAACAAATTTTTCTTTAGCGTGCAATATCAGCATATCGATCGTCTCTTGCACGTAACTCATAACCTCTGTTATACAATTTTGCAAATATTCAATTTTTGTATTTGCTCGTTGAAATAACCAAGCACACTGCATAACATGGAAGTAAGCTTAATTTAATTGTGATTAAAAAAAATACAATACATTTCGGGGGATTTTTTTACAAACACACAAACAATCAACCACACACGTGTACTTCCTTTTTATTTAACAAATCGCTGTTGTACGACAACGTAGAAGGGGCGGAGAAATAATGTTGGAAATTTGAGGCGGTTAAATATCCCATTTTGAATTTTTTCGAAGAAATGGTAAGCGAGGATAGGGAATGGTGTTCTAGGAAGGAAAAGCACCTCGGGACGTATATTCTCGGTACTACAAATTGCAAAGTTGGGTGAACTAGTAATGCAAAGAGCATCTCATCCTTGAACTACGTCAAAAGAGACTGCAACGCAGATTGCGACCACTGTCTTGGAATTCGTAAAACGAAAATTTTACCTGGATTTCAATAAAATTTCACGAATATTTCCGGTATGTGGGATTTAGCCTTTAACCCATAGAAAGATGCTCTGCAGGATACTGCAGTGGGGGCACTCAAAATCTGATCCATTATGGCCGCGTATAGGTAGCAGAGTAGTGAGAGAAAAATGTGCCTCATTTTCTTATAATCGGCTCTTAGTGAACTTCCGTGAATCATTGGTTTTTACAGCGCTTGAAATGCGAATTCCATTTATGAAGTCGTATTTGGTAAATCGACTTTGTCGTTCAAAATGATTTCGTACAAACGGAGATGAAAAAACTGCTCTTGTGCTAAAATCAAAGTACAGAAACAAGCTGGATGTCGAACCAGATTTAAGGTTGAAACTGTCACCGCTTCAACCAGATATTCAAACTCGGACATCTGCGAAACAGCACCGGCCATCTCATTGAGTGGCTATATATCTATGTATGTAATTGTAATATATATATATATGTTATGCCGAATCCGTGAAATGGGCAGCTTTACCCCGGAGGTAAAACCGATCGGCAGAGTGACGGATGGACGGAAAACAATATAAATTATTTTCCTGCAATCTTCCCGTTAAGCCAAACAACTTTCGCATTTAAATTTTTCTTGTCTTTCTTATTTTCCGAGACACGGCAGAGAGACGGACAGACGGAGAAGAATATCAATCATAACTTGCTTTAATTTATTCAGTATTTAAAGTGTTTGCCCAATTAATGAAATAGGAAGAATTATCTTAGCTCAATTCACGAACGAACTAGGCACTAAATTTACCTATTTCTCGAAATGAATCAAGCTGTTGCCCATTATACGAATTAAGGAAAAAAGCTGCCCATTTCACAGATTCGGTGTAACATACACATGCACTCGCACACTATATGAGTTAAACACCTATATTTGAAAACTATGGGAGAATTGCTGGAATTGAATTTTCTACCATGGGAATAAAATAATAGTGATAGTTTTTTTATATTTTTGTATTATTTAAAGTGATTACATACATACAGTTTGAATAGAGAATAAATTAGACAAAAAATGGAATTAAATAATCATATATCATCTCAATTTAATTACACTGCGCCAAATAAACACCAGCCTTTGGGCACGAACGTCACACAAGACTCCACCATTAGGGTCACTTTCCCATTCATCGCGGGAGAAAGAAGAGTGATTCAGCCATTGAATCACGGGCAGCGGAATGCGGTTCACTAGACGCTCGCTCGGCTGCCTAGTCTCTCGTCGCATGGCAAGGTGACTGCTATATTCCTCCCAGTTCCTCCTTTTGCTACCTCTCCATCACATGTAGTGGACACGTTTGATGTTGCTGTAAGGTAATCTCCTATCGACGATTTCTTTCCCCTCTACTTTGGCGAAATTTAAGAACCTACCATACTTAACCATCCGAACGCTGTTTTCGCTGCTGGAAGTCGCCCAGTAAACCGCCTTGACGGCGTTCTTACCGGCGAGGTAGAGAGGAGACGAACCGATCAGCATGTCGGAACGAGGCGATCAAAGCGTTTGGAGAATTTGAAAATATGAGACCTCTCACAGCGAGAGAGATAGAAAGTGCCGTGCTTCTGTCGGTTTGCTGTTGAAACTGCGTTTGGTTCGGAGGGGAGGGTTTCTTATTTAAGTGATGAGGGGAGCTACAACCGAGGGGAGGGAGGGATAAGAGATTTCTCCACGCTCTTCTCTCTCCCACCCACTATCTGCCTGCTGGAATTCTCGCGACTTCTGACTGGTAGATGACGTCAATTCCGCGTGCGCACCGATCTTCAGCCATCCTTGCCCTCTACGAGATTTGTTTGGGGTTAAATCGGAGAGCGAAAGTATGAATAGAAATCCGCAAGAATCGTGATGTCCAACGTCGGAACTCGAATGGGTCGCACTTGGAAGCCAATATTCCATTCGAGGAAATTACGCATCAACATTTCACTGTATCGCTCACACGAGGGAAACTGTCTTAATCCAAAGTTCACATTGCCTCCATCTGCACTTCATTAAATACGCTGGGCAGAGGCTCTTTGCTTTTATCTCGATGGTCGGCGGTCGTTGACCCTCGAATTTGAATATACCTAACGAAGTATCTTTTAGCAAGTTAATTTCCACTCCTCGTTTTCATTTTCATGCCGGAATTAACGAAATGAACATTGTCTTCGCTAATAAGTGAGTCGTACTTTAAAAAAATGCAATGACGCAATCGTAAAGATTTTTTAGAAATTCATTATTTTTTATACGCGGCATTAGTGACATTTAAGAATAGCCGGTGAGCACCATACAGGTAAACTTTTATTCCATCAATAAATTATCTATCCAAATTGAAGTCATAGTCGATGCAATTTTAATTTTTATCTATAAATATATACATTTCCTGTCAGTTATCGCGTTATGTTGTATTACGTAATTTTAATTAGTTTAGTGGGCTGAAAACTGCTAAATGAAAAATTGCCGTTTTCCAAAATTAAAATTGGAAAACCTATCAGTATATTATTAAAATTAATACACCATAAATTGAAATTGCCAAGACAAAAATGCTTGAAGTTTCTTCTTTTTGCTTACTTTTTCTTTAATTCAACAAGGAAATGTTGAGCTCGTCTTATGGCTAAAAAAATAATAACAAGCAATTTAAAAAATATACTTGCTTCACATATCTCCAATACAAAGCAGCCGTCTTCAGCGGTAATATATTGAAGACGGCTGCTTTGTAGCCAAAATGCGCATATGGTTTTTTAACATTGTTGTGGCTATTGGAGATGCCTAAGGCAAGAATATTTTTTAAATTGCTCGTCCTTGATTTACTTTGTTTTTGGAATTACATGTTTTAATCTCCTAATTGCAGGGGAAAATAAAGTTTGGTTACAGCAAAACAAACTAAAAAACGTTCAACAGAAAATGACTTACCTTATTGTAAACTCGGGATTTTTATATACGATGATCTAAATATGGTGCAATTTTTCATTGTTCCCTATGTTAGCAACCGAAATATTATCCTCTAGTTCTGAAGCATAGAAATTTTAATTGATCATAACTCCTGAAAGTTAACGAACTCACTCTGCTCTATAATGATAATACCTTCATGAATAAAATTTTCGAGATACGAGATGAATACTGTTCCAATTCGGCAACGAAGCCCAGAACGGGACAAAACAATACTTGCCTTCGCTGAACCAGAGAAAAGCATTGTATAAACTCTTATCGATACCAAAAAAGAGATGATGATGACCATATTATATAAGATTTAGGAATTATGCACTTTTTAAAAGAACCATAATTTTAGAGCGTTTTTTATCTTTCTTTATCAGCTTAATACATTAATTCTGGATCCATTATCAGTCCCATTGTTTTTGATATTTGCTTAGGTCATTTCATTAAAGAATCACTTGATACACGGATAGAAAAGCATCAATTTGTCTCCAAAATATTTTATTTCAATTAAATTTAAATCCAATAGAATAAAAGACAACATTTAGAAAAGTAGATTTGGAAATTTCGATTATTATTATAAAGCTAAGAAACGTAGTTAATACTCCCTTAAACGCCATGCAGGCTGCAGATTTGAATAGGTGAAATTGTATTCTTTAGAAAACTTTCTTTTTATCGTTAATTATCTCCTCAAGAACCTTACGTGTTTGATTGCAGCTAGATTATTTCTAAAAAACTCTTCACAGGAAAAGAGCCATTAGACGCATGACTTTCCCTTAGAAGAGTCAAGATTTATATATTTTATAAAAACTGGCCCCCTGAATGACCGTATGCGTGAGTGCACTATGATAGCAAAATTTTTAAACACCACTATTACGTTTTTCTTCTGAGTCCCACTCGATCCACAGTTACAAACACGATTCGTTATCGAGGAAAAATTTTCCATCACTCTCTCGTTTACCATATCTTACTTTCTCAGATTACATGCATCCGGTCGCTTCATGCCACGAACGTGAAAAGCACGTGGCTCGAGCTCGTATGAAAGGTGAGTCAGAAAAAATTCCCGATTCGAACAATTTAAAAATTATTTAATAACCTTTTTTGCTAACCGCTAAAATATAAATTATGGCCAAAAGTCAGATAAACGCCAATATTAGCTCATTTTTAGAAACTATTCTCAGACCTTGAGTTTTTCTTCTGTCTCAGTCACCGATGTAGAGAAGATAATTTATAAACTTGATTCGAAAACAAAAGGCTATGATCTTATCACTGGATCTATGCTTCATTATTTGATACATATCTTGGCACCGACCATTACACATATAACTAATAGGTCCTTATCTAGCTGTTACTTTCCCAATGCCTGGAAACGTGCTTTACTGCGAACTAGTGTTTCCAAATTCCCGACATACATAAATATTCGGGAATCGGGAACGAGAAATTGCAATTTCCGGGAATTCTTGAAAATTCTAAATTTTTATTCTCCAACTTTCTTAACATATTTTTAATAAGGAATATGTTGTTCATTCTTATAATAATACTCTATAAAAATCAGTACTGGATCATTTTACACAATATTATATGGATAAATAGTTTTTACCAAAAAAATAATGTACACATAAATTAAATTCTTTAATTTCATTTAATAATAAAAATATAGAGGTAAAAACAAGAAAAATAAAAGTAACATTTAAGCTTAAAATAATTAATATTATTTATTTTTTCATAGAATTTGTTAAATGTTGAAGAAATTTCAAAAGCATTAAACACATAGTATTTATTAATTATGGTATTTACAGTTCAATTTTTAAGATTTTGAGTTACATTCATAAATTAGAATTTTTGCTCCAGTTCTTAAAAATTGAACTGAAAATATACTAATTAATAAATATTAATGTTTTTGAAATTTCTTCAAAATTTAACACATCTAATGAAAAAATAAATAATATTAATTGTTTTAAGTTTAAATGTTATTTTTATTAATGTTTTTACCTTTAACATTTTATTATTAAATAAAATTAAACAATTTAATTTACAGTGGAACCTCGGTTTACGAACGACTCTGTTTACGAACAATTCGGTTTACGAACAAAAATCCCGACGAAAAAATGCTTCGGTTTGCGAACAGAATTTCGGCTTACGAACAGGCAGTCACTTGCTCCACGGAATGAGATCTCGGCGCGCCGCTGCGCAAAACCCCGGACAGACGCACCGGCGCTGGCGCCGTTGAGTCTGAGAAATGAGAGGGTATTAGTTTCGCGGTAGCGTTCACTCAGGATAGACTGCTGCTCGAGTGAGTCTTATATTGTTTTTGTATACGTGTTGCTATTGTTTCAAAGTTTAATTTACACTTAATTAAATTATCTTTTTAGACCACCATGAAGCCAAAGAATGATGAAAGTAAATTGAAAAGAAATAAAAAACGATAGAGGTGAAAAAAGAAATTATATCTAAATATGAAAATGATGTTCGTGTCTCGGATCTTACTACGCAATTCGGTACGGCGAAATCATCGATCTGTACTATTCTAAAAAAGAGAGACGATCAAGAAAGCTGATGTCGCGAAAGGAGTAAAAGTTATTAGTAAACAAAGACCACAATTTATTGACGAAGTGGAGAAATTGCTGTTGATTTGGATAAATGAGAAACAGTTAGCTGGTGATAGTGTTTCTGAAGCTCTAATTTGTGCAAAAGCGAAATGATTACATGACGACCTGTTAATAACAAACCCTGGTACGAGTACTTATACTGAACTGTTCAAAGCTAGCCGAGGATGATTTGAGAAGTTTAAGAAGAGAACTGGAATACATAATGTAATTAGGCATGGAGAGACTGCAAGCTCAGACCAAGAAGCTGCTAAGAAATATGTACAAGAATTTAATGACAATGTAAACGCTGAGAGTTTTCTTCCCCAGCAAGTATTCAACTGTGATGAAACTGGCCTATTTTGGAAAAAATTACCAAATAGGACCTACATCACTCAGGAAGAAAAGACTTTGCCTGGACATAATCTAATGAAGGACCGGCTGACTCTTTTACTATGTGGAAATGCAAGTGGGGACTTCAAGGTCAAGCCATTGCTTGTCTACCACTCTGAGAATCCGAGGGTGTTTAAGAAAAATAATGTAATGAAAAGTAAACTGTCTGTTATGTAGAGGGCTAATAGTAAGGCTTGGGTAGCCAGGCAACTGTTCATTGAGTGGATCCATGAAGCCTTTGCCCCAAGCGTGAGAAAATACCTCCAAGAAAACGAATTGCCACTAAAATGCATTCTTGTGATGGACAGTGTTATGTTATGGACAATGTCATCCTCCAGGCTTGTAAGACGAGTTGGTTGAGGAGTTTGGTTTTATCACAGTGAAGTTCCTGCCCCCTAACACGACTCCTCTAATCCAGCCTATGGACCAGCATATCATTTCAAACTTTAAGAAACTGTACATCAAGGAATTATTTCAAAGGTGTTTCGAAGCAACCTCTGACACAGAATTAACACTCAGAGAATTCTGGAAAAAACATTTGAATATCCTCCATTGTTTAAGTTTCATTGACAAAGCCTGGGGGATAGTGAATCACAGAACTATGAAATCAGCCTGGAGGAAATTGTGGCCAGACCGTATATCTGGCATTGAGGGCTATGAGACTGAGTCTGTTGATATTGTCGATGATATTGTGTCTATAGGCAATAGGATTGGATTAGAAGTTGATAATGTTGATGTGGAGGACCACAGCAATGAACTCACTACGGAAGAACTGGAACAGCTTCTTAATGAGCAGCAAAAGACGGTGACAGAGGAAATATTATTTTCAGAGACTGATGAACGAATAGATGTTCCTAGGTCCTCGATCCACGAAATGTGTGCGAAATGGAGTGAGGTGCAAAGTTTTGTGAAAAGATATCACCCCGATAAAACTTTATCAAATCGCGTTATAAATCTGTTCAATGATAATGTCATGTCTCATTTCCGCAACATCATAAAAAGCAAGAAGAAACAAATCTCATTGGATAGGTTTTTAGTGTGACAGAAACCTGATGAACTTCAAGCACCCGATGTTTTCATGGAAGGGGACTCCCCTTCCAAACAATAACACTTTACTATTTTGTAAGATAAGTTGAAATAAAGTTTGTTTTTACGTTTATTCTTTTTGTTTTATTACTTCCAATTCCTTTTCAGTTAAAACTATGAATTTCCATTGTTTTGTATAGGATTTCAAGCAAGAAGTAGAAAATAAAGATAATAAAGGGCCATTTTCTTGGGGTCTTGAACGGATTAATCCATTTTACATTGATTCTTATGGAAATAATTGTTTCGGTTTACGAACAACTCGGTTTACGAACAGTTTTACGGAACGAATTAAGTTCGTAAACCGAGGTTCCACTGTATAAGTATATTAATTAATTACTTAATTTTGTTAAACATATGCTTGAACCGAATGCATAATATAGTATTAAGCATTAAAAAATAAGATTCAAAACAATTTCATGAATTTTCTGTAAAAGAGAAAGCCATTCGACAATAAATCTATGTTATATTGTTATTACGTTAAGAAAAATGCATTATTTTGACAAACATGTACGCTTATTAAAAACGTGAAAGTAGCTTACTCCAGATATTGATAATGGATTACCCAAAATATTAAAAAATATTGACAGTAACACAAAACATATTCCAAATAAAAAATAATAAAATACTCAAAAGTAAAGAACATCAGTAATGTATATTATTTAAAAATTACCATTCTTAAAATGAAATTAAAAAAAAAACACAAAGCACTAATTGCCCTATCCGAAATTATTGATCTATGTTTCGTTAAAATATAGAAAAATTTCTTTCATTTTGTGATGATTTTGGTCGAATTCTTAACAGTGCGTCTAAAAGCATCTTCAAGTTCGGTGTTAGGGTACATGTTGCTAAATACAAGTTCATTTCATTTTTCAAAGATGAATATGCTTTTTCTGAGGACACTGGTTTTGCTTTTGACGTCAAAATTGATATAACTTTGACTAATTTGGATTTTAGATCCGGTTCCGATTTCATCTCAGAGTTTTCCATAAAATCAATGTTCATATTATTTTCTGTTTGTATTTCTTCTGTTGATGCATACGTTGCTTTAAAACGTCTTTCCAATACTGATTTTGCTAATCGAATACTAATTACATTCTTATCTGCCATGACAAAAAACTCGTCCTCGTATAAACAACTAGGGTTCTTGAAATATTTGATAAGCGACACTAATACGTTGTTCCTAACTTTAAACAATTGCATTCTAATTTCTTTAAAAAGCTTATTGCTTAAAACAGAACTCTGTTTTTCCAAATTACTAAAAAGAAATGTAAGAATTCCTTCGCCTGTCAGAAGATTTGCATCATGATTACCATCAACTGCCAATCGCACAGGTTTTAAACAATTTAACATATCTTGTGCAATTCTATAATACTCATCTTTCCATAAGTAAGTGAGCTTCAGGTTTTGTAAAACACTTTTTATTGGTT
The DNA here is from genome assembly GCA_028673005.1 of Tanypteryx hageni. Classification (NCBI taxonomy): domain Eukaryota; kingdom Metazoa; phylum Arthropoda; class Insecta; order Odonata; family Petaluridae; genus Tanypteryx; species Tanypteryx hageni. The sequence goes on along the minus strand of CM054120.1, from coordinate 10,029,732 downwards.
TTATGATATTAAAAAATCTCTCGATCATTCTTTCTAACGTGTTCTACAGTCCAAAATGACTTGCAACTCCTTTTTTCACTCTCGACAATTTCATTCTGCAAAAGTGAATTTCTCGCTGGAGAATACTTAAACAGTTTCACCATTTTTCTTATACTAACTATTATCGCCGAGATATCATCCTGCAGGTCATACTCTAGGATTTCAGAATCAGAGTCATTGTTTTCATATTCCTCATAGTCAAAATCAATATCATACTCACTTCTGTTGCTATCATTAATTTCCTCTGCATCATCTTTACACTTTTTGACATAAAATACTTTTATATCAGCAAGATAAAGTGCATGATTATAACATAACTGTTGTATGGCAGGTGATAACTTGCCGAATTTTTCCATCACTGCTGCACCATCCCTAGTTGTTGCAACCACATCTCTTTCAAGATTTATTTTGAAGGACTCCAGTCCTTTCTGAACCACAGAAAACACCCATTCTGCAGGACAATTTCCACGGATTCTTATTAAACCAAAATTCAATGAATTCTCATTGCAGTATACATGAATGTTTGGTTCCTACAACTGGTCCATTCATCTATAGAAATGCTCATTTTCTTATTTTCACATTTTAAAGCACCAAATTTTTCAATGTACACTTGTTCTATTTTATTGTAATAGTTATATATCAATGCTTTAATAGATGATGGACTTTTTGGAAACATTGATAGATATTCCATCTACTGCTGCAAGTTTAGCAATCATTTCTTCTGAATCTTGTCGTTTCACGAACTGTAACATAGTGCACTGTTTTTTAGTAGTAGTAGGCATTGGCTTATCGTCATTGTTTTTCATGCCATGAATATGTTCAAGATGACGATGAAGTCCACTTGTTAATGACGCTTTACATAATAACGATTTGGAACATATCTGATAACGAGCTGACTGGTTTCTTTCATCTTTCTTAAAATACTGTCAACATTCTTCATACGTTTTACTCATTTTTAAGGATATCTAAAATAAAAAATATAATATACTTTTTAAAATATTATTAATTATTGTTGTTATTTACCAAGAACTGTAATTTAATTATTGCGATTTTCAAATTAACAATATCGGTTTACGTTTTAAAATTTAATATACATGTTCTCATTTTGATTGCTAGTACATAATAGCCTTTATTTTTAATATAATAATTTCTCAGTGAATAGCACACAGAAATAAAAACGAAACGTATTGTTCTTCGACTGATACAAATTTAATCAATTTAATTCCAATAGAAATAAAGTACTTACCAGTTTAACTATCCACGTTGACACTACAGAGTGAAAGAATATGGAAGTTTCCACTGCAGTCTCGCAAACACAAACCACAAAAGAGCGCTTCCTTCCTGCTTACAACTTACAACCAGTAGACTTTAGGCTTCTTTCACGCGAGCACATGGTAGACTGGCACGGGAGCGAGGCGATTGAGGGAGAAGGATTTACATTGTAGTGTACTTACTACATTTTCAGATGGGCAGGCGAGAGCAAGGCTCCCGGCACAAGGGAGCCAGCCACTCGTCTCCTTCAGTTAACAAAGCACGACTTTTCTGCTTTGGAGAAAATAATCCCGATTTCTCGGGAAATACACTACTTTTTCCCGGGATTTGGGAATTTTAAAATTACAAAATTTCCCGGGAATTCCCAAGAAGGAATTCCCGGGATGAAACACTACTGCGAACAATCCCTAAAAAGGCTAATCCAACAACTCCGCAGGACTTTCGCCCTATAAGCATCCTACCAACGCTATCCAAAGTTATAGAAAAGCTAGCGCATAAACAAATACATCAATAATATTGATGTATGTATATATCTAAATGAATGTGAACTCCTTAACCCCTACCAATCTGGATTTTGTACTGGCCACAGCACTGCTACTGCAATAATCAAAGTCACAGACGATATTCGGGCCAATTTCCATTAAGAAAAAGCTACAATTATCACACTATTGGACTTGTCTAAACCGTTTGACTCCAATGATAGCGGAATATTGCTTGCCAAACTTGCTAAAATGTACTTCTCCCTTAGCTCTTTGAATCCATCTTATTTTCAAAATCGTTACCAAATCCAGTAGGTGCCACTCAATGTGATCACTTTGGGAAATTGATAACATTAAGCGACTGATAACAATAAACAACGGTTTAAAAAATTACATCTGATCATAATAAACAATTGTTATTCATATAATTGAATATTATTTATTTATAATTTAACACTATGGTTATGTAGGTACATATTACAGTAGGTTCTGCTTAATGTGATCACTTAAAAATAATAATTAGCAAATGTTATTTATGCAATTGTTTTGTAAGTTTATAATTTTACACTAATACAAATAAAAAGACCTGATTTTTCATATTCTCATGATCCTGGTTTATATTGGGCAGACCACATTTGAAAAACATCATTGGAATTTACTTTTGCTGTTTGGAAAAAGTACAGAAAATACAAGAAAGTTAAAAAGTCATTTATTTTGAAAAATAACTGTCCAGTTTTTGTCGCTTTAAATCCTTCGTAACTAGATTTTCAATGCATTGCTCTAAGTTGTAAAATATTTTATTATCATCACTAGTACCCCCCTTGAGTTCTAATGCACTTCGCAATATTTAAAGGGATATTCTAATTTCTACTGTCCTTGGAATAATTTGACAAACTTCAGTGTCTTCGCTATCACAAGTGTCCTCATCATTAACTGCAGGTGTGTTTGATTTAATATCGTCAACTATGTCCCTTACAGTAAGATCACCTGTTGTGGGAAGGTTTGCATCAATTTCCACCCAAGCTTCAAAATCTTGAGAGCTAACCAACCCACAGTCTATTGATGACACTGTCCTGCATTCGTCAGATTCATCGATATTTTTCACGACCTTTGATTCAATAAATCCAGCTTTACGGAAAGTTTTTTTATTTTTATCTCGGAAATTAAGTCCCAGGAACTAGCCATCATGTGCACTATGTCTAATAAGTTCAGTTTTTAGCTGTCTTTAGCCTGGGCTTCATTCCTGACATCAATTTCTGAAATTATTTTATGCTGCATTGCACTTCTGTATAGTGTTTTAAAAGCTTTAATGATTCCTTGATCCAAGGGCTGAACTATTGGATTTGTGTTTGCGGGAAAAAATACAAGATTAATATTTTTTAACTCTAAATGGGGATGTGCTGTGCAATTATCCAATGTAAGTGCTATTTTTTGTTTGATTTGCAAGAGTTATCTGTCCCATTCTTTTAAAAAGTCAATTGTGAATTCATCCATGTGTTAACGCTGTTTTTGTAGTCGACAGGTAGATTTTCTACCCCTCTGAAGACTCTTGGGCATTTACTTTTTAACAAGCAATCGTTTTTTGAATGTATCTGTTATGTTGCAAGTAAGAAGCAAACTCTTTCTTTCTCTCCTGCAGTTGAATGACCATTTTCAAATACCAAAGTATGTTCGGGCATTGCTTTAAAATAAACACAAGTTTCATCGGTGTTCTTGGAAGAACGTATAAAGATGCATATCCTAACACAACTAAGAATTAGTACGAAGGCTTCCACGGCGTGCTGTTGATATGGTGGTGATTTCCGGGAATCTGCCATGTTGATCCATTTCCTGTCCAGGAAATGGATCAACACGGCAGATTCCCGGAAATCACCACCATAACAACTAAGAATTACCCTCACCTCTTTCTCGCCTAAATACCTAGCCTACAACTACAAATCCCTTAATTCTGGGCATTCCTTGAATAGCCAAGGCTCATCCAAAGTACATATTCCCGTTCATCGTAGCAGTTTCTATAATAAATCCTTCACAGTTACTGCCAGCAATCTTTGGAACTCTCTCCCCTTTCACTTTTACTCTGTCAGTGATTATTGAAAACTACACGATATCATAATACTATGGGTGTGGTTATATAAAAATCTTGAGCCCCATAATCTTCTGCTTAGAAGACAATATATGAGAGCTAAGGAACCACTTATGTCTGATAACTAGCAAAACTTAAGGAGAGCAACAAACACAATCTCACTTGCCTAGAGCTGAGCTGCTAATAATCAAGATAATAATAATATTTATTGATTCCTAAGGCACAACAAACTACATGAAACAAGTCAAAGTGGTAATATACAAAAGCCGTGATGAAGTGGTAAATATACAATGGACAGAAATCGTCATATACATATACGATACAAAGATATAATTAAAATTGTCAGCTAGGTACTCATCTAAACTATAATAACATTTTTCTAAGAGAAAGATTTTCAGAAGTTTGTGGAATACAGTATTTGAGGAGAGGGATTTAATAGCAGTTGGTAGTTTATTAAAAATTGTTAATGCAGAGTGGTAACAGCCTTTTAGACAAAGGGAATAATTTTGATTGTAATGAATGTCATCTTTTTATTTCGAGTGTTATAGTTATGGAAATCAGAGTTAGTGGAAAATTTATTATAATATGTTTTTACAAAGGAGGCACAAGTAAAAATGTAAATGGGTGAAAGGGTTCGTATCTTAAGAGATTGAAAAAGAGGCTTGCCAGACGTGGAACCCAAAATATTACTTTTACTGATCTTTTTTGCATTGAGAACACACTAATAGCAGCTTTAGAATTTCCCCAAAACATAACTCCAAAGGATATAAGGGAATGAACTTTAGCAAAGTATAACATTTTTAAAACATCAATAGATACAATTGGTGCTAACCTTCTAATCATAAAGACACCAACAGCAATTTAATTAAAAAGCACATCAGTATGAATTGACCAGCTTAAATCTTCTGTTATGCAAAAGCCAAGGAACTTAGTAACTGGCGAATCGCAAATAGTAGGATCATTCAAAATGGGAGCTTGGTTGCAAAGAGAAGAATTTTTCGTATAAAATTGCAAATATGTGCATTTGTTATTGTTCGTCAGACGGTCATTACCATGACACCAATCAGTCATTTTGGTAATAGTGTGGTTAGCAGACATCATTAGGCCAGGCAAGCTTCTGGATGTAACAACGCTGGAGGTATCATCAGCATACAATATAGTCTTGCATCTAGTTAGATGATCTGGGAGGTCATTCATGAATAAGATAAAAAAAAGGGTCCAATGGTTCCTTGTGGAGCACCAGCTACTACTTTCAGTGGTTTGGAGTTTTTTGTAATAATACCCTTGGAGGTACGTTGGGAGTAACTAACAATTTGACTCCTACCACTAAGATGAGACATAATCCAGTTCAAAGCAATGCCATTAATACCCATATTGGCAAGTTAATTTTATGGTTAAGGAGTTAATTCTATTTAACATCAACTTCGCTGTAGTCTCCATATTTATTCATATTGGCCAGTTTATGTTTAAGAATTAGATGGTTCACACAGTCAAACACTTTGCTTAAATCAAAGAATATACCAACAGTGAACAATTTTCTATTCAGGGAAAGATGTATACTAAGGTGACCAAACGTCCTCCTTTTGGAAGGACAGTCCTTTTTCAATCGCTGTCCTCCCTAAACCTTTTGTCCTTCCATGTCCTCCTTTTTGAACATTTCTCTGCTATTGTCCTTCCTTTTACTCAAGCCACGCGTTCTTTTAATTGGTGTATTTGTGTATTCTCAAGTCAACTGGCTATAGATATAGAAGTAATCCTTCCACAAATATACTTACATTTTCATCGTTTCACTGTGAGAGTTTCAATATTTCCAGAATTGGGTAAAGAAATTTCAAATTTTTAGAATGAACGATAATGAAATGAAATTAAAATTTTAAATTATATAACCACAATAACATAAATACAACAATATCCAAAAGGTTTACATTCCGCAAACCAAAAACGTTCAACGGTAAGTGCTGCGGTGCTGCCATCATGCCATCATCTCCGATGGAAAATAGTGCAATGATTAGATAGGCGATTGTTTTACATGGACGTTGGTCTTGTTGTTTACGGGCGTTCTCATAGCAAAAACAAATGTCACGGCGTAACAGGTAGATGATATATTTTAAGCTTAACTAGGAATGTAGGCCATGAACTCTTACAGAAACCAATTTCTTATTCATTGTTTTAGGTGAATTCGCATGAAATAAAAGCTTGACTCAGCATTGGGCCCAGCCACTCCCTGAAGTAAGTACGAATTTTGTCAAACATTTAACAATTCAGAAAGTTGGCGAGTTTCAAAATAAAAATTACATAAGTAAAAGTTACAGTACTTATTTATGCAGCATTAGTCTGAGTTTTTTGTGAATTGAACGGAATTGTCGTTATTTTATATTACTGTTTGACGGTTATTTTATTGGGAACTCGTTCATGAAGTTGGTCAGATAACCGAAACTTAAGTGTTCTTTTGGAAGCCAACCTTTTTATTATCAAAGGTATTTATTTACATTAATGTGCATTGGTAAAATTTTGTCACTCCGATTTTACTATTTTACATGATTATATGAAAAGACAGTGATGGTAACACCAAACTTGTTATTAATCAACTTATTATGTACGGTATTAAGTAACGAGTCCCTGTAATATCTAAGATGTTGCTAGTCAAATCATTGCAGTGGTTTTTGCTGTAATTAAGGTCTAGATACATATATATTTTTTCTTTCACTTTCTTTTCATTGACTTATCCTATATTTGTATAAACAGATCACTAGGATGAATAAAATATTATTATTATTATTATTATTTAATGGTCCAGGTCTAGTACAGTCATAGAACATGTCAGAGAGAATACAAGCATAAAATCACGCACAATGGGTCGAGTGAATAAAAAATAAGCAAATGCTTATGCTTAAGATTTCTCTCACTTTTTAAGCAAATGCTTAATTTCGGGTAAATAAAAAAATAGCATTTGCTTTAGCTAGAAGAATAAGCATTTGCTTATTTTTAGGAATTTTCGTAAGCATTTGCTTAAAATTGTGTGAATAAAACCGAGCTTTTGCTTAATGCTTTAATCATATGCTTAAACTTTTTTAAGTTAAGTAAAGAGCTTGCTAAAATATTTCTAAGTACTCTATTTTCATGATAATTGATCCTAAATATAAATATGGTAATTAATGGTGTCACAAAAGGTTAAAAAATACGAGAAAAGTTTCAACAACCGACGGTTATAAAAATTTATATCGTTTCTCTTAAGAAAATGTTAAGTACCCATATTTCAAATCTGTTTCTCAGAGAATATCAAGAGAGACATGGTGGGGTACTGTCTTCCAAAAAGAAGATAGAAATATTTTTAAGGTACTTAAGTGTTCCCAGATTTCAAATAGGAGTCGGATAAGATCACCACGTACAATGCACAACTGTATGTAAGACAAAAGTTTGTGGCATCCAAAATCACTATAAAGGCAAATGACTGGATAAAATTACTATAACTATTTGAATAAAAATACACCCATGATTTGTGATATTATCGAATTCAGTTATAAAAGAAATAGTTTTAAAAAATTATTAATTAACTTTTTTAAAAAATATTACCCAATATATTTATGTTTTTAGTTTGAAATTCAACTATGTAAAACTTTAAATGTAAACAAAAACAAGTGAAGGAAGAGTTGCAAAGAGCTTTCTTCCATAAAATTTAAGCATTTGCTTAAAACTGAGTAGCAAATGCTTATAAGCAAAAGCAGACTTTTATTCACTCAATATGAAGCAAATGCTTTTAGCATTTGCTTATGCTTTTAGCATTTGCTTATGCTTTTAGCAAATGCTTTTGCTTTTACTGTTTGCTTTAAGCATTTGCTTAATTTTTATTCACTTGACCCAATAAATAAAGAAATAAGTTAAGAGTAGTTATTTTCCATTAAGGTATTCAGCCACGAGTAATAAAAATTCAATAAATCCTTTTTAGGTATAGTTTTAAACATTTATATTATTTATGGATTTTATATCATTAGGTTATACTAGTAGAAGGTGCTTGCATACTGCAAGCATTTCATCTCACCTTGAAAAAAATATTAATTTTTCAGAGAGATATTTCATCATGGGAAATATTTCTGTAATTCATAAGATTTCTCTCTGGACCGATTTTGGTTTTTTCCTTTTGGAACAATAATGGAGTAAAACAATCACTAAGTTTTGCAATTTTAATAATATTATAATTTTTCCACATTGGGTTAATAATGCCACACATTTCTGCCAAAATTTAAATTTGTAGCACATTTAGAAGTGAAATAACATTTATCTAATTGTTTAAAATTAATTAATTTTTAACGGCCACAATAACAATATTATGGATACACTGAAATGTTCTTCGGTGGGTCGGATTAGAGTTTAAATCAGAGGTTTTCTATGTATTCTAAGGTGAAAGTGAAAATCAAGTCTAAATAAGGTTTTCTTGGCTAACATTTCAATATTTAAAGTTTTGTTATTTCAAAAAATGGATAAATTTGTGTTAATTTTTTCGAATTGCCTTTTTGCCATAGCTTCACGAGCCGCACAAAAACTCTTCATGGGCCGCATTTGGCCCACGGGTCATAGTTTGGGCATCACTGCTGTAGGTGATCAGAGATGCAGCATAAACAGAGGCACTTTAAGGCATCATCACTTTTATAATAGATCACAAAGGGATGTATTGTAGCCTGTGAATTATCCCAGTGGTATCCTTGCACCTCATCCTGGATTGCAAAACTAATTTTCTGCAAAATCTAAAAGCAGCAGGACTTTAGAGTCGGAGAAATTTTCTTTGCGTTGTTTTAAATATGACGATTGTGCCTTCGCAATGAAGTGATGTTTGCTTAGTTAGTCAACCATGTTAGCAATGCTTCACAAAATCCACTTACCGGCTATTGCCAAGTGACTAATGTAGTCCTGTCTGTATGCAACCATTTATGAAAAGTAACAGTGTCATTGTCATCATTATATCCCTCATTAAACAATCCTAGTAAGTAATAGTATACAGCATCTTTTCCAGGAAACTTTTCACATATGTGCAACATACAATTCCTGTTCCAAGTGTCACATACTGACTTTTGTAATAGCAACTTATAGTCAGAGCAATGTTGAGGGACAGCATTCCCCATAAGTTTAACATTTTGGTGATACTGGCAGACACAGAATGAGTGCCTTTTCTACCAACAGGAATACACCATTTAGGTCTCAGTTCACAAAACTTAGAAAATCCTATCTTGTACTCAGTTTCTTTACAAAATTCAATGTAGAGTTCCTGTAGGTTAACAAGGAAAAGTCTTTTTTGTACATGAGCTCTTTCTTTGCCTACTACAATAGGAAGTCTTTTATCCCTGCACACATTTGTGAGTAGTTGTCATTCTCATAGAAGTTCACAATATCTTGTTTTATATTTGCTGCAAGTGTTCTACCAAGTTTTTGTTGAGGAGTTGCAAGAATACCAAGTCTATTTTTTACTTTTTGTGCTTTATGAACCATGTACACTGATAGACCAAAAGTGTTTGCTATCTCTTCAATGCTCCATGAAGGAGGGGCAAGTTTCAGAATTTGCACCTGTTCACTTCATGTTGAGTTGTGGCACTTTTCTATAAGCAGATGCGAAATGTCATCAAGATCTTTGCTCTGGGAACAAGAGTCACTTTCAGGTGCTTCTAGATCAGAGTCAAGACTTAGAGCTTTTTGTATTTTCTCTTTGACTATGTTACTAATCTGTTTGGCTTTACGTTTCTTATACTAGCGTTTATAGTTCTTAGTTACAGACTTAAGCGGTAAGATGCCAAGCACAGGCTGATATGTTCAAGAATTCCTTTGATTCAGTGCAAGGTTCATAGTCTTCATCTACATCTGTTCAATTATCCTGAATTTTACTTCTGGCAAGAGAGAGACAAGTGGGACACAATTTTTGTCCTGGGTTTGCATTTAATTCCAGTTCTTTTGCCAGAGCTGCATCCACAGTGTAAAGAGATTCTGAAAAGCGAACAAACCATAACAGTAAGTTTGAAATAAGAAAACTTACTTGTGATGCCTTTTTTATGTTTGGCAAATGGGTCAGCGCAGTACTTTTAAAGACTTGTATAATGTGCCAGCCACAGTATTTCATGATGGATGCATATTTTATCATCCGATTTGAAAGTATCAATGCCTGTTCTCAATTTCAAAATCTCAATCTCAGAGTCCACTTTATCACCAAGTTTCATGAGTCCAGAATTTCTGCAGTATGTTAGCTTATGACATTCATCGTTTAGCTTCAAGCCTATTCAACACTTTTCCATTTTGATTCACCAGATAACTGTATATTCAATAACAGGAACTACACCAAAACGGCTGCTCTCACTCATGTGTTGTTCACATGACCAGTACTTTTACTGCCACCTGTGACCTGTTTCATAATACATAATTACACTAGTAAAACTGGATTTACTGTCCTAATATTTCTTCACTGTTTCATAAAACTAATCCACTGTAAAGTAAACTACTATGGCAGTCTGCATTTTTACTGTGGTATTTTTCACATTTTTATGTGAAAATTAATAGCATTCAAGCAACTGTTACTATGCACTAATACCAAGATTAAGAAATTGATGGAATAATGCGATTCAAAAATCCTATTCAGACAGGTATAAGCTTAAGGTTTTAATTTTTGGAAGTAAGGGATTGAGTTAGGATTTTGAAATTCATACCACATTTACCCTTTATAAGTGTGAAACTTTCTACAAAAACTCAGCTTCACATTTCACTGACCACGTTACTAAACACTCGACAGAAAATAAGTCAAATTTGCAATTTTTCATTATGTGGCTAACTTTAGAGCTTAGTAAGTTTTAGAAAGAGAGTCTGAATTCTTCACTATTTATTGTGTATATTATACATTACATAGAGACTTACTGTGTAAACATGGAGACCTGTACTACTTTATTCTTGCAAACTGTGAACATTCAAAAACAATTTTTTGAGTAGCAATAAAAAATTCCCATTTCATGGGAATATATCAGAAAAAGTAAATGCCTTGACCCAATTATGAGGCTGTATTTCAAAACAAGAGCCTAAAAACTTCTAGTGTATGAAATGTGGTTCCTCTTACTTACTTAGTACTTCAATTATGAGACCTTGAAAATGTTCGAAAAATTTGCAGCCAGAGAATTATGACATTCACACCTTCATTCTCGATACCATTTCTCAGAACTGCTTAGACTTAGGACTCTAGTACTTGACAGGCTTTCATGTCATGAATATAGCTACATTTGTGCCAAATATGATTAAAATCTAAGATGTGCATGTGTGAGGCATTTGGTATGGAATGGAACTCTTTTCTGTAGTTTAAAGATGCTGTCCATATGGCAGGATCTGGCCCATAAAATTATGCCATATCTAATTTACGAGTAAAAATATTCATAGTAAATTTGTCAAGTCACATTTGAGGAGACTGAGTGATATGTCTGTAGCATACAAATGTATGAGTGTAATTTATTGACTAGATAATATGTTTAGACCAGTTAAGAGTTTCAGTTAGATTAATACCTAAGCATTTTATTTCACTGCAGTTTGCGAGTGGAAGATTGTTAAGTTCAAGTGATGGATACATAACTTTTTTTTGTATTTATGGATTAATATATAAGGTGTTTTTTGGTGGTTTAATAAAAGTTTATTGTGCATTGTCCAATTAGCCATTTGTGCTATCGCTTGGTTAGCTTTAATTTCAAGGGTCTTGTAATAATGTGATTTGTATCATTGGCAAAATTTACCAATTGTCCTTTGCTAACATAGGTAGGCAGGTCATTGGTGTAGAGCAGTGGTGCCCAAACTTATAACTTATCTAATGGCGGGCCACATCAGTGGTTGCGAATCCCTTGGCAGGCCTGGAAGTTGCCAATTATTCGGCAGGCTGGATTAGAGTTTACATCAAAAGTTTTCTATATACTCTGAGGTGCCATTTAGGTGAAAATCAAGTCTAAATAAGATTTTAATGGCTAACATTTCAATATTTAAAGTTTTATTATCAAAATTTTCATTAAAATGTAAGAATTTTTGCATTACATTTTTTGAATTTCTTTTTTGCCATTGCTTTGCGAGCCGCATTTGGCCTGCTGGCCATAGTTTGGCCACTGCTGATGTAGAGAATAAAGAGAAATGGGCCTACTGTCCTTGCAAAAAGTCTAGACACCCGAGTTGGAGATTCTATATCTCGAAATCAACCGCAACCATTGTAATGGGGTGAAAAGTAGCAGGTAGATAATTTATTTCTACGTTAATTGATGTACATCTTAAATTTTTAGTCTATGTTTAAATATTTTATATTGGGCTGTATTTGAAGAAAAACACGGGTTTTAGACCTGGAAATCCGATAAGACTAATTTAAATGTTAACATCTCAGAAACCCTACAATGTATCAACTTGCAATTTTAATAGCACTTACCGAAAACTATTAGGAATAAGTAACTGGAAGCGTTGTTTTATAACTGCAACATAAATATCCCATTTTGCTACATTTCTGAAATTAGGCTATCTTCGTCAATCATGGTTTGTTTTTAAAGTTAAGAGGTACCGTTGTCACCGAATAAATGTCTATATTACTAATATGTAAAATATAACATCAGAAAATTACTGCCCAAAATGATACCGATTTTTATTTCATCTTCATTCTGCCTTATAGCCTCTGGCTTAGCAAAACTGGCAGAAGAGAGAAGGAAAGTAGCAATTGCAGTGTGTGCTGTTGCCACGTCTTCTATGTTAGTGAGTCATTTACATGACTGAGCGTGCAATGAATGCAGAGGAGGTAGCAACAGCTGCAGTGATTTTCTGATGTTATTTTTTATATATTAGTAATATAGGCATTTGTCTGGTGACAATGGTACCTCTAATTTTGAAAGCAACCAAGGAATTACAAAGATAGCCAAATTTCAGAAATGTAACAAATGGCGTATTAATGTTGTAGTTGTAAAATAACGCTTCCAGATACTTATTTGTAATACTTTTTGGTAAGTGCTATTAAAATTTCAAGTTGATACATTGAAGGGTTTCTGAGATGTAAACATTCAAATTGGTCTTATCGGATTTCCAGGTCTAAAAACGTTTTTCTTCAAATACAGCCCAATATAAAATATTTAAACATAGACTAAAAATTTAAGATGTACATCAATTAACATAGAAATAAATTCTCTACCTGCTACTTTTCCCCCCATTTAAATCGTTGCAGTTGTTTTCGAGCTATACGGTCTCAAACTCAGGTGTCTAGACTTTTTGCAAGGACAGTAGGGTAGATCCTTGAGGTACACCACAGCTAGAAGTAGTGATTTTGGATTTATGCTTATTTATAGAGTCAGCCTCATTGCAGTGTTTTAATTCAACAAATTGTTTGCGATGTGTGACAAATGACATGATCCACTTGAGGGCAATACCATTAATACCCCATGGTTTGAGTTTATATTCAAGTGTAGAATGATCTACAGAGACTAAGGCTTTAGATAAATCATAAAATAATCCCAGAGTAGGATATTCATTATCGTTGGAGTGATAGATGTCCTGTAATAGATAAAATATAATGGTGTTCGTTGATTTTCTTTTAACACTTTACCGTCGGGCATATTTTCGTGCAGCGTCTTCTCTTTAGCGAGCATTTGTTTATTACATGCATTGTAATGTATAATTATACTTAAACTATTGTAATCTCCCAACTACTCAATATTTTCAACTCAAATTTGGAATGGGTACTGATTACAATCTATATTATAACAGTTTCATCAAATTTAAATTTATTTACAGTTATGGTTAGTACAAAAGTACAATTCGTATATTTTATTTTTGTTACATATTTTTATTGAAAATGCAATCCTAATGCTGTCATAATTACACATAAAAACGTTTTGTAAATCTCTGTCATAGTAATTGGTCACAGTATGGTAACGGTCAAAAAGATACAAATGAGAGACTACAGGTGATGAACTAACCCTTGAAGCATTTCCTTTATCATATGTCACAGTCCAGCTATAATAGTAACACTTATTTGTGAGGGGCAGTAGCCTACAATGCCTACAAGGATACCCAAATACATAGTACAACGTGTGCTCCCCTCAACAGGGCAGCTGTGAAACACATAGTGATGTGTTTCCTTATGCGTAGGCAAAATACGTATTAATACGTGTCCAGACTACAAAGGTCGGGCAGTGAATCACATAGCACTGTTTCCTGATGACAAAATGTTAAGAAATCCATGCTGTGATGGTGATATTATTTTAAATTTATTGAGATAGGTGGTAATTTTAGAAAGCATTATTTCAAAATTTTTTGAAAAAGCTGATATGAAGGCTATGCGTCTATAGTTGTTAGGGTTTTCAGCTGAGTTTGTTTATGTATTAGTATTATTTTGGTTAATTTTACTGATGAAGGAAAAATGCCGTGATATACTGAGGAATTAATGATATGGGTAATGGATGGAGTAATCATATGTGAGCATTTGGCAAGTATGTGACCAGGGATATTGTCAAGCCTAGAAGAATGATGGAATTTCAAGAGCCATGCGTAAAATATCTTTTTCATCGCTAGGTAGCAGAAAAATAGAATGATATTTTTGGGGAGAGTGAAAAGAAGATCTGTATGATGCTGATGTTTAATTGGAACTAATATCTATTGGATTTACTGAAATTTCATTAAAATGTTGATTAAGTAGATTGCTACCAGTTTGAGGATACACATATGTACATATTGTCATTATTGTCTAGTTTGATATTAGATTGTTTTGATCGTAGCCTATTAGTGCAGGAATTAATTATTTTCCAGGCAGCTTTGCTTTTATTTTTAGCATTCATTATATTTTTACTGCCGTATTTTTTGCTTCAGTAACTTTTAGCTTGTTTAAGAGGTTTTTAGTAGTTTATCTCATCATGTGGAATTTGTTATTTTAATATTTTTATACATATCGAAGATATTTACATGATCTGACAATTTCATCTGTGATCCATTTTGAAGATGCAGAGGTGAAAGTTATTATTTTTTTTGGAAAAACAAAAATGTCCATAAAATAGTCAAAGGTCTTATTGACATCATTAGATGAATAGATGAATGACCAGTCAACGGATGAGATGGTATGTATTAAGGTGAAAATGTTTTGAGCTCCAAAGTTATGCTTTTGTTCATAGGGTGTTTGTATCTTAGCATTGGGGTTACCATTAAATGAGATGATTTGAGCACAATGAACTGAGATACCCGTGTCAATGACGGTCATCTCATATTGGTATTTTGGTAAGTTTGTTAAAATGTTATCAATTAAAGTACTGCTTGTCAATGTTGTTCTAGTAGACTGATTAACAGTAGGAAAGATATTATAAGGTGCAGTCAAGTCAAAAAACTTAGATTGATGAGGGCCTTTTTTAAGGATATTAATATTAAAGTCACCACATTGTGATTGTAAGAGTAGTATGGATTCTTCAAATTTAGCTAGGAATGTATCAATATTCTCCAAAGGTGATCTGTAAATGGTTTACAGGAAAATATAGATTTTACCATAAGGATGGGTTGGTGAGATTTCCATATTGCTCACTATCCGCTGATATACAGACATGCATATTCACCTTTGGGGATGAGCTCTTTGATCTCCTAAGGGGCTGAGATTCTATTCTTAAGATATTTGGAAAGTTCCTCAGCAGTTGTCCCTCTTTTTAGGCGCCAGAGGTGGAGATATATCTTTCGTGACATACCAGAGATTATATCATTCGTAGATGATCCCTTAATCACTTTTCTGTAGCAGCGTTTTTTTTCACTGTAATAAACCCCTCATTCGAGGAGCCCATGTTTGTATCAGATGGCTTGAGACCACTATATTTAAAAGAGGTTGTGTCATTTTGTTCATTGTTTACTTTCTATATATTGGGTGGGTGGTCATTTCAAACCACTCCAGAATAGGTTATAGGATTGGACACACTTTCAACTTTGTTTTTAAGAAAATCCATAACAAATATACCTTTTTTGCTGAAGTTTCATTAGGTATTTACCATAGGTTCTGGGATAACTGGTTTAAGTTCACGAATGACATTTTTAAGATGATCAATCTGTTTAAATTGATGAATGGTTTTGTTAGAAATTTCAACTGATGATTTAAGGTTATCCAATTTAGAAGAAAATTCAAGTTGGCATTTCACAATTAATTCCATGGTTTTATGGGAACACTTGCAATGAGTTGGCCTTCTATTTCTGTGGAAAGATTTTATGGGACTGAAATAACACTTTGATTTTGTCATTTTGAACTACATTAAATATTTGTGTAAATATCCTTACTTATTTGAAACTTGAATTTTATCTTAACTTTTAACTTTTATTTGAATATCCAGTTCCAACTATGAAGTGGCTCACATTTGGATTTGTCCTCTTCTGGTCCTCTCCTCCTGCATTACCACAAAGTGAGCTAGAATTACAGTGCCCAGAACATTGGGTACAATTTCAATCATCTTGTTACCGATTTATCAAGTCACCCCTGAGATCAAGGAATGATGCTCGTGAAAATTGCAAGGTATGAAAATGTATAGTTTGTAAAATGGGACTGTGGACTAAAAGAATGTATCATCAAGGAATAGTTGAACTTTGAAGATATATTGTTAACAATGGTATATTAAATGGTATTTTCCTCCCACATAAGGCCTATGATTCGGACCTAGCAAGTGTTAGTAACTTAGAGGAACATAGTTTTCTGGTGCATCAGCTTCTCTGGAGAGACCCACAACATCGACGCTGGTACTTTAGTGCACACCAGCAGAGTGCAGGTTATTGGGTAAATGATGGTGATAGCTCTCAACTAATCAACATGGATGCAGCTTTTTTGCCAGAACAAGATTCAACACTTGGGAAAGATTTCCTTGTTTATAGGTCTGTAATTTTTTCACTTCATAATATTTGTAAGTTTAATGTTTAAACTTGTTATTTCATTTTGCGTATTATTGGAAATATTAATGTCAGCTTTGAAAGTATTCGTTGAATTGTAGATTGTCACTAATAGAATGTTAAATTAAAAAAAATAGTTTTTAGGTTAGAATTAATTATATTCTCAGTTGTTATTTTTTTAAATACGAAATTTCCAGTTAATACTCTGCCTGCATTGCTCCATCTTGCTAGTTATTTTTTGAATGTCATTATTCATTCTCTTCAACATGTTATCAGAATTTTTATTCTATATTTATTTATTTCACTATTTATAAATAAGATTTTGTTTACAAAAAGCTGTTTTTTGTTATGATGGGAAAAACTTGGAATTTTTTTCATTTTATTGAAACCGACATTAAATTCACATATTGATTTATTATCAACTAGATAATTACCCAGCTTTTTCATTCAAAATCAAGGTACTTTCAAGATAAGTGACCAATATTCCCCCTTAATTAATATGGTGTCTCGCTGCCACTCTCCCATACTAATAATATCGGTGCCTAAAATCTAGCACCATACTGTACATAATTGAAAATTATTTTTTATCTAAAAGATTCATAGAAGTTCCTTCAACAGGAAACTATCGAGCTTGTCTTATGGCTGAAAAAATTGAAGAATAAAAAATTAAAAATGTACTTGCTTTAGATATCTCCAATAGCCACTACAAGGTTAACAAACCATATGTGCATTTCAGCTGCAAAGCAGCCATCTTCAGTGGCAATTAACCTCCAGTCTTTGAATTTAAGCCATTTTAAAGAAAAAATTATGAAGTTTCTTATTCTTTTCATCTTTTTTCACCTGCAGTTCAAAATCCCTCATATTAAACATTTAATTCACATATTTTGGGGCAGTCTTGCCATTTTAATGCCAATGTCTTGCCAACCAATTACATTGTTAAACCTCGACATCCTATTGTTATTTCAATTCTTATGAGTAAAAGTGAGAGAGGTTAAGCAGTTAGCCCCCTTGGTGCTCTTTGTAAAGAGTAGACTTAAATGATATTTCAATCGAGTCAAAATGAGTAAATATTTCAACCCATTTTTTGTCATTGGGTGTTTCATTATCCCTCCAAACAGCAATCTTCTCTATTGTTGCATAATTTTTCAAACAAGTGATCTCATCCAATAGTTCTGTATCATCAATATTTAAATCTGACTTTTTAATTGAAATAATATCAAAACATTTCTCAATTTGGGTCCAGTCGGGAATTCTTCGAAGAAGAATCCATTCAAAAATGTTAATTTCTTCAAATTCTTTGGTTCACTGGCCCAAGTACTCCACACACGTATAATAAAAGGAGATCACTGGATTTTTAAATTTCCTGACATCAATAACACCTTCCTTTTCCAAATCAAAAATCATTTTTCTGACATTAGCAGGTAAGAAAATTTCTCTTTGTCGTTCCATTAATTTCAGTTTAAAGTTTATTAAAATGCTTGAAAATTTGAGGCCTGACTTTTGACAAAATAATGCCAAACTTCAGCAGATGCATCCTCAAAAAAGGTTTTCAAAATCTTGGGACATCTTTCTTGGGATAGAAAAAAAGTTTTCCATGGTTGGAACCGTCTCAGTACTCTATCTACTGCTGGTGTCAGTGCCAACCACCTGATTTTACTAAAACCAAGTAGTTTTTGGTACTCAACATCTACAAAAATCACATCTTTTCTTAAACTGTCCCACTCTCACCATGTAAATATAAAAGAATGAGTAGATTTTCACAATTACGATTTTAATGTTAATAGGGAGACAGTCTGCTGCAGTTTGTATACAGTTATTTAGGACATGTCCAGCACATTTTACACCAATTAAATTTGTACCCAGTGATTGCTGCTATAGCATTTTATAGAACACATTATTTTGCCCTCTTCTTGACACTCCAAAATTACAATTCGTGTTATCAGCACATAAAGCTAACAGTTTGTATGCCAATTACCAATGTTTCCTGCATATAAGTTGAGAGAATGTCTGAAGTTTCACGGTCCAGCTGCTTCAATTCTATAATTTTCACTTTTACACCGCAATTTGACAAGAAATACCTTACCATAATTGGACAAATTTTTATACTATCATGGTTCAAGCAATCCAAATACACAGATATACAATTTGTGATTGCCACGTCCATTTTAAGCATCTCCAATGCTTTGGGGCACAAAATATTGCAAACAATTGCCTCACTTTTAGTTCTAGCACATGAAATTTTTCATCAAAACACTTTTTAATAAGTTTAGATGTGCAGTCAGTAGAACAAAATGAGTGATTATGTTCAACTGTATCATATGCCCTAGTTCCTTCAATCACAGCTAAATTTCGTTCTTTGTCATCAAATGTTTCTTTGATGCATATAAGACGTCACTAATTTAGTTGACAAAATCGCAATATTACTTTTCTTATGTCTAAGCATTTTTAAGTGCTGAATAATGTCAGACCTTCCACCGTTAGCCACTGAAAATGTTGAAAAACACTTTTCACATTTAACATCATTGCTGGAAATAGTTTTCTTAATGTAGGGATATTTATTTTGTAAATCGCTATTGAAAACATTTTCTCTTCAGAGGCATTTTTTAAAACATATACACTTAAATAAATGTGCTGATATGCCAATTAACCTTCAGATGTTTCTCAATCAGAATAACTTGTTTTGCAATCGATATTGATTGATATATTCCTATTGAAATAGGAAGGAGAACTTGAATTTTGAACTAAATCGAGAATGTCATATGAAAACTTGTTGCTATGTTTGTATTACAGCAATTAATCTGTTAAATTTTTTTGTTAGAAAATACAGGACTTTTACGGGACAGTTAATGAAATACAGGACATTTGGGCGTCCTGTATAATAATATAAAATATATGGGACAATGTCCTGTAATACAGGACTGTCCCATAAAATACAGGACGGATGGTCACCTTATCTATGCGGCCTGTGATGATGATGAAAAAGAGATCAGTATAATTTGATATAGACTATTTCATATTTCTTCAGCATAATTATCATCTCAAAACCTTTTCTGGTGGAGCTTTTATGCTAATAATTTATTTAGATTTGATTTTCGCTAATATGAGACCACAGAAATCCCCTGGTAACTTCTAATGTAAACACTCATCCGGCTCGCCGAAGTTCTCATGACTTCCAATGCAGCCCTCTGAAGCATTCACAACTACGCCTGCGGCCCACCATGTAATAATGTTGGCCTCCACTGATCTACAGTATCCTCTATTTTGTCTTTAATACCATTGAGAAAATTATCCACATGTAGAATCTCTTCAATATCTTGAAGACTTAGAAACTGTTTTGCCAACATTTTTAACTTTTAACCTGCAAATATAAGGAAAATGGCTTCATGGAAATTTCTGATGGTGATCTTCCACGATCCTCAAATGGGGATTATTACGTACATAACTTACGTTTTTATGAAAGAATAGATTATCTTATGTGCTCAACACATACTAGACCAGTGTTTCTCAAATGATCGGTCACGACCCCCTTTGGGGTTTGTGAGAGGATTTTAGTAGGGTCACAAGCACTCTTTGCTAAGACAAGTGATTTTATTCTGGTTTTAAGAGTCCTACAGGTTTTAATTTATGGACATGTTTTGTTAAAAAAATAAGGAAAATTCTGTAGCTTATCAATGTACAAAAATGTTTTACATATTTGACATATGCGCTAAGTTTATTTAATAAAAACAAACAATAAATTGTATATCAGTAGTGATTATTACTTAAAAAATTAAACTATACACCACATATTGTCTGAATGTTTTTAATACATACATAGTTGTAAATAAAATAATATATAGTGCTAACCTTGTATTTATGAAGAGCATAAAATAAAAAACTCTTATTATTAATTTCCTTATCATTGGTATCTTCCCCTCCCTGTGAAAAATGCACTTGTCTGCTCGTCTGTGACGAGTGAAAATTTTTAGTTGACAAGTAAAAAATTCAATAGAGCAGTTTTAGTCCAATCAGCAATTATTTATATGTAATACCTATTGTTGAATTGAAATATTTGGAAAAATTTCCAAGCTACTTAATTGAGTGAATGTTGCGGCCGCTAGGAAGTAGTCCAAGTAGTTAACTACAGCTACTTCTACAACCACATCCAGGGGATTTCCCTACTCGGTGCATGCCTTTAAACCTGATAAGGCCATAGGCAAGTGGTATTTTAGTGCAAAAACTGTAAGACATGTTCAAGGTCATAAATGCCATGCCTCTGGAAGTGGTATGTTAACACCAAGAAGATATGAATAGTTAGTTTCATTGAACTATTGCTTGCTCATGGTCTTGTGTCACTGATAATATGTATGAGTTTTTATATTAATTGTTATGTAGACTGATGTGCATAAAAATATATTTTGTGTAATTTACTTCATTGAATATTGATAGTATCTGGCAAAAATGAAAATAAAGGTAGAGGTTAACGAAAGTGTAAATAATTACCATTTCATTTTTGGCAATGAGGGTGTTTTTTTTTATCGCCAGCCTTGGGGTCTCTGGGATGCTGATATATATACACAGTAAAATTCAGTTATAACACGGGTCTCGGGAGACGAAGTTTATGCCTGCGTTATCAGCAACCCGTGTTATTACAGGAAGCTTTGTGGGGAATTAAAAACCTGTAAAACTAAATTTTATAACATTTATTTACAAAATACAAAAGTAAGTGATGTTTAATGATCCACGTGCATGCCCTACTTAACGGGAGTTATTAAAATACTCCAATATTTTCTTTTGGCGGAACAGCTGATGGCGTTTCTTTGTCACATGCGTCTTAATATTTTGCAAATGTAAAAGATGGAGATGATCGCAATCGCTCTGTCTCTCTAACTAATCCATCACTTCACTGATGTTCTCCAATACTTTTCCTATTTTAGACATTTCAAGTTCGCATTCATCTTCTACTTCTTCACTATCGCTCTCATCTTCTGATAAAAAAACTGGTCTTCTGCGGCTCTGGACTGCAGCCACAATTTCTTCATCACTCTTATGGGCAGCTACAGGAGTTTCATCATCTTCACGCACTCAGGCATTGAGATCATTTACTTGTAGAGTACAATCAGCAAAAACATTTGAAGCTTCACGCGCGTCTTCTTCCATAAAAACCAAAAACTCGTCTTCATCTTCTATGCTATCGTCTGTTGCAGCCATGCACTTTGACCAACAATTATGAATTGTAGAAGAACTTATGTTCTTTCATGCCAATCCGACATTGTAGGCCATATTCTTCAGAGTGACTGTTTTCAGGAATTGTTGTACTTGCAGTTCTGTGTTTATGACAGCAGTGAGCAATTCCTGCCAGTAGTAGGCTTTAAAAGCTCTGATAATCCCTTGATCCAAGGGCTGGATAAGGGCAGTGGTATTCTGAATTACCTAATTCTATGTCTTAGAAATGGGCAGTACCAGCCTGAGTGGGTTTGAACCCTGCTAAGGTAAAATTTTTCTGGTGGCAGCGTTGGCTAAAATTGAAAGCTTTTGACAGACAAACGACAAATTATAATACAGTAAAACCTCTACAAATCGAACCTCTTTATATCGTAAACCTCCATATATCGTACTAATATTTTGGTCCCGAACAGATCCTATGTAATATCATAGGAAATGTTCCTCTCTAATTCGTAACCTCCTTATTTCGTATTCCTCTATATATCGTAACAAAAATATTACTCCGAAATGAAAAATAACCTCCATATTTTGAAATCGCGATCTTTTTTTCCTGGATTCCTTCTGCAAAAATACCCTCTACGTTTTAAAAATATGTTTTTGGCGCTAATCATTTAGCCAATCAACAAGGTGAAAATAACTTGGGTAATTAACCAATCAGTGTGTTTCTATGACTGATGAATTGCAATGAATCATCATCGCTTGGCGTCAGCGCGTCAGTCTGAATCATCATAGCTTGGTGTCATTCTGAACCATCATAGCTTGGAGTCATTCTGAATCATCTGAATATTCATTGGAAAGAGGACTGTACACGTGATTCGATTACATTGGTAAAATTGTGAAGAAGGCTTTGGAAACAGCATGTATCAAGAAAAGGTGATTTATAGAACAACTTCTTACTTTTATTTTTTAAATATTGAATCGAGTTTGAAATCTATTGCAAAAAAATTTTAAAAATTGCCTCTCATAGCAACATTTTTATTAGTTCCTATAATGATTTGTTTATTCTTGAAGCAAATAGGCTTAGTTTTTTCTCCTTTTTTATAATTTTTAGTGTTAATTTAATTTTCGTCATTTTGGCATACCTAGTTTGGAGTACTTGTTTTGACCATGTGCGATTGTGAAGAATCTCCGGAAAACAACTTCGAAGTAAAGGTAAAGCTCACTTCATAGTTTATTGGCTGTAAAGCTACTATTCTGTTGCTCACTAATTTTAAATTAAACGTGGTGAATAATCTCTGTGAACATGTTCTTGAAAAATTTAGTCTGATGACTCTTAGAATTCGGCAACACTGGTATTGCTTAATAACTTTTATTTCTGGTAGAACTTGTACTTAAGTTTATTGTAATTATTCTTGTTCATGTTATTTTCATAAAATCTTTCTTTTATTCCGTTTAACTAATTTGAAGTAATGTAATTCCGTGAAAATGGCTGACGCAAGATTTTCAACGCCCTGTGGAAAATTTCCATTAAATGTTATCAACTTGCTCTAACTTGTACATTTAACTGGTTTTACCTCATAAGTTTTATTATTATGATGGTTTCATCATAGACCATTGTTTTAAGTCATTTGAAGTCGAATCAATTTGTCTCATCTTGCCTCCAATGAACCCGTTTCAAATCGTTAATCATTTAAACCAGTGTTTCCCAAACTTTTTCGAGCCACCGCCCCCTTGGATCCATAAACCTATACTCAACGCCCCCCAATCGGTAGCTTTAAAATAATAATCAAAATCATAAAACAAAATAACCAAATGAGGAACATTGAAATAATTAAATTAAAAACAATGACTAATCAAATGTTTATTTAGAATCCAATAGATGTATAGTTTTCATATCATATTTATGCAAAAGACTTAATACACAATAAAAGGAACTTAGGTGAGAATATACTTTTTACATAAAAATAAATTATCAAAACAAATAATTTTAAGAAAGCTTTTTTTAGAAGTTTACATGTCATTTTTTTACTTAAATTAAGCAATTACATAACATGAACATTTTCAATTTATGAAAATAGAATAACCAATCATGTTTTGTTAAAATTAGTTAAACAATTAAGTGACTATTGATTATAGTTTTTCATGGTCTAGAAGTCATTTAAGGAGATTCTATTGCCTAATTTAATAACATATTTCCATCAAATAAAATTTTAATGGGATGGATGGGCTTGATGACCTGATACCAGTTTTCCAACGTCCGGTTTAATGTCACTTAGCAGGAATCTTAAATCACCGCGTTCACAAACCTGAAGTCTGTTTCTCTGCTTGGAAATAAGCTGAATGACTGCACTAAAACCACGTTCCACCAAATATGAAGTCGGAAATGCAAGAAGGAGTTTTTTAACCACCATCCATAATGCAGGATAACGATCGGAAACCTCCTTCTGTAACCAAAACTCTTGATAATTTATCTTAAACTTTGGTTTCAATTCAACGTCATTTTGTAGTCCAATTAATTCTTCCTCTAATACTCCAACTTCCTCAATATCTACAAACGGATTTATCACCCAGTCTGGAATTTCCAACAAAAGAAGATCCTCAAATCGCTGCATCATATTTTTATGCAAGGTGGCTAAATGGTCACAAAAGATTCTCAAATCATCATCACCTATACCAGCTTGCTCTTCTAGCTTAAGCAGGGAAGGAAATTGATAAAGCTCGCGGCGACCTATGTTGCGCTTAAATAAAAGCAACTTGGAAATAAACACAGTCACCACAGATTTTGCCTTTATAAGGTTTGTATCATTTCCCTGCAATTGTAAATTTATTTCATTGAACTTTGCAAATAGTTCAGACAAAAATGCAACGTCACTCCTAATCTCTTTAAGGTTGTCGCTGAGAAAAGCATCTTTCTCCTCAAAAAACTGCACGACAGTGTCAAAAAGATTATAGAAGCACCTTATACAATTGCCTTTTGATAGCCAACGAACTTCCGTGTGTAGTAACAAACGTTTAAAATCTTCGTCGTTCTCATCACACAACTCTCGAAAGAGTCGATCATTAAGAGCATGGGCTTTGATTTTGTTAACTGCTGTAATTACAATGTTTAAGGACTTGTGAAGGCGATCACTCAGTATTTTGGCCACTAGATGTTGTCGGTGAATGACACAATGAATAGCACATTTGGTACATATTTTCTCAAGTATGCAATACAACCATGGTGACGACCAGTCATTGACGGAGCTCCGTCTGTCGCAACAGCAAGTATGTTAGAAAGTGGAATTTTTTTGTCCCTGAAGAACTGCTCTACAATACGAAATATTGACTCCCCTTTAGTGTCAGTTTCTAATTGCCTTGCAAACAACAACTCTTGAGATAGATTTTCATCTTTAATAAAGCGTACGTAAGCTAGAAGCACAGATTCATTACCTGGCAAAGTTGACTCGTCCAACTGTAATGCAAATTCTGTTGTTCTCAGGATGCTGCACAATATATCTTCCACATTTTCAGCCATTTCATCTATTCGTCGTTGAACTGAAGTGTTGCTTAGGGGAATAATTTTTATTGTATCATATGGTGGCTTATGCAGAACAGTACTCAGGACTTCACTTACTGCTGGTAAGATGAGTTCTTCACCAATTGTATGTGGCTTTCCAGATTTGGCAATTAATAGTGAAATATTGTATGATGCACGCAAACCATCAGTGATATGTTTTGAAGCATTACACAACATACTTGAAAGTGTTGGACGATTTTGCACTCTGTCACGAAGTGACTGAAAAAATGTTAAAGTCTTTTCTGTCTTGTCAGGATGTGCCTTCCTAAAATGGTCAATTAGTCTGGAAGGTTTCATCGCCTCATTTGAAAACACCCTTTCGCATAGTAAGCACATAGGCATGTGCTTGTTTATAGGTGACTCTATAAATCCGTACTTAAGATAATCCACATTATACTGTCTACATTTCTTCTTTGATGAGTCATTTCCTGCCATTCTGTTTCTACAATAAAGGTTTAAATATTAAATTTTGTTAAAATAAAATTTAATATATATTAACTAAATAGAATACACGTATGAGTTAATGATAAGACGTGGATTCAATCTTTAAGTGGTTGCTTTTTAAAATAAAATTACTAATAACCCTATGAAAAACATCAAAACAAAATATTTATGTGCTTGCGGCATAATTTCAAACATATATAAGCAAGGCTGAATATATGTATTTGTTCTGCATACCTGGTATAAAACAGGATTTATATACACGTTATTTCGCTCTTGAACGGTAGTAGTTTTACTTCGGGTAAACTGAAAATATTAATACAGTTTATTTATTTTATATAAATGTTGTACATTTCATATACTAATGCAATACATTTATCACGCGAGCGCGAATTCGAAAATGGTGCGTAGGGAGTTTGTGCCAGAGGTCTGCACATGCACCTTTGCCATCTTTCATAGAGAAACCAAACACTCGGCTGCAAAGTAAGCTCCTCTCGAATTCGATTTATAATACTGGTCTAGTCAGTTGAGGGTGAAATAATATTTCTTTGGCTCCTATTCTGTCGTTATGAATCATATTAGTCCATGCAATTCCCTAAATTGTATTCATAAGAAAGGCAGTTCAAGGGACTGTTGCGGTGAAATTGGCTTTGATTCAATTTTTTGATACTTGTGTGTGCGTTGGTTCAACTAAAGTTTATTCCATAGCAAGGCCACCTTTTCATTTGATGATATATTATTAAGAGGAATTTTGTGAAGAAGTATGTTTACTACTCAATTTACTCGTGAAGGCGAAATATTTCCAAAGTTTTCTTTTTATTCAAAGAATTATTGTGAATATTACCCATTGTTTGAAAAAAGCTATGCTTCAAGGAAATGCACAATGTCAGCAAAACCGTGACTTAGATCAGTGAACCGGGAATTTATTTAATTGATATCTAGCCGGCAAAGGGAAAGTTCAATCGTATATATACGAAGTATGAGAGAAAAGGTCCTCTTTTTGAACTATCTATTACCATTTCATGAAAACATAAACAATATACTGGCCGTTTATTTTCGTAATATACTTCGCCATCATAAAATAATACAAAAAATTATATAATAGTACTATAACAAGAATGATATGCGATGAATGAAAAATAACTTACCAATACAGCCTTGATAATATCGTTGGAACCGAATTGTTTGGAAAATGATTATCCAGGTAAATATTTGATGTAAAACCACCGAATCTAATTATCAGATGAGCTGATTCCTCTCCGGATTCACACCCGTTTTATTCACAGTTAACCTTACTGCCGAAGTACTCAGTGTCGTGAAGTTGTGCCAACGATAGACCAAATGAGATTAAACCCCTTCAAAAGTTTCCCTTGTGCGAGAAAGGCTTGGAAATATTTTTCAACCGTTCCTACTTTAAAATGTAGGGAAACAAATGGTTTAAATTACTTCCAGATGCGGGAAACAATGTAAACTTTAAAAACGAAGCTTTAAAACGGAGACAAAAGGAAGGTTACCAAGCCTTCGCAAATGTCACATTGTCAGGACCCTCCGGCGCCCCCCTGCCGCCCCCTTGCCTCTTTTCGCCCCCATAGACTAGAGCACCGCCCCACAGGGGGCGGTAGCGCCCACTTTGGGAACCACTGATTTAAACTAACCTTATCGTGAACTGCTTTTAAATGGCATTAACTATTTTCAAGTCGTATTACATAATTCGTTTTGTCTTTGACCGTAACGTATTTATGTATGTATGTATGTAGAAAAGCATTTAGTGAATGTTGAAAAGCTCACAAATACTTAAAATAGTATATTAACGTAAAGTATAATAAATACATTTCCAACAATGAAAGCTGAACTTAGAAAAATTTTCCGAAATATTCATCGCTACTCAGTTGGTTGTTTTGGATTCCAATAATGGTTAAATAACATGCCAATGATAAATGTATTAAGAATGATATGTTTTACTTTGCTTTTTATCTCATCTTATTTCCATCATTCATACTTTTTTGTTCAGCAGAAAAAGCAAACTTTATAAATATCAACATCTTTTCAAGATTAGAATATCTGATAAATGTTACTTAAGTTAAATTAAATAATTACAATTATTTTGTTATCAAGGTGTCTTAGCGTTCATTGGTACGAACTGACAGTAACATTTCCTTTGTATAGTGAAAAATATTTTCCGATATTGATACATTTAGGCAAGCGTTTAAAAAATTATTCATGTATGATATAGGCAGTTTTCTCCTGGCATATGAAGCATCGATTTCCAGTCTCTGGGGCAGTGAATTTTGGACACAGGCTCCAAGAGTTGGGATGGGTTGTTACAAATTGTTGCTAGTTACGCGTTAAATAGTTCAGTATGTGTGAAGTCCATATGCAAAGGAAAACACAATTGAAAACATTGGGCACTCATTATTTCCATTTAAAGTACGGATTGTATGAGGTGATCCAAGTTTTCGAGTTTCAGCTCGTTTCAATTGGGTTTTTCCACAGGGTGCTAACAACATATAATTTTTAAGTTGATCAGAGATTTACATACAGATTTGATATATTTTCAGAAATCAGAGGTTGGGCAAAGAAAGTTGATTACTTTAGGCAGTCTTTGATTCCAGTTTCAAGATTTCGACTTTTAATCAGTGTTAAAAATATTAAATTGTGTGTGTTATCGATGTGAAAATACAGCAATTTGTGACTTATGCATTTTGCACCATTTATATCTATGTTAATATGTAAACTCAGTAAATTATAATAATGTAACATTTTTAATTTACAGACTCTTAAAAGACATGAATATGCCAAAGAAAAGAAGGATGTTATCAACAGATACCAAACTAAATATTTTTAAGGCTATTGATGATGGAAAAAGAAAGATAGATGTTGCCAGGACATTTGGAATATCACCTTCAACACTAACATCCATTTTAAATAAACGCAGAGACATAGAAGCAGCTGCACAGCTTTTTCCAAATGGGAAACGATTTCGCACTGTGAAAAATGAAGAACTAGATAAGTGTGTATTTGATTGGTTGATGGAGGCCAGAGCCAAAAATCTTCCAGTTTCAGGGCCAATTTTACAGCAAAAGGCTACAGAGATGTCAACTAAAATGAGAGTGCAAGACTTTCATGCTTCTAATGGCTGGTTGCAAAAGTTCAAGACATGTTGGAACTTGGCAACATTAAAGATGTCAGGGGAAGAAGCATCAGTAAGTCCTTGTGTTCTAGATGAGTGGCAAGGAACACTACAAGCATTTTTAAGTGGGTATGACACCAAAGACATATTCAATGCTGATGAGTCCGGATTTTTTTTCAATTTGCTACCAGATAAGACTCTTGCATTGAAAGAAGATTCTTGCCATGGTGGAAGAAAAAGCAAAGCAAGGTTCACAGTTCTCTTTTGTTGCAACGCAAATGGCAGTGAAAAACTAGAACCACTAATTATTGGTAAATATAAGAAGCCAAGGTGCTTTAAAAATATTAAGCAACTTCCTTGCATGTACAGGCATTAAAAAAATTCATGGATGACAACATCAATTTTTAGAGAATGGGCTGGCCATGCTTGATTTAAAGATGGGTATGAGGAATAGGAATATTATTTTGTTCCTTGATAGGTGTACTGCACATAACTATGCAGGAATAACACTTAGAAATATAAAAATTGTGTTGTTTCCCCCTGATTGCACAAGTAAACTGCAACCTTTGTACCAAGGAATAATTTCTGTAATTAAAAGAAGCTATAGGTGTCAACTGGTGCAGTATTTATTAAGAAATATGGAAGGAAATATTGATTTGCCAAAGATAAAATGGAACCTTTTCCAGGCTATGCATAGACTCTGTTTATGCTGGAACAAAATTAATGAAACGACTATTTCAAAGTATTTTTTAAAGGCAAGCTTTGTTAAGGAAGTACATAATGACGCAGATGAGGATAACAGTCTGTGATGAACCTCCAGAATGGGCTCAAATAAAAGAAACTTTGGTAGTACATGCATCATTTGAAGAGTTTGTTACAGCTGATGCAGCCCTGATTACTTGTGCTCCTACAGAAACTTATGAGGTACAGGAAATTGTTAATGGAGAAAACACGGATAAAGAAATTGAAGATGAGGTAGCAGATGACGAAGACAAGGAAGAAGTTGAGAGGCAACCACCAAAAAAATCTGAGGTCCAAAATGCTTTAAATGTGTTAGAGAGATTTCTAACCAATATGGATGACTATGAATCCAGGCATCTTCTGTTAAGCCAAATAGAAAATGTTGTTCCACAAGAATTTCATAAACAAAAGAGGCAAAAATTAATTGTTAACTATTTGAATAAAAAATAATGAAAATATTTGTATTTGGAATATCCACTGACAACATAAATGTATTATATGTAAATAATTTTGACAAGATCTTAGATTTCTATTCAGTGTTAAGTTGCTATTATTTTTTTTTCAATTTACTGTTGAATTTTGTATATAATAATTTTTTTATATTTATAATTAAATTAGATATATGTAGTAACAGTATTTATTACTTCTTTTTCATTCATTATTTGTAAATAATTTCAACAAGATCTTAGATTTCTACTCAGTGTTAAGTTGCTATTATTTTGATTTTTTAATTTACTATGTTGAATTATGAATATAATAATTTTTTATATTTATAGTTAAATTTGATATAATAACAATATATATGACTTCTTTTTCATTGTTTGTGAACTAACTTGTTTTCTCATTTTTTATTCCTAAATTTGTCGTTAACCTCTTTATAGTGAACCTCTATATATCAAAATAGCAAAAATCCGGTCCCTTCAATTTCACTATATAGACGTTTTACTGTATATATATGTTAATGAGATTTTTCTTTATTACATTTTTTTCTTGCATCTGAAATGATATTGACTCTGTTGAAATACTTGATAGTTTATTTATTTACTTATTCATATAATTCCATATACAACACTAGCTATTTGACACCAATTTTTTGCCTTAGCTTAATAGATCATATGCATTGCAGTGATTTTTTCTAAGAAAACACATTTTTAGCATTATTTTTGGAAGTAACCACAAAATGTCTCTTCCCCGATGGCTTAACTAATATATTTATCGTTAATAGCCTGTTAAGCAATTGTTATCTTTCTTTGTGATGTAGCTGTTTCACAAAACCAATTCTTTATCATTCTTTTGCAGTTTCTCAGAACAGTTGAAAAAATGGGGTTTCCAAAAGGTGACTGGAGATGAGCCTTTATTATATATATGTGAAGCCTTAATAACTCGCCTCCATTATTTGGCTGCAGATGATCGCACATATCAGTATGGATTTGATGTGGAGGATCCAAATAGTATTCCAAGAGGACCATATTTTATAAAGCAGCCGGTGAATGCAGTATTTGACTTATACAGAAAATCAGAAGTGAATGATGTATCCTTAAGGTATTTTTGCTAATATTTGTTGAGAATTTTAAAATAAACCATCTAAAATTTTTCATGACAAATAATGTTTGAATTTACTTACTCAGAGTTTCTGCTGATTGGAATAAATAAATAAATATATATATATATATATATATATATATATATATATATATATATATATATATATATATATATATATATATATATATATATGTATGTGTGTGTGTGTGTGTGTGTGTGTGTGTGTGTGGCAACAAGTTGTTGGGATAAGGAAGCCCAGTGAGCACTCACCAATAAGATGTCTTCAAGTGGGCGAGCTGCAAGGGGTGTCGAAGTGACACATGTAAAACACACAAAAAACATGAGAGCTTTCAGGGCTGATCCCTTCATCAGCACAAGAGAGAGAAAATATGTATACACATACAAACATACTAGTAAAAGTTGCTTGCATTCTGCAAGCATTTCAGATCACTTTGTTTATTTTAGTTTATGAAATTGCAAACAAAATTAGGATTGAGAACCTCCTCAATGAAAAATTACTTTTAGAATGAACAGTCATTGTATGCACTTTAAGAAATGTGGTTGGCGATGCATGCTTGTTTTCCACAACTAAGCGGCATCTTGGCATGATGACGCCACCAAGCATAGAGGAGGCCATGCTATCTTCCCTCCGTTGACATTCACAAGGGCATCAGCAATCATTCCTCAAAATCGCTAAATGTCTTCCCTTGCCCTATATATAATCTGTAAGGTATTGATTCAAAAATTTATTCAGTTAGAGGACAACATTTGCTACAGAAACATCCTCGACAGCAGGTACCTACAAATTATAGTTTCTGAGATAGAAATTATTAAACTTTGATGTAAAAATGGGGCAAAAACAACCCCTAAAAATGAATCATTTTAGAATTTTCAATATCCTATAATCGTGCCAAATTTCAAGTCTGCAGCTCATCTGGAAGTGCCTAAACATTTGTATTCTCCTATGTGTTATGTCATAAGTAAGAAGCAGCTATGTAGTATAGATGTGTGTGTATTGACATTTGTGCTAAAGTTATAAAAAATATGGCATTCATTTTTTCCAGTTGTTTAGCTGGGGGCTATCCTACCCCCACTTATGAATGGTTTAAAGAAGACTATGAAAATGATGTTTTGGTTGCTACAAAAATTGATCCACTAGTGGACCGCCGTTATACTGTAACTGGTGGAACATTGATCATTAATGATCCTGACCAGGTGAGGAAATTTTTTAGCGTATTCATGTTAATATTGTTAGTTTTAAAACATTGTTTTATTTATTCAAATAGTTTTTGCTCAAGTTCAGTTATTTTTGAAAACCTGAACTATTGTTTTGTAGGTGCAATAGTC
Organism: Tanypteryx hageni; assembly: GCA_028673005.1. Taxonomy (NCBI): domain Eukaryota; kingdom Metazoa; phylum Arthropoda; class Insecta; order Odonata; family Petaluridae; genus Tanypteryx; species Tanypteryx hageni. The sequence goes on along the minus strand of CM054120.1, from coordinate 9,997,084 downwards.
AGTGAATATACCATATATGCCGGCATATAAGTCGACCTTTAAAACTAAAAAAATTCGAAAACTTATGGTCGACTTATACGCCAAATATAAAATGTGACTCTTAAATAACATTAAAAACATTGATATTTACAAAAGCATTTGATCTTAAGGCCTAGGTGATTGCCATTTTGAATCAACTGCTCCATTGTTTACATTTATTTTAGAAGATTTAAGATAATTATTTTTAATAGTTAATAAAAATAAAAATTTTAACTTGTTTTTATTACTGAATCTCAAAAATATAAACGATCTATTTGCAATTACAGGAACAAAGGATAAGTAGAAATATATTCTGCCAATAGATGGCAATACAGTATATGACTGATCTTTCTTAAATTAAATAAATGATTTAATAACTCAAAAATTGACACCGCGTTTTTTGTAAAAGGTTATACTTAGCTTTTAAAAACCATAAAATTTCTCGTATTCTTCATTCAAAGTTTTTTATTAGTGAAAAAGTGGGGGGTCGACTTTTACAGCAACTATATGTCAAGTGATGTATTTACAATCCGAAAAATCTAGGTCGACTTATACGCCAGCATATATAGTAAATTGATTGGCATGAAATGGATAAAATTAAAATATTTTGCTTAGTATTTATTCTGAGTTTGCATTGTTCACATTTGTTTAGGAGTTATATAGATAAAAGAAAGCTTAAGTTATAATGACAATTTCTTACCAATCTTTGGCAAGAATTGTAATTCACTTTTGCATCATGGGTATTTACAAGTATCTAATATACTAATACTTAATATTGCTCCTAATAAATTAGAAAGCATATTTAATGACTCATTGCTGTTTTTATTATTCATTTGGACAGTGCTTATTTATTTCATGGCTATTAAGAGTTTGAACACTATTGGTGATATATTACTTGAATGGAATGTTGCCAGTGATGTTTCATTGATCATAATATGCTGTGAAACATGTAAATTTATTATGAATGTAGTATATTTCAATGATATCCATTCTACGTCATTCTCCACTAAATTTACATAAGTTCATAGGCATGCATATTTTTTCTCTTAAATGAATACCATGCAATTACTTATGATGAAAAATTTGCTATGTATTTAAGGAAAGAGAAATGGAGTTAGTAAGAAATGTGAAAAAATAAAAGATTCTACTAAGCTCCATTTTGTAACTTTTCCTTAGTTTCTCTCTTCCATCAATTTGTACTAACCACTTCGTTGATTATCTTGAGTATACTCAGAATGAGTTTATAGTCAAATTCTGACAATCTGAGTATACTCTGTATTTTTTCCTTCCCTTGCTAAACTCAACCAAGTTTTTTTTGTTCCTTCCTAGAAGTTTATGTTCCGACCGTCAGGGGTCAGAAGTAGGCACAATTTTCATTTTTCAGAGTAGGTTTTTAGAAATCCTGAGGTGAACTCGTGCGCTCATTTTCACTGCATAAGCCGAATTTTTCTCTTTATAACCCAGATGCCTCTATTTCAACTTCCTGATTCTGCCATCGCTCAAATGATCCCCAACAAACCCTGCACACCCACATTCAACCTTCTCCCAAAAATCCATAAGCCCAACTTCCCTGGCTGCCCCATTATTGCTAGCTTTAATTCACCCATAGAATGCATCTCCGCATTCGGGGACTCCCATCTACAATCTCTCATCCGTCAATTTCCATCCTTCACCCAAGACACTAACCACTTTCTCCAATGCCTCAAATACCTCCCCTCTCTCACCCAATATCATTTTGGCCACCATCGATGTCTGCTCCCTCTACACAAACATCCCCGATGGTTACGGACCCTCTGCCCACACAAAACTCCTGGACTCAAAACCACCCGATGCAAAACCATCCTCCCATTTCTTACCAACCACCCACATCCACCCTGCCACTTGCTATACACACCATGTTTACTCGTGTACCCTGCATACTTTTTTCCCCCAAATGTCGGTTACACAAACTACACCGAACTAAAAAATACCTGCATTCAGAAATGGGAAAAATAATCTGCTACATTAGTTCAGTGGTAGAATATCTGCACAGCAAGTGGAAAACCCAGGTTCGATTCTTGGTCATAGCAGAGTTTTTCTCGTTTTTCAAAATTATTCCCAACTTTATAGCTTATGCCTATCTGCATAGGATCTCATGATCATTTTGTTCCATCTATTTTATATTTGTTGAATAAAATTATGGTCATGAAGATAAAATGCTAGACATTGTTAAGACTTGAATTTTCTGTATGTCAGCATTTTCCAAACATTACAAAGCCATTCCCCCACCCTCTATATCATGTTCAATCAAAATTCATAAGCTGCATCCAGGCCAAGCGAATGAGCACTAGCAAATAAGCAGAGGTCAATGTTTGTTCACTATACATGGATTAATCTATGACAGCTGAGGAATAACAAACACATGCTAATGTTGTTCCAATGGTTGTCAAAGGTAAGTTTGTTACTGCTCAGAAGGTTTGGTTGTAGTTTTAACCTGTGCTCATGTACAATGATACGACTGGTAGCACTTACATACATACATTTTCCTTCAGAACTGTTTTCATGTGCTTGCTACTTGGAACATGAACCAGTGCAAGTAAACATGAATGAATCCGTACAACGAGCATCTGCTAGCACCTGAGCCCCAATAATGCAAGCAACAAACATGTAGGAATGCCCATTTGCTAGTGATCATTCGCACTTGTTCACGCTCATTTGCTAGGTCTGGACTTTGCTATAGACAATACCTACTGAACCTACAGTTGCAATTAACCTTTATCCACCGGATTTAAATGCCACAATAGTCTATTTCATTTATCTTTGCAACTGACATTTCGTACGTACTTGGGACCGCTCGTGTGTTTCTGCTGCTTGGAGGTGGAGAGACATCTCCCCACCTCCTAAAGAGGAGTCGTCTCGTCGCTGAAGAACTCAAACTAGGCCATATCTACTAAACTGGATTACATTGCGGAGAGTTCAGAAGAAAGAGAAAGATGCCAGCAGTGAGCTACTGGGATGGGGGGGGGGGGGGGCTTGACTGTTCAGACAACAAAGGCATTAGCACGTGGCAACACAGCACTCAGAGACTCGATGTATGCACAACAGAGGCCAGAGAGAGAATGCTCTCGACGGGGGAGGCTCCACCTACTTCATTCCTATTGATTCCCATAAGATCATATACTGGAAAGCTCTCTTCTTCGCTCTTTCTCTCTCAGCCGCAAAGATGTGTGAAACGGTCTGCCTGGCTGCCGGATTTAAATTGGGGTATTTAAAATTTTTTGGCTTTCTGAATAATTGTCCATATCTCATGAACTACTGATAGTAAAATGATCAAATAATATGTATTTTTTTGCAGAAACATTGAAATCTGAATATACTATACTTTTTACATGTTTCAAAAATGTGAAAATTTTGTACCGGTGTTTGAAATACAGGAAACTCGAGAAAAATCAATAAGAACATTGTTTACTCATATTTTTTACAGTGTCATTCCTGCTCACCCTCCTGGATTATGGCACCTTTCTTGTCATATCTGCTCAGAATACAGTCACACACATCACATTTACTGTACTTGAAAGTTGCATGCATGCCTTTCCTCTTTGAAGAACACATGGCATTGTGAGTGCTTCCATTTTGCCGGCCAATGGGTATTGTCTTTGGCTTCCAAACATCATGCCTATATTTGGTCTTCCCCACATAGCCATTTGATTCGGGAGAGCCTGCCTTGGTGGTTTGCTGACGACTGAGTGAGATGGATTCCAAAATACCTAACCAGCACGAAAAAAATATCGCAAATATCTGAGTGGTTCTTCATCACCAATAAAGCTCTTAGGCATAGTGTGTTCTGCTTATCTTTTTCTTTACCTTATCTCTTGACCTTCATGTGGATTATGAAGGCTTCATAGGCACATGGGTTGTCTTTAATTCAGAGACTGGTGGCCATACTTCATTCCCTACACCATTTTCTACTCTCCTAAGTTCCCGACCTTTGACCTGTTTATCTTTGAAATTTAAAGGGATGGTTGCAAAGACTTCCACAATGTTTTCTTATGACTCCTATCTTCTTTCAGGTTACAACCGCATGCGTAGTCTTTTTCTGACAAAAGTTTCGCTACCATTCCAGGTAACATCTTCAGGTCAAAGTGGTGTGCAGATATTTTCTGTCCCTATATATTGTGCCTTAGGTTGGTTGTGGGGCGTTGTGATTGGATGGCTGGCCATCCAATTGGTTGGTGGAGAGGAATAGTCTTTTCCAGGTGTTAGGAAGGGGGTTGCCATCCTCCCTATTGAAATTGTCCAGTTGTTTGATGATCTCTATAGCCTCACGGATCAATCTGTGATGGTATTGTCGCTCCCTGGCTATTATTTTTGCATCCTCTATGTTAATTTTATGTCCCGGCTCGGACCAAGCATGATTGGCAAATGCTGAGAGACAGAATTGTTTATTTTCCACTGCCCTCTTATGATCTTTTATCCTGCACATAACCGATCTCCCCTTCTGACCAATGTAAAACTTGCTGCAGGTGCATTTAAGTTCATACACCCCCTCATACATGTCCTGAGGGATGCGGTCTTTTGCTCGGGGAGGATGTCGCAGTCTTTTTCACCAATGAATATCGAGTCACCATGTCATGCTTGGCCAGAATCCTGGTGATCTTTTCTGTAGTTCTGGAAACATGGAATCGTAGCATATATTCTTCTGAAGAACTGAGATGCTGATTCCCTACCATAGGAGATAGAGCATCTCATCTCAGCTCTTCAGAAGAACGGTTACCTGGAAGAAGATAGGAGTCGTTTAAAGGGATGTTTTGGGTATGTGGGTGGATAAAGGTTAATATAATCATCTTAAGGCAAACATGGGTGCAAACAATGTCTTAGCCATGTGAGGGCTAGAATTTGATGGCTATATATTGTAGATATCATGATTAGGATGGTTGAACAGTCAGTAAATATATGTCATATCTTTAGTGCCCCCAACCTACTCATTGTGCCTTCCCAGGGGGGCATTCTCCACATTTTGGAAACCACTGCTCTATGTGATTCCACAGAATCATAAAGTAACTTCTGATGTGAACTCTTATATGGCCTACCCAAGAATTTCCAACTACAAATGTTTCCTATCATGCAGAAGAGGTTGCCGACCCTTGAATTACATAATAGTTTAACCTAGGGATGGGACGGTTCCACTTTTTCCCGGTTCCGGTTCTCGATTCCAGTTATATTAATCTGATCCCAGTTCTCGGTTTCAGTTCTGTTAGGTTAGAAGTGCTTTTTGATACACCACAGGAAATTCTAGCTTTAGAATAGTTACATATAGCGCAGGGCTGCTGTTTTCGTAGCTTTTATCTGTTTTCACAGATTTTTTAACAAAAACTGAGACATTTCCGTGATTCACGGATGTTTATTTATAAGGTAGAACTTGGTTCTTACCTGAGCTGTTCGCATAAAAATACATGAACTACTAAGAAATTCTGAGATAATTAATATTTATATATGAATAAAATGAATTGTGTTAACAATATACGGTTTGGTGAAATTGTTTCGTAAGTGAACCCCTTCTCTTACCTTTCTCATACGGTCATGGCCTTTAATTGTACTTTCGTCACCCCTAACGTGATGATTATATTACATGTCTGTGGCGGTAAATTTCTATAAGAACTTAAGTCTTTTAGAAAATGAAGTTTTCAAAAATGAAGAGGGAATAGGGAGGCAGGCTTTAATTTTCCCAAGAAAACACTCTCTTCCTTGGGTAGGCCACCTCCATTCTTTTGATATTTATCAACAAGTATCGGTAAACTGTGATTAATATATGTCCACATTGCTTTGGCTTTGCCAATTGGGATTGCTGAGCAGCAAAGCCCCGGGATGCACCTTTAGTGATCTACAGGGGTCTGCCTTAGCAATTTTGAAATAAAATGAATGTTTTATGATTAATAAATAGATAGTAAGTGTTTTATTTCATTAATGTCTATGATATGTAGTTAAAACATACAAGTGAAATATAGACCAAAATGTTCCCCCCTTGGTACTTATGATAGTTTTGGACCTTGGTATTTCAAAGGTTAAGATCTTCCCAATCCTTGTGCAGTATTTTGATTGGAAAAAGGGTGGAATACAAACAAAAGTGCTTGAATTAACTGCTACTCCCAATGGAACCTCGTAGACCATATCAGAGTGTGTGTTGACGACTGGAGAGATTTGGTTTATCTTTGAAGTGTGTTTCCTTTACTGGTGACAATGCAAACGTAAATTTGGAGGGGTGAATAGAGAGAAGGGAGGCAATGTTTTCTCATGCCTTAGGGAGATGCTGAATAGGAAAAAACGAATACTTTTACCGAGTTATTCTATCCCTCGAATAAATAAAAATATGAATAAAAAATACAATTCTTTGGTTGATAGGTCTTTGTATAGACAGAAGTACAAGGTTGAGTGGGAAAAGAAATTAAAATGGTTAATAAAAGGAAAAACTGATTTCTTGCAACGGCTGTTTAAGGCCGATTACGGCTGTTTAGGGGCCGCATGGAAATAAATAAAATAAAAATAAAAAGGCACTGCATGGTGGATTTTGCATTTCTTATGTAAACTGAATGAGGAAAATTCCTGGAATCGAACTTGCACCTTCAAATATCAGGAAATAATTTTCCTCGGCAGGGTGTCCACAGTGGTCAAAGATATTTACCAAATACCATGAAAATCGGTCAATTGGTTCAAAAGTTAATAGGGAGGCAGAAAGACTGAATGACAAATCAATAAGACTATTTTCCATTCTGGAAAGTATGGTAAAATGCACGATTCAATGTTTTTTCAGAGCATTATTTTGATGCTAGCTTTGAAAACTATGATGACCAAATTTGTCCTTATTTACAGCAAGAACAAGGAATATGAAAAAGTCTGAAATAAAAAACGGGATGGAGGAATGGGAAGAAAGATAGAAGTAATGGATAGGGGAAGAAAGTGGGGGAGGGAGAGCATGGGGAGGTAAGCAGACAAGTATAATGTAAACTGAGGGAGGAGTAAGACTGCAGGAGGAAGGCGTGTGGGTTAGAGAGAAATGGAAAACGAGCAGAAGCATAAAAGTTTAGACGTATGAGGTTTCATAAAATAGAATTAAACTTAGAAATAAATTAAAATTTATGGGCACTAGTTTGCAAATAAGGGATAAGAAAATAAAATAACATTCCATTAGGTGCTGCTGAGTTTATCCTAATTCATTATAAAATCAGATACTCCCTTCCTGTGCAGATGGTGGACATTGCTGTCTTCAGAATCGAAACCAGTACCCAATGTTATGTAAAACAACATTTTTAATATAATGACGAAGAAAGATGCCACATTAATTGACTTTAATTAATACTAAACAAAATATAAACTTGAAATATGTATGAGAATTGGACGTACTTTTTCAACACTGAATGAATTTTGTTTCTATTTGGATGGCAAAAAGTCTCCCTGTGACTATCTTCGGTAATATGAAATAAATTGAAATCGTATTAAGTTCTGATTAGCCTTCATTTCCAGAGAACAATAACTATCCACTGTTACTATAAACGTCTCATAGTAGTAATAGGTATGAAGCAGTACTCACCTCTAATGAACTATGACAACACGTTCGAATTGTATATTCACTTCACCTTTCTCAAATACCTTGTTAAGTTAGACTGATTAACAGTCGATAGAATTCGAGATTGGAGAGAAATTGGAACTTGCAGAGCATCGACCTTTAAAAGAGGAAAAATCCACTCGGGTGTAATATCTAAAAGAAAGTTTTCAAAGTACGAGGCACTGTGGGAGAGGATAAGGAATGGTAGAGGTTAAGGAATGGTAGAGGTCCTTAACTACAAGTGGCACATTTGTTGAAGGTTCCTTCCTCATCCTCCATGCTTCTTACCTCGTGCTTCCTGGAGAAGGATTAACACCAGGGAACCTTTCTTTTCACAAATGGAAGGAAAACCCTAAGGACAATCAGTAGTGGCCAGGATAGCATTTCTTTTGTGACAAGGCGGCAAAACTGACCCAGTGTGGAACAAGCAAAACCGGGGAAAGGGATTTTAGGCCACTTTCCCTTGCTCAAGACACACTGTCTGGGATGATTGCTACTAGAACATAACCCTTTACCATCTGTTAATGAAATAATGAAATTTATTTTTTCGTTTTCATTACGTTTTCCAGCTATTTGAATAATTATGTTAATGTTTTTTGTTACATCAATCCAAAATAATTCTGTTAATTCATTATGTTATGCATAATGTTTTCCAGCACTGGTTTAAGATGTTATTATATTCCTTATTTAATTTTTAATCCTAATTTTTGCAGAACGAGGATCGTGGCTCATACCATTGTAAAGCTTCCAACAGATTTGGAACTATCATATCAGAAACTGTGTTTCTCACATTCGGTAACATTGGGGAATTTAATCTTAAAAGGTCCCCTGAGAATGGCAATCAAAATTGGGGAAAAGCATTATACTGTGATCCACCACAACATTACCCAAGTATGTATTTTGCATTTTCTCTTTTAAGGATCTTATATGGCATGCATTTCTTGTTGCCTTATAAATATTATTATTACATTTTTTCCTCCTTTCACCAACTATTTGCAGGTGTGAAGTATTACTGGGCCAGGGATTATTTTCCTAATTTTGTGGAAGAAGATAAAAGAGTTTTTGTGTCATATGATGGGTATCTGTACTTTTCTGCTTTGGAAAACATTGATAGAGGGAACTACAGCTGTAATGTACAATCAAGTGTTTCAGCTAGAGGGCGTAATGGTCCATTTTTTCCCCTCTATGTTAACCCATATTGTGAGTAATTTGCTCTTTAAAAGTTCTATTATTTTTTTGTTGAATCTACAAGTTGTAGGAAGTTGTAATATGACAATTTCATATGAATTAAAGAATGTTAATTCAATGTGAGGGGATTATTTTACTAACATTTTAATTATTTAAATTGCATTTTCAGCCAATTACCAGCAGTTGAAATTTCCTAACAATTTCCCAAAGGCTTTTCCAGAAGCACCTGTTACAGGTCAAGAAGTTCACCTTGAGTGTGTGGCTTTTGGATAGTGAGTCAGTTTTTTATACTCATCCTTATACACTTAGGTTTTTCTAACCGAGCATTTTATTTACAGCATTTAATGAATATATACATACAACCGTACTTGGTGAAGAATGTGTATTTAGAGATTGTGAATTCTTGCCTTTTGTCCATTTTCAAGAATTTGAGAATTTCTTTTGCTGTTCTCAAGATTTTCAAGTATTCTCAAGAATTATAAAAAACTTTTGTCTTGTATGAATGTTTATTAAAAATCTTTTGGTACTAGACTAGAATTAGTGGGCCAACTTTAATTTTAAAACTAATTTTGTAATTGTAAGTAAGGATAGGAAATAAACAAATAGAAGTAATAAATATATAATATAATTGAATGTTACATGTATTAATTATCAGTAGATTTGATGAAATATTTAAAAATGATGCAGCCAACCTGCTGATTTATCCTATAATCTTGCTCTTCTTTTGGAGACAATATGTCCTCAAATAGAAATTTCCTCTCATTTTGAGTAGATGTCGGTTTTTTGTACTTGAAGCATTTCTCTGTTGATCCAAATTGCTTGTCAATTTTCCAGTTGCTTCATATATATTTCTTTCTTTTGATAATGAGCGGAAGTCATCATGAATTATTTGGCTTGGCTTCAGGCTTTGACGGATGGATTCTTCCAACTGCTTGTCTAGACTCATGTTCAAACTATCATCCTGATTCATTGTCAAATTGTCTTCATCTTGTTCTTGATCTTGGTTTAGTTGTTGCAGCATAATTCTTATCACTGTTATTATTGAAAAAACTTCATTATTATTTTAGCTCTTTCGACTATTTCATTTTTTGAACTAATAACAAAATATAGTCCTCTTCAGCAAACTGAAGGCAATTGGGATCTTGAAGAAACTTGAGCAAAAAATTAATGACATCTTTTCTTTTGGCAATTTGTTTTATTAGTTTATTGAGAACTTTCATATTAATTTCTGAATTATTCTTCCCAGGAGCCTTGAATAAAAATTTGAGGACTCCCTCACCAATTAGACCATTGGCTTACCTAAGCATTGAATCAACTGGGTCATCTCCTGTAGTCCGCGTCACCAAATAAGGCAGCTCCGAGAAAATGCGGCATTGCCAGATATGGTCCCTATTAAGTGATGGGTACTCTTTTGAGGAATCATGTTTCGTTCGATCCAATAACTTTGTATGCCACTTTCCAGCGCTGCATCCCACAGTTGTTGGGTACCAGATTGTTTCTGATATTTGCATTGGTAACACCAAAAATTCTTAAAATAATTTTCATTCTTACAAGTTCTTTTCTTGTCGTTATTTGTATTTCAATGTTAAGTTTAGCATTTTCTTATTTTTAAGTGGCTTTTAACCCTGCAGTACTTGCTTGGGGTGCTGTGGACACCTCAGGCATACATTTTATGTCAGGGTTCCTTTCCTTTTGCGTTTTATGATCCCGACCCTTCAGTAGTTGGAATGACATGTTAGGAACATTTTCTGCTAAAAAATTTCAGTTTTCAGTGGTGTTCCTTTGAGTTTGGACGTTTTTCTAAGAGATAGCTGCGTTATGCATTGCATTAATCACTGATTTTTTCTCTGTGCAGACATTGTTCACATTTTATTCTGAAACTATTGTTACTATCTACTGAACTTGTGTTATTTCACATCGTTTGAGATTGTCTCTCAGTAGTTTCTTCACTGATCATCATCATATAATGTGTTATTTCCTGTAATTGGTAATCGCAGCTCAACAGTTTCTTCACTGGCTCTGATCGTACAAGGTTTGTAGATTGTTATTATTTCAGTGTTAGCTTTTTGTTTTGAAACTCCCAGTAGACTGTTTACAAATGATATTTGACAGAACTATTATGAATATTATAGTGGATTGCACGAATTTTCAAATTAAGTAAGTATAGCAAATACAGTTTTCAAGGCCAGTATGTGATAAACTGTTCTTTCCTCTTGTGTACAATTATTATTTGCGTTCAATTGTGGCATATCTGATTTCTTTAATTGAACTGACGGTATTATAAGTATATTCCTAAAAACTGTCAACTGTCTCAGAGATTGACATTTGAAAATATCATGTTAAGTGTACCTTAAGACTATTTCTATTCGAAATAGATTAATAATTTAAAAAATCATTTGTAACTTCTCAAAATTCACTTATAAATGATTATAAATAGAACAAAATAAAGAATTAATCGAAAAGTAGTGATATTGTTTATAACAAAAAAATCTGTAGGGTGTCAGGAGCACTCCATGCGAGTACTGGTGATTGAAAAATTAATGCAAGTACCGCAAGGTTAAGTTATTTTAGTGTTTTATTATTTTTTAAGAGACTTTTAATTTATTTTGGTGTTTTTAACTTTTACAATTGACTTTTGAGTAACGTTTTGAGTAGTGTTCATATATCATTTCGGAATCTGAATTAGAATATCAAGCTCAATCCAGTGCTTCATCCGAAACACCAACCAGACCACAAACAATTAGCCTAAACATCGTTTGGAAGGACTCTATAAAAAGAAAGATCTTGGAAGCCAAATTAATTCACTAATTGTGAATGTTTTGAAGTATGCTAAGCAACTTGATGACCCATCTTTCTTGCAGATGGTAAATTTTCATCAGGTCCAAAAAGTGACTGCTCAAATGTGTGTAGTGAGTGTATGATCAGTCCAGCATTATGCTTAAGAAGAGAAATTGTCTCCTCCCTCGGAGAAGAAATTCATATCCCTCAGGAAAAGGTACATGCGTGGTAAACCCAAGACCTCACTGAATGACTTTGAAACCAATGTTGTGAGGCACACTGTTCATGAATTTTATGATCGTGGAGAATTCCCGACAGCCAAGAAAATTATCATGGCACTAAAAGAAAAAATAGGTTACCAAGCAGAGGTGCATTCACTTCAAAGACTTTTCAACAATATTGGATTCACTTTTATAAAAGTGAACGATGGGTGTAAATTCTTAATGGAAAGGCATGACATCGTTTTGGCCTTGGACAAATTTCTTCAAAAGATACATGCCCTTAAACGTGAGGAAAACCCACTTCCAAGGATTTGCCTCAACGAAACATGGGTTAACCAAACCCATACTCTCAAACATATTTGGCATGATTCTGATAAGAGAGGTGGTCTGAAAATCCCGACAGGCCAAGGTAGACGTCTCATTGTGTGCCATGCAGGTAGCAACAGAAAGTTTATACCACAATGTAAGTGGTATTTTTGTCAAAGAAAGGTAGTGGAGATTACCACGCTAAAATGAACAGTATTTCCTATAAGCGTTGGTTTATAAATGATCTACTTGGCAGCCTAACTGAACCTTCAGTTATCATCAAGGATAACACACCCTACCACTCGGTGCCGCTCGATAAAGTACTGAAAACCAACTGGATAAAACAAGTCATCAAGGCATGGTTGGAAAACAAGAATGTAGAGTACCTCAAAAATGCTACCAAGGCAGAGCTGCTTGTAAAAATTGCCCCCCTTAAAAACATAAAGAAGTACGAACTCGACAAAATTGCAAAACAGGCTGGACATGAGGTTTTGAGACTTTCCCCTTACCACTGTCATTATAACCCTATCAAACTTATGGGCTCAGATGAAAAAAGAGGTAGCTGAAAAAATAAAACATTCAAGATTGCAGACGTGCAAAAATTGACATCCAAAGCCATAGATCACATGACACCAGATGATTGGAAAAAATGCATGGAACATGCAGAAAACTTGCAAGAAGATGACTGGGCAAAAGAAATAGACGGCATGACATCCTGGAGGCGTTAATACTCAATCTCCAAGACAATTCTTCCACTGAATCTGAAGATGAATACAGTGAAGAAGAAAGTGATTTCAGTGATTGAAACAGGCTTTATCATCATCATGCTGCTGTCCGAAGACAGGTTTTAACTTAATCGCTGCCTCCATTTCTCTCTCTCCCTGGAAGCCTCTTTTATACCTCTATAAGTATTATATTCCTGCTTTATATTCTCTAATATTCCTATTCTTTTTCTCCCTCTTCTTCCACTAATTTTTCCTTCTAAGATCGTCCTTTGTAAATACTGTCTTATCAATATGTGCCCTATCTAATTTGCTTTTCTTTTCCTGATTGTTTTTATTAGAATCCTTTCTTCTCCCACCATTTCTAATATTTCGTTTCTCTTCCTCGCTGTCCATTTCACTTGCATCATCCTCCTCCATAGCCACATCTCAAAACTTTCTAAATATTTTCCCTCTTTTCTCCTTACCGTCCACATCTCAGCATCATAAAGAGCTATGCTCCATATGTAGCATTTTGCTAATTTCTTCCTTGTTTCTAAATCTATTTTCTTGCTTGTGAGCAGCTCCTTCTCGTTAAATGCTGATTTTGCCATTGCAATCCTACTTCTGATGTCCTGTGTACTACTTCCATCACGCGCTAATATACTGCCAAGATATTTGAAACTACTTAGTTGTTCCAATTTTTGGCCATTTACCATTATATTTAATTATTTATGTCCCTTTAAAACCACCATTACTTTCGTTTTTTCTGCATTGATCCTCATTTCATATCGTTGGCCAACCTCCACTAGTCTGTCTGTCCTTTTCTGAAATTCTTTCTCGCCTTCTGCTATTAATCCCCGATCATCTGCATATTTAATGGTGGTAATTCTTTCACCTTCTATCTTAAATCCTTTCTCTTCCATCAACGCTTCCTCTGTTATTGTTTCTGCATAAATATAAAATATCGCTGGTGAAATAGAACATCCTTGCCTCACTCCCCTCCCTATTGAAGTACTTACTGCTTCTTCTCCTTCAACCCTGACTCTAACCTTTTGATCAAAGTAAAGGTTTTTAAGAAGTCTTTTATCTTTCCAATCTATTCCAATTATATTTAAAATAACCAACTTTTATCCCATTTCACTCGGTCAAAAGCTTTCTCCCAATCTACAAAACAAAAATACATACCTTTATTGACTTCTAGCGCTCTTTCTATCGTCATTCTCATTCATCCTTTAGCATCTCTAGTCCCTCTTCCTCTTTTGAAACCAAACTAATTATCTTGTAGCTCCTTTTCTATTTTACCTTCAATTCTTTTGGTTATAATTCTGGTTAGAACTTTAGCTGTATGAGAAATTAAACTAATAGTTCTGTAATCCTTACAACATTTTGCATTGTTCTTTTTCTCCAGTGGTACCATAACAACATCTAAAAAATCTTCAGGCCATATGCCAGTATCATATAATTGGTTAAAGAATTTTGTGAGTTGCTTAACCGCTTTCGACCCAGAAACCTTAAGAACGTCCAATGGTATATCATCACTCCCAACAGCCTTCCTTCTTTTCATGTCATCAATAGCTCTTTTAACTTTAGACTCGAGAATACTTGGTCCTAGCTGGTCATTTTCCACATCCACTTTATCATTTAATTCAATATTTCTTGGCTTTCCTGTTTTGTCATACTGCACCTCAATGTATTCTTTCCAGACATTCTTTACATTGTCTGGCTCCGAGACTATTTCAACACTTTTGTTCATGATTCCTTTACGTCCTATCTTTCTTGCCTTTTTCTTGAATATTTCTGTTGCTTTGCTATACATGAGGTCTGTTCTACAAATACTTTCACACTCGACCATTTCCTCGCATTTCTCATTTATCCACTGTTCTCCGTCTTTATCTGTTTCCCTTCTTAAAGCATTATTTAAATCCTTGTACATTCTTTGGCCTTCTTCAGTGTTTATGTTCTTCCACTTTCTCCGCTCTTTCATTTTTTGCAGCATGGCTGCTGTGACCCAGGGTTTTTTGTTCCTTTCACCCATTACCTTTCCCACCTTCTTTTCCATTACATATTTAATGTTGCTGTGGATGTATCTCCACCCCTCATCTACATGTTCCTATTTTCTTCAGCTCTCTCCCCCAACCTTTCCTCCAGCTCAGTCATGATAGCCTCGTCGTTCTTAAGGAGTTCCTCTAAGTTCCATTTCTTGTTAACTCTTATGTTTCTCTTAACGCTCTTCAGTCTACATTGTGCATTTGCCACCAAAAAGTTGTAGTCCGAATCGTTATCTGCCCCTGTTAGTGTTTGCACATTTTTAATGCTATTTCTAAATCTTTCATTGACTAGTATGTAATGTATCTGGTATTGTCTCTGGTCTCCTGGGCTTCTCCATGTGTAAAGTCTCCGCTGATAATTCTTAAACAATGTATTAGTTACAATCAATCTATTGCTATGGCAGAATTCCACAAGTTTCTCCCCTCTTTCATTTCTCTTCCCTAGTCCATATTTTCTCACTATGTTATCTTCCTGTCCCTCTCTGACTACACTGTTCCAGTCTCCCTTAACTATGGTGGTGATCCTTCTTTTCCCCCCTCCAATATCTCTGTAATCTGTTTATACGTTTCATCTACTTCGTCGACACCAGCATTAGTTGTTGGCATATACACTTGAATTATAAGCATTTTCACTGGCTCCATCTGAAGTTTTACGGCTATTAATCTATCATTAACTGTCACTACCTTGCTAATTCTTTCAGCTATCTCTTTTCTCATTATAATCCTCACTCACCTTTCCTTTTTCTCTCCTCCCGAGTAAATAATCGTAAATTCGTCTGAATTTATCTCGCCTTCTTCTTGCCACCGAACTTCACTAAGACCTACTATAACTACATTATTCCTTCTCATTTCCCTTTTTAAGTTCTCTAGTTTGCCCCCTGAATTCACAGTCCTAGCATTCCATGTGCCTATTCTTAATTTCTCACTACTTTCTTTCTTCTTATTAATGTTAGATTTCCTCTGTGCATCCCCATCCGGAGATCTGATATTTTGTTATATACTTTTTATTTTTTGTGACTCTATGATTCTAAAATGGGAGATAGAATATTTAGGCTTTGGAGTTACGTTGCTCCACAACCTGCAAGAACAAGACCCGAAAATATAATTCGAAATATTAGTTAAGTTATTATGTATTAATTTCACTTCCAACTCAGATGAATCAAACTAACATAAGATTAGCTGAATCAAACTAACTGAATTTACCTTCAAAAATAAATTTTTTGGTATTGTTAAATGTTATCCTTAAAAAAATAAAATTATTTCATTTTTATTTATATGTGTAATTATGTATTTAATTTTGCAAATATATACCATTATTACACTATTTATTGTATAAATCATTATCCTTATTCAATTTTTATTCATTGATTACTTGGATGTTAAATATTATTGTGAGAAAATGATTTTAGAAGCTGGGTCCTATAGGACCCGGGTCCAGACTCGGTGTGAAACCACTTAGGTCCGTACTCCGAGTGTTAATGAACATCTGTTATAGGAAGTGTTTTTGGAATGTTATGAACTCTCATTAATTGGACTGTGTTTTATATTCTACTTAAGGTTACACCACGTAAGTTTTTGTTAATACACATTTGTTTATGTATTTGCACAAATAATGCTCTTGAAGTTCTTGTATACCCTTTATTGTTACAGCCCTGTGCCTTCATACAATTGGACAAGGAAGGGGTCCTCTCTTCCTCGTGGTGCTCTTCTTAAAAATTACAATAGAATATTATCTCTCCCTAAAGTTCAAGTGGAAGATCAAGGCGAATATGTTTGTCGAGTATTTAATGACAAAGCAGCAATTGAAAACAGTGTGGTGCTCAGCATTCAGGGTATCATCTCTCTTTTCACTTTTATTTAAATTAATGCAGTATGTCAAAAAAATTCTAACATTATAACAATGCTACCTTTTCAGCTGAGCCCAACTTCACCATTCCTCTGACGGATAAACATATGGATAGTAAGGGAGAACTGACATGGACTTGTGAAGCTTTTGGAATACCTGATGTGACCTACACATGGTACCGCAATGGTCAGATTTTAGATGTTGAAAAGCTTCCTCTTGAAGATAAAGGAAGATATCAAATTCGAGACAATGTCCTAAAAATAAATTATTTAGATCCTGAAAGAGATGCAGCTATGTACCAATGTTCAGCCAAAAATCAGCTAAGGACACGTTATTCATCTGCTCAACTAAGAGTTTTATGTGAGTGTCATTTTGCATATAGTTATATGGTTCAGAATGTTGACAAAATAGGATTAATAGTTAGGAAATCGCAAAACATGTAACAATTTTAAATCTCAATAATTGGCTTCGGAAATCCTTTGTGCAGTGTATACTATGAATTTAATTTTGGCTTGAATGTATATGAATGAATCCATTTTTATCTATATTGAGATTTTTCACATTTTACATCATATCACCCATGAAAGTTACATTTATTCATAATGATTTTTTACTTGAATAAAACAATTATTCAAAAAAGTCTTATTAGTAATATTTCAATATATTGTTTGTTGGTTTATACCAAAGATGTGTTTGCTGGAGACTGACTTTTCAATATGTTAAATAGTTGACTATGCTTATCAATTTTGATGCAGTAAAATATTACTGAAAATACATGCTTTTGTTTTTCAGCATTGAAGCCTTCATTTAGGAAAAAACCGTTAGAACTGGAAACATATGCTGCAGAAGGTGGTAATGTGACTATCAAATGTAACCCTGAAGCTGCTCCAAGACCAAAATTTGTATGGAAAAAAGATGGAAATGTAATTGGTAAGACTGGAAATGATTTACTTATTGTTTCTTCTTTTATATTTATATGGTTTTTAACCTTTATCATCCATGTGGTCTATATACGGACCATTTAATGTATTTGCCATTGGCTGGTTCGTGCGCGTGTGGTCCAGCATTTCACTCGTCACTTTTGGCAGGCTAGCTTCACTCCCATCGCAAGAATTCGTGTGATATTTTTGAGTTTGCTTTTGAAGGCCTGCTACTTGATGATATTTATGACAGAGCACTTCTCTTGTTTCTTTTTTGTGTTTTCTTGGTTACCTGTTTCCTAACCAGGCCTATGTCACCACATGCGCATATGGCTCTCTCTGAATGCTATCTCTACTGGAAACAGTCCCATGGCTCTCGAGATTAGATCCCTCTGCACTCAGCATCTTTTCATTTATGTTACAAACAAAGAGGCCTTTATAAACTTTGGAGAGCACATTATGCGTTCAGTTTTGAATTGTCAGTCGTGTAGAAAGTGTTCTTCTTGCTCTTTTTGGGAGTTATTTGTGATTTTTTGTTTTGTAATTTCAACATATTTTATAATGGATAAAAATTTCGCGGAAAGAGAAATAGAAATGTTTTTTGATAGTGATTCTGAAGCTTGCTTGCAACAGTAACTGCACCAGATGATCCTGCCGCAGCTTGTATTCGGTTTTACCTTACCTAGCATGGTATTTCTTCTGTTTTTCTTGGAAATTTTCCATTGGAAATTTTCCAACTGCTTGTGGAGGAGACCAACGGGTGTTATAGCCAATACTTGGACTCATTATCTAATGGTGAAGGACCTTCACCCCAAGTTGACGTGACTTGAGAAGAATTGTTCTCTTTTCTGGCAATGATAATACAAATGGGACATGATCAATGAAACACATGAAAAGATTACTGATCAAGACTCGAACAATTTAATACCCCATTTTATAGAAAAATAATGGTATGCATCAGATTCTTTCACATACTCAAGTTTCTACATTTTAATGATAATAGTAATCACCCTGACAAGAATGACAGAAATTAAGATCTCTTTTGAGAAGCTCGATGACATTTATGCAAAATTTTACAGCCCAGCTGAAAATTTGGCTGTTGATGAAGTCATTGTAGTTCTCAAAGGAAGGGTTATTTTCAAACATTGCATCCCAAAAAAACACATGCTTTGGAATAAAAATATATAAACTTTGTGACTCAACTGGCTACACTTAGAATATTAAAGTTTACTTGGAAAAAGACAAAAAAAATGCAAGTGACAGTGACAGCTACGCATGGGAGAGTCAAAGGTCTCACTAGGAGAGTGAAAGGATTTGGACATAAACTGTATATGGACAATTATTTTCCTCCTGACTTATATGACGATTTTCACGCAGATGTGGGACTGTTAGTCTGAATCGTAAAGGGATGCCAAAGGGTTTTGACAGAAAGACACTAAAATTAAAACAGGGTGGCATACGTGTTCAAGTGAGGGGTGACTTGACAGCAATAGCATGGAAAGACAAATAAGATGTACATGTACTGATGAATGTACACAATCCATCAGCAGAAGGAAATTTCTGTGATGAACATGGGAACTCCTTGAAGCTCCCAATTGTGCAGGACTATAACTGCAATATGGGTTATGTGGACAAGGGGGATAGAATGACTAATAGCTATTCATTAGCCGCAGGAGATGGAAATGGACAAAAAAGTTATTTTTCCATTTGATATAACAATTTTGAACATTTTTGTTATTTCTAAATCCCTAGGTAGAGAATTATCCCACTGGGACTTTTGACTCGCTCTTGTGTGCGATTTTTTGGAAGAGAGTGGTAGAAAGCATACTTCTACTTCAACTATATGAGGCAGACCTAATTCTTCTATAAGCAATGACATCAAACTTGAAATCAGGCATATAGAACATTGGCCTGTAAAAGCAAATAAATAGTGGTGTCGCGTGTGCTTGGCAAAAAAGCAAATGTCACACCTGTTTTTGCTGCTCTAATTGTAAGTGTGATGTAAGACTAAGTGTTGTTCCCTGTTTTCGCATATACCATTCAAAGTGGAACCTGTAACACGTTGCAAATTTAAGAAGAATCATCCTTAATGTAAGCATAATGAAATATATTTTATATTTCTTAAAATTTATTTATATATTCTTTCCTAGTGCGATGTGGAATGTATTACTAAAAGAATTTTATTTATTTTTTCAGTTTTCGTTAAAGGCTACTTCTCAAAAAGTATTTTTTGCTTTGATATTATATTTACTTGGAAAAGAAAGATTTCAAAATTACAATGCAATTTATTTGAATACTTGATCACTTTTAGTTCTAAAGAAATTTAATTTTTGATATGATGGTGTGATTTCTGTGAACACAGGACATTTAAATGCCTGGCCAAGGGGGGATACATTTGGGATATAATTCAGTACTTTAAATGTTAAACCCATTATAAAGATGGCTAACTTAAGTACATTGAGGAACGATGATAGAAATTTTTTTTCTTTTCGTCTGATTTCAGCAACTGGTGAAGGAAATTACTTCCTTTTCAACATTACCTTATTTATCATCTTTTCTTTTCTTATTCCATTTGGTAGTACTTCCTTAGGCACTGTTTTGCGTTATAAAATAACATACGGTGGCAACTTTGTTCCGTCTGCTAATACAGCCAGCATTACAGTAATGCACAGTTTTTCATTCCCGGAAGTTTTTATGATGACATTTTTTGCACATTTTTCGTTGACTGTGTAATTAGATGGCATGCCGAAGTAAATGGGTGTTTCATCTGCATTACCCATTTGGCTCAGAAGGTAATTGTGACTTTTCCGCAAATGAATTACATGCCTCTGGAAAGTTATTAGTTTGTCCGTGAAGTCGGAAGGTAGACGCTGGCAAAGAGAAGTTCTTCGTTACAGGCTAAAGCCATTACGACGCATCATACACAAACACCATCCATTACTAGCCTTAAATTCTTGTTGTGGAATGTTTTGCGATTGTGCTAATTCTTGGGCTTTCAATTTAATGATATCCGGCATCACCGGTTTACCATCCATTCTTTGAATATGCACAATGTTTGCAATTTCCTCTTCTAATGCATGAAATTGGCCTCGTTTTGGTCCACTAAGTGATCTCCATGTTGAGTTAGCACCTTCAAGTTTCTCTTTTACTTGCTTCAACCTTCACACATTTGCTTCAATCACATTGTATTTCCTCCCTGCCACACAATTATTTGTTTCTTCAGCATAGCGCACCACCCTTAGCTTAAAATTTCTGTCGTAACTTCTTCTAATTCCTTTCGATACATTCCCTCTTATCACAGTTCCTTTTTTCTGTACGCGATCTGCCATTTGTTTTAAAAGTTATAAATAATAACTTGTCACAATTTCACTTTAAAACTCAGCAAAGCGTGTACTAAAGTGTTTTCGTAAATTTTCTACGCTCTGAAACTCACGTCCACTTTACGTCTGCCGTTGGCATATCAAACACAAAGCATCATGTTTAAATTGTAGTAGATACATTTAAATTGTATCAGTCTTGTTTACATTGTATTACTAGACACTTTAATTGGTGTCTACATGACTTTGTGTTTCATATTATGCGCGGAACCACCCAGTTGTAGTAATTTTTTTTTCAACTTGTCACGCGATTACCTACCCAGCTCTAAACACTTTCTTACTGCCGAAGTGGAACCATTGGTCTGTGGGAGCAATTTGAAGAAATTTGACCTTAAATTTTTAAAGTATTGTAGTAATTAATTAAATACGATGTATTACTTTATGCAATAATAAATATTTTAACAGACATATACTTGACATCTGGGTGTTTCATGCTGCATTTAAAATAGGGGTGTATTCTCACCTTAAATCCTCATACTCCATTCTAAGACGATACCTAATATTTTTAATGGCATTTTTGTGAAAAAACCTCATCTTCTTTTTGGGTAAATACGGTACCTGTAATTGCTCTACATAGATGTTAATTGATGGATAAATAGTTCATAAGATTGCTATGGGACAGGCATAAGCAGTGAATTAGTCTGCTATGATATTCAGTGGTAGTATATTCACCTGGCAAGTGGAAGACCTGGCTTTGATTCCTGGTCATGGCAGAATATTTTTCCTAATTTCAAATTATTTCTAAAATTTCAGCTTCACTGATTCATACTGGTTTTGCTAGCCTGCCCCCAACTTAGAAAACATCTGTGTTCTGAAACAAGATAATTAGTCTGCTATGATAGTTCAGTTGTAGAATATCTGACCGACTACATGGATAGTTTAAACTTTTGTCACATTTTCTGTGATAGAATTAAAGTCATTGCCAGTATTTTATATCTTTTTGAACAGTGTTCTTTTGTATTTAGTTTTCTAACAAGGCTGGAAAACTTATAACAAGACAGAATGGTGTATTTTATTTTACAATGGGCTTCAGAGAAAGATCATCCAGTTGGTCTTTCAGGTGAGATGAAAAAGAATATGATGGAGAAGATTGTGGACACAGGTAGAAGAAACATCGAAAAAGAATACATACAAAAACAATAAGGAAAGATACAAGATTTATTTGCTTTCCTGCTTCACAAGGATCTGTTTCTTGGCCTTTTTATTTCTCAGTGAGAGGAGAAATCTCGAGAAATGTTGCTGAGATCTCGAGAAATCTCGGGTTATAAATATAATAAATAATAATATAATATAATAATAATAATATAAAAATATTTATTATAGCACCAAACTTATTTTTTGTTTTTATTTAACAAAAAATAGCTTTTTGGAAATAACAAAGCATTAATTGAATTGACCCCAATGATGACCGTTTTTGTAACTAAATTTCCAAAAATTCTCTTGCTCTCAGTTGACGTCGGTCTTATAGTTTTCAGTTCTTCCAATAATTGTTTTAGGTTGGTGGTGATTTATCCATTCAATTTATATGTTTATTTCTCTTAGCATAATCTTTATTGACTGACTTTTTTTAAACAAGCATCTATTTTATTTTGTAATTTTTGAGGAAGTGTAGCTTCATTATTTTCAGGTAAGATTTTGAAATTTTGGCTCTTGGTAAGATTTATAACTGGAAATAATTTCTCTTAATTTTTTAGTGATTTTGACAATTTCATTTTTTGTTGATAATTGATTGTATAGCATATCTTCCTGTGCTTTGGAAATTTAATGCAAAGGCTGGGTGTGATCATCACTGTTTTTGAAGATACCATTTTGTTTCAAATATAACACGATGTTTTTTTCCAAAAAATGTAATTTTAAAACTAGCCCCTGCATTATATTCGAGTACTAGTGATTTTAAAAGATCGTAAAGTCGTGTTTCAAAAAATCACCGTACATTCCACAGGTTTGTTTAAAAGGTACAAGATATTCGTTTCATTGTAGACAAATTAGTCATACATGTTATGTTTTACTTGAAAAGCATCTGATGCGAGAATAAATCGAGTTCAGTCGGCGGCTGAAACCCTCGATGGTCATTGCATTGAAGCTATCAGTGCGTTGGCTTATTCTTTGTACCTACCTTAGCGAGTTTTTACCCATCCGTTATTTTAACAGTGGATGAAAAAATGGTGTAGATTGTGTTCTTCCAAATTCCAGGTTAGCAGAGGAATCTGACCAAGTTATGGCATGAATTTTTAAATAGTCTTAGCTCAAGAGGCAGAAAAAACAAGCAATATTCAAGCTTCGAAAAAGTATTATGTTCCAGAAGTAAATATACATTCTATGGCTGAAGTAATTAGAAAAATTTTAATGTGCAATTTATACCAGGAAGGCATTTAGGGGACCTTCAACTGGGAGATTTAAAGACCTCGAGAATCGTATTTTCGACTTAGTTTAAGAAAAGTGAAGTGAAGGTTTTCCCATCACTTGAAAAGTGATAAGGATGAAGGCATTGGAATTGGTGAGGGAATGTAAAATTCCATACAGTGATTTCAAAGCAAGCATTGGCTGGTGTAGACAGATGATGCATAAAAAAGGCCTTTCTCTATGATGCCATGCTTCCCTAGCTCAACGTCTGCCTAGTGATTACAGTGAGAAGTTGTTTGCTTATCAGAGTTATGTCATAAGCTTATGGAAAGACATAACTATCTGCTAAGCCAGATGGGAAATGCAGATCAAACCCTAGTATGTTTTGATATGCTGTCAAACATCACCATCGATGAAAAAGATGCTAAATCAGTGTTGTTAAAATCCACTAGAAGTGAAAAATCAAGGATAACTGTTATACTTGCAGTCATGGTTGATGAACAAAAACTGACTCCCTATGTAATTGTAAATCATAAAAGGATGCCAAAGGAAAAGTTATCATCAGATGTAATCTTTCACACGCAGGAGATAGATAAATAAATGTCTTTATTCAGAGAAGTGGTGGATGAACGAGGAACTTGTGTTAGATTGGTTGAAGGTTGTTTGGTGTCGCTTTATATTCTAGGTTTAGTTTTTTCTTGAAAAACTTTCCAAAAATTCACCTTATATTCTGGGCAATATGGTATGTCCAGAGAGCCTGTGACATGCTTCACAGTCAGAGGATGCTAGAAAAATCATGAGACCCAGTTCAAAGTGCATCCAGGGCTGCATTTGTGTCAAACATTTTTACTTTCTCCATATGTACTAATAGTAATTATTTTTTTCGTGAAAAAAATTGAATATGAGATTTCAATGGAAATACTTGTTTTAAGGCTCCCTGAGTATGTTTTCACTATTTTTAAATGTCTCATTTAATTTATGCAAATATTTGTTATTATCCAAGTCGTAGACAATCGAGTGTCCGGCGACTTTATATCATAACTTCAGGATCTTATTCCTTAAGTGATTTTGAGTAAAAAATGTCAAATGAACATGGGTTCGATTCTCATTTGTTACAGAGTCACAGGCAATTGAAATTATCATGCACTTTGATATGTACAACTTAATGGCTGAAAAAATTTAGTGTTTAAATAATTATTCATATACATTGTTAATTGTTGAAAAATTTATTATTTAAATAATCATTGTTTACATTGATACTTAATCTATTGTTACAACAATTGTTCAAAATGGCCACCTTCAGCTTGGATGCACATTCTGACCCGTTTGAGTAGGGAATGTGAAACAGCACGAAGAACTACAGCGTTATTAATGCCCCTTGCAGTATCGAAAGTTCGCTGAATAAGTTCTTCACTCATGCTCACTTTGGCTTCGTACACATTGTTTTTCATTTGCCCCCACACATGGAAATCCAATGGAGTGAGATTCGGAGACTTAGGTGGCCAATCCTTTGCACCGCCATGACCGATCCATCAGTGAGAGAACTTCTTGTTAAGATACAGTGTAGCGTTCCTACTAAAATCGGGGGATGCCCCATCATGCTGGTAGTACATCTGAAGTCGTGTTTGCAGAGGAATGTCTTCTTAGAGACCCAGCATTTCATTTTCCAAAAAATCAGATGTGGCAGGAAAAAGTACAGTCCAACCAGCTGGTTCCCAATGACACTACACGTTCACAGAAAAACGGAGTTGGAAGTTGCTTTCAACTGTTCCGTGAGGATTTTCGCCAAATGGTAGTTTCTCATGTTGTTTATTCCATCACGAGTAAACTGTGCCTCGTCTGTGAACAAGATGTAACGGTTCAGGTGGGGGTGTGCATTTAACCAACAGCAGAATTCTATCCACCTAGCCATATCCCCGTGTTGAAGATGCTGAACTTGCTGGATATAGTATGGATAAAGTCCCTCATCGTATAATGTTTGCCAGACTCTCATTCGCGGAATGTTGAGGTGGGTGGACATTCTTCGTGTACTAAGACGTGGACTTCGCTGAACCATTTGAATAAAGTTTTCCTCCTCATCCACATTAACTTGTACTGGACGTTCAGCTCTCAAAGACACACAAGGAAATGAACCATTTTCTTGTAAATGACGGTGAACTTGGATAAAAGTATGTCTATCTGGTGTTCTTTGTAGAAATCGTTGTCGATATTCATAAACGGCAGCAACAGAGTTTCCATTGCAAAACCTGTACACGAAGTACATATCCATATACTCTTCATTTGAAAATGTAAATGGCATTATTGAAAGTTAATGATATCATATGTGTCACAGCGCACTACACTAAACGCTAGCTTACATTCTACTGACATGCTGCCTGCGAGCTTGCAAATTATGTCCACGTCTGTTGTGCGTCATGCTTCTCATTGTTTAAGTATCAATATATATGAATGATTTTGAATAATACATTTTTCAACAATTAAAAATGTATATGAATAATTATTTAAACTGCATTTTTTTCAGCCTTTAAGTTGTACAAATCTAAGTGCGAGATAATTTCAATTGCCTGTGACTGTAGCAAATGAGAATCGGACCCATGTTCATATGACATGTTTTACTCAAACTCACTTAAGGAATAAGATCCCAAAGCTATGACATAAAGTTTCTTGACACCCTGTATAATTTTCTACAAGTTTTGTATGAAGCATTATTTCATAAATCGGATTAAGAGATATTTTGATTATTTGTCTGAATTTGTTTTTTGTCACTAAGTGAAACCTTTGCTTTCCTTGCTATGATAAAATTTTCTAACTATTGATAGTGATGCTTATGCTGCCAAGGTTAATTTTATTTGCAATCAAAATTATCCCAATGCCACCTAGCATCATATTTTGTAAACAAATTTTCTTTTAAATATTGACAGCGATCCCAGCACAGCCAAGTGTAATTTTAATTGAGCATCAATATTTTGGTATCCATAGCAACAAATTTTGTTTACTTATTGGTTTTTCACTGTGAAATTATTCAGTGTTTAAAAATTATTCACAAGTATAATTGCTGATAATTATTCTTGAGGGCTCTGATGTTGAGAGCAGCTTCTCATTACTGTTGCATTCATATTGTGTGTGGAGAAAGTCAGGTGCTGAACGCATCAGAATTTTTAAAAAATATCTTCATATGTTCTATTAAATGGTCTAAAACTTCTTGAATTACATTTGATTATTTTTTTGCTACTTTTTAAATTTTTAATTTTTTCAGGTGCTGGTGGACGAAGGAGAATTTTAGAAAATGGTAATCTGATAATAAGCCCTGTGTCTCGTGATGATGAGGGGGTTTACACTTGTACTGCTTCAAACCTTCATGGCTCTGATGAAAGCAAAGGGAGGATTATTGTGTTGAGTAAGAAAATTTTACATCTAATAGCCTTAAATAACTTGTTTGATAGTGTAAATTAATCTGCTATTGCTTTTAATAATGAAGAAGAGTTTTTATCAGGTTTATAGGATTTCTTAATGAAATAGATGTTTTATGAAATCAGTCAGAAGTACTCTAAAGTCAGTTTCACATATTCTTATAGTTTCAATTAGTGTGATTGTTATTTTTCTAATTTATTTAGTCACAGTAAGACTTAGATACTATATTTGTTAGTGGTCACAAAATATATGTGAAAGTTTACACAAGAGAGTAGATCATTGGCAGCACCTTAAAAAGTTGTTGTTAACTAACCTTTAACATATTCTTCCATATGAAGTGAATAGTACAGTTAAACCCTGATTTAAGAGTCCTGCATTTAGTGTTTATTTTATGCAGTCCTATTTATCATACCACTTACAGTCGATTATTTTCATCAAAGTAATGTTCCTTGATTTAGGGTTTTAACTGGATTTAATGTAATAAATTTTTTACCACTTCATTAAAAGCTTACCTTGATTTAATCTAATTTGGCAGTTGCTACCGCAATCTTGAAGCTACGACCAAACTTTTTTTTTAGTGTTTGAACAGAAAAAACAGGCAATGGATCCAATGTAAATAGCTCTAGGTGGCTCATCACATTTTGTTTCCATGTAAATAAGTGCTTTGTCTCTGAGTCATCTGAAATACATCTCAACACAGTTGCATTTTTAATCCGAATTTCTGATGTAGATAAGGGGCTTTACGAGGTGATTCTCCTCGCATGGGCATTGTTTTGTTTTCAGGAACAGCCTTGGGCTAGTTGGAGAGGCATCACTTTTCTAGGGGCAGCATTATAGCAATGTTGCTGCCAATCTGAACCTGTGTGTCGTTTATTTGAGAGGGCATTTTGTATTTTTGCCGCAGGTGACAGATTTCCATATAATGTCTCTAATCAGGAAACTACCTCTTATTTCAACAAATTTTTAATCAGTGAGGTAGAAAAAGTGGCTGTCCTGTAAGATAATAGTAGTTAAGAATGTTAAGACAATTAATGAAGTGAAATACAATAATTAAAATTGTTAATGGAGTTTCAGTATAGAAATATAAAAATATTCTTTGAAAAAACAAATTTGACTGTGAATTTGTCTTATAGCAATAAAAGCCAAATAAGACAAGCTTTAAAGTAATTGCAACTTCTCTTCCGAACCAATGGATAATCACATATTTGTATGGTCCTACCACAGTTGAGTGTTCACTATGTGCAGTAGATCATTGAATGAACTGATCAACATTCTATAAGACTAAAAATAAAATTCAGGTCATGAAGTACATAAAATTTTTCCTTTCGTTTGCCTTTCAATAATAATGGGATGAATCTGCCACTTTCATCCTCTATACATTAGCAACAGAACAGCTAAAGAAACTTCAATAAAATCGATCACTTTGGAATAAACTGAGAGAATGCTGAGAATAGTAGTTGATTGATGAACATTTATAGTTGGGCATGGTATGACTCTGTGGTCATCTTGGATGCAAAAAAATTGTGTGTGAGCCCTGGTGTTCCAGGCATTTCACGTCCAAGTTTGAATGTGATAATCACAGAAATAAAAACATTTGATTATTACCATATTTACCCCACACACACCTTTTTTCCCAAAATATTGGGGGAAAAAGGGGGTGCAAGTCTTACATGAGAATTTCTGAACAGGTTATATAAATTGTGAGTATCGATAGTAAATTTTTATTTTTTATTTATTTATTTAGAAATGATTTCACACAGCTTTAAAATGCCATTTTACAGTGAAATATAAAAACACAAATATAACATCAATAAATAACATCAAATAATAATATTAGCATATAGTGTCACTTAATTAAAAACTGAGAGGACAGTTTCATGAAAGAGGGAAGTGAGAGGCGAAAAACATCAAGATCAGATGGGAGGGAATTTAATAAAGATGGAAGACGGAGGAAAAGAGAACACTGGATCAATGAAATTGTAGGGGTATTAGTGTGAAGAAGGTGGTATAATCGAGTTGATCTAGAGGACACATGAAAGTTGAAAAAAAGATAATAACTCGAGTACATTAATATGAGAATTTAGAATTTTGTAGAGAAAAGAAATATCTTGTTTATGATAATTGGTAGAGAGATTGTCAATAGCTATTATGGAGATGACTGTATGTTTTGTAGCATAGCAAAGAGAATGAACACGTATTCTAATAATTTTTATAAAAAATTCATAATTTGCTCAAGCGTGTCCAAAGTGTGTCAGTAAACTGCACGTACCTCCTAGTTGGTAGGACACGGGCAACAGGATGTTGGCTCACAAGGTAGTCTCGAGAGTAGAGATCCTAGCTTGTGTATAATAGTGTAAGCATACCTGGGATAATACTGGGTGTTGGTTTCGCTTGTAGCATGATGGCTAAATTGTGCCAAAACTGACCGGCACTGTGCCCTTACCGTTAGTAGGGAATGCTGTATGTGGCACGGGTACAGTATAGGCTGGTAACCTTGCTTACCCTATTTTTAACGCTACTACAATGTGCTATAAGAATGCCTCGGACGACCAAAACCATGATGGCCGGCGTAGGTCGAAGCAGGTTGGCCCATCTGATGATGACCCGGTATGGAAGATTGCAACATGGAATGTAAGAGGTGTGTATGGGAAAGAGAGTGAATTGATGGATAAAAGGAGGATAGATGTTTTGTGTGTGAGTGAAACTAAGCGTAAAGGGAGGGATGTGATAGAAATGAATAACGGTAGTTTGGCCTTTTGGTCTGAAGTAGATGAATGCGTGCACGGTAGTCAAGGTTTGGGATTGATACTGAATGAAAGGGCTAAGATGCAAGTGAGAAAGCATGAATTAGAGTCACCAAGGCTGTTGTGGGTGTGGATGAAAGTGGGTGTGCGCAGGATTATGCTTGTTACATGTTATGCTCCAGTTGACGGTGAGAATGAATATGATAAGAATAAATTTTGGGAAGAATTGAGAGATATTTTGAGTGAGTGTGAACCAGGAGGAAGAGTAATTATGCTCAGAGATATGAATGGATGGGTGGCAGTAAAACGAGAAGGCACGGAAAGGGTCCTTGGCCCATTTGGTGACCCAAGAGTGAATGATAATGGCGGAAGCTTGGTGAACGTATGTATGGAAATGGGATTGTTAGTCTCGAACACATGGTTCAAGCACAAGTCAATCCACTTGTATGCATGGACAAGAGGGGAAGCGAAGAGTGTGATAGATTTTGTTGTGTATGATGAACGGTTGAGGGAGCTTGTGAATGATATGAGAGTTGTGAGAGGTGCGGAATGTGGATCAGACCACTATTTAGTGATCTCTAAAGTAGATCTTGGGAGAAAATGGATTGTGAGAAAGAGGAAAGGGGAGAAGGTAACTAGAGTAAAAGTGGAAAGATTGCAAGAGCAAATGAATAGGTGGGAATATGAAAGTGTGCTAAAAGGAAGGCTAATGGCCGAAAAGAGTGAATGGAAGGAGGAAATGAGAGAAGAGAATGTGGAGAAGGCTTGGAACAGATTAAAAGTTATTATCTTGCAGTGCACTACTAAGGTGTGTGGGACTGCAGTTGTTGGAAGAATGAGAGGTGATGCATGGTGGAATGAGAGAGTTCAAGTGGCTGTGAATGAGAAAAAGGCACTGTATGAAATGTATAAAGAGAAAAGGAGAGCTGCAAAAAATATTGTGAAAGAGAGTAAAGAACAATTGCGGATGAATGGAGCTGAGAAAATGCAGAATGATTTTTAGGGGAATAAGAAGTTGTTCTGGAAATGGGTGAAGAGAGCAAGGCAAGGAGTGAGTAAGGGTGTGAGCGGAATTCAAGGAAAGAATGGTGATATGGTGTGGAATGAGAGTGATGCAAGGGAGTGTTGGAAAAAGTATTTTGAAGAGTTGTATGGAAATGTTGTGAATGGGTTTAAAAATCCAAGTGAAGCTGTTGGAGTGAATATTAATGAATATGAGGGGATTAGTAAGAACGAGGTAGTTAAAGCAGTGAATATGCTGAAAAATGGAAAAGCTGCAGGTGTGGATGGCATAACGGGAGAGATGTTGAAGTATGGAGGTGATTTGCTTATGTGTTGGATGAGGGATCTGTGCAATCTGTGTGCAAGTAGTTCGAGAGTGCCTGCTGAATGGAAGGAAGGTGTAATTGTACCGTTCTACAAGGGTAAGGGAGATAGGACTGAATGTAAGAATTATAGAGTGATTAGTTTGCTGAGTATACCTGGAAAGGTGTATGGGAAAGTTTTGATTGAAAGAGTACAAAAGGTAACTATGGATAAAATGTGGGGAGTGCAATGTGGCTCCATGCCTGGAAGGGGTTGCACCGACCAAATATTTGCCCTACAGCAAGTGGTTGAGAAGTGCATGGATGTAAGAAAGAAAGTGTACTGTGCATTTGTTGATCTAGAGAAAGCATATGACAGAGTGAATCGTAATGAATTGTGGAATGTTCTGAGCGAGTATGGAGTGAATGGTTGGTTGCTGAATGCTATAAAGGTAGTGTATACTGGAAGTAGGGCATGTGAAACGGTGAATGGCATGATGAGTGATTGGTTTAGAGTTGAGCAAGGTGTACGACAAGGATGTGTCATGTCCCCTTGGTTATTTAATGTGTTCATGGATAAATGTGTGAGACAGGCATGTATGGATATGGTGGGTGTTAAGGTTGGTGGAGAGAATGTTTGTGTACTTTTGTATGCTGATGATGCTGTGTTAATGGCTGAGAACCCAAGAGAATTGCAGAGAATGTTAGATATCCTGCATGATACGACAGTGAGAATGGACTTAAGGATAAATGTGGCCAAAACCAAGGTAGTTGTGTTCGATCGGGAGAATGAGGTGAACGACTGTCAATTTAGCATAAATGGTGGAACGATTGAGGTAGTGGATGAATTTGTATACCTTGGTAGAGTGTTTAGTAAAAATGGTAGTGTAGATGGGGAAATTAAAAGGAGAGTGAATGCTGGTAGAAAGGTGGCAGGGAGTATGTGGTCGATTGCAATGAATGAATGGTTGTCAAAAGAAGCGAAAATGGCTGTATACAAGAGTGTTGTAATGCCTACCTTGTTGTAATTTTTACATACTTGGTTTGTTTATTAAGACGTCAAGCACGTTTCTCAGATTTTCTTACCTTTTCTATTTCATTAATATTGAATTTAGCTCATATTTACGATTTTTAATCTTTTTGAATAGTATTTCATCTTTTTAGGTGTTCCTTCCCGTAAATAACACAATGAATGTTGTTTACATTAATTGCTATGAAAATCATTTACCTGTCCTTATGTCTTTCTCTTCTTCTTGTATTAAAAGCCTTCAAAGCATGCTTAAACCTATAAGGGTTGAGATAACAATAGGATTTTGAGGTTTAACAGCTTAATTGGTTGACAAGACAACATCCCGTTAAAATGGCAGGATTTCCCCAATATATATGAATTAAATGTTTAACATTAGGGATTGAGGGATTTCAAAGTGTAGATGAAAAACAAGGAATAGAATAAGAAACTTTATAATTTTTTCTTTAGAATGGTCTGAATCCAAAGGTTATAGGTCAATTTTTTGTAATTTTAATTTCCGAATGAAGAAAATCCTGCATGCCAAAAAGTGGATTTTTACGTGTTATCTTATGGGGAATGCAAGTCATCCCCTGGAGGCTAACCCGGAATGTTTTTCGTAGATTTTCCTTCATCACAGCATTTTTGAATAGATTATCTCTGCCAAATTTCAAGTTTATATCTCCATATTTGATCAAGTTATTCGCATTTTAAGAGTGTGAAATTTTTTGTGATGTCATAACTTATGTCATCACCATTATACACGAATACAGAAGCACAGAAAGAAATACCTGGCATTTTATATTAGTTAATCATTTATAAAATCGTGATTAACAATCTTTTTAAGGATATAAAAAAATCTTTGTCCCTATTGTATCAGTAGAAGCCGATATATGATGCTGTATGTCCAAAAAGAGTTTTTAAAAAACTTGTGGAAATTTTTAGTTTCTCTAGCTTTTAACAATTTTTCATTTTTGTGCCATCCAGTTTATGACCTTGGGTTGGCACTGGTGTCCCAGATCATTGATTCCCTGGACTTTTATTTGATGTACTGGCATTCCTTGCATAATGATAATCGCCCAACAACTACAGCTATGACGTCACAATATTGTGACATTTCCACTCTTGCAATGCACTCAATTCACAGTGGCGATGCTGCGGCCAGTTGTTACTCATTTAGTTGCAATATGTAGTATGTCGGCCTTCCTGCTTTGATTTTTTAAAAATCATGCCTTTTCCATGGAATAACTCAATGTGAGGAATGTCTGTATGTCTAACCGCAGTATTCCCCCTCGTATGCAGGGAGTGCCGGTGGTGTAGTGGTTAGGATGCTGACTGCTGCTCGGCTGCTGCTTGAAAGGGCAGCGGGTACAAATCCTGCAAATGTAGGATTTTTCTAAGGTGTTTGTGTGGTTTGAGGAGACCGTGTAAAGTCAATGCTCCATCCTTCATAAGGGACGTTAAGCCTTTGACCCCCTTGGTGCTCTTCGTTAAGAGTAGGCTAATGCTGGCACCGGGTTTCCCTCTTCCCTTGCATTTGTTTAGTGTGGAAGGAGAACATAATGGCTATCATAATCCAAGAGGTTGATTAGCCAAAAATACACCCACACACCCTCGTATGCCATGCAGAAGGGTAAATGATCTGGTAGAATAAGTACAGTCAATCGGTGGTATTGATTTTTACTTTCTCATATACGTAGTATGTATATTGAGAAAGTATTGTAATCATGAAAAAATTTGACTTCGAGATTTTGATAGAAATACACGTTTTAGGTGTCCCTGAGTCCATAAAAGTGGTTTTCTCCATGCCGTCTGTCTGTCTGTTGGTCTGTTCACTTTTCTAGAGTCCAAACGCATATATAAAATCGAATGATATCTCGTATTTGTTCAATATATCATCTTTTGCAATACAAAATAAAGGGTAGTTTATTCTTAGCGATTTTTAGAAAAATTGTATTTACTCAAAAATGGGTCCAGAGAATTTGATTAAAATCTATCCAATTGTAGAGCCTGATGTCACAAATAATACTACCTAAGCCGTATATCTCTTAAAATCACTATATGGCATCCAGTGATATTTCAATATATGCTAAGCTACCTTACCTAAGCCTTATGATTAGAGCGCGCAGAAAAAGTTGCAATTAAAAAAAATAGTCGACTATATAGGCGCAAAAAACATAAAAAATAGTCTAATTATAGTCGATACCTTAAAAAATTGTTGATCAAAAGTTAAATGCCAAATTATGGGTATTTAGTGAAATATAGCAAACGGGAGTATTTTTCAGATAAAATATTTTATAGCGGGAAACATGTTACAAAGCAAATCACTGTGAAGAATTGCCGTAGTTGATATAACAGTGGGTCACAATGAATTTTTCCAAGTTTTCTGTCGTAAAATTTGTGCGACAGTCAGTCAAAATAGCTTTAAAACTGGAGAAAGAGCGCTCTACATCACAGCTTGTAATTAGAGCATACTTCAGAGATAAGACCTCAGAGCTTGAGAGTTGTTCAAATATTTCGTTTGAGTTCTGTGCATCAAGCACCATTCAAAACATCTGCTGCCTTGCTGAGCATCAGGAAGCCTCGGTTCTTTCCAAAGACTGTACAGAATTTTTCATAAACAACTCGAGCACGAGGACCTTTGGCGTCCTTCAATTGTGATTCTATCTCGTGAATGAGGCCTACTGCTTCTGCTAGGCTTAATATCTGAGCTTTTAGCTTCTTGGTTTTAACAGGAAGAAAGCCAAAGGATGCAGCAATACAGGTAAGCTCAAGAACAACTTGAATATTGGTACCACCTGCTAACTCCTTCGCTTCTAGCATGCAGGCAGCATCATCCTCATCGTCAATGCTCAAAATTGCCTAAAATTGAGAAGTATATTTAGAAAAAATTACCTAGAAATGCAGACTTAATTTTATAAAAGCTTACGTTTTTTAACTTTTCAAAAGGCACAGGATCTGGAGGCAGTGAAAGGTCTGGATACATGCTCTTAAACAGACGGACGCGTGAGGGAGCTTTCAGAAAAACCTGTTTTAAAACGTATACAATTATTTTCTGGACTTTTGTCTGCTCTTATCCAAAATCTTAAATAAGAGCCACTTACTTTTTTGATGCAAAGCACCCACTTGTTTGCTTGAATGACTTGTATCCTGATAGCTTCACATACCCTGTGTATTCCATGAACAGTACAGGTACAGTGGATCATTTTTGGATAAAAAGTAATGTTCTCCCAGCCTTAAGCATGTATGCCACACCATCAGTTAGCAGAAGCCTGTCTCGTACGGAGTTGTTTCCAAAGAAATTAACTAAAATACATGTCCAGAAGTAAAATCATTAGCACAAAAATTTTAAAGTATAAATGAAAATGAAATTGGTTAGCTAAATTCACAAAACATAGGATGAGAAATATACCGAAACTACTTCATAGGAAAGATAAGCTTTATGTTAAAAAATTCTATAGATAAATCCTTTGCCAAGTGTGACACATTTAAAATAACGTATTTCTGCGCTTACTCAGAGAATCGTCCAAGCAACGAGTGACGGTCTTGCTATTCGTACGCTCTAATTCCTTTGAAGCAATCAGATATGGAGCTCTAGGATCCTCACTAGTCAACTTTCCCGGGAGAAGGTTAAAGTTGTACCTGCCTTCTTGGTCAGTGGTTTCATCGATCACAGCATACAGATTGCCAACACAGAGCTCATTATGAATTTCTTCCATGCACTGCATAGCGAATAAAAATAAACAAAACTGTACATTTAAATAAATAAAAATTCTCTACATTGCAGATAGAATGTAGTGTGTTAATGTGACAGACTGATTGTATAAATGTGAGGAAATGTTTTATTAAAATGTACGACAGCAAATCAAAAGCTTACTTTATTGTATGTCTTGTCCAGACAGGTGGTGCGCAGCGTCGATTCGCCAGGCAACCACTTCTTGACGTACTTTTCCGTAAAACTTTTGAATGTCGAGTGCTGCATCTTTTTCATGGGAATGTTTAGGGCAACAAAGAGCTCGCAAAGATCCATCACGAAATCATCTCGTCCAGAGAAATTCAATGTTGTTTGCTTTGATGGGCCTGCCTTACTTTGCTCCAAAATTTTGCAATGATCCTTATGTAGTGCCGTTGTAAGATGCTATGCTGCATGGGACTTTGTATCTGAAGCAACTTAAAGCAACTTTGCTGTCAGACACAAGCAAGTTCTTAGTTCTTATATAGACATTATTACTTGTTTACTTACTGTCTTGTCGCAGGCATTGCAATATAGCGTGTTTTGCGGAGTAACACTATAGTGCTCTGACAATAATGCATATTCCTTAAGCATCTGTTTTTTAGAACATTTTCCTTTGTATTTAAACATCTTATCACCACAAATGACATGATTTTTTCAGACACCAAAAATGTACGAGCAGCACGTTGTTTTCTTTTGTTATTCTGTCGAGAAACGTTACTCTTTTTTTCAGTTTTAGACTCAGCCGCTGACAGTTGCAGTACACTAAAGGGCATTGCATACCCTTCTATTACTTCGCCTTCGAGAATATTCCTGGAAGCCAGAATGGAATGAGTAGCGTTTTGGTGAATGTTGTAGTGTGAGGTTTTAGGAGGAGCTTTAAATTAGTCTCCACCAATCACATCATGATAAATTTCCTTCCCACGGATGCTTGACATTCTGGTGCCCCGCCACCTCCACCCTTACCGATTTCAAAAAATCATCGAGTTGAGTTTCTCACTTCAAGCCCTAATGGTCAAATGTCACTAAAGTTCCTTGCGTAGTCTCACACGACTTCTATTTCTTATTGACATGCTCACTGCTGCAAAGGGTGCGAGAGTGTTTACTCCTGCTATATCGCTGACATTATCCACTATTTGTCTTGTGCAAACCCTCCCGATAAGGTCAATTCGGTTCTAAAGGAAAAAACATTTTGAAAGTTGATGGAATAAAGCGATCTAAAGACCTATGCAGACAGGCATAAGCTGTAATGTTGGGAATAATTTTGAAACAAGAAAAAAGTCTGCTATGACCGAGAATTGAACCCGGGACTTCCACTTGCCGGGTGGATATTCTACCACTGAACTATCGTAGCAGATCAATTTTCTCGTTTCTGAATGCGGATGTTTTCTTGGTTCAGTGGTAGAATATCCGCCCGGCAAGTGGAAGACCCGGGTTCGATTCCTGGTCATAGCAGACTTTTTCTCATTTCAAAATTATTCCCATTTTGAAAGTTGTTTTCTTAAATGAAAAAATAGCCAGAAATATTTTTTTCATAAAGAAGCTCGTAACAAATCAGAGAATTATTGAAATGCTTCAAAAAGTCACAAAATGAGAAAATAGTCGGAAATAGTTCATCGTAAATTGGCTCATATGCCGCCATTTTGCCAAATCGATAATGTATTTAATAAAATATGCAATGGTCGACGTTCTCTCTACTTATGATATCACGCCTCTGCCGTGATCCACTCAAAATCTTATTAAAGCCTAAACAGTTAAACTAAATCGAATGATATATCATATTTGGGATTAGTATCATTCATAATAGACACCAGAAATAGATAATGATATTGCACAACAATTAAGGGTACTTTATTCTTGGATATTTTGAAACGAAATTTGATTTATTCAAAAATAGCTGTAAGGATTTTGATTTAAATCCATCTAATCGTACAGCCTGATGTCACAAATAATATTAATTACTAAATATCGACCAGTGGCATTAAAATATACGCTAAACTATGGTTAACTTTGATTTATAAGCATTTTTCTTTTATAAGTGGACACAGTTGACCAAAGGTATATATATTTATGATAAAGTTTGTGCAATGTAAATTGCACCATTTATTTGGGTTTTGTAAACACAATCAAGGTTGGCTTACAATCGAGTAAATACGGTATATCAGAACAGCCATTAGTGTAGTATTACATTTTTCTTTTTATAGTTTTGCAAGTCTTTTGGTAATGTTAAAGTTTTTCATAATCAAACCTTTCTTTTTATTAATTTTTTCTTTTTTCTACATATTACAAATATCACAGGAGGACCAAAGTTTGCGGTTTCTCCACCAACCAAAGTTGTTACTTCAGTTGATCAACGTGTGCAGCTAACTTGCCAAGCTGTATCAGAAGAGATATTGGACATGGCTTACATCTGGACCCATAATGGGCTTCGAATTCGGGATGGCCCTGACCCATACAGGCGAATAGTAAGTTGGTGCTCATTTTAGTACAGCTCTTTTGATGGGACCGAAAATAACGTCTTAGAATCATTTGAGTTCAAACTATCTGAACTGCAAAATGTAATTCATCCTTGCTTACTATCCAAAATTTGAACTTTAAGTGCATTTTGAAGAAAACACACTGAGATACTTTCTTCTGTGAAAGTGTACTTAGTCCTCATCAGATATTCCACTTTATATGCTTTTAACTTTCCATGCCCATGAAAATTCTCTTTATAAAGTATATAACTGTTCAAAACCATTCTCCTAATGATATTGAACACTACCTTCTTCCAACACTTCATTGTTTTTCTTCCATCAAGGTAATCATACAACATCATGTCAAATTTGTCAATTCCACTCATATATTTTTTATACGTGTGAACTACTTTAGGCTTCACTTTCTTTTTCCCTGATCCACATTGTATTACAGTCACTATGCTATGAATTGCAGTAATTTTGCTTGACAATAGAATTACAAGACCTTTTTGTGACTCTCTCGTTACACACAAGCTAGAATGGGACCTAACCAGCAATAGTTTTCCTCCCCATTAGTGAACTTTTTTTGAACATTCTGGCAGAATTTTTGGTTTCTACACACAGATTCCATCACATATGTTCCTATGTGATAAGGCTTTTGTAGTAATGAAACAGACATGACTGTTCTGAACCCTGTTCTGAACACTGTTCTGTGCACTGTTCTGAAAAGATGGAAATGGAGTAGCATCCATTACACTACCTTGAATTTTGTCTTCAGCCTTTTTTGTAGAACGAATCATTGATCATTCACTCCATATTTTCTACCAACAGAAGTGGGACTTGCTTCACTTTGTAACATATCTAATATTGTGATCTTTTCTATCAAAAACATGACTTTATGCTGTCACTTAGCTAATGCATCACTTCCACTTGTATTAAGATGTTTAGATGCCATAATAATCTAAAAGAATGG
The DNA here is from genome assembly GCA_028673005.1 of Tanypteryx hageni. Classification (NCBI taxonomy): domain Eukaryota; kingdom Metazoa; phylum Arthropoda; class Insecta; order Odonata; family Petaluridae; genus Tanypteryx; species Tanypteryx hageni. The sequence continues at coordinate 9,958,129 of CM054120.1, read as the reverse complement.
GTAAATAAAAGAAATAATTATACCATTCAAAGTACTCAGTTCTATGAAAACACAATGCCATACATCACTCGGCGTAATCCTCAGGTCAGTACCGAAGAGGAGAATCAAATGGCATATCGCAGTAATTCCACGAATAAGCCAAAGATATAGACCACCTTTTTGAACTTGGCATGCTTGCGGTTTGCGAATTTGGACTTTGTGACAAAATTTTTTATGGCCATTTCTTGTGTTTCGCGCATATTACTTGCATTTCATGTCGTGTTTACAATGCCAACAAGCATAAACTCCCTCTACTTTTTTGTTTCTAAGTTCATTTTAAACATTAGCACCCTAGAAAAGGCCATTATTATTATATTTATAATGCTCAATATTAGCTGTTTTCAAAGTAAACAAACCATCGACTTAATTCCTTCATAGCTCAGTTTAAACCTCACTGCCAACGGTGCTATTTTTTATAAGAGTCAAAGGTGCTGGCATCTAGCGGCCAAATTAGAAATTATTAGCTAATGGAAAAGCACTCTGCTTGTTTAGTTTTTCACAACATTTACAAGTATGACATTGAAAATATTTGTTCTTCGCGTGTGAGGTTTCTGGTTTTTGACCGAAATATTTAATGATTTAATGCTATTATCTTTGTATTTTGAATGTAATTTAAGGAATTGTTGTTTTGTTAGATTTTCATTGTTTATTATGAATTTTTAATGTAAATCTAAGAATATGCTATCATTTTGTAACAAGATTTTCTACCACGTATTTTGAACACAATTATTAAAAGAAATGTTATAACTTTCTTACACTAGGCTTTGGTTTTCTGTTATGCATTTATAACGTAATTAGTAAAAGAAATGTAACCACTTTTTAATGCTAGTGTTTTTTGCGACTTGGAAATGTTTGTTGCAGAATCCAGGAAAACATTTTTGCATGACATACTCAACATTCCATTTCAGTAGTTCAATTTAGATTAAACCATTTCCTTAGAATGAACAAATGAAGATTGAGAAAAGCATGCAAAATTGTGTTGGAGGTAAACTGTACAAGTGCGGAAAGAAGAGTAATCGCTTTGTTTTGCTGTGTTTTCATTTGCTATTATACATTTTGAAGGTAATTAAAAGTATTTTTTACTTTATAATACTAGGTTTTTCATTTGCGGTAACATTTTATTTTATTTTCTCTGAAACTGTATTATTTATGATAAAAAAGTGACTATTTTAGGTTGGCTGGGAACCACTCTCTCGTAATAACATGGCGTCTTATGGGAAAATAGGACTTGCACTTCGTGAATTTGCATTTCGCATCAGTTTTCCGGAACCGATTATTTGCAAAGTTCCAAAAGGTGGTGTAATGTGAAGTTGGTTTTAGCACAGCCAAACAGAAACTGAAATGTGATAAACAGAAGCATCCAAATGTCCCCATGCATATTCCCTGAAACTTACCCTTCTTTTCACTAGGGCACCTGTCTTTTATTACGATTGCCTGCAAGAGAAGAGGTTTTACCCTTGAAGGAAAGAAGAACCCTTAAGGTTCTCTCGAGTGTTTGCTAGCTATGTCTAGGGTAGTTTTTACGCCCCTTTTTACTGCACTTCCTTTGTCAAATGAGAGATTTTCAGGATATTCCACACCAATGCCTTTCGAAGCCGTGATCTCTGTATTTGCTCTTAAAGTTGACTGTGTCCTACAGTCTTTTGAAAACATCATCTCTGTATATTTTTAGTCCAAACTCTATCTCCCTCTGCAAGAACAAATTCAGTCCCATCGTCTAATGCATGTTTGTTTCGCACAATTTTGATATGGTGCAAATGGCAGCACAGGACATCAATTTTCATGTTTTGAAAAAATACTTTGGACCGCTTGCATTTTTGCAGATTTTCTTTTGGGTTTTTAAAATATTTGTGCTGGTCAATTAACTTTTGATGTCTTTATTTTATGATCTGCTCTTGGGATGTACTGCCTATAAATTGTTTGAATATATGTATCAAATAACTTATTATTTTCTGTATAATTGATTGTTGTCATTTTCATTTACAGAGTATTAATGGGGGCTATTTGGATATAATTAATGCTTCGTTGGCTCAAGCTGGAGAATATGAGTGCATAGTAAAAAGTGCTGTGGGAAGGATATCAACTCATACTATGGTTGTGATTGAAGGACCTCCAGGACCACCAGGTGATATTTTGTGTTTTAGAACATGCTTTGAACAATGTTTTAGAACTGCAGCTGCATTTCAGAATGATTGTTGCTTTTAATGATTTCTTAATATGCTAATACAGTAAAACCTCTCATTAACGAATATCAAGGGACCCAATTTTTCGTCTATTCGTTATTCGGAAATTCGTTGATCGGAGGTTATTGGGCGTTGCATAACTTCAGGGGCACATTGCCTGTTAGATTATACGGGAGCAACGGGGCTATCCAAATGAAGGCATATGCTCAGAAACGGAGTAACTCTACTAAATTATGCCCATTACATCTTTTCGGGAAAAAGTATCACATAAGTGGACGATATTCAAAACGCGCCCTCATTGTTTAATAATCGGCCATATTGATTTGAAGCTCCGATGACAATGCTTTCTTATGGGAAAAAGGACCACTTTCATTCATCTCATTTTGCAATGTTTGACAGTGGCAAGCACCAAATAACTCGGAAATGCAATGTTATTTTTTCTAGTATTGATTGGCAGGTTCTGCACAAAAACATCCTCTGCAATTTTTTATTATGCGACTTTTTTCGAGGTTGCAATGCATGATACTCGCTGAGCCTATCCTAAAGCATCTGTTGAGTCGCTAAGTTTATAAAAAATATTGACAGCAACGCCACTTCTTAACGCCAATTAATAAACTACTATTTGACCACCACAGAGCGGGTTGCAAATATTTCAAAACGAAATGAAAAAAAGCAGCATTTTCCCCATAAGAAAGCACTAACTGTCGTTGGCACTCCAAATCAAGACTCCAATATTTTTCACTAACATTCTTAACAACACTCCAGCTCCGTCTCTGACGAATAAATTATCTATCACAAAAAAGTGCATAGGAACCACCTCACCATGATACATACCTCATTGCTGCAATCTTTTGTTGTAATTCTCTCTAAAAGGATTAGGGGATTGATTTAATCGGGAATGATTTCAAATACAACACTTTTTTAAAAAGATTTATTAATAAATCAACATTTTTTAAAAAACGAGTCTATTTTTTTCTGTTTTAACTTCTTCGTAAATTCTCGGGAAACGGCAGTCTCCACTTCCCTGAAAGCGTGCATAGCTGCAGCACTACAACTCTCGGATGAGAGTAAATATCTTTCCACTACATCCAGTGCTGCACATACGTCGCTCGACTTCGGCCGCACTAACTCCAATTCTCCGTCTTCCTCCACTTCCTCCATATTGGACACTTCTACCCCTTCGGGATCCTCACTTTTCACAGAGCAGGTCAACAATTTGTCGTCTACATGGGCAAAATCTTGAAAAGACGCCGAGTTTAAATTTAAACCTGCCCTTAATTCCTCCCACCCTTCTCCCTCTGGTTCCACACACTCCTCACTTGCAATGGAATCACAAAAAAATCCCGCCCTTGCTTAGCAGTTTTTTACGTTTGACGGTGAGACGGCTTCCCATGAAATGCAAAGCCGTTGCATTGCCTGCAAGAGGTTCCATTTCCTGCCATCCTGCGCAGCAAATACTGCACCACTTGCTGCCGATACAATCGCTTAACCTGCGAAATGACCCCCTGGTCAAGAGGCTGCAGCCTACTGGTGCAATTTGGAGGGAAGAAAACAACCCTAATGTTTCTTAAATGAATCCCCTCCAAATTATGCGCTGAGCAGCGATCGAGAAATAGCATAATTTTTCGGTTCTGCCCTCCCATGCGTGCATCCACACCTACCAGCCAATTCCTGAATATCGATGCCATCATCCATGCATTTTTGCTGTTGCCATAAGTGCATGGCAATCGCCTCACATCTTTAAAGCATCGCGGCTTTGCAAATTTCCCTATTACAAGGGGAGGTAACTTTTCTGACCCGTCACTGTTGGTGCAGAAAAGCACCGTGAAGCACTCCTTGCACATCTTCCCCCCATGACACGCCTCTCCCTTCACGCTAAGAGTGTGGTCAGGAAGAAAATCATAAAAAAATCCTGCCTCGTCCGCATTAAAAATGTCTTTGGGGCTGTAGCTCTCTCCGATCAACGCCAGCAACTTCTCTCTCCAACTCTGCTCAACAGCCGGACTCACACTTGCCTCCTCTCCCGTGATCTTAAGTGTAGCCAAGTTCCACCTCTTCTTGAACTTATTCAGCCATCCGTTGGATGCCCGGAAATCGTCCATCCCTAATCTTAGTGCCTCTTCTCTCGCCTGCTCCTGCAAGATAGGCCCCGATATGGGAATCAATTTGGCCCGTGCCTGGGAGAGCCAGTTGAAAACCGCCCGATCGAGATCTTCATTAGTGCAGGTCCGGGCACGTTTCCTATCTGGACCCAATTGTGCTGCATTAAGGATGTCAGCATGTTGCCCGATGATGGTTGAAAGTGTAGATGGCGGGATATCAAATAGTCGGGCCACCTCCACCTTCTTAATTCCCTGGTCCACAGCTTTCAATATTTTCAACTTCTCCTCGACAGAAAACTGCCGCCGTTTAGCCCCACGAGCAGAAGACATGGCCTTTACAAATTAAAAATCGATATTACTTCTTAGAAAAAACATAAGAGCTGAATTTCAGTTGAAAGAATTATATACCATGCACACGCGTTTCCTTAAACCAAGAAAATATTGCATTAAAGCCAATGAATTAATTTCCTGTAAATGTACTCGGGCGTTGAGATTTTTGCACATTAATTCAACACAAGATTGTTGGGGATTGTAACAATACAAGTTTTCAATGCAATATTTACGTGATCAATTTTCATGAAAGTATGGTGCAAGGCCACATGGCTCAAAAACTGCAAACTTACCTTTAAGAGCAGAAAATGAAGAGCAGCAAGCAAAAAGCTAAAAGTTAGCGTTGTGAACCACCGTTAAGCATTAAATATCAAAAGGAATTGATATTTAACGCACTTCTTCTCACTCAATAACTTGTCGCACTTTTACACCTTTTCTCACCTAGGACACCGGTCAATGGCGCGAGAATGCCGGAAACACAGGAAATACGTCATCATGCTAGAAAACGTGCTATGATTGGCTTGTTATAAGCTTAACGCTAATTGGCGCGTTGGCGACTGTTTTCAATAGTTTTCCGTACTTATGTAACTGAAAAAAATGTTTAGCGAGCAAAATTTCGTTCTAAAGAGGTAAATAAAAACGGAAGGGACCACTTTTTCCCTTCGTTGTTCGGAAGTTTTCGTAGTACGGAAGTTCGTAGTAAAGAGGTTATAATTAGGGATTTTGTATACAAGTTTGGCAGGACCCCGTCAATTGTTCGTTATTCGGAGGTCTTCGCTATAAAGGGGTTCGTAAGGTAGAGGTTTTACTGTATTTACAACTTTTCAAAAATATTTTAACATTGTTTCTATATAAAAAATAAATACATTTTGTATCAAGCCTAAAAAAATCATTTTCGTTTAATGTACATGCTTGACATAGCCAGGATTTTTTCAACGGGGGGTTGTTGATGGTCCTGGACTTAAGTAGTAAGTGCTAGTATTCATAAACACAAATAAGTTAAAAACTTGTTTGGATTTTAACCAATTTTTAAGTATTTGTCCAGCGCATCTCATTTCACGGTCTATGTTAATCATTGGCTGCAGTAATGGCACAGGTTCAATTCATGGGATATTTATTTCATTATTTGATTAACATAGGATTAAGTGCAGAATATATTTAAATTTCATTTTAAGATTTGTTAAAATCAAACAATGAAATTAAGATACCATATCTGCCCGAATAGAAGCCGACCCCCCAAAAATTTCCATTATTTTTTGACAAAGTTAATTTTGTAGATTTTATGTTGAAGTGTGTTGGGCATGCATGCACGACCGAGAATATATTATTGGAGATCAAAGAATAGAGTGGGAAATGATTTAGATGTTGACAGTTGAAATATTGCTCCAATTAATAATTTTGCATTGTTGAATAATGTTCCACATTCAGTTATGATAATTTCATTCATCTTCATTTTCACAAAAGGTCAAAGAAAGCAATAGTGACCCCGCAAAAATATTTTTTAATCCAAGTCTATTTCCAATGAAATTAGCATTTACATTGCCTTAAGAAATTGTATTTTTATAATTATACAAGTTCAATTAAAGTTTTACTGTAATTCAAACAGTTGAATATCAAATGCTGTCATCGCATTTCCATTTCCCATATATCAAGTAAAAATTGACTTTTTGGCTTGCAGGCTTTTATACTTTTTGAGATATAGATTAGAAAGAATTTACCTATGATCTTCAGATGTTGCCCATTTTAAAGAAAAAACTATGAAGTTTCTTATTCTGTTCATCTTTTCCTGCATACAGTTCGAAATTCCTCATGTTAAACAATTAATTCACATATTTTGGGAAAATCTTGCCATTTTAACGGGATGTTGCCGTGCCAACCCATTACATTGTTAAACCTCGAAATCCTAATGTTATTTCAATCCTTATGGGTGAATGCGTGCTTTGAATGCTCTTACAAGTAGTACGAGAGAGAAATTCTTTTCATAGCAACCAATGTAAACAACATTCATTACGTTATTTGCGAGGAGTACCTTTGAACGTAGAAAATTAATCATTCACATATTAAAATTAGATACTTAGAATCACCGTAGGAATTTGAAACTTGAAACAACGAATGCCTAAAAGAATGAAAGTTTGTTTTCTTGCCATCCAAAGAAAGTCAAGGTATATTTGTTCATTTTTTATTATACAAAAACCTTTCCCATTGAATTTCAACGGGCGTCTCCCTAGTTCATTAATATTCATCATAGATCAAATATTTACTTTATGAAAAATATAGTGCTATCATTTAAATGTGACGGCAATGAGAGACGTGCTGCCATCTATGGGTGACTATGAGACTTAACCTTAACCCCAAATTTTTTGTCGAACTCGCATTTAATCCAAGGGATGATATTTTGATGATAGATTTTGGCAAAAAAAATCAGCTTATGTTTGGGCAGATACGGTAGTTGTTTCTGTCTGTAAATAAACAAAATTTTTATTTTCGAAGATAGAAATTCAGTCCGTGATGAAATAGAATAAAATCTTTTTTAGACAGAGCCACAATTTTTCAGCTTTTTTAACAATGAGAAATTCTAAATATAATGACAGTGGTAGTATTGCCACATTTACATGTCCAAGATTTCTAGTGGTTTTGCCTTGATTCTATAGTAGGTACCACAGTTATTGAGCAAATTATTACATTATTAAAGCAAAGTGATAATTTTCATTGCCTAAAAATTATTCTACAACACAGAAAAGGATATATTTAGATGAGAAATTTTTTATTCATCTTTTTTTTCAGGTATAATTTGCAGTCAAATTTGAAATAATTTAATTTTCTTACCTGTAGAGGTATGTTCAAACATCACCCTTGGTTACGCCTCTGTTTACATGAATACCCCTTTTTGATCTAATCTTTTCAGAAAAATGCATCAAATAGAGAAATATCATATTGCAGATCAATGTTTTCCATAAGAAATTTTGAATTAATGCAGCTTCATTTAACATTTTTCAGCTCTTAGCACTATCACTTTTCTTTCTGTTCTAATAACTGGGTGAAGGTCAAGACAGCGACAGTGGTGCTGTTGATGGTGAGAAAGCATTGATAAATGGTACTACTATGTGGCATACGAACATTATACAGAAATTTGAAGGTGGGGAATTATGGCTCTTTACTTAAGGAGATTCCCTGTCCTCCTTGGCTTCCCGGGTTGGTTTGGGTTAGTTAGGTTTCGATTGTTTCCTTCCCCCATTCACCTTGGTCTCTCCCCTCGAGTTGGGTTGGTTTCCCTTCCATGTTGACTTTGGTCTCCACTTTTGGGTTAGTTGTTTTTGGGTTGATTTCCCTTCCCCTCAGGTTGGATTGGGTTAGTCATTTTTGGGTTGGTTTCCCTTCCACGGTCACTTTGGTCCCCCCCTCAGGTTGGATTGGTTTAGTCATTTTTGGGTTGGTTTCCCTTCCACAATCACTTTGGTCCCTTCCCCTGAGGTTGGATTGGGTTAGTTATTTTTAGGTTGGTTTCCCTTCCACGGTCACTTTGTTCCCCCCCCCCTCAGGTTGGATTGAGTTAGTTATTTTTAGGTTGGTTTCTCTTCCACAGTCACTTTGGTCCCCTCCCTCAGGTTTGATTGGGTTAGTTATTTTTGGGTTGTTTCCCTTTCCACGGTCACTTTGGTGTGTATCGTGGTTGCCTTCTTTGCATAGTTATTTGATGAGGAAGATGAATTATATGGGTTTTAAATTACTTACATCATTAATTATATATAATATATTTATTATCTAAAACATTATTTCAATTTGCGTATATACTATGTTTTTGTTTTTGATACGTGTTTTGGGGGAAGTCTACCTGGCGATTTTGCAGAAGACTACAGCAATCAACTGATTAGCTAGTGAAATGTGAAATTTTTGGAGAGGATGGAAATTCAATTGTAAGGAAGTAATTTGGTCTTTGATGCATTTAATTAATATATGTATAAGCTGGATTATCTATAATTGGTGTGGTTTTCTCCTCAATTCTGGTGCGAGTTAAGCACACTTCAATTTTTTATTTGAACTGCACAGAAGTGTTACCCATGTATGATGTGCACCCCTACTTTATCACCTAAAAATTTGGTCTTCAAACTGCACATTATACACAAATATATACGGCATATCATTTTGGCATTACCTTTTCTTTATGTTAAGTAATTTCTTTGATATTCAAAGATGGCACAAAAAACTTTTTGGCGTAAACTGAATGAAAGTTAAAAACTCCAGCCAAAAAACAAGTAGTAATAGCCCGATGCATTTCGCCCACTAAGTGGGCGAAATGCATCGGGCTATTACTACTTGTTTTTTGGCTGGAGTTTTTAACTTTCATTTAATTTCTTTGAGTGAAATGTCAGTTATATTTTTTGCTTCTCATGCAGTAATTTTTGCAGTAAACCAGATTTTTATTTACTGTTATTTATTCAGGTGGGGTGCAAGTGGTAGATGTTGCCAAAACATCGGCTACAATTCAGTGGACTGATGGTGCTGCAAATGGTCGGCCAATAACTAAATACATTATTGCAGGCAGAACAAATTGGAATAATACATGGCATAACATATCTGAAGGCAAGTAATTTTTAAAAATTAGAATTGCTCTATGTCACTAATCTTTCCTTACTAATTGCTCATAAAATAGTGTCAAAATATATGAAAATTAGCTTAAACTAAATGAAATGATGAACAAAACACATACATATGTTTATGATAAAAAAATTATTGTAATAAAGCAAAATTAATTGAATTTATTAGTCAGTTTTATGAAGAAAAAGATTATTCATTCGAACTATCCAGTAAATAGAAAAACTGGATATTATTATTATCACTGATGTGTTACAGGTTGACCAGATGGTCAGATGGCAATGTTTGCAAAGCATCCACAAATTATTGCAAACTGTACACAGCATTTACTTGCATCTAAGCAGTGTTTTTTTCCATATTTTACTTGAACACGTTGGATGCGGTGGGCATCAATTGATGCACAGCATGGTGCAGTCTGGTGGCGGCAGACATCAATTGATGCCCGAGTTCCTTGCCTTTCCTAATGGGATATTATGGGGGAAAGCCAGCATAAGGCAATCCCTTTTCTTCTCCAGTCATTAGTTAGCACTTGACTTTCATCCAGATCGCTACCATTTTGAATTTGAACTCACCGTTTTTTTTCAGCATTGTTTTTAATGTGTGTATTTTGCAACCATTTTTAAGCACAATTCATATATTTTTATTTGCTTTGTGTGCATCAATTTTACACTTTTATTCATTGTGGGCATTATGTCCAATACTCTTCATTAAAAATTTGAGAGTTAACTATATTTTCTTATTTTATTTTAGTTAATAATTTGTCTATAAAACTACAGACCAGTTATTTTGTTATTTTTCTTATTAATTACAAATTTATTGACCAATAAATTTTCTTGTTATTATTTTTTTGTGTTTTGAAGGTGATATTGATATGATAAAGCCGAGTTGGAAAATGTGCATCACTAATTAAAATAAATGAAAAGTGAAAAAAGAGTCAGTCACCGGTAAAAACTTGAAAATTTACGGCAGCGTTCAACGTGCTAATAAATAAAGATCCTTCTTAAACAGGTGCGGACTTAGAAGGTGCAAGGCCCCTAGGCAATTGGAGTTTACTCACTCCACTACTTAGTATTTTGGAATAAAGGTTTACATTTTTATAAAGAAAACATGCAAACAAATTTTTAATTATTCAATCAAATCAATACTTACAGTATAAAAGATGAACTTCTGAGGTCGATTCCGGTCCAGCCTCTGAATAGATTCATGAAAGTTGATTCACAGCAACCACAATATTTACTTTTGGTACATATTTCTACAACTAGTATATCTTATAAAATAGTCTTTAATAATTTTAGGACACTTCACTTGCTTCACAACATTGGTTTTCTACTCTTCCTTGCACCGAATCCCTTTATCAGCTCTGAATAATCCAGTGAGTTGGTTTCGTCGTTTTCTATTGATAAAATTGCAAGAGAATTTAATTTTTCTTGGGACAAAGTGGAACGGAGATATGTTTTAATGAGCTTAAGTTGAGAAAAACTTCTTTCGGCCGAAGCAACCGTGACTGGTATGGTCAAAACTGTGAAGTGCTATATGCATGTTTGGGTAAATCTCACGAGTCATTGTCAGTTATGAACTTTAAGGCGTCTTTCATGTTTGTTCTGGGGGGGGGGGGGGAAGAATCCTGGAAAGCATACTGAGTTCTTAATACAACACTTAAGTCATTAATGTCACATGAGCCCTCAAATTCCAGTACATTTTTGAGAATTTTAAGAGTTTTGATATACTATACAAAAATCCAAAATTAGTAGCTACACTTTTAGAGACATAAAACAGCTTTCAACACTCGCACGAATCATATCAACGATAACGTTGAAGAAATTAATCTAAAATAATTCACCATAATCATTGGTAGGTTCATTGTTTTTGTTTATTCAGCCTTGCGACTTATTGTATTGTTTTTGAACCCCCAAACCGTGTACCAAATCGTTAGATATAGACACTGCTGAATCAAAACCTGTCAACCTGTATTTATCAAGCCATTTAGAAATTCTTCTAAGTGAGTAACTGTGATATCCAAATGTATACTATCACTTTGTCATAATTTACTAATAACATTGATTTTTACTAATATTTCATATCATACAATTAAAGATTCTATGAAATCATAGGTCGCAATCTCATTAATAATAGATTCACATTAACTGCGAAGTTTGGGTACTCCTTCACAGCAAATAGTTCTTCCAAAGCCTCAATTACATCCTCAAGTTGAAACCTAACAGCTTTCACACTTTCTATGTGACATTCCTATCTAGTTTTTGAAATTGGCTTTAGAGTTATATTAATATGGTCTTTTAATATGTGCCATCTGTTAGAATATGCTGAAAATATGTCGTAAAGCCTCTGAAGTAAACCAAAAAATACATGAGCCTTTGTAGAAGATGAAGCAGTGTCTCCTAAGACCAAATTCTAGTTATTGCAACCACATAGACTGAAAAAGGCCCGTGGGTTTACTTGCAGTATTCTAGCTGTAGCCCCTTCTTTCACCTCACATGTTTGCAGCATTGTCATAGCCTTGACCACAACAATCCAAGATATCTAAAACTAGGGTTTCTATTTCTGACAAAATAGTCCCTGAAAGATTTTCCCCTGTTGTTTGGTGTATCGCAAGGAAACCTACAAAATGCTCTTCAACTTGTACAGTAATTATATCACCATAGCGCAATATAATCATCATTTGTTCATGATGACTTAAATCTCGAGTACAGTCCAAAATAAATGAGTAATACTTGGCCTCTTTCACTTTATCCAGTATCCTGTTTTTTACTCTTTTAGCCATTAATTCAATAAGCTCATTCTGAACGATTTTACTGAATGACTATTTATTATTTACTACTTGCCTTAAATGTTCTCACATGGCTGGATAAATTTTGACATTAAGTTTACTAACCCAAGGAAATTTCCACTGTTTAAGGTGGGCTTTTTTATGCTTTCCCTATGACCACGAAAGGCTATGTTATGTGTGGCCAAATACTGCACTATAGCAAGAAGTCTTTCTGAAACATCTCGCCACCGTTGTTGTTGTAGCTGTATTTGCGTTTGTATCCATTTGTCGACGGTCATCCCACAATTTAGTCTTCTCTCAAAATCAAGCCATTTCATAATACATTCCTTATGATCTTTGCTATTTTCATGTAACTTTAAACAACCACTCAGGTTTTTCCAGTCTGAATATCCTTCAGAAGCAATAGCTGCTAGTGATCTTGAAAATAAGTGACAAGCAAAACAAAATATACAGATTTTACTTTCGGAATATGCCAGTCAACATTGAGTATGCTTTTCACCATTACTTAAAATACCATTATAGTAAAATGAAGTAAAATGTCTGTTTGAATCATCTAACGGAAATTTGTCATTTTCTCTTAAGATGCGAATCGGACCATTCTGAACAATATCACTCAACTGATTATGGGCCAAAGGGCAAATCCAATCACCAGGATCATGATAATTCGTGAATGTACTAGGCTCATCACCCATAGCAACTAATTCTTTTGATGTAGAAGCACTCGTATCAAAATTATCACATCTTTTCGTTCATTTGGAACAATTGCACGTGTTTCAACTCCGGCTTCCACAATTACATTGATGTCTTCAAGAATTTCACTTTTACTTTCACATTTAACACTAATACAACTTTCATTTTTTCACTTATATTACAACTAGAATCAGTTGTCTCACTGCTCTCTTTTTAAACAATTTCCTTAAAGAACCTTGAAACTTTTGTCATGTTTCTTTCAAAAAAGCATGTTTTTTTCTTTTAAAAGCTCCCGATTCGAATTTTCTACTTTTATCGCAATCTCTTCCTGACATGCTGAATATTTAAAAAGTGTTAATTACTATTTGAATTGAATATTAGAACTAGCTATTTTAATTCCAAAGAGGAATAACAATGTTAATTCAGAGATTCCACGAATAACATAAAACGCAACGAAATAATACTGCCGATCCACAGGAACTTCGAACCAACTCTGAGGACCAGAGAATACGAACTGATGGAGTACATGGACTTGTTTGTTTAAGTCCAAGAAGACAACTGATAGGCGACTGTATCTGGCGCCTCTCGAAAAAGGCTACAGCGATTTATTGCAATGCTCTTATCCAGCTGTACTGCACTGTTTCTGGCCACATCTGTTTGAACGTAAACATTTAAACGGTGTCTGCATCTGAAGAGCCGTCCGTGGGAAGAGAAATTATATTAAGCATCTCTAATGTGCTGCACCATTTCTGGCCAATGTCCGTTTGAACGTAAACATTTAAACAGTGTCTGCATCTGAAGAGCCGTCCGTGGGAAGAGAAATTATATTAAGCATCTCTAACATCACCTCTCTTTATTTCATTTCATTGCCCATATAGTATATCATATGTCTAGTGAGTGTTTCGTTGGGGTTTAGAAACCAAATATTCTGCCCCTTCCTATCACTATCAGGAGAAAAAAGTGACTGGACAAATAAAAAAGAGATATTATTGGTGACAGAGTTATAAACATTTCAGTTTTTGTCAGTGATTACAATGGGAATTGCCAGGTGCTGGTGAGAAAGATATCCAAGTCTGTTCGATGCCATGGCATCATCACAGTTTGGTCTCATATTCCAGTAATTTTGTCCTTTAAGTAGGTATTTGAGGGATGTTGTTTTCTGTTTAGAAGTGGTTTTGATTTCTCTTCCCTCTGTCGTTTCTCTTTTTTAAAAGTATGTGGAAGAAGAGAGTCGAGCCATAAAATAAAGACAATAATACAGGGTGATTTTTTAATTTTAGAACCTCTAAAACTAACAATATCTTAAGATATAAATTTCAAAATTTTTTGTGATTAAAGATTGATGTTACTCAGAAATATTTATTTAAAAAGTCTCAAATAAAATGGTAAGAGTGATCACCACCATGTTGGATACATAAACATGCTTTCTACGGAATGTTTTCTGACACTGACCGCAGGGTTTCTTAACAGATGCTCTCAATGAAATCCCTTATTCTTGCCCTTAGTTCATCAAGAGTACGGAGATTTGCCACCACTACCTTCTCCCTCAGCTCCTATCCCCCATTTTTCTCCCCTTATCCACTTCTCTCTTCCCTCTCTGCTTTAAATGTAGCATCTTTGGAATTGCTACAGTGTTATCTTGAAAATAAAGAATAATGTACGTAACCAAGGATGAAATTTACTGAGGTTGGTTTCAACAAGATGGAGTCATGAGCCACACAACATAGTACAGCATTAAGGAACTGTTCCTACTACTGGCGACTCCCGAGATTCGACCGCTCGAGATTCGACCAACTCGAGAATCGACCAACTCGAGAATTCGATCAGTCGAACTAGCATCGTCACGTCCGAACCATGCGAAGTGTTTTTCTCTTTTTCTCCGGACATTGTTAAACCTGTTATAGTAGTTTGAATTTGTACTGATTTTGGTTGTTTTTTAGTTTTAATCATTTATATAAGGTTTAGTTTCTCTCCAGACATCTTTATTCCTATAATTGTAGTTTTAATTCGTACTGATTTCGCTCGTTTTTTAGTTTTAATCATTTATATTAGTTATCTTTTTATTTTTAAATTTATCCCGTGTCATGGCATCTAAAAGGAAATTTAATAGTGATAATGCGAGTGTATCTAATAAAAGAGTGCATAATACTCATAGTTATGAATTAAAATTACAAATTTTAAAGCGTATTTATCAAGGGGAAAGCCTTGCTGAAATTGCACGATCATTAGGGATTTCTCGTTCAACTATTAGTACATACATGAAACAGAAGGGAAAAATTTGAGAACGTGTTAAATTCAGGTAATTTGATAGGAACAATAAACAGTCCAAGGCGTTGTATTGTGATTCCTAAAATGGAAAAACTTTTAAAACTTTGGGCATATGATCAATATCAGAAAAACATTCCAATTAGTGAGTCCATTATTAGAGTAAAGGCTAAGAATCTGTATGATGATTTGAAGGAGAGGATGGACGAAATTCCTGTTGATGAGCTTCCATTTAGTGCAAGTCAGGGCTGGTTCGACAGGTTCAAGAGAAGGGCAGGTTTGCATAACCTTAAGTTAACTGGCGAAAGTGCAAGTGCAAATACTGATACTGCTTCAATTTATCCTGATGAATTGTGTGCATTGATTGAAGAGGGTAGTCAAAATGTTACGCTGACTTTCCTGTTAAGTGTGTTGGTAAAGTACAAATACAAGTAATTCCTTCATTTAAATAACATGGGAAACGATGAGGCAGATTGGATTCAATTTGGAATTTTTTACGTGAAATAATCATACAAAAATAATTTTCCTTTACAGTGCGCTTATAAATTATATATTAAAAATATTTTTTATCAATTCATAACAATATTGTTTTATTAACATTTGAGTAATGTTATTTTGTTTATACAATATGATAGTGAACTTCGTAATTTGTTCCCGAGTGTTATTGTACCGAAAATCAGCGTTCGACATTCGACCGCATTTTCAGGAATGCATCCCAGTCGAATCTTGGGAGTCACCTGTATTTGGGGCCATATTGTTTCCAAGCCATAATGGCCACCTTTTTTCCCAGACATGCCCTGATTATTTCTTTTGGTGATACATTAAAAAAGTGAACCTTACGAAAGTAAACATTACATTTCTGATTTCTTTAATTCAACTAACAAGATTATAACTAGGGGATCCGCGGGATCTTCGGCCTCACTCAGACCATTTAGGGATGGTGAGGGGGAATCACATGTTCAATATTATTGTCTTCATAGATCTCCTGCACTTAATATAGTGGGGATGCAAAATTTGAATAGAATTGAAAGTGCTGCCCTCAGCAGTAAAATATGTATCAAAGAAATGTAAATCTAAGAAATGCGCCAAATAAGGAACTAATGGCAAATGAACCTGAGCCTTGTATCCTCATTGAGACAGCAGTTATAGTAGAACAGACAAACGAATAAATAGACAAAGTGCACAGAGACTGTACAGGAGAGACCGTGCGAATGCCAATTGCGCACCTCTAGAAGGCTCCCTGTACATTTTAGAGAAATGTTTATTTGACATTTTCCTCATCATTTGATGTTTTCTCTATGTACGCTAAATTTCGTTTAGATCGGATAAGATTTAGAAATTAGCGCTATGCACTAACGCAAATTGCACAGTAACTATGAGCGTGGTGTTCTAGAAAAACTATAGGCAGTTGACTCTTTAACCCCTCAACGCCGTCAAGCGTACTATTACGTCCTGCAAAGACTGTCTAATCGGCCGTCAGGCGTACTATTACGTCCTGCAGCAGCCCTAATTTATTTTATCTTTTGACGCTAGAGACTTCTTTAAATCTAAATAACCTATATATATTTTGAAAGAGTAAGCTCTGTACTTCCAATCTATGTTTGTCCTGTATTTTTTTCTCTTTTAAAAATATATAATCAACGTTGAATTTTGTGATAGAATTTTCAATTTTGCTATGATATTATGGTGTTTCTCCGTATAAAAGTCGCTTTTCAATGTAGCAAGGAACCTTTCCTTGGTGTTTGAAATGCAATGTAGGAACTGTGTATCATTTCAAAGGAGAGCACGTTTTTTCTCGTCTTTTTTCCTGGGCTTATGTCGTGCGACAAAGGTCTTCGTCGGTATATAAAGAAATAAAGGAAAACATCTTATGTCTGTCTATGCACAGCTTATTACAAATGTTTACAATGCAATTGATGAAGAATGGAATTAGGTTGAGTAAAAACATTTCTTTAAACATTCCCTTCCATTACCATGCGATCCTTCGTCCATCGCTTCATAGGAGAGCGTCAACGTCAAAACAGCTGATTTCAAAATCCAAGGCCAACATTCTTCCGATAATTTAGTGCCACACCTCAAAGAGAGGCATTTTGTGAGAAGGATAATCTGTCATATAATTTTCAAGACCTTTAGAATTTTATTTTAATCTCGACGAAAATTGCGGGGAATTGAGTATATCTATTTGTAAGTATTTGTTTACTTATAATATACGTTTAGTTTTGTGATAGAATTTTAGTTTTTACCACGGACCTACGGATTTTCGGTTTCTAAAGTTGACCCATAAATACCTGAGGAAAGGGAACCCACAAAATTGGGTTCCTTTTCTTTGACACTTGAAAGAAGACGAGGTCTGTTTTCCTCTTCAGATAAGTGCTTCGCTGTTGTGCTAGCAGTGCCAAAGCAGCGATGAAGCAAGTAGGCAAGAAGAGGACACGCCAGCAAAAATCACGAAAAGCTCTTCCATATATTTACACAATAGATTACTAGAAGTGTTTACTAAGGCTTTTCTTGATTAATCCAATTACGAATGCGTAAATTTTCTGAAAATATTTGGGAACGACCTATAAGCTAAAGTTTTCCGTGTTTTATACAACGTCATATCTCCCTTTCCAATGAACGAAATGTAACTATTTTTTCTGTGACTTCTGTAATGACTAAGAATGATGACTATAACTAAAACGTTTATATTATAAATAAATCATCTTTTAATAAATCAATAATACTACATTGACTTAAAAATTTCCAGTCAAGACATGAAAAAGTTGAGTTTTGTAAAACTTTTCACCTAATTGGTTTAGATGGGTAGACTTACAGAATAAAATAGTTACTAATTTAACCTATTTTTTATTAAGATTGCACATCAATATCTTCTATAGATTTTCCGGTGCTGAAAATTATATATAAAGCGCGATTGCACGCCAGAAAATTAGCGATTGGTTTACATTCTCTTCTACTCCAACAATCTTTGTATGTAAAATATTCTAGGCAAAATAGATATTTACAAATTTCATGTCTTTCAAAAATCCACAACAAAAATTCAGAAAAATCAAGAGAAAACTTCTAAAGTTATGATTATTTTAATATTTTCGAACGTTTTTGCAACGCAATCGTGAAAATTTACAAACCTCATCCGGCTGTACGGGTGGGATTTAATAAATCTCCTCCGGGCTTGAGGGGTTAATGCGCTCCAACCATCCAGACCTTTCAGTGGATGTAGATTTACCGTTTATTTTTTAAGTTTTCAAAGAGGCTCCTGGCTTTTTTTTTTAATTATCAATGTGATTAACAGAACACATTTGTGTTTGGTCTTCAATCCAAGCAATTAACAAGGCTTCCATTTTCTCCATCACCAACCTATGCAAATGCTGCAATTTGGTAGCTGATAATG
The DNA here is from genome assembly GCA_028673005.1 of Tanypteryx hageni. Lineage (NCBI taxonomy): Eukaryota > Metazoa > Arthropoda > Insecta > Odonata > Petaluridae > Tanypteryx > Tanypteryx hageni. The sequence continues at coordinate 9,939,754 of CM054120.1, read as the reverse complement.
GCATTACATTGTGACTGCACAACTTAATTTTGTCTTTATTTTTCCTTACAGTGCACATGATAGATTCAACTAACCCCATTGAATTAGCAATATCAATCACACGATCACCTTACTCAAGGCGCTAAGTACTGCAAGTTTCACTTATAAATTGATGTTTTTCCTCTTAGCAGCCGAAGGAGTTGAAGATTATGGTCTCTTTGAGGACATAATGAGGGTTAAATTACTTTTAAATATGAATCACTAATAATTTTACAAATTCACAGAGCACACGCATAAACCGTGATTCTGACTGCCTAAATTACTTTTAAATATAAATTGTCAGAGAACACATGTAAATTGTTTTTCACTGAGTAACACATGGCAAAACGCTGATATGGGAGAAGAGGGACGACCCTCAAGTCTCCAGGGTATTCCGCCTTTCCAATAATTTCTAATTTGGCCGCTAGATGCCAGCACCTTCGACTCTTATCAAAAATAGCTATTAAGGAATTAAGTCGATGGTTTGTTTACTTTGAAAACAGCTAATATTGAACATTATAAATATAATAATAATGGCCTTTTCTAGGGTGCTAAAGTTTAAAATTCACTTAGAAACATAAAAGTAGAGGGAGTTCACGCTTGTTGGCATTGTAAACACATGACCTGAAATGCAAGTAATATATGTGAAACATAAGTAATGGTCATAAAAAATTTTGTCGTGAAGTCCAAATTCTTGAACCGCAAGCACGCGAAGTTCAAATAGGTGATATGCTGTTAATGTTTTTGTTGTTTTTAATTATTACGTTTATTGATGTTGAACATTTGTTTGCATTAACAATTTCTAAAGAGCTTTGCCAAATGTGAGGTTATCAGTTACGGAGGAAGCATTAATTTTTATTTTAGAAGATTTTTTATTGTTTTGAAAGTTATGAAAAAATCTGTTGCGTAACGTATCCCTTAGATTTTGTTTTGCATTGCAACATTTACTGATAACTAACTGTTGTTGAGCTTTTATCTAATATATATTTTATATAATATTTTTCCGTTATTTATGTTCTCATGACAACTGAATAGTTACTAAGCTTATGGTCTTTTCATCTTCATGGTTAGTTGAGGATGCTGATAGAGGAATTATTGCATGTATCTTCTGGGATAGTTAATTATTAAATTCTGTTTTGCAAAGATTCATTATGAGTGTACTGTTGTCTTATTTATATTTTTGTTTTTGTAAAGGAGTTATTGCCAGAGAAGTTGACCGCTACAATGGACGTAAAGAAGCAGTTATGGAAAATGTTTTGTCACCATGGTCAATCTATGATTTTCAAGTTATTGCTGGTAATGAATTGGGATATGGTATACCATCTGCACCATCACCCCAGTATAATACACCTCCAGACAAACCATATAAGGCCCCAACTAATGTTGGAGGAGGTGGAGGAAAGATAGGTGATTTAACTATCACATGGATGGTATGTTGAACTGGAATACATTTATCATAATAGGTTCTTTGTGCATAAGTATCAAATATGATCTTAGAACTGTTGGATATACTTGATTGTTACAGCAATTCTAAAAAACCTCAGTGTACCCAATCTAAAGTTTATTTAGCATAAAAATGCCTATCAAGTTTAACTGTTCTGAATATAACTAATTTATTTTGTTTATTTAAATATTTTTTGGGATTGATGCTAAGATAAAAAATCTCATTAATTATGTGAGAATGTGACTGTTTTTAGGGTTCCTGATAGTTTTTCAACATGTTATTCAGTATTTATTTTGTTTTCAAAATTTTCTTGTCAAATGAAGATGTGTTAGGAATTTATTTGTTTTATTCATGTTTAAGAGACCATTTAATTGAACAACTTTGCTGTTTTAATCTTGAGTTATGTTATTGATATTGCTAAATATTAAAAATCAACTGCGTCTCAATACAGTGGAATCCCTATTTAAGATTTACTGGGGGACAAGAATTTTGTACCTTAAATTGAGGAATACTTTGAATGGGGGTGGTGGTCTTAAAATGAAACAAAATGGCATTCTACTAAAAATTATCACTTTAAATATCAAAATCAACACATATAATCAAATTTACAATATAAAAATACAAATTATCATAGAAATGAGCAGATTCCAATTGCAAAATATGAAAAGAAAGAAATATGTATTACTTATATAAATGAATAGCGTAACCGGATCACATAGAAAATGCAGCAACCTTCCACCATCTTAAACAATGCATCATGCATGATGACGTCACTGCAACTTCCTTAAGTGTGCATTCACACTGAAAGATAGTAGCACACACGGATCCAATGTTGGGGAGTAACTTAACAAAACTAACACAGTATTACCATATGCTGCTGCGGTGGTTGACAGCACAGTAACTTCACAATGTAAACAAAATTGGTAACTCATGGGAGAACCCGCTGATCAAAAGAACAGCCACAGTAACTTAATTTTAATTGGTTACTATAAAGGATTAACTTTAACTACACAAAATGTTATTTATGAAAGTTATTCACACTTTATTCACGACATTATTGCAAGCATCAATAGATTGCATAAACAACAAAATTCCATGCTTCAGAGAGACTTCATACAACGTTAATACAGTCTCCTGACTTTTCATCATAGAAAATTTGTATCTGTGACTTCTTCTCACTGTCATTTGGTCACACGAACAAATTTCTATCTGTTACTTTTCATCACACAAACAATTGGTAACTGTGGTATTAATTCATTACTTTGTCAGGGTCAAGACAACGTAAGCCTGTTTTCCCAGCTCCTCGCTAGACAGCAGCGCTGATAATGACATAGTGAGTCAGTTTTAGTTATCACTTGGATGTAGTGAAAATTTTCAATCCCAAGATTTCAGGATTCAGATTCGGGATCCCACGATTGGTTTTTATTACAATGGTACATAGAAATTAGGAACAAAATTCCTGATGCAAAAACAGCTAATAGTTATTTATGCCTTTGAAACATCGCATTTTTTCTGCATTAAGTGTAATAAAAAGAAAATGGTGAATGTGTAAATGTAATGCATGAGTGTGTAAAAACAAAACGCTTGCATTCATTGCTGGAAACCAAAAAAAACTACTCGTTACATTTTTCATTACAGGCAAAAAAGCGATTTCATTTTTGTTGCGTTTTTCATTATGCTAAAGTCTACTTTTCATTTTCTGTTACATTTAATGTTATAATGAAATAATTCAGTAAAAAATAATGGTGTAGTTACTCTTTTTTTTGTTTAGAAGTTAAGTATCCACCATAAATACGTGCTTCTCATTTAGAATACTAATTAATAGGCACTTCTAAATATATACTGTAGATCAGGAAAGTTTTGAACATTTCAAAGTATTAGGCACATTTTTCGTTTTTGATGACCATGTATGAAAATTCGGGTATTAAAAATTTTATATTGGAGTTAATAAACTTAACACATATTTATGACTAAAATATTAGCGTTGTAACGGTCATGCCCTATATAGAATTTTTTATAGGTAATAAAAAGTACACTGAGAACCCAGGGACCCATAATAATAGGAACCCGTTGTTCGGTTGCACCGATTGTAACTCATGGAACATGCTCCTGCTACAGACTTAAAATTTAGTAGAATGATTGGTCCTCAGATAAAACTAAAGAGAATTATATAAATTCCAATATTTGTCCTCTTTTGTGCTAATTTTTATGTCGTTCTTTCTTTTCATATCCCCAATAAGAAATACTCGTACATGGAAATACATGGATCTCTCTTTGCTTTCACCAGTGTGCTCGTGATGTCTTGATCACTCACCACGTTTTAGCTTCCACTATAACTAAAAGGCATTTAATATTATATTGTGAACTCCATATCTCAACATCACGTGTAATGTACTTTATATATTAGTTTTTAATACGTCTTTTATTTGCGCTTGAATAGAAATACATGTTAAAATTGAAACATTATATTATATGACCGTAATTGTAGTCGTAGGTGAACTTTTTGGTAGGTTGGTTATAGCCTATTGGGAAGCTTATATCTCTGCCGCTGTTTGCGCTATTGTCATCATCTATAATTTGTAAAGATCCAGAAATCTCCTGTTCTTTAATGGTACTAAATTCAACGAGAAACGTTAAATACTTTCTCTTTTAAGGGGGGTTTTCCGACACCCCTGCACTCCATAAGGAAAGCATTGGAATCAGTTTCGGGTATTATAAAATCATACTTTAAAATTAGTTAGAATCAATATACAAAGTTGGGATCTAAATGGTTGTGTTGGAAATAAAAAGAAGTTCATTTTGGTTACCGTGAAAATTCAATTGTTTCGAATTTCCCAGAAAATCCGTTTTTAATACGAAAAAACACGACTTTTAAACAATGACAATTGTCAGTTACCATGGCCACCGTATTTGAGCAAATGGTAATATTGAGTGTATACTTGTGAGCCCCTTGACAATATTACGTCATTTTGTTTGTTTATATAGATTTCGAACATTTTTGAAGAATCATTACACCTTTCCCCTTTGAATTAAAGAACCATTTTATTCGTTATTGTAGTATCGTTTAAAAAATAATTAAATCAATTTCTTTAAGCCAAGCAAAAACATTTTAAACTGTATAAGATTAAAATAGAGCCCCTTGACTATATTACCTCATTTTGTTTGTTTACATTTATGTTGATTTATGTCTTTATGTTGAGCCTGTTTATTCTGTAATATTTACAAAGAAAGAAGTTTAAAAGAACTTAGCAAGGTCAGTTATTTTTATATATCACATCACTTGGAAAATTAAAAAATTAAATTAAATTATACTTATCCTTAATCCTAATACAGGTCAATAATAAATAGAATCTTCTGTTCTATTTACGAAGAAAGAAGTTGACATCTTTTGCCAAATAAATGTGTCTGATCAAATTAATTATTTTTTTAAATCAAAATCAACTTAATGTGACAGCAAAGCGTCACAGGCTCTCTAGTATTCTTCTAAAATAGCTAACTCCTACTTGTGCTTGTTTACGTGGAATTAAATAAATATGTTCGATAAGCAAAATTCTATGATAAAAATTGAAATCTTTATTTCTTTTTGCAGAAAATAGTACGATTCCCTTCTTTTAACTTTTAAAGAAAAATGCTCTGCATGGTGGATTTCGCATTTCTTATGTAAACTGAATTAGAGGAAAATTGCTGGAATCAAACTCGCGCTTTCGAATATCCGGAAAAAAATCCTCGACAGGTTGTCTCCTGTGGTCAAAGATATCCACTAAATACCATGAAAATTGGTCAATCGTTTCAAAAGTTAATAGGGGACAGAAAGACCGAATGATGAAATAATAAGCCCATTTTCCATTCTGGAAAGTATGGTAAAATGCATGAGTCAATGTTTTTTCAGAGCATTATTTTGATGCTAGCTTTGAAAACTATGATGACCAAATTTGTCCTTATTTACAGCAAGAACAAGAAATATGAAAAAGTCTGAAATAAAAAACGGGATGGAGGAATGGGAAGAAAGATAGAAGTAATGGATAGGGGAAGAAAGTGGGGGAGGGAGAGCATGGGGAGGTAAGCAGACAAGTATAATGTAAACTGAGGGAGGAGTAAGACTGCAGGAGGAAGGCGTGTGGGTTAGAGAGAATGGAAAACGAGCAGAAGAGTAAAAGTTTAGATGTATGAGGTTTCATAAAATAGAATTAAACTTAAAAATAAATTAAAATTTATGGGCACTAGTTTGCAAATAAGGGATAAGAAAATAAAATAACATTCCATTAGGTGCTGCTGAGTTTATCCTAATTCATTATAAAATCAGATACTCCCTTCCTGTGCAGATAGTGGACATTGCTGTCTTCAGAATCGAACCCAGTACCCAATGTTATATAAAACAACATTTTTAATATAATGAAGAAGAATGATGCCACATTAAAATTGACTTTAATTAATACTAAACAAAATATAAACTTGAAATATGTATGAGAATGGGACGTACTTCTTCAACACTGAATGAACTTAGTTTCTCTTATGGCTGGTGAAAAGTCTCCCTGTGACTATCTTCGGTAATTTGAAATAAACTGAAATTGTTAATTAGTCTTCATTTCCAGGGAACAGCTATCTACTGTTACTATAAACGAGTCATAATAATAATAGATATGAATCAGTACTGATCTCTAACGAATGAAGACAACACGTTCAAATTGTAGATTCACTTCGACCTTTCTCAAATAGGTTAAGTTAGACTGACGAACAGTGGATAGAATTCGAGATTGGAGGGTATGATGGGATTGGAACTTGCAGAGCATCGACCTTTAAAAGAGGAAAAACCCACTCCGGTGTTATATCTAAGAAAATGTTTTCAAAGTACGAGGCACTGTGGGAGAGGATAGGGAATGGTAGAGGTCCTTAACTACAAGTGGCACATTTATTGAAGCTTCCTTCCTCATCCTTCACGCTCCTATCTTGTGCTTCCTTTGGGTTTTCCTTCCTCAAATGGAAGGAAAACCCAAAGGACAATCAGTAGTGGTCAGGATAGCATTTCTTTTGTGACAAGGCAGCAAAACTAACCCTTTATGGAACAAGCAAGACCGGGGAAAGGGATTTTAGGCCACTTTCCCTTGCTCAAGACACGCCACCTTGGATGAATGCCACTAGAACATAATCCTTGACCGTCTGTTAACGAAATTTATTTTTTCGTTACTTTTCCGTTACAGCTATTTGAAAATTTTTAACATTTTTCATTGCGTTAATCCAAAATAATTTCCTTATTTTGTTACATTACGCGCAACGTTTTCCAGCACTGCTTACATTCCATTTTAGAAACCTTAATATACAAACTTCAGTACAATTAACTCCATAGGCAAAACGGAAAATACATGCGCGCACATGCCAAAGATATAAAAAATGGTTTAATGTTAACTAAACTTGAATCATTGGATTTTTATTATGTAATAGTAACATTTGTAGCAGAATCGTTGATAATAACCCAAAATAATGGTTCTCTTTGAAAAATAAGCATTATTAATTGAACCCAAACTCATATTTCAAAGAGATTTAAACGTATTTGAAGTATGCTCTTAAAAAGCAGAGAGTGTCTAATGTTTTATTGCTCATTTTTTGATCTGTACTTCGAGCAAAATATGCCAGCGGATGAAAATGCCCATTCAGATTCTACGCTTGTTGGAGGAATAGAAAGCAACTGTTCATAAAGGAAGTGTAATTTTTCACCTCTATGTCCACTTTCACAGAAGAGATTTAGCTCACTTGTGATTGCTGCTGTCAGTTCAGTGGAGCTGTACTTGTATAGCATCAGTATCAGACATCGATGTCTGGCCAGATGATGCCGTATCACTTGCAAAACCGGTCATAAAATTGCGGAAAAGTACTAAGTGTGCGAAGAAAGATTTGAAGTTTTCCCGGCGAATGAATATGAGAAATTTTTCTCGGGTAACTGCCTGGGTCATGTCGTCGTTCAGGACGTCCTGAACGACGACATGACCCGGGCAGTAACCCAAGAAAAATTTCTCATACTGTGTGTAGTTAACTCGGGACGAGTAACGTGGTAAAAGTGGTGCTCTATGAGTAATGTGGGGTGTTATACACCCCAACCTAAATTTTACTTTAAAATAAAGGTTTTACCAAATTGCTTATTATAGGATAAAAATGTGCTTCTTGATAAACAAAAATTTATATTTAACAATTGGAAAAAAGTCAATTTATTTATAAAAAATTATAAAACGAAAATGAACATCATTTTCATATAAACACGAAAAATTTTTAGTCAATACTGTTCAACTCAACATATGAAAAAAAATATCCCCCAAACAAATGGACTTGAAACAATGTTTTCAAATCAATTTTGTCTTCTTGGGCATAGCTAGCATCGTTTCTGGGAAATACTGCTTGGTGCTCTTGATGGCTCTGGAAGTTCTGCATCCAGTAAATGTGCTTAGTTAGCTTGCAGCTGCCTTGACAGATTGAACTCATAGAGCCTAAAAATATATCTCTTGATTATAACTCTCGATTTAGTGTAGTGAATGAAAACGTATTTATGTACATATCTTCTTGATTGTCTTCCTCTAAATAATCTTCCTTATCTGTTGTAGGGAATGGATCTTCCTCCTGTTGTTGCCAACATACCTTGGCAGTCAACTCGTCATCCTCTCCTACAGTCCACTTTTTATCACTCATTTTTTCAAGAAGCACAATAAATGAAAACATTATGGAATGAGTAATGTGGGGTGTACAACACCCCAACATCCCAAAAAAATATAGAAGGGAAGTTTAAGCATGAGCGAGTCTCACTGCATACTAGTCTCACACAAACTAGAAAATACAAGAATGACAGAAGCTACCGAGGTGAATCTTCACAACATTGCAATAAAACTATTCATGTGGGATGAGTCACACCCCACGTTACTCATCCACGGTTAATATGAATAACATCCAACAGTTACTTATATACAGAACTTGAACCTTTTATGTCTACATAAAGTATACAGGAAAACTTTCGTGTATGTAAAATTTCTGATAAATTAAAATAGAAAACTGAATCCTGAAATCCCGGGATTTTCATGCTACTAATCCCGAGATCCTGGGATTGCAATCCCTGCTTGGATGCTGACTAGAGAAAATTGTATCCAGCCTACCCCATGTATAACATTCTAGTTAATTCAGATCACTAATATATATAACCTGTATGTTTGGCAAGTAAATTCATTGAGGAGACTTGAGCGTATTATTTTAGCATGTGTCACAAAGAATTAGAGAAGAAGTAAAGGTGGACAAAAATAAATACTGTGACATTTTGGTTCAACTGCAACTTTTTTCGCATAAAACCTTTGGTCCTTTGCAACTTATCATCACAAAAGATCATTATTACTTTAAACATGGACCAAAATATACAATAAATGGATGCAAATGACTATGTTCATATGTGTTCGCATTTGTTAGTGTTTGTTTGCAGCTATGTCCAAACTTTCTGTGAATGTGGATGAACAACAGTAAACAGAACTCCGTTCATACTGCGCACAAATTTTCTTTGATGTTTGCTCTCCCAGCGAAAGAATTCATTCATGTTTGTGGGTGTTCTTTTACATTGGTTCACGTTCACAACGTCATCCACACTGCCTGATTGGGTTCGTTCACTCAGTCGAGATGTGGCTTAACAGATGAACACTAAATCAAGGCAGTCTGCCTAGGAATCAATTTCATTTCTTAAGTGCGGGTAATCCCCTAAATCAAGAAACTTAAATTTGGGAATATAATACATTATTTATACAGAGCTTCGGTTGGGACCACAAAAAAAAACCCTAAAAGCTGGTAAACGTTAAATACAGGAACCTAAACTTAGGATTTGACTGTACACTGTTCTCTTCTTATCCAGTATTTTGAATCTTTTTTACAGCCTCTTCCTAAAGGAGATCAGAATGGACCTGGAATTTTTTATAAAATATTTTGGCGTCAAAAGGGTCAAGAAACAGAGTTCCAGACTTTGGCCTTGAAGGGAATGGGTAATATTGGAATGTCGGTAGTTAAGGTCCAGCTCAAGTTCTATTACACAGAATATGAAGTGAAAGTTCAGGTACTTTTGACTATAGGTGACTTTGAGCATGGTTTTAAATTGTCACTTTTGAAACATTTCAATATTTATTTATATTTAAGGCTGCAAACAATGTTGGATATGGTCCAGAGTCTGAGATAGCTACCATCTTCAGTGCTGAGGATATGCCCCAAGTGTCTCCTAGCCAGGTGTCAGCTCAATCATACAACTCAACTGCTCTCAATGTCTCTTGGATACCGATAGAGCAGACACGTGAAAAAATTCGTGGTAAACTCATTGGCCACAGGGTAAGAATTTTTGTTTTCATATAGGTGCACTCCCTCAAATCTGGGACTTGATTTGGCAGAAAACGAGCTGTTTTTATATTTGAAATAATTGTGCTAATAATCAAAGTTTATAAAAAAAAATGGAAAATTTTCCCATCCTGGTTGTTTCCCTGCCTACTGGTGACTTGCATATTTTATGTCAATAAGTTCATGATAACTTTGATTTTTTTGTAAATAATTAACAGATCTTTTATATAAATTATTTTTAATGCATGAACTACAATAATTGCAACCCTAGAAAACTGAAACTTCTGGGCTATGTGCCTAATTTGAAATCCAACCCTGTACATAAGTGCCATTTATTAGGAATATCTCATTCAAAAACCAGAAAAATTAGGAAATGTGGCAATCCTGAGCATCCCAGGTTTGTGAGAGTGCATGTATACTTACATTATAACTATGAAGCAGTGTTCGTAGCAGTGATCGTAGAACAAGAATGTCTGAACATACAATTGAAAAATGTTGTACTTTAATGATATTACTATGTAGTTCTATGTATGACAATAATGCCAAATTGCATGTTGTAGCCCATATATGTCACCTGTGAATAATTAGTTTCCACACCATACCAACTGCAATTAAAAAAGGCCAAACCTACAATGGCATTTTAATAACTATTACAAAACTGCGAAAATGCTAAATTTCCTGAATCATGAAGCTAATTTTTCTGAATGGAATGCTAAATCTTACAACCCTGATTATACATTGTATTCATGTCACAAATTTTTCCACTGATGATCATGATTTCATGCTTAAGGAGGTACGAATTAATGAGTAAAATATACTTTCTGATTTATTCCAAAAAATTAACTTCCTTTTGGTGATCGAAATCGAACAACACATTCAACAAAATATAGATAACAACAAACAAGGCAGCATACAAGAAGCCTTCTTTTTATTTACACACTGTTAGTTAAATTTAATTTGAAGGAATTCACTTTATAAAATCTTTATAGATAAAAACCGATAAAATGTATTAAAATTAACGTCTATATTATTGATCGCTTTTTAAGAAATATAAAAGTTGAAAACTAAACATCCTAGTAAAATGTATTAAAATAAACATCAATATTCGTCTCCAATTTTTAGGAAAAATAAACCGATTTTAGTCATCAATTTTTACGAAAAATAAACGTCGACAACTACCAAGTCTAGTTATATGCAACCCAGTTATATGTAATACTCGTTTACCCATATTTTTATGTAATCCTAGGCAAAACACTTTGCAAAGTCATACCCACACATACTGAGTTGTACGTAACTGAATTGTATGTTGTTCTCGTAATTCTAATTTACAGTACTGTATTTATGTTTTTAAATATTCCATGCTTTATTTTAACATTTTGTATGGTAAACAAATTCAAAACACTAAACAACATATACAACACAAAAAAACAATGTTCTAAAAGAACGTTTGGAAGTAATCTGTATAAAAACTTGGATGTGATTATCCAGCATTTTTGAAAATCCAGTGACACCTTCCCCCCTAGGCCACCGGATAATCAATGATCTACTGTAGTTATGTCAGACTAAAGGGAACTTAATGTGGAACTTAATGGATCAACAACAACAACACACCTTGACGCTTTCCCTTGTGGGGTAAGCCATGCCATATGTCTGCCAATTACCAACCCATCACCTTCCTCCTCACACTTCTATCCTTGCACACTTCTTTTGCTTCACTTACACTCATACACTAAGTCACACATTTCCTTTTATTCCTCATACTTTTCACGCCCCTTTTTCTCAGAGTCTCACTAACCACATCCAACCAAGTCTTGCGCGGTCTGCCTCTCCCTCTCTCACCATTCACTCTTCCTTCATATATTTGCTTGTTCTACTCTCCTCCATTCTTTCTACATGTCCGAACCACCTCAGCAGACCTCTCTCATACAGATCTGTCACACTATCTTTCATACCACATTCGTTCATCACCCAATTATTCCTTACTTTGTCCCTCCTAGATTTTCCACAAACTCTTCTCATGTATCCCATCCCAACCGCATTCAAACTACTTTTATGCTTCTCCTGACACACCCATGTTTCACTGCCATACAGCAAGGTAGGCATTAAAACACTCTTGTATACAGACATTTTCGCTTCTTTTGACAACCATTCATTCTTTGCAATCGACCACACACTCCCTGCCACCATTCTACCAGCATTCACTCTCCTTTTGATCTACTCTACCATTTTTACTAAACACTCTACCAAGGTATACAAATTCATCCACTACCTCAATCGTTCCACCGTTTATGCTAAATTGACAGTCGTTCACCTCATTCTCCCGATCGAACACAACTACCTTGGTTTTGGCCACATTTATCCTTAAGTCCATTCTCACTGTCGTATCATGCAGGATATCTAACATTCTCTGCAATTCTCTTGGGTTCTCAGCCATTAACACAGCATCATCAGCATACAAAAGTACACAAACATTCTCTCCACCAACCTTAACACCCACCATATCCATACATGCCTGTCTCACACATTTATCCATGAACACATTGCATAACCAAGGGGACATGACACATCCTTGTCATACACCTTGCTCAACTCTAAACCAATCACTCATCATGCCATTCACCCTTACACATGCCCTACTTCCAGTATATACTACCTTTATAGCATTCAGCAACCAACCATTCACTCCATACTCGCTCAGAACATTCATTACGATTCACTCTGTCATATGCTTTCTCTAGATCAACAAATGCACAGTACACTTTCTTTCTTACATGCACTTCTCAACCACTTGCTGTAGGGCAAATAATTGGTCGGTGCAACCCCTTCCAGGCATGAAGCCACATTGCACTCCCCACATTTTATCCATAGTTACCTTTTGTACTCTTCCAATCAAAACTTTCCCATACACCTTTCCAGGTATACTCAGCAAACTAATCACTCTATAATTCTTACATTCAGTCCTATCTCCCTTACCCTTGTAGAACGGTACAATTACACCTTCCTTCCATTCAGCAGGCACTCTCGAACTACTTGCACACAGATTGCACATATCCCGCATCCAACACACAAGCAAATCACCTCCATACATTAACATCTCTCCCGTTATACCATCCACACCTGCAGCTTTTCCATTTTTCAGCATATTCACTGCTTTAACTACCTCGTTCTTATTAATCCCCTCATATTCATTAATATTCACTCCAACAGATTCACTTGGATTTTTAGATCCATTCACAACATTTCCATACAACTCTTCAAAATACTTTTTCCAACACTCCCTTGCATCACTCTCATTCCACACCATATCACCATTCTTTCCTTGAATTCCGCTCACACCCTTACTCACTCCTTGCCTTGCTCTCTTCACCCATTTCCAGAACAACTTCTTATTCCCCTTAAAATCATTCTGCATTTTCTCAGTTTCATTCATCCGCAATTGTTCTTTACTCTCTTTCACAATATTTTTTGCAGCTCTCCTTTTCTCTTTATACATTTCATACAGTGCCTTTCGCTCATTTCCATTCTTAGCAGCAATCATTCTCACATATGTCTCCTTTTTCTCATTCACAGCCACTTGAACTCTCTCATTCCACCATGCATCACCTCTTATTTTTCCAACAACTGCAGTCCCACACACCTTAGTAGCACACTGCAAGATAATACCTTTCAATCTGTTCCAAGCCTTCTCCACATTTTCTTCTCTCATTTCCTCCTTCCATTCACTCTCTTCGGCCATTAGCCTTTCTTTTAGCACACTTTCATATTCTCACCTGTTCATTTGCTCTTGCAATCTTTCCACTTTTACTCTAGTTGCCTTCTCCCCTTTCCTCTTTCTCACAATCCATTTTCTCCCAAGATCTACTCTAGAGATCACTAAATAGTGGTCTGATCCACGTTCTGCACCTCTCACAACTCGCGTATCATTCACAAGCTCCCTCAACCGTTCATCATACACAACAAAATCTATCACACTCTTCGCTTTCCCTCTTGTCCATGTATACAAGTGGATTGACTTGTCCTTGAACCATGTGTTCGAGTCAAACAATCCCATTTCCATACATACATTCACCAAGCTTTCACCATTATCATTCACTCTTAGGTCACCAAATGGGCCAAGGACCCTTTCCGTGCCTTCTCCTTTTTCTGCCACCCATCCATTCATATCTCCGAGCATAATTACTCTTTCTCCTGGTTCACACTCACTCAAAATATCTCTCAATTCTTCCCAAAATTTATTCTTATCATATTCATTCTCACCGTCAACCGGAGCATAACATGTAACAAGCATAATCCTGCGCACACCCACTTTCATCCGCACCCACAACAGCCTTGGTGACACTAATTCATGCTTTCTCACTTGCATCTTAGCCCTTTCATTCAGTATCAATCCCAAACCTTGACTACCGTGCACGCATTCGTCTACTCCAGACCAAAAGGCCAAACTACCGTTATTCATTTCTATCACATCCCTCCCTTTACGCTTAGTTTCACTCACACACAAAACATCTATCCTCCTTTTATCCATCAATTCACTCTCTTTCCCATACACACCTCTTACATTCCATGTTGCAATCTTCCATACCGGGTCATCATCAGATGCGCCAACCTGCTTCGACCTACGCCGCCCATCATGGTTTCAGTCATCCGAGGCATTCTTATAGCACATTGTAGTAGCGTTAAAAATAGGGTAAGCAAGGTTACCAGCCTATACTGTACCCGTGCCACATACAGCATTCCCTACTAACGGTAAGGGCACAGTGCCGGTCAGTTTTGGCACAATTTAGCCATCATGCTACAAGCGAAACCAACATCCAGTATTACCCCAGGTATGCTTACACTATTCTACACAAGCTAGGATCTCTACTCTTGAGACTACCTTGTGAGCCAACATTCTGTTGCCCGTGTCCTACCAACTAGGAGGTACGTGCAGTTTACTGACACACTTTGGACACTAATGGATCAACACGTATTAAATACAAAAAATTCGTTCTACCACACCTGAAAATCTTGGGTCAACTTATACACGAGAAATACGAAAAAAAAAAACAAATTTTTATGAAAAAGTCGGGGGTCAACCTACATGCGAGATCGACATATGCACGAGTATATACGTTAATTATTGTAATGTAATTCATCAAATGTCTGCATTTGAATTATATCTTTGAGGCTAGGGGGTAACATAATTGATCAGAAATTCTTCTGTAACCCTTTGCAATCTCATGCCCAACCACATCTGAAATCATAAATTTCCACTTGTTATAATATGTTCAAACCACATATTAATTAAACAACTTGATTCAACTTATAGGTGAGCCAATATTTCCCAAAACAATCTAGTTTCTATTTACTTGTCTAACGTGAAATAAATTCAAAGGGTTTAAATTGCAATAATGAACATTAGCTGACCAGTCATCACTTAGTACATAACATTTTTGCAAAGAGTTAAACTCTATATTTTTCACTAATAGAATGAAGGTATAAAAACATATGACATCCGAAATGATACTAAAAACATTAGTGCATTCATGGCCGTATATCACGGCATATATGTCAAATTTTCCAAAAAAATCCAGGGTCAACTTATACGCTGAGTGCAAAAATAAAAACATTGAAATTTGGGTGAATGATGCCGAAATCATCAACTACAAGTTATCCCTCGACATAGGTGACTGCCATTTTAAATCTTCTGTTTCAGTGTTTATAATTGAGCTGACGTTTGCTATCAAAAATTCTCATAAAGAAACAATTTGAATGTCAAATAAATAAAAATTGCAATGCTCCTTTAAGCGAGGCTTTCTAATTAGGGTGATGATGTACTTATTAAAGATTTTGGAATAATATACCACATTACATTATTTTAACGTCTTTGATACTGATAAAAAATTGATCATAAGGATTTAATAAATTAATATTTTGTCATAAGAACTTCGCTGATTTCAATAATTTTCATAATTGGTACTTTTCAATACACTTCCTTTTTCAACGTTGCATGCTTGCAGTTCGCAAATTTGCACTTTGCTATAAAAATTTTTATGACCATTCTTCTGTTTTGTGCCGATTATTTGCATTTCACGTCATGCATTTGCGATGCCAACAAATGTGAACTCCATCTACTTTTTTGTTATGAAGTTCAGTTTGAACTTTGGCACCCTAGAAAAGGACTAATTATTATTATATTATACAGTAATACCACGTTTAACGCTGCCTTGTACAACACTGGTTCATTATAATGCTCTTTGTTCTCGAACCAATTTTTACTTTCTCCATTACGTTTTTCTGGGAGTTCTAACTCAAGAACTAATAATCAGATTATCACCAAATTTCATATTTAACATTTTTATTATAGGGACCAGAGCTGAGTAGTTATTGGTTAAAATCGGTGGACTGGAAGTGAAGGTTTACTTATGTCATTTTTAGTGCTTTTCGTCATTGCTGAAAAGCACTATTATCTTCGTGATGTCTGTCCATATGTATATATCAGGGAAGAATTGGCTTAACCGATTTCAACCAAATTTGGTACATTGAATCTTCACATAAATACATGAGCAAAATGACATATTTGTACGAGATCAACTAAGCAGGGGTGCCACAATTTCAAAATAAAACTTTTCCGTAATTATGAATTTGGAAGGAATTGGCAGAACCAATTTCAATGAAATTTTGTATGATGGCGTGCAACATGTAAAAACAAAATCAAGATTTTTAGTATAGAAATAGAAAGCAGGGCTGCCACATTACAAGTAATAAAAAATTTCTTTTTACACATTTCTGTTTAACTGTCAGCATCAATTTTTAACAAATTTAATATTTATAATATACGCATACAGCGAAACCTCGTTAATTTGATATCGGTTAATTCAAAATACTTGTTAATTCGAGGTAAATTAAATTCCCTAGCTCAAAGTATACAATCTTTATTGTTATTAAGCTGGTTAATTCGAAATACGGTCAATGTTTAATTCAAAGCTGCATTCTAGCCCAGCAGTGGCTTAAAATTTGAATTATTTAAAATTATTTTGGCATACTCTCGCAAAGAAGAAAAATCTGAATAGTACATCACATCGATTTCAGCGATATCAAAATTCTATTTAAATCGATATAATTTGATTTGATATCGCAGCCCCTCAGCCATGAAATAGCTGCCTCATTGTATTCAGTCCAATTTTTCGTATAATACTGTATTATTTTTTAGTCCATTAGTGTAAAACATGGGTGAAAAGACGAGAAAATACTTAGGAAAAACAATTGCTGAAAAACTGGAAGTGATTAGGGAAGTTGATAAAAAACAAAGAAGTAAAAGTGAAATAGCGCAAGCATATGGAATCCCACTCTTTACCCTGTCAACGTGTATAAAAAATCAGGATTCGATCGAACAGCAAGCTCTGCAAGTAGGTGATGTTTCCAAACGAATGAGAATACACGGTGCTAAGCATGGTGATGTGGAAAATGAACCGTTTGAATGTTTTTGCAATGCTCGAGCTAACAATATTGCAGCGGATGCTTCAACAGTAAAAGAGAAGGCTGACGAAATCACGCCGAGTATGGGCATTGATTTTAAATGCTCGAATGGATGGCTTCAGCGTTTCAAGGAGCGATGGAACATAACATGGCATGCCATAAGTAGAGAAGGTGCTACTGAAGATGTTGATTCGGCAGGGACGTGGCACGAAAATGCGAGGCCCATCATTATGCAATATGCCCTAAGGACATTTTTAACATGGAGGAAACGGCACTGTTTTATAATGCGCAACCAAAGAGGACACTGGTGCTAAAGTGCCAAGGAGGGAAGGGGTATAAGGATAGAGTGACAGTTCTATTGTTTTGTGGGAGTGAAAAACTTCGTCCTTTGGTTATTGGGAAATTTGAAAAACCACGTTGCCTGAAAGACTTTAAGCGCTACTCTTGTGACTACATAGCTTCTAAGAATGCGTGGGTAACAAGAAAACTATTTAGAGAGTGGCTGGTCTCTTTCAAAAGGAAAATGGCGTGCCAAAACGGGAGCGTCCTTTTATTACTGGATCGATGTTCTGCTCGCAACAAAGAAGGTCTTAATCTTAAGTATGCGCACCTATTGTATTTGATGCTAAACACCGCCAGTTACACGCAACCGCTTGATCGGGGGATCATCTATTGCGCGAAATGGGCATATAGAAAGCAATTTATGCATTTTTTGTTACGAGAAATTGAACGCGATGTTCTTGCGGCAGACATTAGGAAGTGGGCCATATTGGATGTCATCCGTAGTGTTTCCATGTCCTGGGAATCTATTTTGCCTACAGTTATTCAGAACTGCTTCGCAAAATGTGGTTTTGAAACTGAAAGTGAAGTCAGCACGGAAGAAGAAGAAGAAAACAAGGAGTGGGTGGAATTGCGAGGGCTCGTGGATATTTCTTGTAATTTTGACAAGTTCGTCATTGTCGATCAATCGATCTCAATGACCGATGTTCAAAACACAAGTTCGGATGATCCTTGCAACGAGCAAGTGGCAACGTTGGTTGCAGCAGCTGAGGAAGAAGAAAAGATGAAGGAAATGCGTTCGCTGCCAGTGTGACCCCCTCGCAAAGATGCACTAATGGCTTTGTCGGTGTTAGATTGTGTTATAAGTTCAAGTGACGTCAACGAGAGAATTGTTAAAGCTATGGATGAGCTACAAGATTTTGTATCAAAAGTGTATAAGAACACACCAAAACAAAAGACAATTGAATCATATTTTAAGAAACAAAAAAAGATCGAAGTTTGACAAATGTGAATTATTGTTTGCCGATATGCAGTTTTATTAAATTGTATTAAATTACGTAGTATGTGTTTGAATAAATAAAATATAAAGGAAATATACCTATTAATTAAAACAATTATAGCTTACAACCTCAACATCTCACCTTACAGGTATGCCCTTTGAAAAATTGTATAATTCAAGATTCCGTAATTCGAAGTCTGACTTTTCAGCCCCGAATACTTTGAATTAACGTGGTTTTACTGTATATACAAAACCATAATAGCATATTTGAATCGGATCAACCAAACAGTGGTGCCACAGTTACAGGGTTAACAGATTTCAACTAAATTTTGTATATAAGATTTGTACAACATACCATAATGAAATCAATATGTTTAAACCACAGCTAAAGAGTAGGGCTACCACAGTAAAAAGTAAAATAGTATTTTTTTAAATCTTCATGTAAATAAATAACCAAAATAACATAATTAAACTGGATCAACTAAATAGGGCTACCTTAATATCAAGGTTAGAATTTTTCTATGAATTTGGTAGGTATTAGCTGAAGTGATTTCAAAAAGAAATTTTGTTTGTAGGGCGAGTACAGAATGGCAAAATGAAATCAACATGTTCAGAACGGATCTAAAAAGCAGGGCTACCACAATATAAGGAAAAATAATTTTCTGATTTCAAAGGAAATACATTAGTATAGGATTATATTACAGCGAATTTGATGAAAAGCACTTCTGTACCATGGGAAACCCGTGAACATCCCTACTTGTTTTTCATTTTTCTCAAATATTTCTTATGTAAATATTTGTTATTACAAAAACTGTAGAGAATATTATTCTCTAGGACTTTTGTTTGAAACAATTCTTTGTTTACATATACAGTAGAAGATCGTTTATCTGGAATGTCCGGGACCTGGCCTCTTCCGGATAAACGATATTTCCGCTGTTTAGATAGCTTAACTACAAAAGAGCACAATCATCAAAAAAAGACGTTTAAGCACGTAATATGTATAATACGTAATTCGGGACTAAAGTAGGGTAAGAAATAAACGAGTTTAAAAAGAGTATATATTTTAGAAAATCTTTAATTTAATGAAAACTTTTCATGCAATGAATTTGAGAATGTATGTATTAAATATCGTCGTCAATTTTGCAGCAATGGAAGACGTAGTTGGGTATATCTGAAAACGGAAAAAAATAATATGTATGTTACAACGTAAGTTGACAAAAATATAATATAATATAATTACATAATTTGAAGTAGACATACATAACTGGTTAATATTATTTTACTATCATGCAAATAGATTTCACTTCGGATACCATGCAGTGTGCGTACTCCCACACGATCTGGATGTAAGCCAATCTAATTCGCTCGTCAATATGCGATAAACACCCCAAAACAATTTTACAATGATCGGTCTACTCGTTCGTACATAAAATAATAACTATTTTATACTACATATATATGATAATCATTATTAAACTCTCGAAAGAAAATTCAATTTTCAAAGCCCACTCATTTCCGTAAAAACCGCAAAAAAGAAGCATATAGAAATAAAAATTGAAATTTTATTTACCTGGAAATCCTTGTTGATCTGCAGATAGGGATGTAGAGAATCACTTAACAGTAGGATTTGTGGTAACAGCATCTGCAGAAACTGAAGGAGTGGATGATGAAACAGTTCTTTTAAAAAAATCTGTCAGTGTCATCTGCTTGCACTTGCTACGCCCTTCTTTTTCAAATTTTTCTTTCAGCCTGTACATCTGGAGTACCTCCTGCTCAGTTGTAAAGGACCTTTGCTCCATGAACTTGATAAGATTATCACAACATACAATAGCCTCGGACATATTCATTTTCTTCTCCTCGTCAACTAACACATCACTGTCCCCGCTGTCTTCACTCTCATTTAACATGGGGCCAATAACAGCATCGATAATTTCAATGTTAGTAAAAGTTTGACAAATAGGAGCATTTTTATCACATTCAATCCATCCCTCAATTTCATTATCAGTTAGGTCTGGGATAGCATTAATTCCCTTCATATATTGCACAAATTCTACAAAATCATCATTAAGTTCGGATGAAACCAATCCAAGAAAGTTGTCTGTGTCTCTGGAATCTTCATTAAATTTTGATTCTGGCAAAATATTATGCCAACACCGTTTTAAAACTGAGGGTGTTACTTTATTCCATGCATGTGAAATACACCACACCGCATCCTTCAGTGTTACATTCTTTTTGAACCGTTCGTAGCTGAAAGACCCCACAAAATTTTCAATTTTTCTCATTAATTCACTTCGATAATGGCATTTAAAATTTTTAATTATGCCTTGATCCATTGGTTGGATGAGAGAGGTACAATTTGGGGATAAATACGACACAAAAACATTCTCCTTGATGAGAGTTTCTACTGAAGGGTGAGCAGGGCAGTTGTCCAACAATAATAATATTTTTGCATTTTCAGGTAAGCCAACCTTCTTGAAATGATCCCTTACCTCAGGTAAAAAATGACCATTAAACCACTCACCAAAAATGTCTTGAGTGATCCAAGCACGTTTGTTTGCACGGTAAAGCACAGGGAAAATCTTTATGCCTTTGAAGAATCCAGGTTTTGCACTTTTTCCTATTACCATGAGCTTGCACTTGTGTGTGCCGGCAGAATTGGAACACATCATTACAGTAAGTCTCTCCTTAGACTCTTTTACTCCCGACGCTGCTTTTTCATCAATGCAAACAAAAGTATGCCGTGGGAGACAACGCCAAAACAAACCTGTCTCGTCCATATTGTATATTTGCTCCGTGCTAAGTCCATGTTCTTCCACCAACTTTGCTAAATCATTAACATATTCCTCCGCGGCTTCATAATTTGCTGACATTTTTTCACCGGAAACTTTTAAATACCGTATACCATGGCGATTTTTTAATTTCTGCAACCATCCTGTAGAATAATCACATTCTCCTTCGATTTTTAGGTGTTCGTGGTAAGATTTTGCCTTCTCCATTATCATAGGACCTGAGATAGGAATCCCTTCACTCCTACGTTGGCGGAACCACTCATACACTACTTTGTCTAGGTCACTACTCTTGGGACCACGTAAAGTTTTCCTTTTTGAGATACCAGCCATTGAATCTGATTCCGCAACAAATTGGAAAATTTTATCTTTCTGCGCCTTTATGTCATATATTGTAGATTGACCTACACCATACTCCTGACGAAGTTGAGATACACTTACGCCGCGATCTATTTTTCTCAAAACCTCCACTTTTTTCTGTCTTTTTCTCTTGCCGGCACTTGTTCCAGTCCCAACGTCTTCTGGATGCGTCTTCTTGGGTATTCTCTCCATTATTACGGTTGAGGGACGGGATGAATAAAATATTTGCAAAACTGCTGTTTACCACTTAAAACAAAAAAGTTTTAACATCTTGTAAACACACCTTTAACACCTCTCGCGCACGTGGTTAGAAAGCAACAAGCGGTGGTGGTGGCTTTCGGAACTAATATGGCAAATCGTTCTTCAATTATGTATTAAATTGGCACTACTGAAAAAATGGACCGTGATAAAATTCTTTTAGAATAATTCCGTTGTTTGGATGTTTCTGTTGTTTAGAATTCCGGATAAACGATCCTCTACTGTATCATGTAATTGGTCACATAGTGGTGATATTGGGCGGTGATTATAAGGGGAGGGTGTGTGGAATCAGTTGCTGTGTGAGAAAATGACAAAAAAGCTGCGACAGTTATTATATTGCAGTATTTCTGATGTGTAGCAGATCTGCTACATTTAAGGATTAATTATTTACAGTACAGTTTTAGAGTATCATAGAGAGGACAGGATATACTAATATTTTGAGTAGTAGGTAATAAATTACAATTTTAGGAACGAATCTCCATAAGTACTATACAGGTTTCCCTCTCTTTATGCAGGGGTTGCATTCCAGGAAAAAATAGGGACAAATTCCACAAGCAATCCTAACTCCCCTCCAAGACATACTTCTTTCACTCCATAACGACTTCTTATGTGCTAAATACAAACTTAAAACAATTAACACTAAATTATACTCGCCAATAAAAGGAAGCAGACAAGCACAAGTGGTGGCTGTTGTGAGTGACATAATAGTGAAGGTTTAAAGTGCTGGAGGATGTCTTAGCCCTACTCAAGTACCACGGGGTAGGAGACAAAACTTCTCAAGTGTGCTCAAAAAGTATCATACGAAATCTCCGTCTCATCTCCACTCTACAATATCCTCTCCACTCTCTCATCTCTTTTACTATAGTATTAATATGCACAGCATAAGAGACAGTGAGAGATTGAATGGTCGCCTTGTGGTATGTTGGAGAACTTGCTTTCTATTGTATTGCACTGGCCACGTAACCGCATAAGAGTGAATCAAAGACACATAAAAAGAAATTCTGGTAGCAGTTTGTTGCATAATAGTAATGGACCCACATAAAGAGAGGAAAATCTGTACTAAAATGACCTCGCATAACGCTTATTCAGTTAGTGCTCTCGTTTTCAGGAACGTTAAACAAGGTATTACTGTATTTAATTAGCAGTTTTTTAGTAAACGAATGTGATAATTCTTGACTTAATTATTTTATAACTTCAATGACGAAACTTTAGTTTAAAATTTAAAGAAACGCCATCATTTTGGAATGTTAGGTTTTCATTTGCTATTATCTTTGTATTTTGAATGTAATTTAAGGAAATGTTTCTTTGTTTTTTTAGGTTTTCATTTTTTTATTACAAACTTTTAATATAAATCTAAGGATTGCTATCATCTTGTAACATAAGATTTTCGGCCGCATATTTAGAACACAATTACTAAATAAAATATTACCACCTTAATGCTTAGTCTTTATTTTTTGTGTAGTATTTTGAACAGTTAAAAGAAATCTTATCACTTTCTTACACTAGGTTTTGATTTTCTGTTACATATTTTGAATGTAATTAGCAAAAGAAATGTTACCACTTTATAATGCTAGTGTTTTTTTGTGGCTTAGAAATGTTTGTGGAAGAACCCAAGATAATACTCGTGCATCACATACTCAACATTCCATTTCAGTAGTTCATCTATTTAAATTTAAGCATTTCCTTGGAATGAACAAAAGAAGATCAAAAATCGCATGTGAAAATTTGTTCTAGGTAAACTACACAATTGCTGAAAGAAGTGTTATCACTTTGTAATGTGTGATTTTCATTTGCTACTACACATTTTGAAGGTAATTATATGAATTTTTTCACTTTATGGTGATAGGTTTTCATTTTGTATTGTACGTTCTCCACATGTAAAATTTCTGGGCTTCCACGTAAGTGAAGATCTTGGTCTGAGCATATCAGCACAATTCTGAACAAAGTAGCAACGGGCATCTTTATGCACCATAAATTAGCTCCTCTTGTTTCTATTGACATCCTGAAAGTATTATATTATGCCAAAATACACTCCTACTTATCATATGGTATTATCTTTTGGGGCAATGCCACCTATGCTAGTAAAGCTTTTGCATTACAAAAACAAGCAATTAAAACCATGTGTCATGTTCCTTACATAACTCATGGTAAACCATTTTTCCAGGCCCTTGGCATATTCACCCTTCCTTCCATCTATATTCTTAACTGGGCAACTTTTGTCAAAACTTATTCAGAACTGTTTCCCATTAGCCAAGATTTTCATTTTCATGATACACACCATAAAACTGACATTCACATCAATGATTATCACTTGACCCTTGGTCAAAAAGATCCCCACCATGCTGTTTCCTTAGTGTATAATAAGCTTCCTCCTAGGATAAAGAATTCATGCTATATGTGTATATTCAAAAAACGTCTTTTAAGTCTGCTAACAAGCAAAGCTTATTATTCTTTAAATGATTATATTTATGACTATTTGTAATTATTTTAACTACGTTTTTTTCTCTGACGTTTCTGTCTGTATTGACCTTAAGAGCAAATTAATATTATTATTATTATATTGTAATATAAAGGGGGTCAAGCCAAGGAAACCGAGGAGGAAATAAATAAAGGATTTTTAAAATTATGTAATATACCCTTAATTTTTGCGCATTATCATTTTTATGAAAAAGGGTCTGCAAAAGATGATATATTGGACAAATATGAAATATCATTCGATTTCATGTGCGCGTTTGGGCCCTAGATCGGCGAACAGACAGGCAGACGGCATGACGAAAACCACTTTTATGGACTCAGGGACACCTAAAACGTGTATTTCCATCAAAATCTCAAAGTCGAATTTTTTCACGATAACAATACTTGCTCAATATACTATGTATATGAGAAAGTAAAAAGGGGTGGATGTATCTAATCAGATGTCTGCCTATTATACATGTATTCGGTGTACCCTCAAAAAGTACAAGAAAGTTGCCTTTGAAATAATTCTTGGAACATGTATTGTGAATGCATGGGTGATATATAGTAGTAACCAACAACAGAGAAAATATATGGATATCCTGCTCTTCTGGGAAAAAATTATAGAAGGCTTGTTAGAGGAACACACAGGTGAATCCATTCGGGGTGGTGAAGAAAACGTAGCACACCTATTCTTCAAATTGGTAAATATGAGGAAAAAGCAAGAGACATTCGTATACATTGAAAAGTGTATTTCCTGTGGCAGCATGCAAAGAAATTTTTCAGCTTCTAATTTTTACTATTTATGATTATAATTTTTTATAATCTAATTACATTTTGTTTCATTTTTATCTCATCTTTTTTGTACATTTTTTGATGGGCTGTATTCTACTAGTACGTAAATACAATAAGGCATATTTATTTATTTGTACTCTTGTTATGATATTCTCTTATTTTAATTTTTTATCTAATTTGAAAATATAAGTTTTTTATTTTGCTTTCATTTGGTCGAATAATAAACTTTAAAAATGCATGCATTATGTCTGCTGATTTAAAAAATACGTAAGTTAAAAAAAGTGTCTCCGTGCTCCACCGGTGGTACACACATTGAAAAGTATATCTCCTGTGGCCGTAAGCATAGAACATAAGGCATTCAGCTTTCCATTTCTGTTACAGAAGGATACGGCGCATAAAGGTTACATGCACCACTGGTGGTACATGGTATCCACCAGGAATGGTGTCTGTGTACCACTGGTGGCGTATGCTGTCACGAATGTATTAACATTTTTGTTTTGCACCTTATAGTTGGTTTAAAATCCCACATATTCATAATTTTTTAAAAGTAACTCTTGGAAGCAATGTATCAAGATCTCGCAACTCAATGTATGAATCTTTTTGAAGATTTCCTTCTTAATTTTTTCTTTCTTCATTTTTCTTAACAGCTTAAATATTGGAAGAAAGATGGAAAGGAAGAGGATGCTGTCTATTATCTGAGTCGCAGTACAAAGCCTTGGTCTTTAATTGTTGGTCTGCAGCCAGACACTCATTATAATGTTAAAGTGATGGCTTATAATGCAGCTGGAGAAGGACCAGAGAGTGAACGCTATTCACGTAATATAATTTAAACTTCTATAAAGTTCTTTGTATTATTTGGATTTTTTTCACAAAAATTTTAGCAAAAAGTTATGTTGCCAATTTTGGCTTGTAATACTGTATATACTCATGTAATGCCCACGCCCCCTTTTTAGTGTTAAATATCAAGAAAAAAATCCAAATTTCTGTAATGACCACATTAAAAGCTTTGAATATTAATGTTGTATGGCCATAGTCATACAATTAGGATGACAAGTTAATAGGTATTTAAAAAGTGACTATTCAAAATACCTTTTAATACTTTTATTTAATATATGTATTTATATAAAATTGGCATCCTTTGCCATTATACCATATTTACCTGAATCTAAGACTGTCAAAACAGAAAAAAGATTTTATGACCTAATTTCTCATTGAAAGTACAGTATGGTACCTTTTATCTGGCAAGTTTGGGATATAGGGTTATCTGGAAATTCCGGCTATCTGGAATATACTCATAAACAGTGCTCGAAATGAGCTGGAACAGGGTGGTACACAGGATATGTATTGGTAAAATTGTTTCGTTTGGTGAAACATTTAGTAAATACTGCTGTGTTAACTTCATTTATTATAAATTTTTTTTTCGCTTTTCTTCATTGTATTACATAAGATACAAATCCAAATTTAGCTCAATCGTAAATGTTCTGTCAGTTATTTCATGCCCACAGCTTTTGGTTCTACTACCAGAACAAGCTTTCTGTTCATAATATTTTCTATTTCGAGCACTTCCATAAACTATACCTGTACTGTATAACAAGGCTCAAATAATACATCTAAAGCCTACTCGCCACTTGATAAAATCCACTTGCCCATAATTCATTTTGTGGTGGGTTAGGCTAAAAATCTCCTTACCACTGTCCTTCCTTAACTCGCCTGTGGTGAGTAGTCGAGCATATTTATGGAACCCTGCTGTACAATAATAAAAATGCTACAGTAATCAGGTACTTAACAATATTACCAATAAATATTGAAGACATAATCCATGCTCTATTATTGACCTTATAATGCACAGGGAAAATCTTGCGGCCATTAAAGCTCCTGGGCTTCTGATTTTTAGACATTTTATGGAGCGAAATAAGAAAGAAGGTATTTAACATTAGTAAACAAACAGACAGACAAGGCACTTAAGAAACGAAAGCTCGGAGCACTGGTGCACATCCAACACACGGTGATGAGCTGGGTAATTACTAGCGAGGTGCCAAATTTAAATTTCTTTTCTTCTAACCAATTTTGGATAAATGCATTAGTTTTGAAAATAGCTGGTTAACTGAATTTCTGGACAAGTGAAATCTGGATTCAAGGTTTTATGCTCTATTTGGCGCATATTTTAATTGTATGTATTCACTATAGGTATACTAGCTCATTCATTAATTAAAATGGTTTGTTACAAATTTTTGTTTGAGAAAAAAAAATTTTTTAATTTAAAATTTAAATTTAATTAAATTAAATTTAAAAAATTAATACGGTATTAATTGATATCCAGATCGTAAGTTTGCATTGAAAAATTTCAGTAGACAATTATTTTATCTTACATTTCATTCATTTAAAAAACATTGATTAAATGCATAACCATAATTTGTGAGGTTCTACAACAACTCGTCACAGTCAGTTCATCGTGCGTTAATTCGTCACATGAAATACTTGTTGTGCATCAATACATCATGCGACAAACTCATCGGGCATCAATCCATCCCTCGAAAAATTTGTTATGAGACAAATTGGAAGGAGAGACACAATGACTGGTGTATGGCAGAAAGAGACTTTTCTACTACAAAAATGTTTTTTATATTTTGATGGTACCAGAATGAATCGCAATTCTCTTTGTGAACCATGCAAGGCAAGACACATTGGATGGTGTATAACAGGGAGTTGCTCCCAACCCAACAAGTGTATCTCCCTGCCATACATCAGTCATGGTGTCTCACCTTCCATTTTGTCTTGTGACAAATGTCTCGCGACGAATGTATTAATGCATGACGAGTTTGTCATGTGCTGAATTAACACACAACGAATTGACCTGCAATGAATTGATATACCACTTTGTACACAAATTTAGGATGAATCTCAATTTTTGCAGGCCGAAATTTGGAAAAAATCCTTGGTGTGTGTAAATATGGTATTACTTGAAAACCTATTAAGGAGTCAAGTCTTTTTAAGTCTTAAATAACATAAGGGTATTAATAACTTAATATAATTATACAAATTTTGGAATATTAGGCTATTATGCTACTGTCTCTCAGAATGGTTAAAATATATTCAGCCATTTTTGGGAGTTATGCTTATACTCGGATACATTTTTCCCTAGTTTCATTTGTTAAAAACAAGCATGCAGCTCATATGCAGAAGTGGTATATGAGGTATTACCCAAAAGTTATGAGAATTTGTTTATAAACAAAGATTCATTATATTTACCTAATTTTGCATCGCATCCCCGTCAAAGTACTCCCCTTTGGAGTAATGCACCAAGCCCAGCGATTCTGCAATGGTTGGAAGCATATCTGGAACTTTTCTTTCGTAATACCATAAAGTACATCCTGCAATTTTTGCTGAATCTCCAAAACATTATTAAATCTCTTTCCTTTGAGCTTCAATTTTATCTTTGGAAACAAGAAGAAGTCGCAGGTAGCAAGGTTTAGAGAGTAAGGGAGGTGGGAAACCACAGCCATGTTTTCTTGGCCAGAAACCATTGGACAGATAGGGTAGTGTGATCAGGCACATTGTCATGATTAACCAACCAATCTTCATTTTGTCATTTTTCCAGACATTTTTAATGGACATTACATTTATCTTATATCTGGATGTTTATTATAATTGGGTGCATATTTCTTTTGGAAAATTATGATAAAAAACTGATTTCTCCATTCAGTGAACATTTTTTCTGTACTCAGTTGAGAACACAATGATAACTTCTTAAATGGCAAATTTTAATTTTGAGGTTGTGGTGGCAGGGTAACGTCCTTGCCTGCCAATCCGAAGGTCGCGGGTTTGAATCCCGCCTAGGTGGGTTTTTCTTCACCTAGGGCATGGATGTTTGTGATAGTCCTTGTTATTATGTTAATGAGCCCCTTGTAAAAGGCCGATTATGGCTGTTTAGGGGCCGCATGGAAATAAATAAAAAAATAAGAAATGTGTGACCAGGTTTCAAAACGCTAAAGAGTTAATAATATAGGACTATATCTTAAACTTCAAGAATTAAAATCCACCTGTAAAATTCTCTTGACCATATTTTTGTTTTGTTATTACAGAACGAACGTATATGAGTGCACCTCAAAAGCCACCATCTTCTGTGCACATAAAAGATATTGATCCATCTACTGTGAGAGTTGTATGGAGATATGTCGCTCCAAGTCAAAAGGAAGAACCTCTTATTGGTTATAAGGTAAAGTGGAGTGGTTACTTTCCATGAATCACTACAAATAATGAGAAATATAATTAGAGATTAAAATTTCTCCATTTAATTTTGTTGATGTTTTAAAAATATTTTCTATTAGGGACCTGGTGCCACAATTGCGGCACTAGGCCTCTAGTAGGAGGAAAAATTAATACTCTATTGGATTCACTTCTTAATCGTAACCGACTCTTCACGGGTGGACTTCCCAGTAAAGATGCGCACACCTTCCCCACCCTGATGCAATCCTCTCCCCTCCACTTTCCTTTCTTGCTGGCCATACATACAGGCGTTAGCGTATTATAATAAGGATTGTAAGGATGGATTTTTTAACTATAATATTCTTTTTCTAAAGTTATATTAAAATTAATTGTTAATTTTAAGTAGTATCTCAAGTATTTTTTGTAGCAAGCTAGACTTCTCTTCTCTGGGCTTTGAGCCAGTTCTTCATTTTTTCGTGTCTCATTGGGGAAATTTTGTAAGAAATGTATACTATTGGTAACCCATCCTCAGTACCACGCAAATCTCTATTCTTACTTTCGGAAGAGAATCTGCTATGGTAGCTTAGCATAGAGCAATTTTTTTACATTTTCATGTATTGCTGAATTTTCAGGTTCGTGTTTGGGAGGTGGATCAAGATATGAGCACAGCTAATGACACGATTGTGAAAGTTGGCAACAAGCTTGAGGCTTATATCACAGGTCTCTCTCCAGGAAAAATATATCACATGAGAGTGCTAGCATTTTCTAATGGTGGAGATGGTCGTATGTCTTCCCCTGCTTTGACATTCCAAATGGGTATGTCACTTCCAATTAATTTATATTTTTCTCTAATTTAAAAATAATTTTCTATGAATACTAATCTATTGTTGTGTAGAAACTTAGCCGTTATGACAGCTTTTCTTTTGTTTGATTTCTGACATTTCTTACACCATGTAGAAATAGCTTTTTGATTATTTTGGAGATACTGACGGTCTTCTGGATTTCTTATTTCCCTATAAATGACAGTGTCATGTACAAAAAGCCTAATTTTACTTTTAACTACTGAACTCAATCATTTATATACATTACAAATAATTAATTTTTTAAATTTTCAAAAATTAGAATTTTATTCCTGATATGCCAACCTCGCTATATCAAAAATGTGTTAAAAGAACATGTGCTAAACAAGGCATACCTGTAAGATGAAAGGTAAAGAAATACAGCAAATCATTTTTACTCGCATCAACCAGCGGAGCAGACGTAATTTAGTTTTGCGTAACTAAAACGGTTAGGAAAATATTGTATTCAATGTCTTCTTAAGGTCAAAACCTTTCTATATAATAATGTGAAAGCCAATCAAAAAAAATTAAAAACATCTCTATATAGCAAATTAAAAGCAGTGCGGCAACATGAAATTTCGGATGTGTTCAGTAAAAATTCTTGCAACACAAATACTACC
Organism: Tanypteryx hageni; assembly: GCA_028673005.1. NCBI lineage: Eukaryota > Metazoa > Arthropoda > Insecta > Odonata > Petaluridae > Tanypteryx > Tanypteryx hageni. The sequence continues at coordinate 9,908,897 of CM054120.1, read as the reverse complement.
TGATTTTTTATTTAAAGCATTTTGTTTCATATTTTTAATTTGTACTCATTGAAAAAGAATGGTTGCTTTACTTTTAAAAATATAATCAAAATGAGAACATCAAACATAAACATATTTTTTAAATCAGCGATACTCAATGTAATGTACGCATATCCCTGGGGATACGCGAGATCTTTCAAAGAGATACGATATTAAGGATATCTAATCTAAATAATAGCGAAGCAACATCTAATAATTATCTTACATATAATATATATATATATATATATATGTATATATATATATATATATATATATATATATATATATATATATATATATAAATCATATAATTAGAAAGTACATATATATTTGTAGACTCTACCCAATAATAACCAAGTTTGTTAACTTTAAAATATACCAGAGGACATGAATTTCATCAAAAATATTTTAAGGGGTACACTGAATATCACTGCTTTAAACCTCTGGAAATTTCTTAGCATTTTTATGGACATCTAAATATTTTTATGGACCTTACAGACACATCCAATTTTTGCTCTTTTTTACTGAATGTCCATAAATATATGGATGTTTGGCAACCCTAAAATAAACGGTGCAATATACATTGCAGAAACTTTCTCATATACGTACATACATTTGATCTCATCACACTTTTTGCCCCGAAATTAACTTTCCTCTCTGATGCATGCGCTGAGTGTCTCGTGCAGAAATAATGTCACTGGACAATATATAGTAACTTTTTTGGGACATATGGCTTAGTTAGTATTATTTGTGACATTGAGCTGTACATTTGGATGGATTTTAATCGAAATCCTTACAGCCGTTTTTGAGTAAATCGAATTTTGTTTCAAAATATCCAAGAATAAAGTACCCTTAATTTTTGCGCAATATCGTTTATCTCATCCGAATGTCTTTTATGAATGATATTATATATAAATATGAGATATCATTTGATTTAGTTTAACCGTAATGCTATAGTAAGAGTTTAAATGGATTGCGGCGGAGGCATGACATCATAAGGCTTAGGTAAGGTAGATTAGCGTACATTAAAATGTCACTGGATGGCATATAGAGTGTTCAAGAGATATATGGTTTACATAGTATTATTTGTGACATCAGGCTGTACAATTGGTATGATTTTAATCAAATTCTCTGGAGCCATTTTTGAGTAAATATAATTTTTCAAAAATCGCAAAGATTTAATTTTTGTGCAATATCATTTTTATAAAGAAAGGGTGTGCAAAATATTATATTGCACAAATACAAAATATCATTTGATCTCATGTATGCGTTTGGGCCCTAGACCGGCGAACAGACAGGCAGACGGCATGACGAAAACCACTTTTATGGACTCGGGGACACCTAAAACGTGTATTTCCATCAAAATCTCGAAGTCGAGATGGTGATTCATTGCAATGTTTGTAACCCATTAGTCATAGAAACATGCTGATTGATTAATTACTAACGTTACTTTCACTTGTCAATTAGCTGAATAATTAGTGCCTAAAACATCTCAATTTTGTTATTATTTTTGCAAAATGAATACCGGAAAAAAAGATTGCAATTTTTAAATATGGAGGTTATTTTTCGTTTTGGAGTAACATTTCTATAACAATATAGAGGAATACAAAATATAGGTTATGAAATAGGGAGGTATATTTCCTATGATATTACATTATGTCTGTTTAGGACCAAAACATTTCTATGATATATGGAGTTCTACAATAAACAGAGGCTTGCTATATAGAGGTTTTACTGTATTAATGAATTCATTTCTAGTGGTTTTCGTCATTGCTGTAAAGCACTATTATATTTGTGATGTCTCTCTCTCTCCATCCATATGCATATATCAGGGAAGAATTTCAACCAAATTTGTACAGTATCACTTCATAACAGCACATGAATAACAGCGAAAACAAAAACGGCGAATGGAAAATGTTAAAAACAGCGAATGTCAAAATGGCTAAACAAAACGTAGCAAAAGACTATTATAGTTTTAATGGGTAGTAAATATTGGCTGGTAATTAAATTTAAAATAGTCTGCAATATTAAACCTGATAATTATAGTTATAAGCAAAGATTTCCAAATTGTAAGCAATAAAAAGTAAAATTTATTAATATTGATTGAGAAATAATTAAAATACAATAAGTATTTTATATCTTAAACTATAAGTTTTGTAAAAAGTTCCTTTTTAAAATTTTCTATTAATTTCTGTATTTTTGGATTAACCCTTTCGCTGCTATGGACTTGAAGCTTCTGCGTCGGCCGTGTGTGCCGATTTAAGTGACCGTGAAGCACCCCTGTGCTGAAAGTTATTTTGTCAGTCATTTACATTCATATTGATTATTAACCATCTCGAAAAAATATTTTCATCTTTTTTGTTGATTCTTTTTATTAATAGCAAAAGAAAACGAAAGAATCTAAACGCGACTAAAAAAACTTGGTTTGAGAACGGGATGTATTACGTATGAAAGTTGACACAGAACTGAAGATATTTCTGGCTTTTTTCCGTCTGTTTTAGGCCTTTTAGGGCATAGGGGGTGAGAAAAGTGATGGCCAAGGGACGAAAAAGGGTTTATGTGGATGCAAAAAGCCCGGGGAAACGAAGTAGTAGCAGCCTTTCTCATCGTCCAAGGTTAGACTAAAAAAAGGTTGAAAATATATGTCTACGCCATCTACAGAGTGCCTAAAACATCTGTTAGTACCACAAAAATCCACGGCACTTCGTTAGCATCGATACGACTGAAAGCGTTTTGAGCAGCGAACGGAAAAGCTTGAAACGCATATATGCATCGTTAGCAGTCAATGCACCGCTCTGCCTGTTCGCATATATGCGTCAATAGCAGTAGCGGCTGTGCGCTACCTCGATGCATATATGCGTTGATATCAGCGAAAGGGTTAAACCAATAGGCATTTTTCCAAACAACTTTCATTATTTTTCAGGAATAACTCAAAGAAGAAAAACTTATGTTAACTTGTATTTTGTGTCGAAGTGTCTGGTAAAGACAACTTCAATATATAACATTATTTCCTCACCAAAATTAAAAGTCATTAGACTTATTTTTATGCAGTCTACAGTAGACAAAAGTGGCAAAAGCTAAAAATGCTGCAATTTTGAATACAAAGATAACAGTCCTCATACACTCAATAGTTGGAGATCATCTGCCACTGATCCTATTTATAAGAAAAATAAGTTAACCTTTATCGTCCAGCATTTAAATCCCATTTGTAGCCTCAGCTGGCCGGATTTCATTTTGGCATTTAAATTATTTCTTGCAGACCTTTGCATTTCTTTTATTTTCTCTTTTACTAGTAATGATAGAAGAACAAAATAAAAAGCAAAATGAAGAGAATAAAGTAATTGACCATGGTCTCACAAATGATTCAATAGGGAATGGATGTGAGAGGCTCTCATAGCATGTTGACCAAATGCACTTTTACTTTCACCAAACTCTAATCTCTTCGTAAACCAGCCAGAACACTATAACCATCCCTTCCCTTTCTCTTACCATTGACTAAGCTCCTAATTACTTGTCCTATGAGAAGTTATTTTGTTTCTATACTTTCTTGGAAGTATTTAAGGAGTGCAGAGTTACATTCTTCAGTTGCACTTCTCTCTTTTACTGTGGTAGTATTATCTAGGCATTAAGGAGTGTTATTTTTGCTTGTGAAGTGACACTTTTGTGCATCTACATCTTGATAGAATTAATTCTTATAGCATTAAAAGAAGAAAACGAACGAACATCCCCAATTTAAAGTGGAATTTCTGGTGCAATGTCGAGTCTTCATTGGTCTAGTGCAGTTGTATTACCCTAATTCACATATATTGGGAAGGCATGTTTTTTATACATCTACTAGCTTACATTACTGTCAATGTTTTCTTTAATTTTCTCTTCTTGCTTGGCAATCTCACCATTTGAGAGGGAGGTGTTTTCTTCAGTGTATCTCTTCAAGGACATCTGTTGGGGCAGTTTGATACTAGCTTAGCTAGTTCCATCCCAACCAAGAAAACATCCACGTTCAGAAACGAGAAAATTGATCTGCTACGATAGTTCAGTGGTAGAATATCTGCTCAGCAAGTGGAAGACCCGGGTTCGATTCCCGGTCATAGCAGACTTTTTTATCGTTTCAAAATTATTCCCTTTCTTTCCTTTTTACTTTACAATTAAATTATCCAATAACATTTGATATATGTACATACCTTATTCTAGTATTCCAATCTGTTTCAGAGTTCAATATGTTAAAATTTCATAACTTTAACTGAAACAACTTTTATATAGATTTTTTATTACGTCTCGACAACTTAATTTATTTAATTAATACAATATTTTATGCGATTTCTAAATATTTTTATTATTTTTAGAGGCATGACAGTTGATTATGTGAAGAGTCAGAAAGGTTACGATCTTTTATTTTATAATGAGTTCACTTTCTGTCGAGAACGTGAACACAAGGGCATTACTTATTGGAAATGCACTGATTATGACAGCGCAAAATGTCACGGACATGTTAGTGTTATGGACGGGAAAGTTATTAATTATATTAGGCATAACCATGTGGGTGATTCTTCAAAGATTCACACAAGATCTGCAATCAACGATATCAGAGAAAGAGCTAGAGGAACGCAAGGAGCTACTTGTCAAATTATTGCTTCATCCACATGCTTGTTACCATTAGCTGTTTGTGGACAACGTCCTTCAGTTCCCCTTTCAAAATGCACCATCCAACAGGCTTGCAAGCACCAAAATCTTCCGCTTTTGGACCCGACATGCCTAGCAGAACTAAATTTTCCAGAAGAACTCACCAAAACTGTCAAGGGACATGCTTTCTTGCTCCATGACAGTAGACCATCAGACGAGCATATTCTTCTTTTTTCGACTCACCGGAACTTGAATTTGTTGGCGCATTGGTTTGCCGATGGCACGTTCAAATCTGCTCCTCGACTCTTCACGCAGATCTATACCATTCACGCAATGGAGTATGATACTGTGATTCCACTAGTATTTGCAGTGTTGCCAAACAAATCAAAGTCTTCATACAACAGTTTATTATCAGCTTTAAAAGGATTGAATTCCACCTTGAATCCAGCTTCTATTATGACAGATTTTAAGCGAAGTTTAATTAATTGATTTCAAGAAGCTTTTCCTCGTGCAACTCAACGAGGATGTTTCTTCCATTTGAGTTAGGTGCTTGTGGAGGAAAATCCAACAAATAGAAGGAATAGCGGATATACATCTCCGATCCTGACTTCTCTCTTGAAATCAGGCAATTACTAGCCCTTCCTTATGTTCCTGAAGATGACGTTATCAATTCTTTTGAAATTCTTATTGATTCTAAGTATTACATTGATAAGGAGGAGATCCTTCAGCCAATGATTGATTATTTTGAAGATACGTAGATTGGAAGAAGGAACCTCAGAATTAAACGTCATGGACCACATTTTCCTATTAAATTATGGAACTGCCATGAGGCTGTTTAGTTAGTTTTACCTAGAACTAATGACGCATTGGAAGGTTGGCACTATGGCTTCAGCCAGTTAATGGGGGACTGTCAAAATATTTAATTTTTTTTTTATTCTTTGTAAATGACTTAATTACTCCCTGTGAACAATTTTTTGTTAAATCGTCTTCATTATGCAAAAAAATATTTAAAATAACTTTTAAATGTCCCACGAAAACGGCATTCTGTTTGGAGAGAGAGTAAAGGGATATGTGACTTCATCGCATGCCTTACAACCATACTGAAAGCATGCAATTTTGATACTTCATCCTGTTGCTTTTCCTGATATTGTAGCTAAAATGGAGAATATGGAACTTAAGAAGGGTTATAAGTATTGTCTGGTACCTCAGTGCTTAAATACAACGAGAAAATTGTTCTTCACGCTACCAAGCTCCTTGGGAAGAAATAAGAAGCAGCGGAGAATATTGTGGTTGAAAGCCATGAGGAGATGCGCATCTGATATATCGGAACGTATAACTGCATTTGTCTGCGAAGATCATTTTAATCTAAGTACTAGTTATTATGTACGTAATTTTATTGCTTCGTATTTTAGTTTATGACTTATGTCGGCATTACATTGACATGATGCATATATTTCTGGAGAACGTTAAAAGAGTAAATTATATCTTTATGTTTCGAAGATTAGCATATATATTTTAATAAAACCTCCATAATGTAAATACCTATTCTAAATATGTAAGATCAAACTTACGGAAATCATTGGGCTATGGGTTTATTAAGAAAATAATTAGTTTCAGTGCATATATTTAAGTACCAAGTTTTTAAGCAAATACTTTTACAAATGTTACATATTAAGTTAGTTCTGTAATTTAAATATTTTAATAAATTTGTTCACATAATATCCATGACAGAATGGTATTTTGAAGGACCATGTTTTGCTAAATAAGGGCAGTCATGTCACTCCACAGACGTGACTAAATCTTCATCATCTACAACTACACTCACTTCATAACCTCTTTACCTTATTCTGTGTTCAGGGCAAATCTTGCCTTTAACAATACATATTTTTCCTTCTCGCTTCAATTTAACAAATCCAACAGCATTACTAACATAGTCTTTCCTCATTGACCTCAAAGAGAGAAAAAATCCATAAAAGCAACAATGAAATTCGTGACATATACAAAAGAGACATGAAGTTATTACAAACACTTCTGCAGTTTTTCTTTTCACAAGTATAGGTAATAACTAAGGCATATAGACACTTAAAACAACAAACTTCACCACATTTCCTATAGACAAGACATACGGAAACTAAGTTTATTCACATTAATTTTGTATATTTGTCAATATTTGACCTGATGATTTTGTAAAGGCAGATGATGGTGATTATTCACTGAAACCGGTCGTGTTTTACTTCATATATTTTGTGGAAATTAGCAAAAGTTTAATATAAATAAAAAAATACTATATAGCATTGTTCGTGTTATTTTATTGTGGAATTCCACAAAGTCTCGGCCTCGTCCATTACCTTTTGTATACTTATCTAACTATAGTTTACTTATTAGATACTAGGACAGCATGGGAAACAATACATAAATAAATATTGTATAATATTAGTTACAACTAGAGTTGTTTTATTAATTTAATATGGGAAAGCTGTTTTAAGACATCAATCTATCTTTTACATATCTTATGCATTTCAGTCGAAATAATAGTACTATTACAATAACTGAAAATAAAAGCGCTACATTGAACTTGTTTTATCAATTAAATGTAATACAAACCTATCCGCCTTCACTCCTCGCATTTCAACATCTGAATATTGCTCCCTACGACTTCCAATGTACCGCAAAAACATGTACGAATCAACTTTGGGCAAATTATCAGATCTGGATACACAAAACCCTTCGTATGCCATTTTGCAAAACACAAAGCGAAATAAATGCAGGAAGGTGCAGTACTTCTACCAATATTTCTTCTAAGATGGAGTATAGAGGATAACAACAGAATTATATCTTTCAAGCTTTTACTTCTATATCGGCACAATGGCTTCTAGCATGGCTAACATGCTTGTGGCATTCACTGACATCATTAAACACTCTGCAAACTTCAGCTACCAATCGGATATGATCAGGTTCGGCATTAACTCATCCGTTTTAAATTGCTATTTTTATAAATATCTTTAAAATTTAACGAATAAACTTTATATTTGCCTATAACAATAGCCATAAATACAACTTCATAAAATTTTTGGTAATTCCCAATATTTGACAGTCCCCCATTGGATCCAGTCATCCAACTATATGGTAACTTATTGAAGATTTACAGAAAGAGCAAAATCTTCATGAAGTAAAAATTGAACGATATATTTCTATCAAAAAACCCTCGAATAGCCAAAAAATTTACCGAGATACATATAAAGGGATCGAAGCTCTCGTAAAGGATTACAACAATTGAGTTAGATTGGATTTCTTGAAAGGAATCGTCCAAAATTTTCATCTTCAAGCTTAGAATAACATCTTTGAAATTCAGTATCTTTTTAAATATTTTTTTACAATTTTTGGCATACCCTAAAATAATACGTACTTTCATGTATCTTTTGTATTGATGTAACAATAATTTGAAAATGTTTTAATTTTGACTTTTAATATAAATACATTTCCTTATTCTTAAACTTCATATTTTCTATTTCTTTCGTGCACTGTGTATCATTTTCATCCATTATGTATACCTGTAATAACTAATGTACTTACTTTAGATATAAATAATATGAAATGATTTTATTAAATGAATTTGGAACCACAATAATTGATCTTGAAAACTTTTTTCATAATGAAAGATAATGAAAAACTAGCTGATGTCATTCTTTTAAAATGCACCTCTTTTCACCCAAAAATCGGGTAAATTTCCCTGTAGGATGTAGGATTCGTTTCTTATGTTAATTTCAGTAGATTCAGTGCTTAGACTTTTGAAATATTTGCTTATAACTGTAATTTTCAGGTTTAACATTGCCAAATATTTTTAATTTAATTACCAGCCAATATTTACTACCTATTATAACTGTAATATTGTCTTTTGCTACATTTTGTTTAGCCATATCGATTTGCACTGTTTTTTATATTTTCAATTTTTTGCCATTTTGACGTTTGCTGTTTTTTACATTTGCCATTTTTCACCGTTTTGACATTCGCTGTTTTGACATTCGCTGTTATGACGTGAAACCATTTGTTGCATAGAATCTTCACATAAATACATGACCGAAATGACATACAGTAAAACCCCTTATTTACACTTTTCTAAGGACCTGGGAAAAAAGTGTAAATTGCAGGAAAGTGTAAATTACAGGAAAAGGTAAAATAGCTAAACTGATTTTACTTTTAAAGTCGCTCATTTGTTACAGTAAGACTAATAATAAAATCAGTCTTAAAAGAGCTAAATTTATAAAGAGTATCTATTTATTCATTTACTTAACCAGCGCTCTTTTTAATAATAGTAATATAAAATATATGCCGAATTAAAATGCTAGTATAGTATGCTTGGGTTTCCATTACAGTCTCCATATTACATTTGTCTGAAAAATTGCACAGAAAATTGTACATAGACATACATAGGTATATTTACTTCAGGAACATCATACTTTTTTGAAACTTGAATAGTGTTCGTTTTTTCCACCGCTTGAGCCACGACTATTTTAAAATTCATGTTATAACTTCATCGGATTCCTCTGTTAACGTGGGATTTGGAAGAACCTTTTTTCTCAAAATGATCAACATCCTTTTTGTCACCCATTTTTAAAATAATGGATGAGTAAAAACTGACTACGGTAGGTACAAAGAATACGCCGATGCACTGATAGCTTCAATTCAATGATTAATGAGGAGTTCAGCTGCAGACTGAATTCTATCAGTTTTTGCCTCTGATGCTTTTCAAGTACATTGTATTATGTATGCCTAATGTGTTTACAATGTAACAAGTATCTTGTATCACTTAACAGACATGCGGAATGCACGGTGATTTTTCGAAACACGATTTTACGATCTTTTAAAGTTACTATTACTCGAATATAATGCGGGGACTACCTTTAAAATTTTATTTTTGGAAAAACAAACACCGCGTTATATTTGGGACAACACTGTAATTTTAATTACAACAAATTACAAATTAACTTTAATTTAATTACAAACTGGGAGCCAAGGGGGCAAAATTTGAGTGGAAAGGGTAAAAACATCATAGCGCCAAACTTGAACATCTTTTCAATAGCATCCATACTTGGTTCAAAGAGTATATAGCGTATTTTTGTATCTAGGTGCGCTGTTTATGCTCTGCTAGTGTGATTTTGAAGTTTTCACCTGATAGAGTTAATACGTATTTCCATCTCTAAGTACGCTGTTCCTGAGTAGAATCGTAGCATCTGCTGAAGTGAGTGCTGTTTTGAAAAGAAAGAGTTCATATTTCTGCCTCTAGCAGCACTGTTCCTACTCTGATGCTGTTTTCAAAATCTTTGTCCATTGGAGTTATGATTTTTTTGCAAAGCTAAGCAGAAAAATGTTAAAAACTGTTGGGAATCACATGCTAAATTCTTTTAAAGAATCGTAAATTCTAACGTGAAATGGCGCAAAAAGCGGGAAAACTTAAAATGAAACTATAAATACAGAGTTTTACTTACATTGGAATCAAAGGAAAATTGACGGGACCTAAAAAAATGTTGTAAATAGCGGGAAAACGTACATTCCGTTAACGTAAATACGGCGTTTTACTGTGTGTGTGTGTATATATATATATATATATATATACACACACACACATGCACGCACTCCCTGATTAACGCTCTTAGTTGGTGCCAGGAAAATCGAGTGCTAACTGAAACTGCTATTCGGAACATGTACTTCTATAAGAAATGACACTATAAGATTTAATTCGTTCCAGAGATTCTATTAATGGAAATGAAAATAGGTAGTATCATATAAATAATACAGCAAAGTATTCTTTGTTAACCATATTACGTAGCGTAGAATAGGTAGTCATTTGCATTGCAATTATATTTAAAATTGAACAGTAAAAACTTGGATGTAAATGAAGAACAGAATGCATTTTACGGAACATATGTTTATCTCATGCTGAATAAATCATGCGGGAGCATTATGGAATAGGATTTGGAGTAGAAGAAGATACCTACGTCTACTTATATATACAGGGTAAGGCAATAGTCACTATAAAGCCACATCATAGCATCTGCTAAAGCGAGTTCTGTTTTGAAAAGAAAGAGTTCATATTTCTCCCTCTAGGGGCACTGTTCCTACTCTGCTGCCGTTTTTGAAATCTTCATCCAAAAGAGTTCTGATTTTTTTGCAAAGTTAAGCTGAAAAATGGCGCAAAAAGCAGGAAAACTTAAAATGAAAGTGTAAATACAGTTTTACTTACATTGGAATCATAGGAAAATTGACAGGACCTTAAAAAATGTTGTAAATAGTGGAAAAACGTACATTCCGATAACATAAATATGGGGATTGCGATACTTGGATGGGATCTGCTAAGTAGGGGTGCCACAATTACAAAGTAAACCTTTCGTTAATTATGAATTTAGAAGGAATTGGCCAAACCGATTTCAACAAAATTTTGTTTGAAGGAGTTGTGCAACATTTAAAAAAAATCAAGATATTTAGTATAGATTTAGATAGCAGGGTTGCCGCAATACAAGAATAAAAAATTTCTTTTTACATGTATTTGTGTTGAACTCTCCTCGTCAATTTTAACCAAATTTAATATTCATAATGTACACATATATACGAAACCAAAATAGCATATTTGGACTGGATCAGCCTAACAGCGGTGCCACATTTACAAATTAAACTCTTTCGGTAATTGTGGATTTGGAAGGAATTGGCTGAACGGATTTCAACTAAATTTTGTATATAAGATTTATACAACATACTATAATGAAATCAAGATACTTAAAGTGGAGCCAAGGAGCAGGACTACCACAATAAATGGTAAAATAATATTTCTTTTACACGTACTTCTAGAGAACTGACCACATTAATTTTAACCAAATGTGGTATATATAATCTTCATATAATTAAGTAACAAAAAGAGCATATTTCAATCAGGTCGACTAAACAGAACTACCACAATATAATATCACTTTTTCTGTAACTATGTATATGGAAGGTATTGGCTGAACTGATTTCAAAGAAATTTCTTCTGTAGGGCAAGTATAGAATGGCAAAATGAAATGGACAGGTTTGGAACAAAACTAAAAAGCAGGGCTACCACAAACGGGAAAATATTTTTTTTTATTTCAAAAGAAATTAGTATAAGATTATACTACAGTGAATTTGACAAAAAGCACTTCTGTACCATGGGAAACCCATGTACATCCCTGCTTGTTTAATGTACATTACCTTTTTGAACTTCACATGCTTGCAGTTCGCCAATTTGCACTTCATGACAAAAATTTTTATCACCATTACTTCTGTTTCACGTCGATTATTTGCATTTCACGTCATGTGTTTGTGATGACAACAAGCATGAACTCCCTCAATTTTTTTGTTTTGAAATTCCGTTTAAATTTTGGCACCCTAGAAAAGGACTTATTATACTATATTTATAATGCTCATTATTAGCAGTTTTGAACTTCACATGCTTGCAGTTCGCCAATTTGCACTTCATGACAAAAATTTTTATCACCATTACTTCTGTTTCACGTCGATTATTTGCATTTCACGTCATGTGTTTGTGATGACAACAAGCATGAACTCCCTCAATTTTTTTGTTTTGAAATTCCGTTTAAATTTTGGCACCCTAGAAAAGGACTTATTATACTATATTTATAATGCTCATTATTAGCAGTTTTCAAATTAGGCAAACGTGATATCTCTCAACTTAATTATTTTGTAGCTCAGTTTGAACTCACTGATGATGAAGCTTTAGTTTAAAATTTAAAGAAACTCCATTGAAATGTAAGGTTTTCATGTGCTATTATCTTTGTACATATTTTGAACGCAATTTAAGGAAATCTTATTATGTTTTGTTAGGGTTTCATTTTTTATTAAGAATTTTTAATGTAAATCTAACAATTGATATCATCTTGTAAACGTAAGATTTTCTGCCACATATTTTGAATGTGATTACTAAAAGAAATGTTATCATTTTCTTATGCTAGGTTTTAATTTTCTGTTATGCATTTCGAACGTAATTAATAAAATAAATATTATCACTTTAGTACGCTAGTGTTTTTTATTGATGCTCGGAAATGTTTGTTTCAGAACCTAAGAAAACATCCATGCATAATGTACTCAACATTCCATTTTAGTAGTTAATCCATTTAAATTAAAGCCTTTCCTTGGAATGAACAAAAGAAGATCAAAAATAGCATGTGAAACTGTGCTGGGGGTTAACTGCACATTTGCCGGAAGATGTGTTATCGCTTTGTAATGCTGAGTTTTAATTTGCTATTATGTGTTTTAAAAGTAATTAGAAGAATGTTTTTCACTTTATGATGCTAGGTTTTCATTTTCTGTTGTTTTCTTTTGTTTTCTGTTATACTGCATTATTTATGATAAAAAAGTGAATTTTTTTAGGTTGACTGGGAACCGTACTTCCATTATTACATTGCGTCTTATGGGAAAACAAGACTTGCACTTCGCAAATTGGCATTTCGCGTCAGTTTTCCTTAACCAATTATTCGCGGTTCAAAAAGATGGTGTATAGCATTTTAACCTACGTGGTCCTAAGTTTCTTTGTACATTCAGCACATGTATTTTCTATACTCTGCAGGGTTTTTGCATGCATAAGAAATTAATTTATGACTGGAGATTCATGAAATATAAAGCATAATATATGGAATTTTCTATAATTTCAGGTGATCTGGCTGCTTTCAGAAGTTGTTCTTCCTCTGTTGTCTCATACCTGACTCTTTTGTTGCCTTTGGCTTTATTTTCTGTTGTGGTGGATAAATACAGTTTGCAGCATTAGTTATCGTTGCCTCAAATAATTCAGGAAGCCATTTACAAACTTCCAAGTTCTTGAGCTATTGTGGAGAAATTTATCAGAAAAACAGACATAACAAATGGTGCATAAAAAGAATATTGATTTCCATATTTTACTAAAAAAAATGCAAAGTGAAGTTTCGATTATAAGTACTAGCTTTAAGAGAAAATATTGTGAATTTCTATAAAGTATATTTTCAAAACAAGGGAGTGAGTTGACTGAAAATATCCGGTAGTAAGTGCGTTTGTTGGCATGTATATATAGTCTAATGGTTTCCTCAAATAGAACCCCACACCAAGTATTATATCATGCATTGTTGTACTGTGTTTCATGAAACATTGTCATATCTTCTTATTTTTAATGAATGAAACTGGCAGATATGTTAGACTACCTTTTATGAAATTTTCAACTTTGTCTTTCAATAAGTAATATTTTTCTGTTAATTGTTCTTCGTGTAAAGGCACAAGTTTTATTTGAAGTTACAGTGCAGCTGGGAGGTTGATACTAGCATTACCAATCATATGGAATATGTAAGTTGATATGATCTCTGAAATCATGCAGCTGTTATTCCATGAATTTTAGAAAATGCTATAGCAGCGATTAGGATTAGGATGGAGTACCCATCATTTAATAATTACATATTTTTAAAAAAAAATCTCCATTGACCAGTATGATGTGTTCTTTTTATTATTTTTTAGCCTTGAAGGAAGATTTATTTTATATAATTTTTTGGATGTTATTTGAAACATCTTAAGGTTTGAGGTAAACCTTACTGTGGGGTATTTGTAGCCAAATGATAACTGTCAATGCATGACAAAGAAATTTACTATGGAGGCTGTAAAATCTCTCCAAGTTATGGAGTTTGTACAGTATTTTAAACACTAGAATGGTCATTGTCAATCCCATGCTTGTCAGTGCATTTCTGATATTATTGTTGCCTTATATACATTCATCATATATTTTTGCTATATGGCTAACAAAAGCACCTTTGATCATAGTATATGTGATGAAGCTGTTCTTGGTGTTATTTTTATAAAAACTTTAATCTTTAATTTGTCGAAAAGACAAGTTTCTCAGTGTATGATGTGCATTATTTTCCTTTTCAATAGACTAAACCAAAAATAGCTTCATCTATTTAGATTTACAACATATTTTCATATATAAACTCAAACATGTTTCTATACAATTTTTAAACAAATAATCTTAGTATTTTATTTTAAATATGTGTTCAAGGCCTTTGGATTTTTTCAGTGTAATTAATCCAAATTAGGAATAAGTGGAAATCAAAGGAGGTTATTTTATTTGGATTTTTGATGCCTCTGTAGTGTCATTTTACTCTTCTAAAACTCTTCTGTCTGAAGATATCATTCGAGTAATTAATTTAAGGTAAATGTGGAACATTTAAATATCGTGCTTTTCCTTGAGATACAATTTTCAGCGATTCTTTTTTCTTAGCATTAAACACATGGTTCTCAATCAATTTAGGCCATTGCTAATTCTTAAAGTATATCTCAGGGCCAAAAGGCATGTTAATTATGATAATCTTTGCTGTTCATACTGTTTGTACTGCAATGTTTACATCTGTATGTTATATCAACATAGCCTACTTAAGGATGGATTTTATGCCTAGCAATCCTTAGACTGAAAATCAATACTAATGAGGGAGTTTCATATTTGGCTGGAAGAATTTTTCTATAATCAAGATTTGGTGCACATTAATAAATATGGATAAAGGTAATTTTTTATTACTTTTTGTAACCTGAAGAACTAATGCTTCTAGCCAATCCTATTATTAACTATTGGTGAATGTTTTGATCTACCTGAACATGGAAAATTTGATCATTTTTTCAGAGCATAATTATTGTTTATGTGAAGGTTAAGGATAAATATTTATCACTAATATCTCACTCTGATAGCTATATCATTGGGTCAGGCAATAAGTCAATTAATTGTGTGAATAATATCAGTTGTTCATATGGCTATGTTGATTTAACATTCTTTGTAATTATTGTGTAATTTTTATGTACTGTTTTTATGGATTTAATCTTTTTTGAACCAAGCAATACTATTTTTACCTACATTTACTTAGTTATACAGGTTTCCCCCTCTTTATGTGGGGGTTGTGTTCCAGGAAAGTGCTGCTTAAAGTGAATTTGCATAAACATAACCCATATTTACATGTAAAAGATAGGGATATGTTCCACAAGCAGTCCTAACTCCCCTCCAAGATGATCTTCTTTCACTCCATAATGACTTCCTATGTGCTAAATGATAACTTAAAACAATTAACACTAAATTATACTTGCCAAGTGATGGCTGTTGTGGGTGACTTAATAGTGGAGGTTTAAAGTGCTAGAGGGTTGTCTTGGCCCAACCCAAGTTCTGCGGGCAAGGAGACAAAACTTCTCAAGTGTGCCCAAACAGTATCACAGGAAATCTCCATCTCATCTCCACTCTCATCTCTTTTACTGTAGTACTAATACGCAAAGCATAAGACACAATGAGAGACTGAATGGCCACCTTGTGGTGTAGTGGAGAACTTTCTTGCATTTGTATTGCACTGGCCACGTAACCGCATAAGAGCAAATCAGAGACTCATAAAAAGAAATTCTAGTAGCAATAAGTTTGTCGCATAATTGCGAATTCGCATTAAGCGAACCCACATAAAGAGAGGAACACCTTTATTTTAGTTCTTACTCTACATTTATTTTTTATTCCAACAAAGGGTGAGTGAACACAAATATTTCTGTGGATTATTTGATAATTTTTTAATCTCAGTTATTGAAGTTGTTTGCATTTGTTTAGCTAGAGAGAAACATGTTTCATTCCAAAATTTTGTATTTTCTGCTAACATTGCTCATTATTTTGCTTGTATAGTGGTATCCATATGTTGTAGCTCCCAGTTGTAATTAACTTTTAGACTTAATTTTTATTTCTTCCCCATATTTTAATAAAAATCTATGATGCCTCGAATAGATTTTTTTGCACCCAGGTAATTCATTCAAATAGTATTTCAGAGATTGTCATTTTTTTAGTACAGACGACTGTAAAACATAGTCCAGCATTTGGATTAAGTAGTGTTCTACTATTTTTTTGGTATTATAAAAATGTCTATAAAAGGTATGTTCCTGGGAATAACCTTGTATTAGTTCATCCCCCATGGCATAGATATATTTCAATTCAAAAGGGTATTCTCGCAATTTCTTCCAAAATATTTAACTAGCCGAAAAGAGTATTTTTGTTAAGATGTTGCGGCCTTGTAGGATTTTTGGCTGGCACCAGACTGCACTAGAATTGTTGCTTTGTAATAGATTTTTCCTGCATAATTTTTGTTTTTAAATTAGAATAAACAATTCATGTTTATTTTATTGTATTTCTGTATGTTTATGCATTGTGCGATTGTAAAATTGGTATTGTTTTATGAATGTGAAGGTATGGATAGAGTGCTTGTATTTTTTCTTACAAGCATTCTACTCTATGCTGTAAAAGCAAATAGACCAAAATGCTTATTGCTGCAATGAAACTTTGTTTATTACAGATTGTCTTGTTTTTGGGTTTAAGCAATAAAAAATCACTCTAATTTGCACTTTGTTAGTCCTGAGCCACCTCATTTGTGACTGAGCCCAAAGGGTTGCCACAGATCTCTAACTGCCCTAGCCTTATCATATTCCGTCCAATTTGCATGTATTAGCAAGGGCTGTGGTGACGGATTTATAAGTGATGGCAAATTGCAAGATTGCATGTTTAAATATTTGTTATCAGGGACTTATTTAAAGCAATTTTCTCTTTAAGTGCTTTAGTTTCAATTTGTATGCAGTTGTTTTGTATTGATGAAATAAATCATAATGTTTATCTTTATTGATGCTGGAAACCAAAAACCTATTAAAAATAAATGATTCTTGTTAGAAATTTCTTTTGGTATTGTGTGTGGTTTGTTTGAGTTTCATTGAAAACGTTTTATTATATGCCTAATTTTTGCATTGTGTGAAATTTTTGTAATATTTAAAAAAAGAATTGGTCTGAAATTTATACCTCTTCTTGCAATTGCTCTACATTTAACCCAAAGAGGGTGTGTTGTACTTTGAATTTGTAAGATATTTTTAACATTCCATGAGTACATTGTGTAATCATTTTATTATTAAAATAAAACCATATTAGATGTTTACATGATTTTATTCTTAGTTTTGTTGGCCAGTGTAAGTTTCAGTTGTAAGTAGAATAACTTGAATGCAAGTATAATTCACCTATCTTTAAATTAATAAAGGAAAAAATGTTTACCTTAGATCAGTGCTGGCAAACTAAAAAACGATTTGTTACGTTTTTCGTTACAGGCAATAAAGCGATTTTGTTTTTCATTATGCTAAAATCTACATTTTGTTTTCTGTTACATTGTTACATTGAACGTTATAACGAAATAATTCTAAAAAATAATGAAGTGCAGTTACTCTTTTTTTTTTTTAGAGGTTACATCTGCACCTTAAATACGTGCTTCTCATTTAGAATACTAATTTATAGGCACTTCTAAATATATGCTGTGTATCAGGATTGTTTTTAAGATTTCAAAGTATTCGACATATTTTTTGTTTTTGATGATCATGTATGAAAATTCATATTTTCATTTTCAAAATTTTATATTCAAGATAATAAACAACACATTTAAGACTAAAATATTGGGGTTCTAGTCTTTGGCTATCACTATCTCTCTCTTTTCCATTGTTTTTCCCTATCGCTCTCTAATCCCGCTCAGTTGCCAAATTGGTTGCGATTTTGGTGATATTGTCGTTTAAGTAAAATTATGACGCACAATCGTAGTAAATTTTACGCTGAACCTGATTATGTATATCGTAATCTTATTGAAATTCGAGCAAGTTGTTAAAAATAAGAAAAACTAAAAATGTGACACGGTAAGTTTTTTCTGCATCTTTAAACATACAACGTCATATCTCGGCTTCTACTTGCCCAATAAGGTCAATTTCTTTTGTCATGCCTCTTGAAGGATCGTTTATCACGCTTATATAAATGATAAATATATAATAATTATCAAACGTCTTTTTAAAAATGAATAACATTGTTATTTCTCCGAAATCATTTCTTGGGACATGAAAAAGTCGATCTGAGGAAAACCTTTTCCCTAATTAATTTAGAGGATACATTGAGCGAACGAAACGTGCAAAAATGTTGAAATTTATTTTTGAAAAAGACTCCAATCCAATAACATTTGTAGTTCTTACGATACGGACATTTAAACTAAAGGTCGGTACAGCGCCGAGAAACGGACCGGCGGCAGAGACGCTGCGCCAGATCGAGATATCATATTATCACGTTGTAACTCCCAAAGGCTGTCTAAAACCTATCAACATATTTCGTGATACCCACCACCAAAAGAAAACAAAAACTGAAGTGAGAAATTATCCATGCCTTATAATTTAACTAATAAAAGCTGAATCTTAGTCATTTTAATAATTTCATTAGAAAATAACGTCAAATTTATATAAAACGTTTCTGTTCGTTCATACATTTTCGGTGACGCATTGACATTTGTAATTAATAAGTAAGTATTTCGCAAATGAACGGATAAATGTAAAATTGTAATATAAAGCTCATTTACAACGCATTAGGTATAGCTTTGTTAATGAATGAATTAAAAATCAATTTATAAATTAAAAAATTGATTCCACGAAAATTAGTATTCCAATTGGAAACAAAACCAAAAGATCTTTCTAAAAAAGATTACGTAAGACCTTGAGATGACACGTTTTAAAGAATGCAAGTATGACTATAAACAACGGATAATTATGTAAACTTCGTATATACGGGTAGCTTCACAATTATGGTTTTTGGGTTCCTCCGCATTATTCTCGAAAGCAGTTTTGAAGCCTCAAGAAATATCTCCAAGATATGAGACGCAAAAAAATATAAAAACCTCTCAAGCTATGAAGGAAGAAGCTTCGTTGGAAGTAAGCACAGACCCAAATTCGTTTGGAAATCCTCAACAGGGAGGGTTTATGACCCTTTAGTGAATAGACGAGAGGTTTGCACCCAGATATTTCTAAGGAGTTGGTCAATAGGTGCCAGCTTTTTGCTTCCTCCGTAAAATGTGCGTTTTATGATGAAAGGAAATGACTAACCTGACGGGACAGGTGTCGAAGAATTTTTCCAAGGGAGAAGGACCCTATGTTTGACACAATGAAAGTTCATAGCAAGTGGTTGTTTGATGTCCATTTATACGAATTAGTGCGCCTTGCAGATTGTTGGTGATATATACGTTTTATTTTGAATAGGGGCACCTGCCTATCTTGTTCCAATATTTAAAAAAGTAATATTCCCAAAATTTGGTAATTTTTAGATGAAATTTAGAGGTTGCTACCGAAGTTTGAAACATTAAGTTTTCTTTATTTTAAACAAAATGCAATACAGTACAAAGCATATAAAATTTAGAGTCCGTAATTTCCATGATACATTTTCACATGATGAACATAACAATACTGAAACAGTGGTATATTAATTGTTTGTGGCAAGTGTTCTCTTCGCAAGGTCTGGATATCTCCTCCGATGATCGCAGACAAACTGCAGAAGAAATTGCTTTTGCTGTTCACCATGGGTGTGTAATCGATTTCATTCCTCGATCAGGGCAACTCCGCGTTCTGCCGTATAGTTAATGCAATTGATGGACCCGATGCA
The DNA here is from genome assembly GCA_028673005.1 of Tanypteryx hageni. NCBI lineage: Eukaryota > Metazoa > Arthropoda > Insecta > Odonata > Petaluridae > Tanypteryx > Tanypteryx hageni. The sequence continues at coordinate 9,888,766 of CM054120.1, read as the reverse complement.
CTTTTCTGTGGCAATGTAGTTCCCATCAGAAGCCCAGAGTTCGGGATCCAATTCTGTGAATTTCGAGTCACTCCATCACCTGTGACTAAAATAGGAAGATGATCAACTACTTCCTTTCCAGTAAGATCTGGCAGTAGCTTGCCATCCCAATGCACAACTAGCGGAACTGTTGGATTAAATTGAGAGATTATTTGTTTAGCTGTTGCTTCCCTTTGCTGAATGCGACTTACACGAATTGAGGAACGATTTACTGCCATTTTAGACATATCTTGTCCCAGACTTTCTCCAGCAGCATAAAGCAATGCAGTGGCTTTTCTGTCACTCACCTTTGTACGATCCAGTACAGCTGCGAAGCCTGGTGTAATAAATTGCTTCCATCCTATTTTTCGAGAAGGCTCTCTAAGAGATGCGTGTTCCAGTTCAGCAGGTTCACTACTCTGATGTCTATCCTGTTCACCTCCTCAGAATCACTGCTGGAGGATGAGGAGCACAAGGTTACAGGTTTGGTTTCTGTTTCCTTTCTACTCTTCTCAAGGCGGTCTTGATATTTCTTGGCTCGCTCCCTTCTTCTAGCTTCTTGCTGTTCTAGAGCCTTGTCAACTCCAGCCATCTTTCCTCGCCGTCCTTTTTCCCTCTGAGCCAGAAGAAACTCTCCATCTTCTTCTATTTTGATCATGGATAGCGCCTCTGCATGTGCAATATCAAAAAGTTCATCGAGGCTGTTACTGAAAGCAGTTTCTTTTTCAAACAGTGTTTTGGATCTTTTCCTCTTTTTTTGTTTTTCTTCATCTTCTGCCATTCATGGAAGATTTTTTCAACAGCTGCAATTACGTGTTTTCGAAGCTGATTAGGGATCCGTGCTATATTCCAAATCCCAATGGCAGCTTCGGCAGCTACAGTCGCACTTTCTCGAACAGTTTTTTTCCTGTCAGATGCAAATGAAAAAAATAAGCCATTACCTCTCTCTTCGAAGGTAGATTATTTCCAGGTATTTCACGTGATTATAGTCCAATTACCCAAACATTCGTCATTTTACGGGTAGTAGGACTAACAGTATTCATTTCTTCATAAAAGTAAACCTGAAAGTAAAGTGAAAAAATTAGCTAATTTACTTCTGTTATCATTAGTTTATTTTTTGGTGTTCAGCAGAACGCAGTACAAAACTTACAAACTGGGAGTGCACTGTATTGTAATCTCCTACGAGTCAGGTTCACTTGAGTCTCTACACAACAACTTTATGGGAGAAAACCCTTGGCCAAACTGCATTCTTTGGCTGCCTGATGACAACTGAAATCACTGCACTAGGTGGGCTGCCTATATAGTTTAGGCCATAGATTGTTCCAGACGGTTATAGAACTTACTGGAAGGTTTCTACACCATTACAGAAGGTTCTAGAACTTTCCGGAAAGTTCCAAATTGTTCCACAAGGTTCTAGAACGTTTCAGATTGTTTATGAAGGTTCTATAACGTTCTGGACAGCTCTAGATTGTTCCAAAAGACCTGTTATGGACTATTACATAACACAAAGAGTGCTCCTGCAAGTAGACTTACGCAGGATTTCTGGGGGGAACATCTGAAAGGCTATATCTAATGCAGTATTGCGTAACATTGACCAATGGGTGCTGCATCACAATTTTCAATACTAAGTATCTACAATTCACAATTCAATTCAAATAAGTTTAAAATTTAAACTAATTTAAAAATGAGAGTACCTATGTTTAGCATTATGATATATTGCGATTTTTCAGATCTTGGTAGCGACCCCTAAATATTATTCAAAACTAACCTAATTTTACCAAAATTATTTTTTTTTCATAATTGAACAGATTGAAAACGTGCCCTCTTCAGTTTTCCAAAACTTAAAAATAAGGACCACCCTAATATATATATATATATTCAGCGGCGAACTTCTGCCTAGGCAAACTAGGCAGCTGCCTAGGGCCCCAACCAGGGGCCGAAATGGTACACATTGAGGACACTGGACACGGAAAATAATATGTCAATTTTTCCGAACGAAATAGAAAATAATTGACCATAGTTAATTTTTTGACAAGTCAAGTGGCAACACTGTGTTTGTGTTCTTTGTTTGTTTTGCATCGCACCTTACTTAATTCTATAACTTGTCACTACTTATCAGTTCGCGTTGAAAGTGTGTGTTAGAAAGTTGTATCAATTTCAATGTTGCGGCTCAAAGGTCCTTGGTAACATACCTGGAAGATATAATGATAGTCGGTACCTTTGATCATTATGAGTCGAAAGCTGTGGAAACAAGCGGTGAACAGAACTACGCATACGATATGAAGAGGAAACGTAAGCGAAAGGTCCAGTTTGACGAAGTAAAGGAAAACGAGGTCGAACTCTCCGGCAGGGACAGATTCAGAGTTATCGTCTTCAACGTCATTATCGACAGGTTGATTGCAGAACTACAGAGACCTGGCTCTGCTTACGAGAAGTTAAGTAAAAAGTTTGACTTTCTCACGAAGCTACATAGTTTGGAATCTCAAGACGTCCGTGACGGGGCACGGAACCTGGAAGCCTTCTATCCGGGGGATTTGGACGGTACTTTGGAAAACGAGTGTCTGCACCTGCGAGCTCATTTGTTGTCCGCTGAGGCTACGGGGGGAAAAGGGTTATCGTCACTGGAGCTATACAAGTACATCCTGGAAAAAGGCTTTTTGGACATTTATCCAAACGTGGGGATAGCGCTCCGGATGCTGTTGTGTACACCAAGGTCAAACTGTTCGGCAGAACGCTCATTTTCAGCGCTAAAGAGAGTAAAGAATTATTTAAGATCTACCACAGAAGAGAACAGGCTTAATTCACTATCTGTGCTGTACATAGAGTCTTTGGACTATAATAAGGTCATCCGTTCCTTTGCAGAGAAGAAAGTTCGTCGCGTGGCAATGTAATCTTGTATTTATATGTCAATGTTAAAATTATAATGTGTAAAAAAGTATACTTGGTACTTGTCTATTTCATTTCTAAGTCTGCTTGTCTATTTTCTAAAGTCAAAGTACGTTAAATAAATAAAAAATGAAAGTAAAGTTTGTATTTTGCTAAATTACCAAAAAGGGGGCCCCCGACTCTGTTAACTGCCTGGGGGCCCTGGGTCTCTATGTCCGGGCCTGTATATATTGTGTTAAATATAGTCATCATCATCATGCTGCTGACCGAAGACAGGTTTTAACTTAATCGCTGCCTCCATTTCTCTCTCTCCCTAGAAGCCTCTTTTATACCTCTATAAGTATTATATTCTAGCTTTATATTCTCTAATACTCCTATTCTTTTTCTCCCTCTTCCTCTTTTTCCGCTAATTTTGCCTTCTAAATTCGTCCTTTGTAAACACTGTCTTCTCAATATGTGCCCTATCTAATTTGCTTTTCTTTTCCTGATTGTTTTTATTAGCATCCTTTCTTCTCCCACCATTTCTAATACTTCTTCGTTTCTCTTCCTCTCTGTCCATTTCACTTTCATCATCATCCTCCATACCCACGTCTCAAAACTTTCTAAATATTTTTCCTCCTTTCTCCTTACCATCCACGTCTCTGCACCATAAAGAGCTATGCTCCATATGTAGCATTTTGCTAATTTCTTCCTTGTTTCTAAATTTATTTTCTTGCTTGTTAGAAGCACCTTCTCGTTAAATGCTGCTTTTGCCATTGCAATCCTACTTCTGATGTCATGTGTACTACATCCATCCTGCGCTAAAAAACTGCCAAGATATTTGAAACTACGTACTTGTTCCAAGTTTTGGCCATTTACCATTATATTTCATTCTTTATGTTCCTTTGAAACCACAATGACTTTCGTTTTTTCGGCATTGATCTTCATTCCATATTCTTGGCCAACCTCCACTAGTCTGCCTGTCATCCTCTGAAGTTCTTTCTCGTCTTCTGTTATTAATCCCTGATCATCTGCATATTTAATGTTGAAATACTTTCACCTCCTATCTTAAATTCTTTCTCTTCCATTAACGCTTCTTCTGTTATTGTTTCTGCATAAATATTAAATATCCCTGCCTCATTCCCCTCCCTATTGAAGTACTTTTTGCTTCTTCTCCTTCAACCCTGACTCTAATCTTTTGATCAAAGTAAAGGTTTTTAAGCAGTCATTTATCTTTCCAATCTATTCCTATTTTATTTAAAATACCCAACATTTTATCCCATTTCACTCGGTCAAAAGCTTTCTCCCAATCTACAAACCAAAAATACATATCTTTATTGACTTCTAGCGCTCTTTTTACCATCATCCTCATACATCCTATAGCACATCTAGTCTCTCTTCCTCTTCTGAAACCTAACTGATTATCTTGCAGCTTCCTTTCTATTTTAACTTCAATTCTTTTGGTTATAATTCTGGTTAGAACTTTAGCTGTATGAGAAATTAAACTAATAGTTCTGTAATCCTTACAGCATTTTGCATTGTTCTTTTTCTCCAGCGGTACCATAACAACATCTAAAAAATCTTCAGGCCGTATGACAGTATCATATACTTGGTTAAAGAATTTTGTGATCGGTTTGATGGTTATCATTTGGGAATATACCCCAGTCGCATTCAGCATGCTGCTCAGAACGACCATCGGCCATCTGTTCGTTTTCCTCGCAACGTCGTCAGTGCTGCAGAGTTGGTCGACAGTATCAACACCTGATTTTGTAGCGTTGTAAAATGTAACAGTGTCTGGCTTTCTTTTGTCGCCTGTAGAAGAATCTATAATCCCGTCATGCATCGTCAAAATATGCAATACGTTTTTATTCTTTTTTGGGACGTATGAAACTAGGGTGCAGTTATCCTGGAAGCCAAGCATACTCGATTGTAACTCTCGAGATCTCGTTTCTATGAAACATCCAGGAATCTTCCTTTTATGTTTCCTGATAGTTCCATCGAGAGTGAGTTAATTTTCCAGTAAAGCATTCGCGAGCGCTACACTTGTGAACCAGTTATCTCTTATGATATTTCGTCCTGTCCTTGGAGCTGAGTGGTTTGACATCGCTGGGTGTGTTGCTTATTTCAAATGGATCTTCAGCATGTTTACCAGCGTATATTTCAAGATTAGCAATATAGCACATTCGAGCATCCACCAGAGCAAATATTTTTATGCCGTACTTATTTAGCTTGCTTGATCTTCACTTCCTTCATCAGCCCACTGATGCAATAACAGTACATCGTTATCAACAGCGAGATATACAACTCTTCGTTTATCCATTTTCCATATATCTAGTAATAAAAGTATAGCATAAGTCCACTAAAAAACAAATTACAAAAACAAACATTGAGTAAAATAATTTTCCTATTAGTGACGGGAAAGGTCGCGTGGCGTCTGAGATGCGCCGGAAGAGTAAAGCTAAAAGTGATACTCTTCTTACAAGCAAACAAAAGAGACTGGGCCTGATCTATTGGCATTACCTACAAGAACTTATATTTCTTTAAAGGTAGATAGAGCTTCTATGTCCTTGGACTATAGGTTCGCTTACACTAATGAATTAAAAGTTCGATGGCGTCTCATAGACGCCGCGCAACCTGTGCAGGGCTCATATCTAGGTGTGTTATTGCTGAGCGTGAATGTTTCAATTCTCCGCAATGAATACCATAAGTGCTTTATTAAAACAGTCGTTTACATCGTTGTCTTACGATGATAAACTCGAAATAAAACGAATGGGAAGACCCCTCCCTAATTTGAATTTAGTTAAAAAGCAACAGTGTGCCAACAAACAGGAAAGGTGTAAATTTAATGCCAATTCGAAGAACAATTGGCTGTGATGGTGTGATGAAAAATGCATTTTTTTGCTTTCCTTGTGTTCTTTTCCAAGGAAATTTCAGCTGCTCGAGGAACGGGATTTCGGACTTGGTACACATTTGGGAAAAAATGTGAGCTCACGAAAAATCTAAACAACATATGAACAATGTTTTGAGTTTATCGTTGCTGGGTAAAAGAAATATTCAAAGTCAGTTTAACTCGCAGTATCGGCTAGCTATATCTAAACATAACGAACAAGTAGATAAAAATAGGTACGTATAAAATTTTATTATAAATTGCATACGTTTATGTGGGGCATTAGAATTAGCATTGTGAGGGCATGATGAATCTGATGAGTCACAAAATAAGGGAGTTTTTCGTGAGTTAATCCAGTTTAGTACTGAGTTAGATAAAGACTTAAAAGTTCACCTTAGTCAACCAGCTGTGCTTAAAGGTACGTCTAAAACTATACAGAATTAGTTGCTGGAATGCATGTTAGAAATATACCACGAAGAAGTTCGCAAAGAAATTCATAAAGCAGATTATGTAGCACTGATAGCCGATGAAACTACTGACGTGTCATGTCAATTTCAGTTAGTCATTGTATTACGTTACATTGTAGACGGAAAACCGGTAGAAAGATTCTGGAATTTCGTTAATCCTGATGGATTGTATTTTAAAACAACTCGACTCCCTAATTGGTGCAAGTCCGAATAAACTTATAGCACAAAGTTTTGATGGTGCTTCTGTTATGAGTGGACATTTAAACGGCGTTCATAAACTGATAAAAGACAAGTATCCACTTGCTAATTTCGTCCACTGTTACGCCCACCAGCTGAATCTCATTATTTCTAACGCAGCATCCATCAACCGCCAAACCCGTATCTTTTTGCACATTTTTCTGGAATCTGTTCATTTCTTTATAATTCGTCCCAAAGAACAATTTTTTTGGATGACGTTGTACAGAGAATATTACCCCGGGTATCACAGACCAGATGGAATTTCCATTCTCGTGGAGTCAGCACTGTTTATGAATAGGAAAGGAAAGAACTCATAACGGTTATGGAAATTATTGATAACAGTGATGAAATAAAGTTGCAGTCTACTATAACACAAGCAGGTGCATAGTTTTAAACTTAGGCTGAAAGAAAATAACTTTGTCTTTTGGTTAACGCTTTTTCACCGGATAATGCCTCACGTGGAGATAATTTTTAGTCAGGTTCAAAAACGACTCACCGATCCAGTTAAAGTACAGCAAGAGATGCAGCATTTCGAGAATAACATACAGACAGTCAGAAACCAAGTTGATATGATTACCAAACAGGTTGGAGTTGAGTTAGAAAATGAAGAGGAAGAAGTTCGACCAAAAAGACCGCAGATCACTGACAGCGAATTTGCCTGCAGGAAGACAGAAGGTAAATAAGATTTGGCACCATAATCACAGAAATAAAATATAGATTTCAATTTACTGGATACCTCGTGGCTACGAATCTATTTGTGGTCGAAGAATTTGGTAATTACAGCAAAACATTCCTTGACGCATCTCAGTGAAATAATTCAAAAGTATCCTTTTTTAAAAAAAAAGAGACTGAAGAGTGAACTTCAAGTTTTTTACGAAAGAGAAGAATTGAGAGCAGTTTCTGATGTGCGGTACCATTTCTGTCGCTAATTTTGGGTTATAATTTGTGTGAAACATTTCAAGCTTTTTAAAGTGTTGATCACGATACTAATGTCAACATCAGAAGCAGAACGGTGTTTTTCAATGATGAAAATTATAAAGACTTTTCTTAGAAATAGTATGAAAGAAGAAAGACTAAGTGCTTTAGGCATGCTATCGTGTGAAAATAATTTTGTAAGTAACATAGCTTCAACAGAAAAGTTATTGATTTATTTTCTAACAAAAAATATCACCGAATGGACTATGTTTACCGCTCATTTTAGCTGCAAGACACTTTTTTCATCTACTCACCACTGTACATTTTTTGGTAAGTAAATAATTAAATACTTTTTTATATTATAATTTTAGGTTTTTTAAACATATGTTGGCCCCAGTGGCGGCTCGTGTATAGGCACTGCGGAACTGCAGCACCCCCTATTTCCACTTGATATTATCGATAACATTTAATGTAATGAGTCCTTTTTTCTTTAATTCTTTCTTTATTTTTGTAGTACAATATATATTCCTTAAGCTTAATGTCAGTACTTCAGTAGCCATCCCCCAGTTTATGAAAAAGATACAAAAATCTTTGTATGGAACTGTGCGCTTCACAGTGCCAACAATGTGGTGTTTGACTGTTGTGCGCATGCGCACATAAAAGGGGGGGTGGGGAGGAAGGCGGGACTGCCAGGAAGAGAGAGCACTGTTGCTCTCGCAGTGCCGGCTCTGGCGTGATGGTGGAAGGAAGTTTTTTTTTACTCAGCGTGTGTTGTGCTTAAAAACCGTGTACCATATTCTTGAATGTGATAAAGTGTAGAAGAGTGTAGAATTAGATTATTATTCTGCTTCCAGCTATTCTATTTTATTCATTTTTTTCGGTTCTTTTATTTAACAGAAAACTTTAACCATGGCCTTGCATCCCCAAGAAATAAGTTCTGTGACTGTAAGTGAACTTCAACGGCTTAAGTTTTCACAGCTATCTCTCCATGAGAAAGTTACAGTTAAGAAAAGAGGTCGTTCAACACCTGATATTCTAATATCTCAGCCAGGCAAAAGCAACAACAAGAAATATATTCGTAGCTTTAATTCTGAATGGTACCAACGGAAAAGTTGGCTTTGCGGCTGTGAAGTAAAAAATGCACTGTTTTGCTTTCCGTGTTTGCTGTTTGGAGGTGATGTACCGTGGACAAAAGATGGTTTTAGAAATATAAACAAAATGAAAGAAAAAACTGAAAAGCATGAGAAGTCAAAGAAGCACGTTGATAATGTTGTTTCACTGTCACTTTTAGGAAGCGTAAGTATTAAGGAGAAACTTAGTGAGGCATACAGACTTTCAATCAATGAGCATAATATAAAAGTTAAAAAGAACCGTGAAATTTTGTCCAAAATAATAGACTGCATTTACTTTTGTGGAAACTTTGAAACTCCCTTACGTGGACATGATGAAAAAGACGATTCAGTAAATCCAGGGGTATTTAGAGGATTAGTAAATTTTGCATCTAAATTAGATTCAGATTTGAAGAATCACTTAGAAACCAGTGCAGTCTTCAAAGGTCAGAATGAGATACTTGACTGCCTGCTACAAATATACCATGAGGAGATAAGGACGGAAATTAGAAAAGCCTCCTTTGTAGCTGTCATGACTGATGACACAACAGATGTTTCGGAACACACTCAAATGGTCCTTGTTCTACGGTACGTATTGAATGAAGAAATATTTAAGCGTTTTTGGGGATTCTTTATTCCAGAAAATCAAACTGCAGATGGCATATCAAAACGTATTTTAGAACAATTGGACATAATCCTTCAAGGAAATGGACAAAAACTGATAGCTCAGACATTTGATGGTGCAAATGTCATGAAAGGCAAAAAAGCAGGAGTTCAAGCAAAAATAAAAGCAGTTTATAGTAATGCACATTTCATTCACTGTTATGCACATCAACTTAATTTAATAATGAGAAATGCAGCAAGTGTTACGCGAAACGCAAGAATATTTTTCTCTAACATTCTGGCTATTCCAACATTCTTCTCAAGATCACCACAGCGTGTGTCCATTCTCAAGAAACATATGGACGTCAGCATTCCACGTCCATCCTCTGCAAGGTGGAATTTCAACATACGGACCATAAACAGAGTTCATGAAAATTTGCAACCTTTAAAAAACTGCCTTACTGAAATTCAGTCAACATCAAATGCAGATCAAACCATTGCAGAAGCAACAGGAATTTTAAAATACCTGAATGATGATAATTTCAAGTTTTGGTTAGTGCTTTTTCATCAGATTATGCCTCGTGTTGAAATAATTTACAACCAAATGCAATCTCGAGAAATTAGTGTGTTTAAAGTTAATGAATATATAACAAATTTCATAACTGCTATTTTAGAATTGAGAAACTCAAAGTACTGTGAGAATCCTTCAAAGACACTCATGGCAGAAGCTAAGGAAGTGTGTCACTATATATGTGTTGATATAATGGACAGATATTCTTCCACTAAACACTTAGTAGCTGCTAAATTGTTCAACAAGAAATGCTTCACTAGATTTAAGAATGAACATCCCACAAAAGAGATAGTACTGACCACTGAAGCTTATCCCATGATTGACAAAGAAAAGCTTGAAACTGAACTAAAAGTATTCTATTGTAGGACTGATATTCATGAATATTGCAAATTAATTGAGCTGCTGAAATTTATCTTGGAAAATAATCTAGATGATGTTTTTAGTGAAATTACGAAACTGATAAAAATCCTCTTGACAATTCCCATGACTACATCAGAGGTAGAGCGCTGCTTTTCAACATTGAAAAGAATAAAAACTTTTTTAAGAAGCACTATGAATTCGGAAAGACTAAATGCGCTTGCAGTACTTTCAATGGAGAAAAATTTCCTCAATTGTCATCCAGAGATCAAGGAGAAAATTATTGAACTTTTTGCGCAAATTAAAACAAGAAGAATGGATTTCATTTTTAAATTAATAGATCAAACTTGAACTGTAACAATTTAAGTTAAAGTAAGTAAAAAATGTTTGGTTTTTTTTGCTAAGATTTTATCAAGTTCCTGAATAAATTTTCTTTTTATACATGTTTTTTTCCTTTTACACAGTTTTAAAACAAAGGCTAAAAATTTTCTGGAGCAGCACCCCCACTAATTTTAGCTACGAGCCGCCACTGGTTGGCCCTACCAGTTGAAACAACCACCGGCCACCACTGAGTTGTACCATATTGGCGCCACGTTGGCAAGGCAAACTCCCATTGTAATCATGGTGATTGGTTTTAAACCGTGCGTTATATCAGAACATCGATAGATCGGTGACCTCCATCATTAATGTTTCTGTTTTAGCTGTGAAGTGGCAGCATGCTCAAACACTTCTTCTGTGCTGGTCATCTTACTACGTTTAAGAAAAAGAAAACGGGCGAGTCCACGTTCTCCAGTGGTCCCAGTATAATATGATCAGTAAAAAAGTTCGTTTCTCTTGTGAAAAGTCATAATAATAATGTAATTTCAACTCACCGTTTTCTACATAGAGAAGCTCTAGGTGCCAAAACTGTGTTCATAATTGAAAACTGTTCTTAACGAAGAGGTTAAAATGGTTAATTACATTAAGGGCATACCACTTAAGTCACGCCTTTTTTTAATTATGTGAGACAATGGAATCTGAATACACGTGTCTTATACTACTACTTACTGAAGTAAGATGTCTGTCACGCGGTAAGGTACTGGATAGGTTTTACAAGTTGACAAAGGAAATAACGGTATTTTTTGAAGATAGGAACATGCATAACTTTTGTGATTTATTGAATAGTGGAATATAGTGCACCAAATTAGCCTATCTTGCGGACATATTTGCACATTTGAACAAGTTAATAACTGCTGTGCTAAGGCGAAATGAACGTGTATTAAACCCTCGCAATAAATTTCCGCTATATTAGAAAAAAATTACATCTGGATAACCCGTGTAAGCAGGGGCGGATCCAAGGGGGAGGGACGATCGCCCCCCCCCCCCCTTGGATACTCTGTGGGACATGCGAATGGGCTCGGTGAGTAAGCCGTCATGATGCGGGACGGTTCCTCCAATAGGCTTCAGTTTTGGCACAAAGTCTTCTTAGAAATTTCCCATGCTTCTTGTCTTTATAATGTCCGTATTTCACTGGATTTACGGTCCTTTGGAGAACCCTCGCACCCGGTGCAGTAAGATAATATAATATGATTCCTCTCTCTTTCGAACCGCGAGTAGGGGCGTTGACCATGTCACGGATCTACGCTACCGGCTATATGCCTGTAAGAGGCTGAAACGATTGTTTATTGTTTATTGCCTTGCTACCCCTTTCACTTTTTTTCACATGTTTAGGTTTGGGGATTTCCTTTCTATTGTTTAGAGTTCTTCCCCACCTCTAGCTGAACTTCTTCACAAGATTCTTTGCAAGTGACCTTTCGCCGCCTAGGGGTTTTCCATTAATCCTTACAAGATTTTACTGGCGTTTTTAGATCAGTTCTGAAGTGATCCGCTAGTGTGTAACAAAGAGTCAGGACAGTGCTATGCGTTTAATATTAGTGTCGACTATATTCTAGTGCACCAACAATCAAGTTTGACAATTTATAATGTTCCGCAATCTAATTGATTACATGAGAGTGTTCAATATCTTCTTGCTTCATGCTAGTCTACCAGTGCTACTTACCTTTTTGGATGCTGACGTCGAACATTCAGTAAAAATTGTCTTTTTCGTGAATTCTATGATAATCTTTTAAGTGATGTACATTGTTGGTTTTTGTAAAATTTAATATTTTTATCATTCATTTTGCCGAACTAGACTTCTTATTAATTTAAATATAATACAATTTACGCCTAATAAAAGTAATATAAATTAAAGACGTGAAATTGGTCTTCAAATATATTTATATATTTATCGGTATTATTTTACTTTATTCAGCATAGTAGTAATATCTTCAAATTTACTTTATCGTTAATCTGATTTATTATTTAAACATTCCAGATATCTCTTGATAAAAATGACATCAAATATACAAAAACGCCAGAAAACGTTTCATTTTTATCTGAATTCTTCAGAAACAGAACCTAAGATAAATTCGAGCAATCAAGAAGTGGCAGCTTCTACCTCAAAACCAATGAACTCCTTAAAGACAGTAGTTCAGTTAATTCATCGGCTCATTCCGTCGATATCGAACATAATAGTAGTGTTATGGGAAAAAAACGATATCGGTATTTATTGGACGAAGGAATAATATTAGATAATTTAACAAAAAAAGAACTTTTAGAAAATCCGTTTTGCCCCCTAAAACAGCGGTGCCCAAACTTTTCTAATGGCGAGCCACATCAATGGTTGCGAATCCCTTGGCGGGCCGCATTGGAAGTTGTCAATTCTTCGGCGGGCCAGATTAGAGTTTAAGTCGGAAAATTTCAATATATTCTGAGATGCCATTAAGTGAAAATCATGTCTAAATAAGGTTTTCATGGCTAACATTTCAATATTTAAAGTTTTATTACGAAAATTTTCAAAAAATGTATGAATTTGTGTGTTAAATTTTTCGAATTGATTTTTCGCCTTAGCTTCGCGGGCCGAATAAAAACCCTTCGCGGGCCGCATTTGGCACGCGGGCCGTAGTTTGGGCACCGCTGACCTAAAATATTACGTCATTCCGTTTTCTGAACATCGAAAGAAAGGCAACACTGAAAAAAGATACCTTAATCAATCTCACTTGCTTAAATATGCCTGGCTAGTTTATTCTCCAAAAAAGAGCGGCATTTACTGCAAATATTGTACCTTGTTTGCTCCCAGAACGGTTGGTGCGATTAGCTGTAAAGCGGGCTTGTTAGCTTAGTTGGTTAAAGCACCTATCCGGCAATCGGGGGGACCCGGATTCGATTCGTGGTCAAGCATAGGATTTTTTTCTCCTTCTCAAAGTTCTAAATTTAATGAGAGTGGGGGTTTGGTATCAATGCCAATTACTGCATTTTCTAAACTTTTGTGGAAAAATGGTATTCTTGAAAAACACCAAGGCAATGTCTATCATAAACGCGCTGTAGAGTCGGCAAAAGATTTTTAAAGGAATTTTGTAAAGTCCCAATTTGAAGTTCAAAACATGTTGATTTCAGCCCGATTGAAACAAATTCATGATAATCGAAAGCGCCTTTTGCCCATTATTGAAACGATAATCACTCTAGGTCGACAAAGTACACCATTTCGAGGCCATAGAGATGACGGTTGTTTGTCAGACGTTCCTGAAGGCAATGAAAGCATAACTAACGAGGGGAACTTTCGCGCTATATTAAAATTACGTATCCGAGTAGGAGATCAGAGTCTTGAAAATCACCTTAAATTCTCTAGCGCAAATGCTACTTACATCTCAAAAACGACTCAGAACTCAGTCATTCAGTGTTGCGGCGATGAAATTTGGAAAAGATCAAAGGCTTTTTGAATGAAGGAAAGTATTATTCCATTTTATTTGATGAAACAACCGATATATTTTTAATACGATAATCGTAGCAAATATAAATTGCACGGACAGATGAAATGGACTTAAATAAAATAATTGCATATAAGAAATCAAATTTATTACCGTATATCACACATTGCGAGAGTACAAAGTCATTATCGACTTACATAACAGTGAAGTATTTTTACATAAATATTATACAATAAAGATATAAAAATGAATTATTGTAACCGAATTTTATAACGTTAATACCTTTTATGCACGAAACGTATTTAATGGAAATTCACGTGGACGATGAAAAACGTCAAACCTTCACGTCAGGAATGAATTTGTGCATCAAGCAAAAATCTATTGTAAAGTGATTTCTTCGGCCCTCGAACACAGTTGTTCTCTTTCTGTTCCACCTATAAAAAAAATGAAAATGAATTTCTAAGAATGTCAGTCATTAAACCTGCAAAACCTAATGAAATTGATGCAGGAGGCAATGGGCATGCTCCAAGTGTTTCAAAAAATATAAAATAAGGCAAATGCACTTACGGCCCCTTGTGGTTCATAAACAATTTTTCTATGAAGATCACATTACCATTTGTAAAATTAAACACATCACATTGCACTACAAAACGTCCACTTTGTTTATTTATAATTTATTCTAAGTGCTGTTGTATTTGCTGACGTTTAGGTGCTCGTAGCAGTTACAGTTAGGCCATTTAAGATCTATATGTATTCATCAAATAACAAGGATAACGTTTGATATTGAAATTTCAATTTCTAGATCGAAAAATATATATGTATTTCTAAATACGTTTTGAAACATGGATAGAAGAATTATCTTAGCGTCTAGGAATACAAAAAAAATGCATAATAAGAAACAAAAAATAATCAAATTAACAATTTCTGTAAATTCAAAATATTTCAAATTAAAACCTAATGAAACATCACTATGGTATACGTATTTCATTCTATTGCCAGCATAATTTTATTCCCTGGCATCTCCATTGCAGTTTTGCTTCCATAGAACTCACTATAATCTACTGATAACCACGAGAAATTTTAAATAGAAATTTCAATTACTCAATCTTAAATTACGGCTTATTTTGTGAACAACTGACATATACCATATTCATGCCCAGGGCAATGGATGGCGCAGCTAGGTGAAGTAAGGAAGGCTTAACACCTAAAAATGAGAAACATTTCCTCTCAAAATTCTTCTCGCACACAAAAAATGATAAATATCTTTCCTTACTTCCTAGGAAATCCATCCATTGCAGGTATCTGTTAAGAAAATATAAAAGCATTCTCACAAAACGCATTCACATAACACTTCGTAGAACTATTTTGTCAGATTTTTTTTTAAAAAATATATGCTATTTTTAAGACTTACCTGGCTCTGTTGATTGGAGAACCGAACAAATTCACTCCATCACGTTTTCTTAAACAGCGATGAATGCATATCTACTATGTATCTACTCGACAAAATCAGAGTAATTGTCAACCGCTCAATAAGCAATGGCAAACTTATATCAAGCAAAATGGCCGCTTTTCTGCTATGATAATAGACAAAAGGAACGTGTGGTGCTGTGTTAGAGACAGAAATAGAGGGAGAAATAGAGAGAGCTGACTGCGACTGCAGCGCCTTTTGCGGATCCCTTATCATAGTGAACTACGTGTAAAAGCTGGGAATCTATTCTCCCATAAGAGTTTCATACCCCTGTTTGGGACCATTTAAAGCCATCACCAAGTTCACGCGACTACCGTCCGAGGGCGATAACTTCTATTGTAGCGTAATGCGCAGTGCGATTATAGTACAGGTTGTTTCATAAAGGTTTGACAGATAACCAATGCTTATATCTCAAATGTTAATTTAAAAGCAGTAACAAATCAAACGTCATACGATAGAGGAAATCAAAGACTACTACCCCTACGAAAAGACCGGAAACTTAATGCTATGAATCGATGCCCAGGTTTTCACGTACAGATATATTGAATGCTTACGGCATCTGCGCACAAACATGAATTCGGCATGGAAAAGTCCATTCTCGAAAGCGAACTACGCGGGGGGGGTGCCGGTATATACGAATGGAAAAATCAGTCATTCTCGTTTGAGATTGTAGCCTAGTGCCTTCGCTGCCGATCTTTCTGCTTCCCTCCACTGAACTTCAGTTGTTTCGTTATTATCCCTTCGTTATTTCTTGTTATTGTTCATTTGCTTTGTAGTTATTGCTTTTTGTTTTCATTCCCGTTATTGCTTCTCATTTTTGTTGTAAGAGTTGATTGCTCTTTTGTTTTCACGTGTTTTCGTTGCTTATTATCGTTGTTCTGATTGCTGTTTTGTTATCGTGTATTTGTTATTAACTGCTACTCTTTGATTCGTTTCCCTTTGTTATTTTGTACTGTTTGCCGTGATTTTTAATCTTATTATCATGGATACCGTTCCATCGACTTCCAAGTTAGGGAATAAAAAGTGATTCATAGTCCAGCACAAGAAATCATTCATTATGGTTTGATATTTATGAAGAAAGAAGCAGCCGAAGGGATCACTATTCTTAATCATGGGCGGGTAATGGCCGCAACTGGTGTTTCACGTCGAAGTTTAATTCGTATTTCGAAGGAAGGAGAAGGACAGGCACAGACACTTAAAGTGAGGAGGATTAGTTTCAGTTGTGTAGTAGTTAGTAGTAGTTTGTGTATTGTTTTCAGTAATCGCCGATTTGTATACTTATTATATAACTAATATGTAACACAGAATAGGGGCTAAGTTGCTTCCATTGTAATGTATTGAACGCTTTTGATGTTGCATTGCATGTAGTGCAAATAAATGTTTACGGATAACCCATTACTTTAATTTTCGTCTTTCAAAATGTCCCTATTCCCCAATTTGTAACACATACTTTTCAATCGCGAGTCTTACTTCGCGTAAGTTCCCGCCAATTCAAATTGCTTGCCTGTCCCGCAGAGCTCCGCTCAATTGTTTCACTTCCCCTTAAGCTTTCTCCTTCCACAGCCGCCTTCCCCTCCACAGCCACCTTCCCCATAAGCTTTCCCCCTCCCATTTTAGTACAATAACCGTAACAAATACTATAAATTGGATGGATAGAAGAATTGGACTTAAATGAAAGAATGTTTAATTTTATTTAATAAATCAAATTTATTAGCGTATATCACACATTGCAAGAGTGCAAACTCATTATCAAACCACAAAACAGTGAGGTATTCGTATATAAATACAAAACACACATAAATACAACACATACAAAAATGAATAATTGTAACCAACTTTTATAACGTTTATACATACCTTTAATGCATAGTAACGTATTCAGGGGAACTCAGGCGAATGACGGGAAACGTCGAACTTTCAGGTTAAGAACGAATTTGTGGATCAACCGAAAATATGTGGTAAAGTGATTTTTCATTCTTTTCGACTTTCTTTGGTGAAAATCCCGCGTTCGTACGGGAATCTTAAGTAATTTTAATATGCAAAATATGAGAATGCTGTAACCTTTCTTGTGTCATTCAAAGGATTATATAAGAGTTGGCGAAAAAGCAAAAACAGAACAAGACGTAATAAACAGCTATGAATAAGAAATTCAGTACTGGGGAATAACAGATCCATTACATGCATTACTCTTTGCATTACAGTTGTACACAGGCAACTAATAATAAAAATATATTTATTATTCCGTTGATGTCACAAATAATGACATGTAAGTCATCAGTAAAAATGCTAATTACATATTCCAAATAATGAATTTACAATTCACACATAGACACATTTTTACAGAAATACTAAAATGAAACACATCATATCACATTGCACTACAAAATATCCACTTTGTTTATTTATAATTTATTCTAAGTACAGTTGTATTTTCTAACCATCAGGTGAACTCTTAGGTACTTATTTTGTGAGCAATTGACACGTACCATATTAAAATCCAGTGCTATGGATGGAACAGCTAGCTGAAGCAAACGAGGATTTACACCTAAAAAAGAGAAACTTCCTCTCAAAATGCTTCTCGCACACATAAAAACAAGAGAAATTTCCCTCCTTCCTTCCTAGGAGATGTATCCAGTGCAGGTATCTGTTAAGAAAATAGAAAAGCATTCTCACAAACGCATTCACATAACACTTCATAGAAATATCCTGTCAGAAAAATTTTCATATATATATGCTGTTTTTAAGACTTACCTGGGTCTGTTGATTGGAGAACAGGAGAAATTCACTCCGTCATGTCTTATTAAACCACAGCCATCCACTACACATTTGTCTCGTCTTAAAGACATATTGCTATACGCAGCGGCGAACTTCTGCCTAGGCAAACTAGGCAGCTGCCTAGGGCCCCAACCTCGGCGGGGGCCCCGGAGCACGGAACCTGGAAGCCTTCTATCCGGGGGATTTGGACGGTACTTTGGAAAACGAGTGTCTGCACCTGCGAGCTCATTTGTTGTCCGCTGAGGCTAAAGGGGGAAAGGGTTATCGTCACAGGAGCTATACAAGTACAACCAGGAAAAGGGCTTTTTGGACATTTATCCAAACGTGGGGATAGCGCTCCGGATGCTGTTGTGTACACCAAGGTCAAACTGTTCGGCAGAACGGTCATTTTCAGCGCTAAAGAGAGAAAAGAATTATTTAAGATCTACCACAGAAGAGAACAGGCTTAATTCACTCTCTGTGCTGTACCTAGAGTCTGTGGACTATAATAAGGTCATCCGTTCCTTTGCAGAGAAGAAAGTTCGTCGCGTGGCAATGTAATCTTGTATTTATATGTCAATGTAAAAATTATAATGTGTAAAAAAGTATAGTTGGTACTTGTCTATTTCATTTCTAAGTCTGATTGTCTATTTTCTAAAGTCAAAGTACGTTAAATAAATAAAAAATAAAAGTAAAGTTTGTTTTTTGCTAAATTACCAAAAAGGGGGCCCCGACTCTGTTAACTGCCTAGGAGCCCTGGGTCTCTATGTCCGGGCCTGGCTATACGTACACGCCAGAATGCCTGAATCGTACTCAAGCAGCAATCCAGCAATGGAGGACTTCTACGATTCAAAATGGCTGAAGTCCACTGTGCGCCCCGCCCCGCTCAAGGTTAACCGCCGCCCCGCCGTGAATCTAGATCGCTTTGGCTGCGAGTGCAGCGCTTCCCAGGAGAACAGACGACACCCGTGCGAACTATTTGTAAAACATGGGTCTCTTTTCTCCCATGAGAGTTTCATACCCCTGGAGGGAAGATTCAGGTTTCCCGCTGAAGCAGCAGTTTTTCTTCAAGCTTCAGAGTAGCGCTGCATCCGCGAGTTGAACAAAATGGCCACTCCTCAAGAAAAGGTGCAGTGTTGTTTCTGGTACCACGCAACCAAATCTGTGACTATCGTACAAAGACGGTATCGAACAAAGTTTGGAAATGCCCAAGTATCTATAAACTTCATTAAGGAATGGTATCAAAAGTTTTTCGAGGACGGCTGCTTATGCAAGAAGGGTGGGCCGGGGCGACCAAGAACGAACAACGAGAATGTGGAAAGAGTGAGGGAATCTTTCGCATGCAGTCATCGAAAGTCCGTTCGCAAAGCCAGTAAACAGCTGCAGATGGCATCCACAACTGTATGCCGAGTTCTGAATAAACGTTTCCATCTGAAGCCCTACAGAAAGCATGTTACTTAAAGCTCTAAGTGAAATTGATATAGTAGTTCGTTTCACCTTGTGTGGATTTCATGAAAATGATAGAAAATGATGAAACTCATCTGTCATCTGTCCGGCAAGGTCAATAAGCAAAACTCTTGCATTTGGACCTAGAGTACCAGAGGGCTTCTATCCAGCTGGAGCGGTATTCCCCGAAGGTGAATGTGTTCTGTGCACTCTCCGAGCAGAAGGGGTATGAGCCCTTCTTCTTTGCCGAGAACACTATTACAGGGATCACTTACCTGGATGTGCTGGAGAACTCGTTGTGGCCACAGTTGCTACAGGCCATTCAGCAGGGGTTAATATTTCCACAAGATAGAGCCCCTCCCCACTACAACCTGAAAGTGCTACAGTTTCTTTGATGATCAGCTACCAGGACATTGGATCGGACGAGCGTGACCAATTCCTTGGCCTCCAAGGTCTCCTGATCTTACCCCACTAAACTTCTTTTTCTGAGGGTATGTGAAAGAACGTGTCTACGCTCCACCACTACCAAAAACATTTATTGAACTGAAAGAACGCATTCGCGAAACCATCACATCAGTGAATGTGGGTGTACTATGTACATAGGACCTAGAAGGAGTTTGTATACAGAATGGATATTTGCCGTGTTACCAAAGGTAACTGAAAATTGGAACAAAACTTAATACCTGTACCTACTAAATGCCGTTTCATTTGTTAGTATTTTTAAATTAGCTTTATAGACATATGCATTCGTAATTGGTCAGGTCTTTATGAAACACTGTATAACAATCAGCTCAATCATAACAATTTTTATCGCCATATAGCTTATGTTTTTTGCAGGCTAAAATTATATACCTATGCGAAGCTTCGTGACGATATCTTCAAAGGTGTGTATTTGTAAAGCGAACAAACAAACAAACAAACAGAATTTCAGATTTATATATTTAGATAAATTAATGGTTTAGGTTAAACTTTATATTTACATGCTGTGAAATTATATTCCATGGCTACCGTAGTTTATCTATCGTGTTTGGTATGTCCTAATTATTATGACAGGATAATATCGCATACCCAGATATTGTCATGATAGTAATCTAAAATTTATATTTCATGCATGTCATGTTAAAATATAATATAACACGTAACCCTATTGTAACATTTTTAAGGAACATTGCTGACTCTTACTGCTATGTAAACTCCATTCGCTAGCACCCTACCTTAATTATTTAATTTCAAATATTATCCAAAAAATTGTTTTTAAACCGTGTATTTACGTTGAAATATCGAAATCGATTTTTTTCATGAAAGCAATACTTTCACATATTATGTATGGAGAAAGCAAAAACGCCCGCATTCAAAACGAGAGAATTAATTTGCTAAGATAATTTAGTGGTAGAATATCTGCCCGGCAAGTGGAAGAGCCGGGTTCAATCCATGTTAATAGCAGAATATTCCCAACTTTACAGCTTATCTGTCTGCATAGGATCTTATTATAATATCATTCCATCAATTACTGCAATAGTGTGTCATTCGAGGAATGGTTTCCCGAGAGGCGGAAAGGTAAAGAAATCGGTCGAGAACGGCGTCCGTACTCTGTGCTCAAGGTTAAGGCTCCTGGAGAAAAACAGATCAGAATGTCTAGCCGTGGATGCATTGGGACTAATATCGCCATATCTTCCTGTAGGGATGTCTGCGATACATGCTTCTGTAGAGCCCGGAAAGGTAGCGGATTCGCGAGGCGGCAGAAGAGGAAAAGCCCAGGATAGGCTTGCGGAACAGAAAGACTCGCTGGATATGCATGCCCTCCGGTTCATCTACCTCTCCTTCGCTTCACGCAGGACTACTTCTCCGCGACGCAACCGAACGCTGTCCGCCCCCGCATATCCCTCCGGCTGAGAGTCCTCGAGCGTGCCGGGAACCGGTTTGGCCTTACCGGACTCCTTTGTTTAGAGGGCCCTTTTCCTCGCTACAATCCTCCGATCGCCACGCCCCTCCGCTTTCTCCTTTCCATTCACCTAGCTCCTTCTCGACTTCTCCACGAGCGTTCCCATTTTCCCCTAGAAAGATTCGATTATCCCCTCTCTTTCATGCGCGGATCCAAGGGGGGGGGGGGCGATCGCCCCCCCCCCCCCCTTGGGTACTCTCTAGGACAAGAGAATAAGCAGGCTGTCAGGTGGCGGGATGGTTTCTTCAGTAGGCTTAGGATATTGAATAGATTCCTCTTCGAAAGTTCCCATGCTTCTTGTCTTTATGTCGCTGCCGACGTATTGTCCTAGCCAAAATGGTCTGTTGGAGATAGTGTCACCCTGGCCGGTGCTGAAACTTGCTAATTGGGGTGGTGGGGAGGAGAATGGGATTTCCAGGCTTTTCAACGAATGGCGAGTGAAGGGGAAGGAACCTACCCACGTGGGACATTGTCTTAAATGCGCTCAATGTGCGCACTCCGGTCGCGTAGCCTTTTGGAGAACCCTCGCACCGGGTGCAGTAAAGATAGTATCATATGAATCCTCTCTCTTTCGAACCGCGAATAGGGGCGATGGCCATGTCAACGACCTACGCTATCGGCTATGTGCCGGTAAAAGGATGAAACAAAGCCATCGGTTTATGCCTTGGTTCTCCTTCCACCCTCATTCATTGGTGTCGGTTCGTTTTGTTCTTACGAATGGCTATAATTTAAGAAGCTTTTTAGATGTCTCTTCTTTGGTTTACCCAAAAGGACTACAATGATATTTCTAAATACACATTTTGGATTTTATTATTATTATTATTATATTATTTATTTGCTTAGAATGCTTCCCCACTTCTGAGCTCTTCCATCTCCCAAAATCATTTACATGGGACCTTTCTCTATCTTGAGTTTTCCCGTCATTGTTTTCAAGAGCTTACGAGCGTTTTAAGATCATTCATTCAGTGATTCGGTAGCGTGTGTGTGATAGTTTGCCGGAGAAGTGCTATAAGTTGCAAGTGTCGTAGAAGTATATAGTCGGTACAGACAATCAGGTTTTGCGTTTTATCGTGTCCCACAATTTAGAATTGCAGCAGCAGTTCTATAAGTATTCGAAATACCATCACTTCAAGAGTGATTATTACTTCTTTGGAGATAGTCGACGAACATGCAGCGGAAGAATTCTACAATTATCTGTAAGTGATTTCATACGAAGTTTTTATTGTTTATTTTCTCTATATTCGAATTCAAAGCACTAAAAATGCAACAATCAATGTCTGATAAAAGTATTATTATTTTCAAAATTATTTCGTGGAATTTATCTTTAAAAGGGAATTTATATATTTAGTCATAGTATTATACTTTATTCAGCATTGAAGATGTATAGTTAAATTTTGTATATTATTAACGTGAATCATTAATTGAACAATTTCTGATATACCTTGATTAAAATGAAATCAAACAGACAAAAGCGCCAGAAAACGTTGCATTTTTATCTCAATTCTTCAGAAAAAGAATCGATAATAAATTCGAGCAATCAAGAAGTGGAAGTTGCAGTGTCTACACTACTACCTGTCGACTCCTTGAAGAGAGATGTATATGCTTATGAAGATAACAGTTCAGTTATTTCATCGGTTCATTCGGTAGATATCGAACATTATATTAGTGATAGTAGTGCAACGGTGAAGAATGATATCGGTATTTACCTAGGAGGAAAATTAGATAATTTAACAAAGAAAGAACTTTTAGAAAATACGTTTTGTCCATCTAAAAATTATGTCTTTCCTTTTTCTGAGAATCAAAAGAATGGCATAGTTGAAAAGAGATACCTCAATCAAACTCACTTAGATAGATACACTTGGGTAGTATATTCTCCAATAAAGCAGGGAATTTACTGTAAATATTGTTCCTTGTTCGCTCCTACAACTGTTGGTTCAATTAAATGTAACACTCAGACCGGGGTTTTAGTTTCAAAGCCGCTTACTTCATTTTCAAAATTATTGGGTGAGGATGGTGTTCTTGAAAAACACCAAGGCAATGCTTATCATAATATCTCTGTGGAATCGGCAAAAATGTTTTTAAGGAACTTTGGCAAGCCCCAAACTGAAGTTCAAAACATGTTAATTTCAGGGAGACTGAAGCAAGTTCAAGAGAATCAAAAGCGTATTTTGCCCATTATTGACACGATCATCACTCTAGGTAGACAAAATATACCATTTCGAGGCCATAGGGATGACGGCAATTTTTCAGACAGGCCTGAGAGCAGTGAAAGCATTACGAACGAGGGAAACTTTCGCGCTATATTAAAATTACGTGACCAGGATCTTGAAAATCATCTGAAATCTTCTAGCGCAAATGCCACATACATTTCAAAAACGACTCAGAACTCAATTATTGATTGTTGCGGCGATGAAATTTTGGAAAAAATCCTAAACTTTGTGAGGGAAGGAAAATATTATTCCATTTTATTTGACGAAACTACTGATATAACTATGGTTTCTCAATTAAGCCTTGTTATTAGGTATGTTTATGGAAATAAAATTAGGGAAGATTTCATTGGTTTTGTGGATTTGCACGATGAAAATTTCACATCAGACAAGGCCTAGAACCTAAATTAGGGGGGGATATGCTAAGAAAATCAGTTGTTCAGTTATTAGTAAAAAATAATCTTGATATGAAAAACTGTGTTGGTATTTGCACCATGCGGTTATAGATCCTTGCCAAAGCCATTCATTGAACTTGACTTTGTCGAAATCGTCCGAAATTAGGGCAATTAGAAAATGTTTTGAATTAATGGGCGAGGTTATTAATTTTTATCATTTGTCTGCTAAGAGAAGTTTTCTTTTAAAGAGAGAAATGGGTGGGGGATTAAGTAGCTTGTGCGATACACGCTTGGTAGAAAGGCATAATGTTTGTTTAATGTTTGAGAAAATTTTTTCCACAATTACCAAGATATTGAACGATATCAGTAATTGGGATGATAGGACATCTTCAACAAAGGCAGATTTACTCCTTAATAATCTCATGACAAGCGAATTCATTGTTTTGATGAAATGCATTACTTTTATTTTTTCTTAACACTTCCGGTTAGTAAGTCATTACAAAAAGAATCGCTAGATCTGTATTCAGCTATAAAATGCATTGAGGACATGATTTGCTTATTAGATTGTGAAAGGAAAAGGGTTGACGAAGTATTTAATAGAATTTGGAAAAGCGCTGACGAATTTGCAAATATTTTGCAATTAAAGCTCATTAAGCCCTGGTATGCATCAAGACGAATTAACTGTTCGGAAACAGCTGAGGAATACTATCGACGTAATGTATTTATCCCAATGATTGATACTCTCCTAGTTGATTTTCGAAGCCGTTTTTGTGATGATACACTAAAGGCATTTAATTTGGGAAATATATTACCGAAACAACTATTGTGTTTGGATCAAGTTGAGTTAGATAATA
Source organism: Tanypteryx hageni (assembly GCA_028673005.1). NCBI lineage: Eukaryota > Metazoa > Arthropoda > Insecta > Odonata > Petaluridae > Tanypteryx > Tanypteryx hageni. The sequence goes on along the minus strand of CM054120.1, from coordinate 9,863,886 downwards.
CTGCAACGTCATTATGGGAAAAATATTCTGACTTTTTTAATGTTTCCATTATTTCAAATTCGTTTACTATTTTTCTAAGCGAATTAATAATGTGTAAAACCAAATGGGAACGTGGATATAAGTGCAATTACATTAAAACTGGCCTGTGAAGTTTTCAGTATGTGCGACGAGGAAATTTATCCAAATTGCAAAATTTTATTAAAAGTTTTACTCACTGTTCCCATAAGTGTTGCTAGCTCTGAACGCAGCTTTTCGGCTTTGAGACGATTAAAAACTTGGTAACGGAACAGAATGAGTGAAGAAAGACTTGTGGGTTTGGCGTTACTCCATGTACATCAAGATATTCATCTTGACCCGGAAGAGATTTTAGATCGTTTTGCTAATTCTGGCAATCGACGACTTGATTTTTTATTGTGATTTTTTAAATAAAATGTTAAGAAGTGCTATACAAAGTTAATAAAATGTCACAGATACCCGATTTAAATATATTTTTTCTTTTTTACATTATGCGAAACATAAGCCTTATACATCATTTTCGCAAAATATGGATTATTATAAGGGAGGTCAATGTATGCGTGATTTTCAAAATATATTTCACCTAAAATAGGGTTTATGATAGAAAATATACTATACTATTATTTCTTGTGATAATCTCTTTAAAAAGTCCTGAATATAATTTTGAAGAATATAGGGAGTTTTTTCCTATTTACGAGGAAAATAGTACTTAATCGCCTCCCCTCCCCCCCTTGGGAGGTTTCTAGATCCGCCCTTGCTCTCGTCGCATTCCTTCCTATTCCCGCCCTCACCATTATTTCATTTATCTCCGTCTCCTCCGGCCCTCCGTGCCACCGGAGAATCCATTCCTCCGCCTTATATCTTCCTTTTGGATCTCCCTCGAGAACAACCTTATCGCATTGATTTCATCTCATTCGTCCGATTACATCACCTTCTACTTACCTTCTAGTTATTCGATCCTACACCGTGTTTACCCTCCTATTGCATCCCGTGTCTTGGCCTCATCCTCCCAGACTCTGGGGGATGGAGTTTGTGCCACTAAGACATTTTTGTACTATTAATTAATGAAATATAATTTACGCTTTATTTATTTATTATTAATATAAAATGCGATTAGGCTGTAGGCCTGGTGGCTAGGTAACTACATGTTTAATATTCGAAAATACTAGACGGATTTTGATGAAATTAAGTATTTGTGATTCTTATTAAAAGTTATCGTAAAATTCTGATTTTCAACTTTATCCGCCAATTAGAGCTTCCACTTTATATAAGAACTTAAATAAACGTATACTAGTATCTCGTGAAATGGCTTCCGTAAAGCGGCAATTAAATACCATATTTCCTCTCCGTAGCTCTTATATGATCTGTAACGTATAGATTAAAAAATCTATTCGGATATAGGACAACATTTACCACAAAAATGTCCACGAGACCACATAATTACGACTTAGAGTTTTGGGAGATAAAAAGTCGAGAAAATCCCAAGCATAAATCACATATTATGTTCACATCAATCGCTACGACAATTCTATCGTCAAACAACAATTAAAACCACATTTTTCTCTCCCATGCTATTATATCATCTGCGAGGTATAGATTTTTAAAAATATCCGAATAGAGGACGATATTTACCGCAAAAATGAACGAGACCATACAAATACGACTTTTAATTTCGGAGATAAAATTTCAAGAACTGCCAATCTTTCGATACCGTTTGAAACGCATTTCTCACATATAATGCCTTTGAAATATCTTTTTATTCCATTTATGAAGTACTTTCTTTCTTATTAGGCTTTCTTTACCAGCGAAGCGATACAAGCGGAATGTCTTATGGGCACGTGTCCTCTGGCCGCCACTCCGCTGTTATAATCTTCAAAACCACTGGGCGAATGTTCACGAAATTTGGTATTTGTGGCTTTAGGGCACAGAAAATAATAAAATTATATAAATGGTTTACATTGCCTAATCAGGAGTTCAACTTTACCGGTGACAAAAACGAGCTTTCAGTCATATCTTGTAAAATATTACTAATATCAAAAAGTCTTTAAATAACATTTATAGAACTAATCATATAGAACAGGTTTTTTTAGAACATTTTTATCAAAGTAGTAGCCATTTTCAAGAAAATCGAATGAGAAAGTCGTAATTAACTTAGAAATGTTTTTAATTGTTGTCAACGAAAACACTCTTCGTAACAACTGAGGTAAACAAGGTGTACTATAAACACGGTTAATTTCATTTCTATATCTACACATACATAATACCCTACATGTAAACTTTTTGGTGGATGGCAGGGGTTAAGTGCACCAAAGGTCCTTAGTTTTCCCAAGTTATCTTTTTCTATTATGCTCTCTTATCGTCCTAGGGAAAAACGATCCCCTACATCGATCCATTCTACAATCGATCTCGCGAATCTTATCCTCGCTGTCTGGCCTTCCGAGATACGTCTGACTTCTGGTAAGACCTACTACCTCATTCGCTAGTCCCTCCGACATATATTTTTCCAGCAGTTTAAATCTAGTCTGCAGCCAACGTTCCTTTAACGATGTCCATTTAACGTTTTCTATTGATGATGTTACGCTTTGTTTAATATCGTAATTTCTCTTTACGAATCTAACTGCCCTGCGCTGCACATTTTCTATCTCCTTAGTGAGACCCTTTTCCTAAGGATTGAACAAAAAATTGTAAAGCAAAGTCATGGAAACAGCTCATCCGAGCGATCAGCAAGACCGGTGATTCAAATACATAAGAGGTATCAACTTCAAATTGTCCAAGTCTACGCGTCAACTTCAACATACTCGGATGAGGAATTGGAAGATTTCTACCAAGAAATTGGTGAGTTACATGAAAAGAAAGCTGCCATCTAAAAGTGGTCATGGGTAATTTCAACGTGAAAATAAGAGGACGAAAGGAAGATGACAGCGCATTTGGAAAATGGGGCTATGGAGACAGAAATGAACGAGACTGACTTGTAGACTTTGCTGTATGTATCAGTCTCTACACAATGAACTCCTTTAAGAAGAGCCCTAACAGAAAATTGAACCAATGTCATAAAAAATGGAATTTACCATATTCTAATCAATAAAATGCATGTGGTAGAAGACTGCTCTGTCCTCAACCAGTTTAAAACTGGAATTGGTGCATTTGTAGTATGAAATTCATTCGTAAGTCGAAAAGACGAAAGCTGATAAGGAATCCTAAGTCTATCTTCAACGCAAAAGTGCTAAAAGAGATGAAAGAAGAATTTCAGCTTTAACTCCACAATCGATTCAATCTACTGGAAGACCAAGAAGCGAAATCAATGTTACTGGAGGTACTCAGAGAAACCTCACTATAAATATGCGGAACTGTTCAAGTTAAGCCAAATGAAAAGTAATCTGAAAAAACTAGACTGCTGATGAAGAAAAGAATGAAAATGAAAATGACTAATGGCCTTAAGGAAATGATCCACTTCACAGAACTATACAAAACTATAAGAAAGTCCAACAAAGAAGATGTGATGAAATATAATAAGGAACTAATCGATTAAACTATAGAAAACAAAAGAAGCTATTAGAAAATGAAACAGCATCTCTCAAATGGCAAGAGACAGCTGGTAGCAATGATGTTAGATGATGGCTCGATTACTGATAACAGGAAGTTAATTCTAAAAAGAGTAGAAGAATTCTATACAAAACTATGTGAAGATTATCTTACCAATTAGGAAATAAATGAAGAAGGAAATATGGTCACCGAAGAGGTTCCAGATATTCTTCCTGAATAAATGAGACATGCAATCAAAACCATGAAGAATGGAAAAGTTTCTGGAATTGATGGTATCACAGCAGAAATATTCAAGAGAACAGGTAACTGTATGGAACATGATCCTCTCCAAGATTAAGAAATTATCGCAAACTAGTGTAACTTTCGGACTCAAGAAATTATATACCTTTTTAAAATTTATATTGTATTTTTATGTAAAAATAGTCGAATTTTTTTAAAATGATAAATAATTACGACAACATCATATGATGTCGTCCGACCCGCGGATAGTCCTAAGATAAGCTAACCCTTTTATTGCATCTAAATATCACCAAAATAAAATATTCCGAATTGGTTTCTAGGTTTCAAGGAATGTAAATTTGAGAAAAAGGTGTGGCTTATATTCAAACAAATTCTTATAAATTTATGGGTTATTTTTCAGTAATAATGATGAAATTCCCGTGCAAAATAGTTTATTTATAATAAAATTTTTATATTATTTCTTTTACAATTACTGATTATTATTATACTTACTATAATTGACAATAATATTTACAATTTACATTGCAACTAATTGTTTAGAGAAATACAATTATTGATTACTATTATTACCATAATTGATAATTATATTTACAATTCACGGTAATAGTTTCAATTTAGAATAAAAGTTACAACTTACAACAATAGTTAAAGTTTATAATGATATCTACATTATAATTAATTGTTTCGAGAAATATAATTATTGGTTACTATTATTATTATATTTTATATATAATTACTCAATGTCTCTCCGTCCGTCTCTCCGTCTGTCCGGTCTCAATTTTATCTCTTGAACAGTTTGTCATAGAGAAATGATGTAAACGCCATTTTGTTTCTGCGAACTAGGAGACCTCGAGAGAACTATTTTCGTTTACATAAGTGGCCCAGGTTCACCTCCAAGAGATGATTATATTTTCCCATATGTTGACACAGGAGTTTCATGTTTTCAATTTGCAAGGTTTTTTCCATCATTCATTAAAATACGTAAATATGGACCAAAATTCTCAGTTTTTATTTTATTCGACGGCTAAAACTATGAAATATCTAATTCTTGTAATATTTGGATATTACATAGAAGAGTTTGTCAGAAATAATAATTTCTTTTCGAAATTCTATGGCTTTTTCGTACTCTTTCCGAGTGTTGCCAAGGCGACCTGAATAGTTGCTTCCGATTGAATGAGCGTCTATTAAGCCTTCAAATAGACGAAAGAATTGCGTTACTCGCTTAGAGCCATTTATAAAGCATCGAAATTTTAGTTGTAGCAACGTCAATCTTAATAGATTGCAACGTTAATATTTGCAGATTATTATTATTCAGTAAACTGCGTGTGGACTGTGGGCATTTTTAACAATTGACCAAAAGAAAAAATCCTTTCTTTATTTCAATACTGGAATGTTACCATTTTTGTAAGGGAGAAGCAATTAAAATTGCACATATAAATTATAAAGTTTGGGTTTCCATGTTTGCGTCCAGTGACAACCCAAATAATCCATTTTATTCTATACAAAATTCTTCGTTACCAAATTGTGGAAACTATATAATAAAACCAATACATACAAGCGAATAACGCTTACTTGGATCAAGTTCGACGATCTGTTTAGTTCGAAAACTATAACTATAAAAAATCTGATGTGGCCACCACATGACTTTTTCCATACCTGTATTAACGAAATAACGAAGACGAAGTAAAGAAAACAGGGTAACAAAACGAAATTAAAAAAACGATAAAATAACAACTTAAAGACAGAATAATAAAGACAAAGATGAAAAATAACAATAACAGTTTAAAGTGCAGAGATTGGCAACGTGATCGTGTGAAGCTAGCCTCGGGAGAGAGTGAAGGTATCAATCAGTTCACGGGCTGTCAACAGTGTTCTTGCTTCGCTCGGTCAATAAAAATACCTTATAGAAGGTTAGGTTATTGTTACCACATATACTTGTTCCAAGTGTAATATTATTTTGTTTTAATATAATTTAATTATTTTAATTTAAGTTTTTTCTATTTTAGTTTTGTAACCATGTCAAAACCTATAGATAGGAAGCGTAAATAGATAGAGAAAACAGAACTTTTCGGGAACATTGGGAAAGTGAATATTTTTTACTGAAATTATTGGAAAGCCGACGTGTTTGATGTGCCTACTAGTTATGTCAGTCACAAAGGAACACAACACAAAAGTGTATTTATGAGTATGGTGGCTTTGATAAATGTTCTATTGTGACTGATGAAGCTAAAGCTATGGTAGGAACTGGCACTGGTTTAGCTGGACTACTAAAAAAGAATGGAGTGAATTTTCCTACAATGCACTGCATTATCCATCAAGAACAATTATGTTGCAAATCTCTTAAACTACTTAATGCTATGAAGGTTCCGGTGAAAGTAACAAATCTGATTCTAGGAGGTAACAGGTCTTTGATTCATCGTAAATTTCGATCTTTTTTAGAAGAAATAAATGCAGCTTATGGAGATTTGCTCTTGCATTCAGATATCCGGTGGCTTAGTGCAGGAAAGTGCTTGGAGAGAGTTTTTGGTCTCAGAAAAGAAGTTCTTCTATTTTTGAAAGAAGAGGTGGAACGCGACACTACTGAATTTAAGAAAAACTCTAAGATCCTTCATTTCTTTGCGAACTGGCATTTTTAACTGACATTACAGTACACCTTAATGATTTAAGTGGGAAGCTCATGGGTAAAAATCAAAATATTTCTCTACTATATGCGCATTTGAATGGGTTTCGTAAACTCAAACTTTTCGAATCAGATCTCAAAAGAAATTATTTGACACACTTTCCATGTTGTCAAGAAATCTCTAAAGAACTAGAATATTGTGGAAAAGCTGATTTCTCAGTATTCTCTTCAATTGTAGAAGACCTTTCAGAAGATTTCAACTTCCGGTTTAAAGATTTTGACAATAGGAATGGGGCTATCTATCTTTCTAACAACCCTTTAGGAGAAGTAGAAGTAGAAACCCAACCTAAGGACCTTCAATTGGAATTATGTGATATACAAGCTGATCTAGTCCTGCAAACAAGAAAAGAAACATGAGAAGACTTTTTCAAACTTCTTTCCCAAGATATGTATCCCAAGATAGGAAACTTTGGATTATGTATGACTTTAATGTTTGGCAGCACTTACATATGTGAATCCACCTTTTCCACAATGAAGTACCTAAAATCTCGTTTTAGTTCATCAATCAGCGATGAATCACTCTTGCATTTGTTACGTCTTGCTACCACAGAGATCACTATAGATATAAATAAACTTGCAGAAGCAGCAATGCATCCACAATGTTCTCATTAAAAGGAATAATATTTGTTAAAAGGTATTTTTTGAACACTGTTTATAATGTATAATTTCCATATTCGAATAAAAATAGAATAAATAGAAGGTAAAATTTCTCCTACACCCCCCCTCCCAACTACAGTCCGGCTACAGTGGCTTTCAGCATATTTGGCCCGCTACATCAAAGAAGCTGGACTGCCCTAGGTTAAATGATTATAAATATTTTAAGGATCTGCGAGAAAAATTCAAAGATTTAACAAGGAACTGAAATAAACTCAAATCATAGCCTTCTAATATTGAATATAGCCCGAAGCTCCAACATTAAAGAAAATAAAAAGGAGCGTAAAGTGTTTATAATAGTCGCCGGTAGATGGTGTGGCGGTGGCAACTAAAACTTTAGTTTAAAAAATATATCTTCAGCATTATATTATATGGGAAAATGTTTCAAAAAAAGGTTGTAGAAAATTTAATTACCTACAACTTTTATTCTAGAACTTTTTACAGTTATTAAATAGTAAAACAAATATTTCAAAAAACGGATGTGACAAGAGTAAACATCCACTCCCGGTTGACTGAGTTTTACCAAAAACTAATCAGTTCTTTTCCCTATAACAAAAATGTCAAATACAAAATTTCGTGTTGATCTGATTAATAGTTTTTGAGTTAGAGCACCCACAAAATTACGGTCACAGACAGAGACACACACACACACAGACACACACACAGACATCATCGAGAAAATAGTCAAAACGTGTTCAGTGGACCTTAAAACATATATTTCATATATTCGATTTTTTTCACGAAAACAATACTTTCTCTATACTTAGTATATGGAGAAAGTAAAACATTATTAACCTTTTCAAAAGCAAATATTTTAATACATTTCAACAACTATACAAATAAAAAATAAATGTTTTCTACTTTTTCAACTTAAACATTTTGACATTACATTGAAATAACGAAGTAAATAAAAAAAACAATGTGTATAAAAATAATAAGGCTTACCTGCAATTTCCTATAAAAATCGAAAAATGGTTTTCTAATGAACGGTCCAGTCGACTAGAAAATGATGCACATGGTTCGAAAGCTCACGAGGTACTGAGTATAAATCCCCCTGCGGCCTTTTTCCTAAAGTCGAATACGGGAGAGATAGAAGCGAGGTAGAAAAAGACTTGAGAGGGAACATCATATGCTGTCACTGCGCTAGGGCGTGAAGACATCATATGATGTCCACCGCAACGAACGCAGTCTGTAGAACCTTTTGAGTGAATATATTATACCTTGATCTAAATGCTGAAAATTTTACCTTCACGTTCGTTAAATCCAGCTCATCAATCAATCAATAAAGTAGGGACCCTGCCTTGAATATATCTGACGTAGACCCAGAACAAATTAGGATCGTCCTTCAAACAGTCATTTAAAACTTTAATTAAAAATCTCCCAGCGCTTTACAGATGGATAATTTTCCGCATTCTTGTATTGCTGCTTAATTGCTCTCTTTTCTCTATATTGACGTTTGTTGATATATTAACTAACATTCTCGCTGATGCTTTAGAACGATCCTAACTTCTAATTGTACCACCTATGTTCTTTAGCATAACTCTCAAATTTATTTGGTATAAACTTAACAATTCCCTCAGGAACTGTAACATTAAAGAGCCGCTATGATGCTTCGATGTCTCTATAAATCGCTGATTCGCGGAAACGAGGGTGCTAGTTTCTCAAATACGGCTGAAAATTTGCGAATGGATATAACTTTTTATATGGCTTGACCTGTTCCTCAAGTTGAAGTTTAATATCAGCGTATAGAGCTTTGGGGTCGCTTATTCCTTCTCCGACTGAAACTCTGCTTACGTAATATTTATGGTTATTAAATCAAGATCGCGTTGAACTATTAACTCATTGCGATAAGGAAAGCGCCGAAAAAGCCTCCAATAAAGCTTTGCACGACTCACGTTCTATGCCGACTGGTTCGAAGCAGTCTGCGGTGTCAATCAGTCGGTTTGTTCCGGTTCGGATGAACCGGTTGATAAAAATATTTTTTTAAAGAAATTAAATATATGAAAAGTAATTAATATTAAGCAAGCCTAAAAAATAACAAATTAGAACATTAATATAAATTTTTAAGGAAAGTAAATATTTAAAAACGTATAAAATATATTTTAGATATGAACAGGAGGAGCCAATTGTTGCAAAGTGAATAGAGGCTTATGAATCGGTGCACATTTCCCGGTCGGTACCTAGTTGTGAGGGTCGTTTTACCGCTTATTGGTTGAGGACTTGTCGGCAACTTGTGGCTCCTGAACGGCTCTTTAAAGGCCTAGCGTGCATATTGCACTACGCAACACTGCTGTAGCCCTTGTGCGCGCCTCCTTGTATAGCTGCTTTATCGTTGTCCTCTGTTCAACCGTGGCCGTCGAAGATGTATTAATTACGCGGGAGTGAATTTTTCTTTGCCGTCTAAGAGGGCTCCTTACTTCTTGGTTGTACCATATAACTTCCGCATCATCACGCTTTAGTTTACTTTGAACAAATTTATCTGTACACACTCACATCATATTTGTGAATATGCACCAAGATTCTTCCGCACCTGCGCGCGGGGATATTAATATATTCATTGTGCAGAAAAGATCTAAAACTAAAAATATCGGCTTTAGCGAACAAATAAAGCTTCCTTTTTGGCTTTATCTGTTTCTCAATTTTTAATTTAAACTCGGCATAAACTGCCTTAAGATCGCTTATTCCCTCAACAATAGACACATTATCCATGCGTTCGGGTAGTTTGTAGCCAATAATTCTAATATCTTTTAGACCTCGTTGGAAATGTCCTACCAAGCCTAGACAAGGAATCTTAGAAAAGGTATGGAATAACGAATGAAACGTGGCTGTCTGGAATGACATATGTCGATTTTCTCTTTTGTTTTGAACGTTTGGCGCTAAAATATATTAAATTTGTGTGATATTAAGCAAATTTAAAAATCCTAACGACTAATTTCATAGAAAATGTAGTAATGAAAAAATCGACACTTATCGACGACAATTCATTTTCCTCGATTTTTAAACTTGTATGAAATCGATGTTTATCGACATTTATAGATTTAAGTCGAATCTTACCAAGCCTACCTATAATACAACTTAGTACTTTGTCCTTCTATTCAAACGTTTGTTTAAAGAGCGTGGAATAGTAAAAAATGTATTTGATGATATCGTACCATAATCATCAGCCTTTTTCAATGCATTGGCCGATGAAGGCCTCGCCTTGCCTCTTCCAGTTTTCCCTATTAACTGCCTCCCTCCTACAATTTGGTCCTAAAAACTTAACGAGTTCTCTGTCCCATCTGTCTTTCGGTCTCTTGATGTTTCTTGGGATCCAATCGATAACACTGGACGTCCAACGCCGAACATTTCTCTTAGCAATAATACCCGCCCATATTCAATTAAGCGCCTTTCCTCTTTTAATTACTTCAAAAACTCCCGTCTTCTTGCTTACCTAGTAGTTCCTTTTGCGGTCTCTTCGGATGATCCCCTAATACATCTCTCCTTGCTCCTCTGTGTTGCTTGCAAGCGCTGGACTATTCTGGCGTTCATAGTCCATGTTTCGCATCCATAGGTCAAAACAGGCAAAGCACATTGGTCATACAATCTCCTTTTCAGAAATACTGGGATACTTGACTTAAAGATACTTGCACTCCTCATACAAGCACACCATGCCACCCTCACTCTCCGGTTGATTTCTTGAAGAACTGATCCTTCAGCTGTGATGATTTGACAAAAGTAAAAGTAACTTGTTATTTCTTCGGGTTCTGCTCCGTTGATAGACATTTTCTCAGGATTTGTGAAGGCGTTGTTCATGACATTTGCTTTATTATGATTTATTTTAAGTCCAGGTATTATGCTTTCCTGCTCCAGATCCTGAGTTTTTCTAAAGAGTGTAGCGTTTTGAATACTTCCTCTAGAGTTGATGTGAATCATTTTGGAGACATGTTATCTACGGTTCTTACTGTCAATTCTGTCTTAAGGACACTTGTTTCTACATGAATCTGGACAGGCAATGTCGCGTTTTTGTAAATATTCTGATTAAATTAATGTACGTTTCTTCTATCCCTTGTTTTTTCAGTGCATTTACTGCTTTCTTGTAGACGATGAAGCAGATACAGAGAGGAAACTCGTACTCATTAGTCCGACCAATTATCTCCCTGACAACTTGAATGTGGTCTATCGTATAATATCTATAACTAAATCCAGCTTGTTCGCTTGGTTGGGCGAAATCAAGATGCTTTTGAAGACGCATAGTGAGAATCTTTGTGAATATTTTGTAGACTGCCGAAAGCAGGATGATTGGCCGATAATTATTCAAATCTTCCTTGCAACCTTTCTTGTGCCTCCACCCAGCCATCAGTTGTCTTTCTCCTGTGCTGACGAAGGGATCATATATTTCGTCATGTCACGACATGGAACGCTGCGGCGTATTCGAATACAGCGTTGCTCCCACAAGCAGTTCTCCGAGGATCACGAATTCACCCACCCGAGCAGCAAGGATTCGCCGAGACATCCACGTCCAGGAGTTCCGCGATCTCAGCCCGCGCACCGACGAAGAGCCGCAGACCACATGGTGCACGTGGGGAGTATTTAATTTTGGACCGTAACATAGAGAACCGGATAAGCTGGGGAGTTATCCGTGGAACATTTTTTTGTTTACATAAACTCTTGACGATTACGAGTGAAGTGTAATGTCAAACTCGATTTCAACATAATTGAATTAGTTTGTCGTCGATAGCCGAAAGGCGAAGTGACATTTATGTTTTTCCAATTTTCTTTAACCTGTTCTAAAGAGTGAAATGATATATTTTTTGTGAATTATATGTCTCATAAAGGAGATGGCAAATGTAGGTTTTTTGTCGTTGTTTCTTGTCTCGCCCACACCTCGACATCATCATGTCGGGCCAGGTGGGAGTATTTTAATGCCCACCGTTTGATCCCCCAATGAGAAAGAGTATCATTATCAATAATTCCAATGGGACCGTACCCAGGACGGAATCCTTGGAATACGGTTACATATTTGGCGAGCAATATCAGGGCCTGTTAAGTTACATATTTGGCAACCTAGCGCGCGGGGTATGTGATCAAACCTCGTGGTCGAAAGCAGCGGCTTTCACATGATGATGATGATTTGAAACGTGGTATTCATGAATATGAATGAGACAAAAATTTCGAGTTTAATGTAGATAATTTTTTATAGTGTGTAGAATGAGTAGACGCGAAGACATTCTATTTTTATTTTATTTTTAAGTGAAGTAATGAATGCATTTTTCCTATTAGTGTTAATAGATGTAGTTGTTCAATAGTTCGATGTGAAAAAAAAATCTTTTGAGTTCGGGAAGAAGGTATGGAGCTGGTGCATCTTACACGCTAGCCAAAATGGTTAAAAGATAGTAAAAAAGTGGAATGTTTGAAGAGTGTATTACAGTGTAACCGTTATTTTAAGTTTAGTTTTCTTGGGATTAACGGTACGTTGTTACATGGTAGAAATTTAGTGGTGGTCGAAATAAATATAGTCAATTCGTTGTAAAAAAGGAACGATAAGGGCAAATTCATCAGATAAATAATGGTTAAGAAAATGGAAACCCAAGGAAAAGCGTTTCTTGAATACCGCGACCGCCAAGAATCGGTAGAATCTGACGACCTAGGGAATGGTTTAACCCAGGGAATGGCAGAATTGAGAATAGGAGAGAATGAGGAAGAGAACGCCACGGAGAATAATCAAGGAAATCAAATAGAGGCCTCAACACCGCAAATAAGCCCGATACAAGGAGAGGAGGTAACCCATCGAATGTACCAGAACAATGTAATGGAACTTTTGTTAAGAGAAATACAAGAAGGCCTACAGGAAATGCAAAAGAATCTACAAGAAAGTCGACAGCACATGCAAAGAATGGAAAGAAATCAACAAGATGCCTAAAAGGCTTGGCAGAAAAGTTGGAGAGCATGGAGAAAGTTGTTATGGGGCAAGTGACGCGGATAGAAAAAAAGACATTCCAGGTCGAAAGGAGCTTTGGCGCATATATTGTATTATAAATCTAGTAGCAGATATACTAACAGCGCACAAGTACAATTCAATGATTAAGTATTATTAATTTATATACCTCTGATTATATTACTGCATTATTTATCCTAAATTGCGTTGATTTCAATAAAATAGATGGCGACTTTAGAGACACCCGGCATTATTCTAAGCCCACGACGTCGATCGCCGAGCCTTTTTTGGTCGATCTCAAGCGAGGTAATCAATAATTCGTTTACAATCTAAAAATAAAAAAGAATATGAAATTTCTGACAAGAAATAATTTTATTTAACCCTTAACCGCTAACGTGGAGTCAGACTGATTCCACACCACATATTACGCATCACAGCTCTGACTCATTTTACAATATTGCTCCGGTGACTTCAGTACCTTCAAATGAAGTGATGACTAATGCACCCCCAAATCTTATCAGTGCACCGCCAGCTGTTGGTGAAATAGCTTATAGTAATTTTTGTGTGGGGTCAGGCTGACTCCACGTTAGTAATTGAACTTATATAATGCACCAGCCATACAAAAATAGTACAAAAATGACGCGATCAAATTTTCTAAAAAAATTATACTTTTTTATTTTAATACCTAATTCCTAAAAGCCCAATCGTTAACTCCACCTAGCGAAAATATTTCAATAAAAAATTTGCGGTCGTTACAGGAAAAAAATATAAAGGAATTTTTTTAACAATGTTAGTATGTACGTCCGTTTTGTGGTGGCAGTCGGCGACGCGTGAGAGGGGAAGGAAAAGATTTGGGAGGGGAACCTTTGAGGTGAAACTCGACGTCATAGCCATGCGCAGTAGCACATTTTGGGTTCGGACTAATAGTTCGGAGAATAGGCCGCGCAGCTTTTGCCCACGGCTAAACATGGCCTTCCCTGTAGGTGGTCCCGCCTCAAGGATGAACTCGACATTCCGTGAGAGTGCCTTCTGCGCAGCGCCACCAGTAAACGAACATATTATAGTTGAGTGATTTTTTTCACGTTAGTAGATAAGGCGGCGGCGGTCAGTCCCTTGGACCGTCATTAGTGGGCGAGACTCTTCATGTCCTCGGCTCTGTGAACCCTTCCTCGACTCCTGAGCTGACCCATTGCATTACATTGCACCCCCTGCCACCCACCAATAAGGTGAGTTGCAGAGTAACATGCAGATGTAGATGTAGTTCCCAGCGGGATATCCCCTGAGCGCAGGGATAATTAAGTACGAATTAATCAAAACATTTTAATGCATTTATGATAAGATTGCATATCTGTTTAACTCTGTACGTATTTTCCCGACTATGCACGTCTTTTAAACGGCTTTCTATTGCAAATATTAAGGAAGTTGATATTTTTCGCCCAGAGATACCAACCCAGTGGTTTGTTTCCCGCGTTTTATACCGCATTTAAACGACCGTGTTTGATATACCGAAGTACAATTCTAAACCACCTAAAGGATACACAGGCGACTCTGAAAAGAGACTTTTCGGAGCACAATTAACACGGACTATACACAAATAACATCTAGCGGATTTAAAGAGTCTTGTCAAGCCAAAACATTCTACAAAATCATTTCAAATATATTTCATTCGGGTAGAAACACTTATAGCTTCAATGAAATCAAAGAATAGGCCTACCTACCTAGCATGCTTGCTTCTCCACAGATATTCTATGAGATATGCCTCCAAATAATCTGGTGATATTCTTCCTACCCTTCTTCTTATATCTCTCTTTATCACCGACCAGTAGCAGTCGATATTTTGAGTAGGTATGAGTACTGGTGTCTTCTGAATTCACAAAGTTATTCGAGTGATTCACTTTATGGTGGTGATATCCCAAGTTTTTTAGCCCCGAGTATCCTCGCCACATATCGGTCTGGAGAACCGATCCTTTGACTACGAATCGGCAAATAAAACTTTCTAGAGATTGTGAATTCTTGTTTTTAACCATGCATAGGAATGTGGTGAGTGTCGTCCTATCAACTCCGCCGATTTCCCATTTAGTCTCACTCAGTCGTCCACGATTTTATTTCCGACGGCCAAAAGTGCTCTTATCAGTCTCAACTACGTGTCCTGGACCTCCAATTTAAGAAGACTTTTCCTCCAATCACGCGGACAAAAGCTCCATAAAACAATATATTAGTCGTCTGATTGTCTCGTGGCGATGACTCGTTTCCCTAAATTTAACAGATGTTATATACTTCAATATCCACGCCAACGCTACAGACAGAAAAATCTCTATTCCAACTTTCCGTCCAGCAAATATAGTCCCTCTCCGAATGGGTAGGTATACTCTTCCTGCAGATTTTCTTCCCGTATTTGTACTATGGCTCTCTCGTTTTCCCCCTTCATTCAGTGTATTTCCATCCTTTATCATACGGGATTTCCCATCAGAACACAAACTGGAACATACGGAGGGTTACGATAAATTCGGTAATAAGTTGGTTGAACTTGATAATTGATCTTTAAAATCAGTTGTTTTGTATAGCAAAGGTTTGAAAAATTTGGTGTCACATTTTTTTGTTTTAAGCGCAAAAATTAAGCGATACGAAATTAAAACTCCGAGTGGTTGGAGTGAAAACGTAACGGTGTCATGTCTCCTCGTGGGGCAGCACGAAATTGGGCCAATTTAATCACCTCCCCGAATGTTTTTGACGATTGTCGCCTAATCCTCTATAGAAATTGGGCTCCAACGTTGGTTGGTCAAAGTACGAAACTTGGCCCACACAACATGTTTACACAACACACATACCTATCCGTTCAGTGTCTGAGCATGTCTTGATCATGAACTTGTCACTAACGTCATGTCAATTAAGATCGTTTAGTCCGAACGTGGTTCAGGTGTCATAGTCGGGAAGTACAAGTATGCAAAACATTCTACGAGAAAAAACAGTGAAATAGTTTGATATATTAAGATGAACGCTACCCAACCAGAGAGAGAGAACACAGTGAACGTGAGAAGGAACCAAAAACACTTCACCTAACTTACCCAACCCGGTGGGGCAGATTAGAATGTTCTTTCATGTTCAAATTTCCCTTCTCTAGCCCAACCGATTTCCATTTCTTTCTACAAGTTGAGGGCCCAGTTCTCCCAAAAATTTATCCAACTAGGGCCCAATATCGTCCAAACCCCTTTTTTACCTGTATCTTCAGGGGCTCAATTTAGTTACTGAATTATTGGCTTAATCAGATTATGGGCTCAATTTAGTTGCGCCCCTCCTCATGATATATACGAGCGTTAAGAGGACGTCACACAGCGGCTGCAACGGCCGACGTTAGACGCAAATTCCGAAACAGATATCTCGCAAACGAGTAATAATATCTTAATGCAGTTTCTGTATATTATTAAACTATCAATCATTAACATATTTCGTTTTATAAAAATGTCCTTTTATTACTTGTAAGTTCTCATACCACATGGAAACAATAAATTACGAGCGCTCTATTTTCTCCAAAAGTAGGTAAGCTACCACAATTGTAATACCTGGGAATGAAAGCTTAACCCTTTAAGCTTAAGGTTAAACCCAACTTTTTCTCGTATTCCATGGAAAATCTTCAGAATTTGAAACAATAATAACTATTGCTCGGCAATTTTTTAAACAATGTTTTCTCGGATACTGGCAGTAAACAGTTCAGCCTTTTGCCGCTGGTTGTGAGTCGTTGGCGCTAGTTTAGAAAATTAAAACTGGCAACTTTGTAGATTGCCTGGCTTTGTAGAAGAGTGGGTAGTAGTCTTTGGAGAAGAGGTTCCTCGAGGGAAATGTTGAGGAAGAGTACCTGTAACTCTGGAAACCTGCCGCAAACGATTTTCCATTGCTCTGATGGTGCGGTAAGACTGACTGCAGTTGAGTGTGGCTGTAGGGTATAGTGGTAAAAACCTACTTAAACATTCGTCTTTATAGCAGCTCCCGTCCGAAGATCTATGGTCAGTTTCTTCTAATTTTAATTTTCAAAAGAATAAAAGCCTACACGCCGAACAATCGGTTTTTACGTGTTATTTTACGGGAAACAGAATTTATATCCTGGAGTCGAATCCGAATCCTTTTCGGAGATCTTTTTATCGTCATTAACTTAGGTTAACTTATGTTCACGTAATACCTTCATCGTAAATTACCCATTTCTTTTCACTTACAAACGTTGTGTATACGTTAAGAAAATAGATGTACTTACGTACATTCATTTCTTCGTCGTAGATAAGCCATTTCCCGTCATTTTACAAGTGTGGCGTGCGCACAAAAAAAATTAAATGTAGTGGTACCCACAACAACGTTTGCGAAGTCAGTCATAAATCTGCATGTTTAACCGAGCAGTCATACATAGTTCGGAGTTGATTTATCTTGCAATTACCTACGACTCGTCTGTGAAAATGATGTTCTCTTAATAACGAAGTGAATCGAAATGATGATGGCTGCAACAACAATTTAACTCAATGAATTATAAAAAAGATATACCGCATTACAATCTCGTGTATTCCGTCAGCCAAACCGACTTCTTACGTTGGTGTTTAACGTGGAATATACGGTGAATGCTATCAAGTAGCCAGTAATGGAATAATAAACTCTGCAGAAGTGTTTTTTCATTTTTTTAAACGCATATATCTCGACTGTTTTTGAGAGTGGTGCTTTGTCACTTTCTTTATTTCCGCTATGTAACAAATACTATCGAACCGAAAAATTTGATAAAACCGATGAAATTGTCGATTCGAAATTCGTAAATACAATCTAACTTCTACTATTAGAACTAATTACGCAGCGAGTATGCTTCAGCCCTCCTTCAACAACCCCTCACTTAGACAAAAAACAATTCCATGGTCCTGCTTACGTTATCATCACGATGCAAGAATGACTGTTAAATAACAATGGCGAATTATAACACGTACAAACGATCGCCCAAGACGATAATCTCTGAAATTCCGGTCGATGCGCAAGAATACGTCGTATTTTATACAATAATAAACCCTGAGGCTTAGGTGGCGTCACGACAGGAATGTATATTCACCGAGTGACATAACTTTCACCTAGATAGGAAGTTACAATTCAGTCTGCCGCGAAAGCGACATCGCTCAAATTGTAGGAATACTTTTGGAAATGAGTGTACATCAACATCTACATCTACATGTTACCCTGAAATTCACCTAATTGGTGGGTGGCAGGGGGTTCAATTAACCAAACCCTACCTAAAGATTGTCAATTGCAGATTGAAAATTTCTATTGTGATCTCGTATTGTACTCGGAAAGAACGAGCCTAGATAACGCTCCGTTCTACAATCGATCTCACCTATCTTATCGTCTCGATCTTTTCTACCTATATACGTTGTTGCTTCAATTATTCCTACAATCTCATCTTTTAGACATTCCGATCTATATTTCTACAGAAGCCGCAACCTTGAGTTCAATCTACGATCCTCCAGTGGTACCCAGTTCCAATCCCTCAATAATGAGGTGACACTTTCTTTATGTGCGTACATTTGTTTTACGAATCTGGCTGCTCTGCGGTTCACTCTTTCTAATGTCCCTTCTCGTACGGATCCCATATGCATGAGGCGTATTCCACTTGTGGCCTAACCAGTGATAAGTAACACGTTTCGCGTACTTTTTCTGTAGTGTTCCGTACTATTCTACCTATAAAAGCCAGTTTCTTGTTGGCCGCGACTATAACTCAACGAATGAGCATGTCCCACGAAAGATCTCGACAAATAGTCACTCCTAAATATTTTACATACTCAACTGTTTGAATATTTATTCCATCAATCTTATACTGGAAACCTACTTCTATGTTCTTACCTCTCCAGACGTAACTGCGGCACATTTAGTGTAATTAATTTCAATTTGCCATTCTTTGCACCATTCACGCAGTGACTGATGGTGCTCCTGGCATTTTATTTCTATATATAGAACGGTATCATCGGCAAAAACTCCAATTTTACTACGAACTACTGAGCATATATCATTGACATAGATTAAGAAAAGTAGAGGGCCCGGTACACTTCCCTGATGAACACCCGACGAAACTTAACGGGGGACGAGTATTTCCCATCGATGACAACTATCTGTTCTCTATTCGAGAGGAAATCTCTCACCCAACTGACAACTTTCGAATTGGTACCATATTGTTCTAACTTCGCAATTAATTTCTTATGAGATACTTTATCAAACGCCTTTCTGAAGTCAAAGGATATGCCATCGACCTGAGTATTTTTCTCCCCGAACGAGCCTCAAAATTTCGAGAATTTGACTAAAATTGAGGTTTTGTATAGTAAAGTTCGGATGGACTTTCCGCGTGTATATTTTGATACATGTTCAATCTAAAGTCACTAAATACTAGATTAAGCCTAGTCAGAGACATAATAAGAGGTTTTGGGTACTTTGGGGGGGGGGGGGTGTTCCGCCCCCTCAAAAAGTCTTAAAAATTTCGCTGTTTTTCACCCAAATGCGACATTTGTCAGTACTGGAGAGTGCAGCTCTTCGCCCGGTTCCTATAAGAATAAAGAAGAAACCGACTCAGAACTCACCACGAGAAGGTGGCTGCACATCTAGTTCCGCCCTAACCCATCCCAACCAACCAACCAATGATGGGTTCAATGCCTACAGACAATGACAATTGTATTGGTAAGTACCAAAAATGAGACTTGTGAAGGCTACTAGACAAATCGTTTGAAGAAACGAGTGTTTCTTTAAGAAGTGTCACTATCAGTGTCAATGCCTCGAAACTGGTTTTTGGTGTCAAACGATGGCATCACTTGCCTTGATCTTAAAGCATTTCGAATTAAGCCATCACGATTTTCAGCTCCACAGACGCTTAATGAAGCTTTTTTGACCTCCTTAACTGTACGCTCCACGGCCTGAGTATGACACGGAAAAGCGTCATACAATGATACCTGGGAAGGATCGTCGATAAAGGAGCGGAACACCCCCCCAAAGTACCCAAAACCTCTTATTATGTCTCTGACTAGGCTTAATCTAGTATTTAGTGACTTTAGATTGCACATGTATCAAAATATACACGCGGAAAGTCCATCCGAACGTCATTATACAAAACCTCAATTATAGTCAAATTCTCGAAATTTTGAGGCTCGTTCGGGGATAGCAAAATTAATTTGCTCGAACCCAAATATTTTGTACGAAGTACTACTATGAGCCCACAACTTTTCCGCATAGCGCCTAATTCAAATTCAAACTTTCGATTTTTTCGATACACCCTACTCCTGAGCTGACCCATCCCAGCGGGATATCCCCTGACCGCAGAGATGATAGCACGAATTAATCAAAGCATTTTTAACGAATTTCTGATGAGAATGTATCTCTGTTTAACACTGTACGTAATTTCTTGATTACGCACGTCTTTTAAACGGCTTTCTACGGCAAATATTAAGGAAGTTGATATTTTTTGCTCAGAGGTACCAACCAAGTGGCTTGTTTCCTACTGTTTTTACCGCATTTAAGGGGACTCCTCAGAGCTCCTTCTTTGGTTTAGTTCTTCGAGATATCCTCCAGAAGTTTCAGCGGGACAGGAGTCGAGGAAGGGTTCGCAGAGCCGCGGACTTGAAGGGTCTCTCGCCCACTATGGACGGCCCAAGGGGCTGACCACCGCGAGGTCCCCGTTTATCTACTTTTAGCCATATTTTTAAAAAAGATGTAAGTTAAAAATTAAAGCCTCCCATTGCAAAAACTAATAATAAAGATTCCTAGCCTACAGGGCAAGTGCCAAACAAAAAACTGGCCCGATTTGGTTTGACGGCAGTTATCCCTGTCCTCTTAGAGCAGGGTCGCACCATCAATGGACTCATTCGCGTCAAACATTTTTACTTTCTACAAACGCATTATGGTAGAAAGTATCGTTAAAAATATAATTCGAGATGTCAACGGTAATACACCTCTTTATCTTCCATGAGTATGTTTTCACTTTTTTTTTCAAATGTCTCCTTTAGGACTCAATTCATGTATAAAATGTTATAGTTTTAGAGTTTACAACTTTAACATTTCATACAATGTGGACAATACAATTTTCTACAAGTATGTATGAAACATTTTCTCATAAAGCATTGTTTAAGAAATATTTCGATTATTTGTCTGAATTTTTTAAATGTGTCGTTAAGTGATACCTTTGCTTCGTTACTATGATAACATTTTCTAACTGTTGATAACGATACCTACGCTGCCAATGCTAATTTTAATTGCGATCAAAATTATCCGAATGCCACCTACCATCATATTTTATAAACAAATTCTCCTCTAATGATTGGCAGCGATCCTAGCGCCACCAACTGTAATTTTAATTGCGCATCGATATTTTGGTATCCATAGCAATAAATAACGATTTAGTTTACTTATTGTTTTTTCAGTGTGAAGATTCAAAGCATTTTTCATTGTGAAAAATTTTCAAAGTGTTTGAAAATTATTCACGAGTGTGGTAATTATTCTTGAGGACGCTGATGTTGAGAGCAGGTTTTCATTACTATTGATAAATATTAGTTACTCCGTTTGGAGAAAGTCTGGTACTGGACACATCCGTTTTTTACTGCCATGCACGGGGAAGAAGTGCCATCTGCTCGTGAATGATTTTTATGCATTAAACCGTATTTAAGATTTAATGTAACACTCATTTTTCGCCCCAATTGACAAACTATAAGAAATTACAAATTACAAGTTCACAAAAATGAATGTTAACAATTTTTCCCTTGTATTTTAATGAAATACTACCAGTAATAATATTAAGATTTCATAAATGAATCTAAAAGTTATCTCTCGAACACATTCTATTTATCTTTCAAATTCCAGCCCTGCGACGTTATGCTTTGAAATAATAGGAGTCATCGATTTTAATCGGGAGCGTAGAGAAATCACGAACTTTGTGGCCCACGAAGCCCCTGACCGATCTTTTCCGTTTGGCTGACGCGAAAGTGACGTCCTCGTTCCTATCTGGATACGGCACAGTCCTTGCCATTACCTTCGCCATTGTCACAAACATTTTTCCTTCCGTATCACCATGCAAATATACGAGAAAGCCCCAATCACCCAAGTTTCGTAAGAATATGGTTGTAACATGGAGAAAATCGCTTAAAAACATTTGCCCATTGCTATTTATCTAACAGAGCACTGGTGGGTCGTCCGGTGAAGTGAGTGTAGTGCCACTTCATCTTCAATTTGTTAAAATAAAATTAAAAAATATTTATCATACCATTAAATTGATTACTTTTTCATTCAAACCCTCATGCAGGCTTCGGAGATTTTGTGAATACAACTCGAGCCTTCCACAAGCACGGCGATTGTGTTGAATACATGAAATGTGCCTTGCAATATAAATAAGTGGAAAAATATCTTAACGCGATTGTTGACGCTTTACAGGAATTATTCAGGCTTTACATTAAGAATTGTAATGAAAATTTACTATTAAATAGACTTTTTATGAAACTTTTCATTCAAGCTGTTTTATATTTAAGCAAGCATGAACTGCCATTCCGTGGACACGATGAAAAAATATCTTCAGTAAATCGTGGGAATTTCAAGGAACTATTGAACACATTCCTATCGATAAGGTTGGTTGAAGTTAAAAACCACTACGAAAAGATTAAAAATGTTTTCACTGGTGATTCAAAGACAATACAAATTGAAATCATTGAATGTATCTCGGGTTATATTGATGATTGTATTAAAGAGGAAATTCAGGGCGCGGATTTTATTTTTCTGTGGAGGTCGATAACACGGCAGACATTACTCAAACATCCCAGTCTTCTGTGATAGTGAGATACATAACATCAGAATGTAAATTAGTGGAACGTTTCTTAGGCTTCCATGTTGTTAGTTCCGGTCGGGCTGCCCAGGAATTATTCGATCTTTTGAACAATATTTTAGATCCGTTCAATTACAAAAGTAAACTGATAGGTCAGTGTTACGATGGTGCGAGCGTAATGTGCTGTCATTTGAATGGCTTTCAAAAGAAAATCAAAGACAAAGCTCCTCAAACCATCATCTTCCACTGTTTAGCACATTTATTTATTTATTTAAAAAACATTGCAATTTGGCCAGCCGGCCAGGTGGCAAGGAAAACATAGTATATAATTCTAAAATTTCAATTTTACAAATAAAGCCCTCATAAATTATATTAGAAATATTAAAATATATTAAAAACATCGCTTGAACCTAGTCGTGCAGCAGACCTTTAAAAAAATTTCGAAAGGCCGAATATTTTTGGTTAATGTCAGTGAGATTTCGTCTTTCTTCCATCACTCGGATAAACCAAGTTGTTAAATTTTATTGATGGATGACAAATACCTACTATAACACATACGAGATGGTCATCGAATTCGAAAGTTCTTGACACTATCGTGGAAAATTGGAATGTTTCAAAAGACGTTTTCCAAAAAATAGTAGATGACACTGGCTGGGATGCAACATCGATTCGTCAATGCAGAAGATTTTTGAACGACATGAATGACTTCGAGTATACTTTCTTGGCACTTGATATTCATAATATTTTTAATGCAACTGACATTTTATTTGACGGGAAACAGAAGAAATTCTTTGATATTAATTACCGTTCGTTGAAAATCAAAAGTACGTACAACAAAATTAGCAATAAAAGGAATGAAGAATTTTGTATGGAAATATTTCGTGAGGCAAAAAACAAAATTTACTTAACAGAAAAAAGATAGTAAGGTCACTTATCCGATGAAGACTTATTTCTGAAATATAAAGTATTACTTTACGATATCGTAGACAACATTTTGATGGAAATCAATACAGGATTCCAAGACATCGACAATCTTTCATTTCTTTGTCTGGCTGATGCATTACAATTTAATGAATTCGCTAAAAAATTTCCATCAAATAATCTGCTCAGTTCGGTAGAGTGTTACCCATCAATATTCAGGATCGAACCGTAGCCTATGCCGTAGGATCTAGGCATGCTATCTGCTCAGCCAATCCTTTCTTTTAAACAATTTAACAATGAAGCCTATTAAGTTGCATACGATGTTTTTGCTAATTTTCGAGGTTGATTTCTCGAACCCTAGGAAGAATCACCAGATTGTGTTTCATCAAAATCTGTGACTCGAGGGTCGTAGCCTCTTCTTGTTAGTATAGACGCGGAACAAAAGTATTTAATCGCACCGTAAGATACCTTCTAATGCATCACTTCTTCTTCTTCTTTTTTTCTCATATTCCATGCAACAAATTGAAAAGAACGTTAGCAATGCGAAATCTCAACAATGCAACTGGAAAATCCGTCTATTTCTATTTTGTTTGTATAAGTTTCTGAGGTTCAATTGCGCAAATTTTCTGTTGAATTCCGAGTTGTAAAGCATCGAATCCAGCTAAAATTACGTCCAAAACATCTCTAATATCGACTCAAATAATTACATTACCTTTTTCGTGTAGAAGGAATCTTAATTTTAAAATTGTTTACGTTTAGTTACCAAGGAGCGGTGTGGTACAAGAGTTGACTTTACACACATCGGGTCTGGGTTCGATTCCTGGCGAAGCCTGGTTTTTCAACCAAGACTTGCCCCGCTCTCTACTCTACTCTATTGTGAGGAGGACATGCAAGTCAGCACTTAGTCCGTCGGGGCAGATTCACCCCATGTAGACATGTAGCTGCAATTTACGTAGCTTCATATGTAGCTTTTATTTAAAATCTTATCCTCGCTGCTTTTTCAATATTAATGTTAACAACAAATACCACCCGGATGCATATAGAATGGTATTCATTTTGTGAAAACGTAATTTGCGTCTATATCATCGACGTCACCCCAATTTTAGAGTTTGGAGTTCTTATGTTTTCAGCGCATCTTGCATTCTACGACTCATGATAATTCAGAAGGTTAAGATTCAACGATCGATTTATCGAATGATAAATTTTTTGCCTTGGGGTGTATGGCCGCGGAGGGAAGGGTGGATGAACTTGCCGCATGAATGCAGTTGCCTCTGGCTACGCCACTACCACAGCCATGTATCTGCTTCCGTTGTGCATGAGGGCAGACCTCTCCCCTTACGCGAGGAAGCGACCGTGGCAGCATTTCACGCAAAGGCCCATTTTTAAAAGTCCACTTTTTCCACTTTTCTATCTCATATAAAATCCAACCTCATCCACTCGTAAACCTTTCGAGCTTCTTATCATCTCCCTCTAACGTCTACTTTCTCGTCGCATACCTACTGCACTTCAAATCTCTATTTAGATATTCCCTTTATTGTTGCATTTTCCAACTCTTCCCGTCTTTTTGCTTCACATCGACTTTTTTCATTTCAATTAACTCTCAACCGATCCCAAACTCAGATATTCCCGCATTACTTCTCAAATGGAACATATCACATCATCATCCCATCACTTTTAATCTCATTTCATCTTCCAAACTATTTTTATTTCCTAGATACATCTTTTTAATGCAGCTTGTGCGCTTGTCTTTCATCGTTTAACAAAATTTCTCCACTAGTTTATAAAGAAAAAATCTTGCGATGTATTCCTCCATATTTTAAATGCTTCCTGACATTGTGTATTCGTATGCTTGCGTAGCGTTCTCGTTTTCCCACAACTGATATTATAAGTCACTTAGTCGAAATTCACCTGAAATATCCGTAAATTGCGACAGCGTTATTGGCAAAAAATAAACTCATATAAAGGTATCCATGAAATTCATAACTGCACGAGACATTATTCCATTGCTATATGCAGGGCCGGACCGATAGGTGAAGCGGCGAGGCGACCGCCTCAGGCGCCTCTCGCAGGGGGCGAAAAAGTTTGAACACAATGAAAATCACGATTTGGAATAAATAATACACAATAATCAAAAAATAATCTACATCTACATTATACCCTGCAAGTCACCTTTTTTGTGGATGGCAGGGGGTGCAGTGCACCAAGGGTCCATAGTTTTCCTACGTTATCTTTTTCTATTATGGTCTCTTATCGTCCTAGGGAAAAACGATCCTCTGTATCGCTCCGTTCTACAGTCGATCTCGCGAATCTTATCCTCACTGCCCTGCCTTCCGAGATACGTCGGGCTTCTGATAAGTCCTACTACCTCATTCGCTAGTCCCTCCGACATAAATTTTTCCAGTAGTTTAATTCTAGCCTGCAGCCTACGTTCCTCTAACGATGTCCATTTCAGATTTTCTATTAATGATGTTACGCTTTGTTTACTATCGTAATTCCTCTTTACAAATCTAGCTGCCCTGCGCTGAACCTTTTCTATCTCGTTAGTGAGTCCCTTTTCGTAAGGATCCCACACAGCTGAAGCATATTCGACCTGCGGTCGAACCAAGGATAAATAACATAATTCTTTCACTTTTTCGGAGCTATTTCGAACTATTCTCCCTATAAAGGCCAGCTTTTTGTTAGCGGCACCTATCAATCGGCGAATGTGGGTGTCCCACGAGAGATCACGATGGATCGTGACTCCGAGGTATTTAATCGAGTCTGAAACTGGAATCTCTACTCCGTCCAACGAATAATTATTATTCAACGAGATACTCTTGGTTCTCCAGAAGTTGATGACGCAGCTTTTCTTTTGGTTGATCTCTAACTGCCATTCCTTACACCATGCAGAAATAGCTTCTAAGTCATTTTGGAGATACTGGTGGTCTTCCGGATTGCTTATTTCTCTATAGATGACGGTGTCGTCCGCGAAAAGACTAATTTTACTTCTGACTACTGAGCTGATATCGTTTATATAAATTAGAAATAATAATGGACCAATTACACTACCCTGTGGAACGCCAGAGACAACCTCCACTAAGTTCGAAGATTTCCCATCTATAACAACCATCTGCTTCCTATGATTTAAAAATTCACGGATCCAACTAACGATTTTAGAATTTACGCCTAAGGTTTCTAATTTCGTTATTAACTTCCTGTGAGGTACCTTATCAAAGGCTTTCCTAAAATCTAAGAAGATGGCATCGACCTGCGTATTCTTTTCTCCGCTTCTCAGTAAACAATTAACAAAAAGACCGAGCTGAGTATCACATGATCTACTTTTCCTGAAGCCGTGTTGACAATCATTTAACAATAAATTACTATCAAGAAATCGCATTATGTTGCTAACAAGTATATGCTCGAGAATCTTACACGATATCGAAGTTAAGGAAATCGGTCTGTAATTTTCTGGGTTCTCCTTGTCGCCGCCCTTATGAATTGGGGTAACGTGCGCTAACCTCCAGTCGCTAGGGACCTCTGCGCGAGAAATGGATTTCTCGAAGATTATCAGAAGAAAAGGTGCTATTTCTTCAGCTAATTCTTTTAAAACGCGAGCAGGCATTTCTTCGGGCCAGTGGCTTTGTTATGTCTGATGGAACTTAATTGCTTTGCTATTCCCACCTCAGAAAATACTATATCGTCCATCAGCCCCCCCCCCTTATTGCGGGTGCATAATGGACGCAATGGTCGCTGACGGCTGTGAATGCTTTTACAAAATGACCGTTTAACAGGTTGGCTTTCTCTACGCTATCATGAATAACGGCACCCGAGTCATTACGCAGGGAAGGTATTGTAGGGCCTCTACCTTGGACCTCTCTCACATAGGACCAAAACGCTTTAGGGTCCTCCTTCAAATAATTATTTAATACCTTATTCCGGAAGTTAGTAAAAGCCTCGCGCATAGTAGTTCTCGCTTTAGCGCGGGATTCCTTATACGTTTTAACTTTAGCTGCTCTATATTCATCGGATGATGTAGACGGCATATTTTTTATTTTCGCGTGGCTTATTCTCTGATTCCAGGGGCACTCCTAACTTGCTTATTGTACCAACGTGGATCTTTATTGTCGACCTTCAATTTAATTGGAATGTACTTATCGATACTCTCTAGCATTATATCCTTGAATAGTTTCCATGACGACTCAGCACCTGATCGTTCGGTCATATCACGGAAGCCAGGTAGTATTTCTCGTAGGCGCGACCTGAAACTTGAAAAGTTTGCCTTAGCAAATATATAAAACTTTCTTTGAGGCTTAGAGTACCTCTCGATTTTCAACTTACACTCCGCATATACGGCCTGATGATCACTTATCCCAACTTCAATGGTGACTTTGTTTATTCTTTCTGGGACGTTAGTTGCTAATAAATCTAATATGTTTCCCGATCGCGTTGGCTTTCTGACTAATTGAAGGAGAGAGTGCTCGCAGAATGTTTCGATTAATGCCTCACAGGATTCGCGTTCTTTACCTCTAGATTCGAAACATAGGTTTTCCCAATCAATTGAGTGTAAGTTAAAGTCCCCACCGACTATAACGATTCCATCTTGATTTATCAGTCTAAGCTTTCATAGTTGTTTCTCGATATTTAAAATACAATCTACACCAACGTTAGGTGTCCTGTAAAACGAGCATATGAACACCTTTTTGGAGCCATCTTTACCTATGCGGCACCAAACACTCGATATCCTCGTCACTTATCTGAATCTCACTACTATCGTACTTAACGCTAACCGTTATGAAAACGCCCCCGCCAGATCTATTAGCGCGATCTTTTCTATAGACCTATCGCGAAATTGGTGCTGCATATTACGCTCGGTGTATATTCTATCCTTAGATAATCTTTCGGGATTCTTATTTTCTACAAGTGCATCGATTATCCTCTGGCCCAAAACTGACCTACACCCTGCCCTACTCTCTAGTCTAAAAAATCCCTACCGTGCTCGAGAATCCTACTCGCTACTCTCTGAGCCGATTCAGGCGTGTAGTGAACACCAGAGTGATCCAGTGGTGCCCTGCACGATTCGATATACGACCGTAGGTCGACGAAGTCCACTCCCAAGTCCCGACAGAAATTCCACAGCCTTCGGTTCAGACCTTCAACTCTACTCCAAACCTCAGAACCGCGGTGAATCCTAGGGACTATACTGCAGACAGTAAGCCGCACATCGGAAACCGATTCCTCTCGGACACGAGCAACCTCAGAGGCCAAGTCCTTAAAAGAACTTAAAATCTCCTCGGACCCGCGCTTCGAGGCGTCGTTAGTCCCAACATGGGCCACCACCCGCAGCCGAGAGCAACCTGTCGCCAATACCGCTTCTCTCACCGTGTTGGTCACTTGCGGCACCGTGCCTCCTGTTATACATCTGGAGAAGACCCGCTCTTCAACTCCCTCCCGGCGGGCACTGGATAACAGGGGTGCCATTACACGCCGAACGTTAGAGCTACCTAACACTAACAACCCTCCCTTCCCAACCCTACTCCCCTTGGGCCCGGCCTCCATCGAAGAGACGGGAGTGGGTACGGGCACAATGGCCGTGGAGTCCTCCTCCGACAACACCTCGAACCTATTACTGACAGGAAGAGAGTCCGCCGAAGCATTCCCAACTCCCTACCTCCGCAGCACCACCCCACGATCTCCCCGAGTGGACACCACTCTCCACTCATCGGATTTCCCAGCCCGAGGACCCTCAGCCTGCGGTAAGGAGTCAGAGTCAAACCCGATCACTATACCGGCTGCCGCACCCAGGCGAACCCGGACCTCCAATTTGGCGCGGCGAGCTTTCAGGGATGACCCCGCACCCCCCACACGAACCAAGGCTGCCACCCTCTGAAGGAGGTCCGCAACCACCCTCTCCAGCTCCGTGATTCGAGACCTCATGGCCTCGCAACCAGCGGCGCCCAAGAAGGAGGAAACGGGAGTCCTCGGTGAAGCCATCCTAAACTTACCTAATTTATATACTAACGCAAAAGAGTTACAATATAAAAACAAAAGCTGAAATGGGATAAGGCTAAAGAATTTGGTCTGTTTTAAAGCGGGGACGCTCTTCGTGTAGCGTACGAGAAAGGGTCAAACGCAGGTATAAAGTGAAAGGCGTAAACAACACAAACAAGGTTAGATCACGCACAGGAGATGATTGTACAGAACAACGAAAAATATAAATACTATGAAGCGTAAAACTAAAACAACCTTACAAATGTAAGGAGAATATGCTAATACACAATAACTACTATGATATAAATATTATTTTCTAAAAGGGAGAATGAAATTTCTAACAAGAAACTACGAGGCTTAAAAGTTAACTATTACGGTAGAGAAAAATAAAAACTATAACGTGGATATTATAACAAAACTAATTACATAACTTAAACGAATGTTAAATAAAATTACCGAAGGATAACAATAGAATAAAGCAAATTGTTAGTTCTACTTAACACTACAGCTACTCTAATGCTACAGCTACTCTAGTCGCTCGAGGCTACGTAGGAGCTCGCAGGAGCAAGTGAAAGGCACGTCCGTTCACTTCAACAGCCAGGTAAAGACTCAAATTGTAGAGCTTACGCATCGTCAAAACTATAAACAAGACCAACAATGTTATCGGTCCAATTCTATGCTCTCCATTATATTTCTTAGCAAAACACATGATATATGATTTTCTTCTTAGAAAAATATTTCGGGTTTAACCCAGGCCAAAAACCCTCGTCTGAACATAAACCTTCCGTTTCCTAAGGTTTAAACGCCTTCCCTTTCAAATTCGTATGCCGCAGACTTCTTTTATTTTCGCAGTTCGGTTTCTTTTGGTTTACCCAAGTGCTAACATCTTTTAGTGGATCATCTGATCGAGTTTGCTAGAGCAGTGTTTCTCAAACTATGGGCTGCGGCCCATCATGGCCCAAAATTAGTTTGGAAGTAAGTTTAAATGCCAAAACAAAACTTTTACGTATAATAAAATTTTATCAGAGAATTTTCGGAAATACGATGTTCTAAAAACTATTATAATAGTTATAATGAAAAAATTTGTATTAAAGTTTCTTAATTTGACTATTTTCATTTCAAAGGGGACCGCATGATATTCATGGAGATCGCGACAAATGAAACTTTAAGAACCACAGTGCTGGAGGGCCTTGAGCCATTTAGTATTCGTTTCAGTGCATCAAGTCGGAGCTGTAATATAAAAATGATTTCCATAGGAACCAATGTAAACATTAAAATTACTTAGAATCATTGTAGGAGTTCGAAAATTGAAACAACGAATGCCTAAAAGAACGAAAGTTTGTTTTCCTGCCATCAATTTTTGAATACGCGTCGACTCGATCAACATGTCAGTTTTTAATGCGATAATTTGACGCATTTACATTTGAATCCTACGGACCCGTCGGAATTTAACACGTTACTGTTAAACGCTAACCCTGATATACTAGGTTCCATACTTAGGCAAGAAATTTATATTTTTTCTTCACAGATGTTTATATGGATTCATTTGCATGAATCTGTCTTGAATATATATATATATATATATATATATATATATATATATATATATATATATATATTAGGGTGGCCCTTATTTTTAAGTTTTGGAAAACTGAAGAGGGCACGTTTTCAATCTGTTCAATTATGAAAAAAAATAATTTTGGTAAAATTAGGTTAGTTTTGAATAATATTTAGGGGTCGCTACCAAGATCTGAAAAATCGCAATATATCATAATGCTAAACATAGGTACTCTCATTTTTAAATTTGTTTAAATTTTAAACTTATTTGAATTGAATTGTGAATTGTAGATACTTAGTATTGAAAATTGTGATGCAGCACCCATTGGTCAATGTTACGCAATACTGCATTAGATATAGCCTTTCAGATGTTCCCCCCCAGAAATCCTGCGTAAGTCTACTTGCAAGAGCACTCTTTGTGTTATGTAATAGTCCATAACAGGTCTTTTGGAACAATCTAGAGCTGTCCAGAACGTTATAGAACCTTCATAAACAATCTGAAACGTTCTAGAACCTTGTGGAACAATTTGGAAATTTCCGGAAAGTTCTAGAACCTTCTGTAATGGTGTAGAAACCTTCCAGTAAGTTCTATAACCGTCTGGAACAATCTATGGCCTAAACTATATAGGCAGCCCACCTAGTGCAGTGATTTCAGTTGTCATCAGGCAGCCAAAGAGTGCAGTTTGGCCAAGGGTTTTCTCCCATAAAGTTGTTGTGTAGAGACTCAAGTGAACCTGACTCGTAGGAGATTACAATACAGTGCACTCCCAGTTTGTAAGTTTTGTACTGCGTTCTGCTGAACACCAAAAAATAAACTAATGATAACAGAAGTAAATTAGCTAATTTTTCACTTTACTTTCAGGTTTACTTTTATGAAGAAATGGCTACTGTTAGTCCTACTACCCGTAAAATGACGAATGTTTGGGTAACTGGACTATAATCACGTGAAATACCTGGAAATAATCTACCTTCGAAGAGAGAGGTAATGGCTTATTTTTACATTTGCATCTGACTGGAAAGAAAACTGTTCGAGAAAGTGCGACTGTAGCTGCCGAAGCTGCCATTGGGATTTGGAATATAGCACGGATCCCTAATCAGCTTCGAAAACACGTAATTGCAGCTGTTGAAAAAATCTTCCTTGACTGGCAGAAGCTGAAGAAAAACGAAAAAACAAGAAGAAAATATCCAAAACACTGTTTGAAAAAGAAACTGCTTTCAGTAACAGCCTCGATGAGCTTTTTGATATTGTACATGCAGAGCCGCTATCCATGATGAAAATAGAAGAAGATGGAGAGTTTCTTCTGGCTCAGAGGGAAAAATGACGGCGAGGAAAGATGGCTGGAGTTGACAAGGCTCTAGAACAGCAAGAAGCTAGAAGAAGGGAGCGAGCCAAGAAATATCAAGACCGCCTTGAGAAGAGTAGAAAGGAAACAGAAACCAAACCTGTAACCTTGTGCTCCTCATCCTCCAGCAGTGATTCTGAGGAGGTGAACAGGATAGACATCAGAGTAGTGAACCTGCTGAACTGGAACACGCATCTCTTAGAGAGCCTTCTCGAAAAATAGGAAGGAAGCAATTTATTACACCAGGCTTCGCAGCTGTACTGGATCGTACAAAGGTGAGTGACAGAAAAGCCACTGCATTGCTTTATGCTGCTGGAGAAAGTCTGGGACAAGATATGTCTAAAATGGCAGTAAATCGTTCCTCAATTCGTGTAAGTCGCATTCTGCAAAGGGAAGCAACAGCTAAACAAATAATCTCTCAATTTAATCCAACAGTTCCGCTAGTTGTGCATTGGGATGGCAAGCTGCTACCAGATCTTTCTGGAAAGGAAGTAGTTAATCGTCTTCCTATTTTAGTCGCAGGTGATGGAGTAGAACAACTGCTCGGTGTTCCAAAAATTGCGGCTGGAACTGGGTTGGAAATAGTCAAGGCTGTTGTTGAAACTTTGGAACTGTGGAATCTAGCAGAGAAAGTGAAAGGAATGTGTTTTGACACTACTGCGTTAAATACTGGAAGAAAAAATGGCTTTGTATTGAACAGAAATTAGACAAGAACCTTCTCTGCATTCCCTACAGACACCAAATATTGGAGCCGCTACTAGAAGCTGTCTTCTCTGTCATCGTAAGTCCATCAGCGAGCCCAGAAATACTAATCTTCAAGCGATTTCAAGCTCATTGGGTGTCACTGGATAAGTCCGAATACAGAACTGCACTTGATGATGAGTTCACTGTCAGTGCTGTTGCCGATATTAAAGACGAAATAATCACTTTTGCTACAGACCAACTGAACCAGCAGCAACCTCGCGATGATTACAGAGAACTGGAAATCTCTATCACCTTTCTTGGAAGTAAACCTTCCCGTGGAATTAGATTTCTTGCTGCTGGTGCAATGCATAAGGCTCGTTGGATGGCCAAAGCCATTTATGCTATCAAACTGTGGATGTTCAAAGGACAGTTTCCATTGAAGACAAAAGAGGAAGCTGGGATAAAGGACATAGGAATTTTTGTTGTGAGATTCTATTGGAAGGCGTGGTTTCAAGCTGCACATCCAACTGCTGCGCCTTTAAATGACCTGATGCTGTTGAAGAACCTCCAACAGTACAAGACTACAAACTCAATAATTGCCAAGGCTGCTCTGAAGAAGCTTGCTCGTCATCTGTGGTGCCTCAGCGATGAGCTGGTTGCCCCTGCTTTCTTTGATAGAAAAGTAAGAATAGATACAAAAGCGAAATTGATTCAAACTCTCCAAAACGATGGTAATAATAATAATAATAATAATAAATCGACTTTATTTAAGGGCGATATTTAGACCATCTGGTCCATTCTTACATATAACCCTGTACATACTACGAACGCAGACGACCATGCCCTTGGCGGGATTCGAACCCGCGACCTTGGTCTCCGTTGTCAGATACTCAAACCACTCGTCTACCAAGGCCTACTCAAAGGGAGTGACTGTCGATCTGGATAACATCTTGGAGAAAAATTTGGACTATTTTGTATCAGCCAACACTTTGAGGTTTTTCGACGTACTTGGTCTTGACTCGAAATTCACTGAATTGGATCCCGAACTCTGGGCTTCTGATGGAAACTACATCGCCACAGAAAAGTGCATCCGGTCCATCAATTGCATTAACGATACGGCAGAACGCGGAGTTGCCCTGATCGAGGAATAAAATCGATTACACACCCAGGGTGGATAGCAAAAGCAATTTCTTCTGCAGGTTGTCAGCGATCATCGGAGGAGATATCCAGACCTTGCGAAGAGAACACTTGCCACAAACAATTAATATACCACGGTGTCAGTATTGTTATGTTCATCATGTGAAAATGTATCATGAAAATTACCGACTCTAAATTTTATATGCTTTGTACCGTATTGCATTTTGTTTAAAATAAAGAAAACTTAATCTTTCAAACTTTGGTAGCAACCTCTAAATTTCATCTAAAATTTACCAAATTTTGGGAATATTATTTTTTTTTAATTGGAACAAGATAGGCTGGTTCCCCTATTCAAAATAAAACGTTTGTTTCCCCCCAATTATGAGGACCATCTTTATATATATATATGTATATATATATATATATATATATATATACATACATACATACACACACAAGTAGTTGGTGCTTACATTCTGCAAGCATTTCATCTCAAAATGAAAACATTAATTTTTCATTAGATATATTTTTAATAAATAAGTTTGCACCTCTGAATCAAGGACAACTAATAACGCAACAAATATCAACGCAACGACAAATAACACACTGTTATAATTACCTTTATAACACAGCTATAGAATAACGGAAACACCCTCACTTTCGCGCCGAAATATGCAACGCGAAAAACCGTCGTGGAGTCGTGGTGTAAGTGAATGGGGAGGGACGAAGGGGAGGCATTCCCTCCACCGCATTTAGCGACCTTGGCGTGTTTAAATGGCTAAATCGCCCTTATATGATCTGTAAATTATAGATTAAAAATTTATTCGGGTAAAGGACAACATTTGCTACAATAAGGTTTAATACATTTTGTATCAATAATTAATAGTTTTCGAGATAAAAATTGTAAATACGTAATAATCGTCAAAAATACGTATAGCAATCGGAAATTCTATTCCCATTTCCTTACGTGATCCATAAGTTATGAATTAAAACTGTACCCATACGGAGGATAAAATTTTCAACAAAATTATTGCAAAAGCTTGTTCCTACTACTTATAGTTACCGAGATAAAAATTATTAAACTTTAATGTACAAATGGGGTAATAACAACCCCTAAATATTAACAATTTTGAAATTTTCGATTTTTCTTGTTGGTTTGGAGCAAAATTCTATAATTGGGCCACGTTTCAAGTCTCCAGTTTAGTCAAAAGGGCCTGAACATTAGTATTTCCCTATACATATCATTATACTATATAGACGTTCCTTACAGAGGAGGAGTGATATATAACATCAACATATATAGACGTTCTTACAGGGGATGAGTAATATATAACACATATACTATTATATATAGACGTTCCTTACAGAGGAGGAGGATATAACATACTAGTAAAAGGTGTTTGCAGTCTGCAAGAATTTCATCTCACTAGAGAATCCAAATACTCGGATTTTGAAATACCTGGGTAATCGAGTAATTCTTGTATGAAATACTCGGGTACCCGGGTATTTCAGAAAAAAATACAATTAAAAAATTTTTTCGGATCTTTATGATGAAGTTTGAAGCTACTGAGAACACTCTCTAGCTGTTGATGTAGGGTGAATTGTTATCAAAGCCTGGAACAATTTTTCTGTGCGATATCCTCTTTTGCCATGATTTCCTTCAATCAGTTTTAGTTCCTTGTCCAATGCTAGTTTTGTTGTAGTTTCTTTCGGAATAGCCATAACAGATTGTATTGTTTTCTGAAGCTCATCATACAAAGAACTAGCAGAACCTTCATTTTCCGTAGCTGCTTCTTGTTGCTCATTTTCATGTTCATCTTCATCAAACAACCTCTCAAATGTATCTTTTGCCAATGATTTGTTTATATTTTTTGAAGACTATATAAAATGATCATTAAAGTGGGACTTAGGACAATTGCCACTTTGCAAAGAAAGCAACAACGACACAATAACTTTGTTTCGTCTTTCATCAATTCTTTTGTTAATGGCATCCATCACTTCAGTAGCGAGATCCGTATCTGCTTGTAATTTATTCAAAAGAAAGATGAAAACTCCTTCAACTTTCAGTAAATTGCTGTCCTCATTGCTTAACTCTTTGACAGCAACTCGACATGTTGCAGAACTTCCGATATTTTCTTTAAAACGCTGACATTTTTATATTTAAAAATTTCCGACCGAACTCCATCAAAGCCTTGTTTATGCAGTCATTCAATTTTAAAAAACGATTCACCGTAAGAATAATGGAGTTCCATCGAGTCTTGCAATCAAGTAACAATCGCAGTTTCTTGCCTTCTTCTGCCAGCACATGATTTTGAAGAACACTGCTTCTTACAGCAGATATTTTGAAAAATCTCATAACTTTTCGTGTCACCGCAAGTATTATTCCAAAGTCTCTACGGACTGTAGAAATTCACTGTGACTCTCCGGTTCAAAATTCAAACTGCCATCAACAACATACGTATTAATTTCAGTATTGCAGATATCCTCCTCATCTTGATCAGCGTAATCATCATCATCTTGGAATTCTTCATCTTCATCATTCTCTTCTTCGTCATCAGTGAGAGGCTGGACTGTTTTCTTATAAAATATATCAAGGACACCAAGATGGATTCCATTGTTGTAGCATAACTGGGCCAATGCCGGAATATTCCTTCAATATTTTACCATTAATGCAGCTCCGTCTTGAGTTGATCCGGTGACATCAGAATCCATATTGAGTCCAAACTCATTAAGTCTTCCTTTGACTAGAGGTATGGTTGAATTATAATCACAAAAATCTTCAATAGGAACCAGCCCAAGAACGAATGGCGACATTGCTGCTGAGTGGACTGTAACATTCATGTGTCTTCTCATATTTTCGTCCCTCCGTTCGTCCACGGTGAGGCTGAATCTCCTTCCAGATTTTTGTTGTTGCGATAAAGCTGCCTTCATTTCTTTCTTTTTTCTTCATAGAATTTCATTATGTATTTCAATTCGAGAAGAGCTACAACTTTAAAATTTGGCAGAAATGTATAGCATTTATTACCTATATTGGAGAAAGTATAAAATTCTTAAAATTGCAAAGTTTAGGGACTGTTTTAATGTATTATTTTTACATAAGGGAAAAACGAAAATCGCTGCGGAGGTGAAATCTTGGTGCAGTGGATAAAATTTAAATTAAAGAAATATTTACAATGATGAAATATCTCTCTGAAAAATGAATGTTTTTTCAAGGTGAGATAAAATGTTTGCAGTATTCAAGCACCATCCACTAGTATGATATATATATATATATATATATATATATATATATATATATATATATATATATATATATATATATATGTGTGTGTGTGTGTGTGTGTGCGTGTGTGTTATATCCTTCTCCTGCTCCTCCTCTGTAAGGAACGTCTATATATAATGATATCCTCTTCTGTTAGAACCGTCTTTATATAATGATATCATTATATATAGACGTTAATTACAGAGTCGGATATCATTATATAATAAACGCTCCTTACAGAGGTAGAGGAAATAACATAGAACATATAGGAGGACACTAATGTTTAGGCACTTCCAGATAAGCTGGAGATTCGAAATTTTTTTCTTAGGTAGTATTTTGTGCAAAATCAAATAGAAAAAAACAAAAAATCTTCAAAAAGTGCAACAATGCGGCCGCTATAAATTCGCAATTGTTTAAACAATTTTTCAAGGTTAATGTATTTTCGAATATGCTACGGAACTGAAATTTGTTTTGGAGGTAGGATTTGTAAAGAAACAAAATAGGGATTATAGCAATTTTGATATTTTAATTTGTGTTGATGTATAGATAACTATTTAGGTATTACGAGATGAGCTAGGATGCTGAAATTTTCAAGTTATTTACAGAGTTGTACATTTGCAGATATAAACATTTGAATATCTCCATAAATATATTGCGGCGGCCGTTAAAAACGTATCAATTTTAAACAATTAGAAAAATATTATTTCACTTCTCGAAGTGCTACAACTTTTAAATTTGGCAGAAATGTGTAACATTAGTACCCCATAATGGATAAAGTATAA
Organism: Tanypteryx hageni; assembly: GCA_028673005.1. Lineage (NCBI taxonomy): Eukaryota > Metazoa > Arthropoda > Insecta > Odonata > Petaluridae > Tanypteryx > Tanypteryx hageni. The sequence goes on along the minus strand of CM054120.1, from coordinate 9,825,382 downwards.
AACTCTTAAAATTGCAAAGTTTAGGGTCTGTTTTAATATATTATTTTTACATAAGGGAAAAACGAAAATCGCTGCGGAGGTGAAATTTATAGAATTAAAAAAATATCTGTAATGATGAAATATCTGTTTGAAAAATGAATGTTTTTTCAGGGTGAGATGATATGCTTGCAGAATGCAAGCACCTTCTACTAGTAACATATCATTATATATCGAAGACTCTTACAGAGGAGGATATAACATATAGGAGGATACTAATGTCCAGCCCAAACTAAAAGAGCTAGAGATCTGTAAGTTTTAGGTTTTGTAGATATGATAGAGAAACTTTCAGATAAAATAAGACTTCTCACCTAAGTGAAATGAGTTCCACTCCAGAAATTCCGAAAATTGCGTTTTTTCCCATAAGAAAAGCATTGCGCCATTTTGTAAATTAATTATGGGCACTTGCCGGTAGGCTAGAAAGTTGAAATTTTTAGTGTTGCTAGATGGCCGTAAGATCTTATAGGAATTATTGTCACTTTTACTTACAGTGTCTTGGGTTCGACTTCAGAGACCCCGGAATATCTCCCATAACTTAGCATGGGAAAACGCAATCCAGTGTGTAGACAAATCTAATAAGTTTAGGAAGCTGAAATTTTGCAGGTTTATAGAACATTTGTCATAACCAATTATAAAAGTCGAAAATTTTAAAATTGTAAATTTTAGGGGTTGTTTTAACCCCATTAGAACATTAAATTAAAATAATTTTTTATGTACTACGGGATGAGCTAGGAAGCTGCAATTTTCAAATTATTTACAGAACAGTGCATTTGCACAAATAAACATTTCAATTTCTCCATATATATTGCGGCAACCGTTAAAAATGTTTAAATTTTAAACATATAGAAAAATATTATTTTACTTCTAGAAGTGCTACAACTATAAAATTTGGCTCAAATGTGTAGCATTAGTACCCCATAATGGAGAAAGTGCAAAATGTTTAAAATTTCAACATTTGGGGATGGTTTTAAACTATTATTTTTACATGTGGGAAAAACGAAAATCGCTGCGGAGGTGAAATCTTTAGAATTAAAAAAATATTTGTAATGATGAAAGATGAAAAATGAATGTTTTTTATGTTTCTTAGATAGGATTTTGTGCAAAACCGACTAGAAACAACGAAAATCTTGAAAAAGTGCAACAATGCGGCCGCTAAAAATTCGCAAATTTTTAAACAAATTTTAAAGGTTTAAGTATTTCCAAAAGTACTACGGAGCCGAAATCTTTTTATAAGGTAGGATTTGTAAAAAAACGAAATAGGGATTATACAAATTTTGATTTTTTGATTTGTTTGGCTGTTAAAAATTCCGAAAGTTTAAACAAATAGCTAACTGCCTAGGTACTACGGAATGAGCTAGGAAGCTGAAATTCTCAAGTTATATACAGAGTAGTGCATTTTCATATATATACATTTGAATCTTTCCATAAATATATTGCGGCGGCCATTAAAAATGTTTAAAATTTTATCAATTAGAAAAATATTTTTTCACTTCTTTATGTGCTACAACTTTAAAATTTGGCATAAATGTGTAGTATTAGTACCCCATAATGGAAAAAGTATAAAATTCTTAAAATTGCCAAGCTTGGGGATTTTTAATCTATTATTTATACACAAGAGAAAAGCGAAAATCGCTGCGGAGGGGAAATATTTAAAATTAAAAAAATAATTGTAATGATGAAATATCTGGCTGAGAAATGAATGCTTTTTCAAGGTGAGATGATATGCTTGCAGAATGCAAGCACCAACTACTAGTATAACATACATATAACATATAGTAGGATACTAATGTTTTGGCACTTTCAGATAAGCTGGAGATTCGAAATTTTTTTCTTAGGTGGAATTTTGTGCAAAACCGACTAAATAAAAAAAATCTTGAAAAAATGCAACAATGCGGCCGCTAAAAATTTGACATTTTTTAAACAAAATTTCACGGTTTATGTATTTCCGAATGTGCTCATCATCATCATCATCATGCTTCTGTCCGAAGACAGGTTTTAACTGAATCGCTGCCTCCATTTCTCTCTCTCCCTAGAAGACTCTTTTATACCTCTATAAGTATTATATCCCTGCTTTATATTATCTAATATTCCTATTCTTTTTCTCCCTCTTCCTCTTCTTCCACTAATTTTTCCTTCTAAGATCGTCCTTTGTAAACACTGTCTTCTCAATATGTGCCTATCTAATTTGCTTTTCTTTTCCTGATTGTTTTTATTAGCGTCCTTTCTTCTCCCACCATTTCTAATACTTCTTCGTTTCTCTTCCTCTCTGTCCATTTCACTTTCATCATCATCCTCCATACCCACGTCTCAAAACTTTCTAAATATTTTTCCTCCTTTCTCCTTACCATCCACGTCTCTGCACCATAAAGAGCTATGCTCCATATGTAGCATTTTGCTAATTTCTTCCTTGTTTCTAAATTTATTTTCTTGCTTGTGAGAAGCACCTTCTCGTTAAATGCTGCTTTTGCCATTGCAATCCTACTTCTGATGTCATGTGTACTACATCCATCCTGCGCTAAAAAACTGCCAAGATATTTGAAACTACGTACTTGTTCCAAGTTTTGGCCATTTACCATTATATTTCATTCTTTATGTTCCTTTGAAACCACAATGACTTTCGTTTTTTCTGTATTGATCTTCATTCCATATTCTTGGCCAACCTCCACTAGTCTGTCTGTCATCCTCTGAAGCTCTTTCTCGCCTTCTGCTATTAAGCCCTGATCATCTGCGTATTTAATGGTGGTAATACTTTCACCTCCTATCTTAAATCCTTTCTCTTTCATCAACGCTTCTTCTGTTATTGTTCCTGCATAAATATTAAATATCGCTGGTGAAATAGGACAGCCCTGCCTCACTCCCCTCCCTATTGAAGTACTTTCTGTTTCTTCTCCTTCAACCCTGACTCTAATCTTTTGATCAAAGTAAAGGTTTTTAAGCAGTCTTTTATCTTTCCAATCTATTCCAATTTTGTTTAAAATACCCAGCATTTTATCCCATTTCACTCGGTCAAAAGCTTTCTCCCAATCTACAAAACAAAAATACATACCTTTATTGACTTCTAGCGCTCTTTCTATCATCATCCTCATACATCCTATAGCATCTCTAGTCCCCCTTCCTCTTCTAAAACCGAACTGATTATCTTGCAGCTCCTTTTCTATTTTACATTAAATTCTTTTGGTTATTATTCTGGTTAGAACTTTAGCTGTATGAGAAATTAAACTAATAGTTCTGTAATCCTTACAACATTTTGCATTGTTCTTTTTCTCCAGTGGTACAATCACAACGTCTAAAAATCTTCAGGCCATACACCAGTATCATATACTTGGTTAAAAAATTTTGTGAGTTGCTTAACTGCTTTAGACCCCAAAACCTTAAGAACGTCCACGGGTATATCATCACTCCCAACAGCCTTCCTTCTTTTCATGTCATCAATTGCTCTTTTAACTTTAGACTCGAGAATACTTGGTCCTAGCTGGTCATTTTCCACATCCACTTTTTCATTTAATTCAATATTTCTTGGCTTTCCTTCTTTGTCATACTGCACCTCAATGTATTCTTTCCATACATTCTTTACATTGTCTGACTCCGATAGTATTTTACCACTTTTGTTCATGATTCCTTTACGTCCTATCTTTCTTGCTTTTTTCTTGAATAGTTCCCTTGCTTTGCTATACATGAGGTCTGTAACGAAATAGGGATTATAGAAATTTTGGTATTTTAATTTGTGTTGCCGTTAAGAATTCTTAATATTTAAACAAATAAATACCTAGTAAGAAATTGATGGATTAAACCGATCCGAAGATCCTACGCAGACAGGAATAAGCTGTAATGTTGGGAATAATTTTGAAACGAGAAAAAAAGTCTGATATGACCTGGAATCGAACCCGGGTCTTCCAGTTGCCGGGCGGATATTCTACCTCTGAACTATCGTAACAGATCGATTTTCTCGTTTCTGAACGCGGATGTTTTCTTGGTTGGGACGGAACTAGCCAAGCTAGTATCAAACTGCCCCAACAGATGTCCTCGAAGAGATACATCGAAGAAAACTCCTCCCTCTCAAATGGTGAGATTGCCAAGTAAGAAATTGATGGATTAAACCGATTCGAAGATCCTACACAGACAAGTTATTTACATATTAGTGCATTTGCACAAATAAACATTTGAATCTCTCCATAAATGTATTGCGGCGGCCGTTAAAAATGTTTAAAATTTATACAATTAGAAAAATATTATTTCACTTCTTGAAGTGCTACAACTTTAAAATTTGGCAGAATGTGTAGCATTAGTACCCCATAATGGAGAAAGTATAAAATTCTTAAAATTTCAATGCTTGGGGATTGTTTTAATCCATTATTTTTACATAAGGGAAAAACGAAAATCGCTGCGGAGGTGAAATCCTTAGAATTAAGAAATCATTTGTAAAATTCATGCATTTCAATTGCTCTAGGACGCCTAGAACTGGCAAGGCAGTATTTTTCAAACACATTCTACGTGCAGTGGTATCGCACGACGTCATCTCCTTCGGCGGCCACGTCCAGGAAATCGACCTGCTGTTTAAGGATCTTCCCGGTGCAGTACTCCGGCTGGTGTGTTTTTACGGACCGCACAACGAACCGGTGGTGCTCGCGGCCATGGAGGCCTTCGACTCGTCCATAGTACATCGCACACAGGACGCGGATGACTAAGACCCTCATTACCACCTTCCTTGAAGATTGTTTCGACGATCCATCTCTAAGGTGGGAAAACCTCAAGGACGATCTTTAATCCCACGCGATCCTGTACAAGCGTATCCTACGCAGCGCTTTGTCTATTGAAGTCGGGGAGGATTGGTACAGGGAGGAAAGGGAGAAAATACTACAGCGGCTCGGGTGGAACCAACTGGCTGTCAACGACAGGCCCGCTGCAGCGCATCTGGCACGTTGGGCGGGTAGATGCCGACCTAGAAATCTCAAGGAAATTGCTGCCGAGGGCGCTTTGCTGACCGAACATGGCGCCATTCGTGAGGTCGTCTTGCGCCACTTCTCCGGAATATATGCCGACGTCGGAGGGACTAAAGATAACCTTGATGACCGGAGGGACATTGGTGAGCTCCTTCGATTGTCGGAACTGGAGCAACACTTCCTCGATTCGACGATGACAGCCCGTGACTACACCGAGCATTGCGGTGACTGAGCCATAATAAATCCCCTGGTCTTGATGGACTCACCACTGAGTTTTAATCGGCTTTCTGGGGGCTTCTGAGGATTCCTTTCCAGGAGATGGTCGGGGAGAGTTTCTCCAGGGGGCGATTTCCGCTTTCGACCACGAAGGCGGTTATCACTTTGATTGACAAGGGAGGCAATGCCCGATCGATAGATAACTGGAGGTTCATATCCCTGCTGAACACGGACCATAAGATCCTGGCGAAGGCGCTTTCCGCGAGGTTCTCATCGGTCATAGCTTCCGAGATCTCTCCAGAACATCGCTCTTGTGAGAGACATCATTCTGCTTGAGAACGAGGGGAATGCTCCCTCGGCATTGCTCTCCCTCGATCTGCAGAATGCTTCGACAGGGCCTTGCATAGGCACCTGTTTCGCACCTTGCAGGACATGGGTTTGGCCACACCGTCATCGGGAGGATACGAACAATTTATACTGGTGCGAGGGGCTTGGTTCGGATCGCCGACTCTCTCTGTGGCCCCATCCCCTTTTTTGCGAGGGATACGGCAAGGTTGTCCCTTGTCTGGTCAGCTCTACCCCATCTCAATAGATCCTTTGCTTACCATGCTGAGGAGAAATCTACGAGGGATTCACCTCCTCCCGCCAGCCGAGACTGCCCTCACCGTCAGCGCTTATGCCGATGACGTATGTGTCTTCCTTGGTGAGGAAGGGGACTTCATCCGAGTCTCTCACTCCTTCGAGAGGTATGCGCTCCTGTCCGGTGCTCTCCTGCCCGGTGCTCTCCTGAACACCAGAAAGAGCAAAGGCCTATAGATGGGGAGCTGGAGAAATCGTCCGGATGCACCGTTGGGCTTTACTTGGTCGAGTGACGGCGTCATGTGCCTCGCCGTTTGGCTCGACAACGACCCTCAAAGGGAGAAGGACGAGAACAACGCTGCGCTTGCGCAGAAAATAACGGCGGTCCTAAACAATTGGAAACCGAGAGTGACACCGATGTCCTTAAAAGGTCTTGTCCTCGCGGTCAATAAATTTATCGCCCCCCCGGATATGGCACATCCTGCAGGTGTACACCACGCCTAGCGGTTTCCTGCAAGGTCTGCAGTGCAGACTTGTGGCCTTTGTCTGGAACGGGGCAGGCCCTGGACCGGATCAGCACCCTCTCCGCGCCACTTGCCGTAGAGGGGTCTGGCCTGGTGGACATTGCCCTGATGACGCGAACTTTTCGGTTCCTGTTTACGCAACGTTTCCTTTTCGGTCCCCAAGAGAATCCTTGGAGGATCCTCGCAGCCAACCGCCTGGCGGACTACAGGAGAGAGGGTGATGCCCTTCGTATTTTTTACGAACAGGATCCTTTCCGGAGGTTCAATAAACTCGGAGGCTTCTATAATTCAGTTGTTCAGGCGTGGAAGACCCTCAACCCGAAGGTGACGGAGGACAGGGACGGAAGGCCTTTCCCAACTGGATGGCTTCCATCAGAATCCCTTCCGGATTTTACTGTCTACAGCCGTAAATTTACTGCAAACAGGAACCTGCTCTTGGCCAAACGGTCCGTTTACGGGGAATTTTTGTATGTGTCGACGCGAGAAAAGTGGCCCATTAAGGGCGCGTATACCGGCTGCGCCATTAATTGGCTGGGAGTCAGAGATTATCCCTCGCACGATTGTGATGCCGATGTTGCATGGAGGCTCGCCCAAGGGAGATTGGCTGACGCGTATTTCCTTGATCTCAGCGGGACCAGGCTAGGTGAAGAAAGCCCTTGGTGTCAAGGGGAGAAGGGGGACGTGTGGCATCTCTTCTTCGACAGCTGCAAGGTCAGCGAGGTTTGGAAAAAACGGCTCTACTCCTTAAATCGTTAACCGGGGAGAGTAGGGTGACCGCAGAAATCCTTTTTGGCGGGATGACGACCAGAATGAGGGGAAGGAAACGTGGTTTCCGTCTGGAAAATTACCTCCTAACCCTAGTGAAAAGTTTACGTTGTTTTTCCGTGACAAGAGGAGTCGGTAAACTACTGGACGGATTTACAATTGTCCCTTAGGAAAACTCACGACGGAGTGGCGCCAGAGCAAGATGGACGGAAAGGATGCGATCTTCCTCCGCTTCTGGGGCATGAAGGGCCTGTTCTGAAAAACTGAAGAAGGTTCAATAGTTCTGAATCCTGATACGTTTGACGCGTTATAACTTCTGCCTGTCGATCCCTTCGACAGGTAACGGGTGGGGGTCACGTTCCAAGATTGCGCTTACAGCCCCTTTGGTGGAGCGCACCCGCCCAGAACTGCCCCGGAACCGACGTGGCGATGAAAGGTCATAAATAAGCACTGTGCTAAGATCAACCATTGACTGTGGGATTTGAAACTCATGATGATTAATAAATGAGGTGAAGACGTGAGAATTCCCCTTACCGTGACCTTAATAATAACAACACTCTCACTCACACACACACTCACACTCACTCACTCACACTCACTCACTCACTCGCTCAAAAATTCACTCACACTCACTCACTCGCTCAAACATTCACTCACACTCACTCACTCCCTAACACACACACACACACTCACACTCTCTCACACACACATACATACACACACCCTCACATACATACACACGCACACACACGCATGCACAGACACACACGCACGCACACACACACGTGTATATATACGTACATATACAGAAATATATACACACATACATACACACATACGCGCACGCACACACACCCGAAAATGCACACGAACACGCACCCACACGCACGCATACGCACACGCACGCATACGCGCACGCACGCATACGCACACATGCATGCATACACGCACACATGCATGCATGCACAAATACATACATACGTACGTTGGTACGTACGTACGTACGAACGCACGAACGTACGAACGCACGCACGCACTCATACACACACACATACACACATACATACATTCATACAGACGTACACGCACACACACTCTCACCCTCACACTTAACTGACTCACTCACTCGCTCACGCATGCACACACACGCGCACACGCACACAGTAGTGATCGTACCCGACGGACGTGTTTTTTATGTACTTTGATTATTTCACATTTGTGCCTTGGAACCTTCGTTTTTCATCATTTCAACAGGACTTCCATCTGCATAGTATTATCGTACGCCACAGTAAATAGTTTATGAACTTAAATTGTATCAACGGATAGCTGTTTTCGGCAATATCTTTTTGCCGAAGTCGGCGGAACGGCTCGCCGGCGATTGCCATTTGGAAATTGAGTCCAATCCGTTGGCCTAACTTCCTGCGTTTCCTAACGGAAGTTTGGGGGCACAAATCTCCAGTGATAGTGGCCAAAAAATACACCACAGACTTCGACAGTTTAGCTAACGCCCTGTATTCCTTCAAGTCCGTGGTTAAAGAGCCTGCACTGAAAATACGCATGCAACGTCTTGCAGTGAATTTTCAGAAGAAAGCATCCAGCCAACCAACGTCTTCGTTTTCTTCGCAATTTTATCCTCTTATTCATTTATTTATTTATGATTTGATAGCAATAATTAATAGTAAAATGGCGACCTTCACTATCATGACATTGAATGTTCGTTCAGTGAGGAGTGAGTCCAAATGATCACAATTAACACTTTTCCTCAGAAGATGGTCACCTGATATCTGTCTCCGGCGGGAAACAAATACGGACGAATCACCCTTAATCAGCCTACAAGAATATACTTTTTATTTCAACCCACCAATGAACTATCATTCAGGTACGGCAATAGCCATCAAAAACAAAACTCATGGGTTTCTGCTGGAAGAGAAGATTTTATTTGCAGGACACGCTCAAATGGTGACAATAAATAACAATAAAAAAAGCTCTCCTCGAATCCATCGAAAATCATTTATCAACTTTTTTAAATTCACCTGATGGTGGCAGCAACTGCATTATACTAGCCGGAGACTTTGTTCCGATGGTTCATTTATTAGACTAGTGGACTGTATAAATTGTATTTTATTTTACCGTGGGTGGTACAATCACCGAATCCGTGTTCTAATACAAACACCCGAGCCGGGCAGGCACGTCCAGCGTCACCGTTTTTATGTCTCTCTACTCCCGAGTGGGCAGACGCGTCCCCTCCTCACCGTGTTCACGTCTCCACTGGTACACCGTCCAAAGGCAACGTTGCCACACTTCACCGTTCAACCACACGGCGCCCGCCAGGATGCCGCCACCCGTCAACAAAACAAACAAAACCAAAACATACAATGTCCCAACATGCCGGCCGCTGAAAAGGAATTACAATCTCCTTTTCTTACATAACAATTTAAATGTCAACAAATTATAATTCAGGTGCAGTTAGGAAAGGGCAAAGCCTTGTAATGGGTCGCTTAAAGGTTCCAGAGTGGGTACGGAAAGTTGCTACTCGCACTAATCCGTCGGCGCCTGGATGAATTTCTTGAATCACTGCCAGCTTCCAACAGAGTGGAGGTAAGTTGTCTTCCTTCAGGATGCAAAGGGTTCCAGGTTGCACATTTGCACAGGTTGATGTCCACTTGCCTGCTGCTGTAAGTGACTGAGATAGTCAGTCGACCATTTGCACCAAAATTGCTGGAGCTGCCGCTGTAGGAACTGCCATCTGGAAAGTAAGCTAAGCTTGACATCGATTAAGTCTGGTTCAGAAAAACTAGTGATAGCCGAGCCAATCAGAAAATGACGAGGAGTAAGAACAGCGGGATCATTGGGATCATTTGAGAGAGGAATCAAGGGCCTTGAATTGAGACAAGCTTCAATCTGAGTTGTTAACGTGGTCAACTTCTCGAAGGTTAAACATGCATTTCCCGTGACTCACCGTAGATGGTATTTAAAGGATTTCACTCCAGCTTCCCACATGCCACCGAAATGTGGTGCTCGGGGTGGAAGGAAATGCCATGCAATGCCCTCTTGTTGAGCATGTGTTCACCCTTAATTGGTGGTCTTCTGCTTGGAAAAGCGCCTTTAATTCTCGAAGTTCTCTTTCGGCTCCAACAAAATTCGTTCCATTGTCGCTGTAAACATTATTGCATCGACCTCGACGTGACACAAACCTTTTCAAGGCTGGCAAAAATGCTTGCGTGGAAATGTCACTGACGACTTCGAGATAAATGGCTCTAGTGGACAAACATACAAATATGGCTATATAGCATTTACTCTTCACTTTACTTCTGCGAGTTCCAAATTTTACATACAAGGGTCCAGCGTAGTCAATTCCACAATTAAGAAATGGTCTAGCGGGTTTCACCCTTGGGCTGGGCAATTGACCCATGAGTTGATGAGTTGATTCATCAGGATAAATTGTCGTGGCCAAGCTGGTCACAGTCTTGCGTTGTTCTGTCATGTCGTGTGATGCCGGAAGAATGCATGCGGTAGGCCATGAAATTGATGGTTCCAGGAGCCATGCTGGTCCGTTCCACCATAATGAGTTGTGAATTAAATCATTTGGATTGATTCCTCTTGATATTAGATCAGCTGGATTGTCCTGAGATGCGACGTGTTTCTACTCAGCTGTTGAAGTGATATCTTGAATTTCGGAGATTCTGTTCGCTGTTCGTCTTCCATTTTGTTGGTGCTGCGGAAAGCCACGCCAAAACTATCGTCGAGTCCGTCCACAGTGAGCTGTGACTGATCTTCATGGTGAAACCCTTAATGATCTTACTAAACAATCGCGCAAGTAAAAGTGCACCGCATAATTCTAAGCGAGGAAGAGAAATCTTCTTTAATGGGGCAACTCTTGATTTTGAGCATAAGAGCTTGACAATGTTCTCTCCATTCTGATTGGTTGATCGTACGTAAATGCAAGCTCCATACGCACGTTCAGATGCATCCGAAAACCCGTGGATTTGGATGTCAACTGGTGTGCCTTTCACCAGAACTAACCTGTCAATCCGAATGTTGTCTACTACTGGAATCTGGTCATACAAAGGTTGCCAGCACTCCAGTAATTCTGGTGTTAAATCATCGTCCCAGTTGAAGTTTTCTTGCCATAACTGCTGGAGAAACATTTTACATCGAATGACAATAGGGCTGATTAACCCTAAAGGGTCAAAAATAGATGCTATGGTGGAGAGAACCCTTCTCTTGGTAAAGGTGTTCTTTTTCGAGTTCCACAATGTAGTCTTGAGTCCATTTGCAATCTGAAATTGGTCTGCAGCAGGGTGCCACAACAGACCCAGTGTTTTAATATGATCATGATCCAGTTGCAATGGATGTTGCGTTTCTCTGAGCTTCTCAGGGATACATTCAAGTAGGGCTGGGTGGTTGGAACACCATTTGCGTAATGGAAATCCGCCCTCTTGCAAAAGTTGCATAAGCTCTTTCTGCACAAGTAGAGCTTCCTCAATGGTTTGTGTGCCAGACATACAGTCATCCACGTAAAAGTCACGTAATAACACTTCTGTAGCCTTGGGGAAAGACTTGGCTTCTTCAACAGCGAGTTGTTGAAGGCATCTGGTTGCCAGAACGGGTGCGCTGGCGGTTCCGTAAGTTACGGTATTCAACTGGTACACTCTAATGGGAGCGGTAGGCTCCTTTCTCCACAAAATTCTCTGAAGATTGCAGTCCTGAAGATGTACCTTAATTTGCCGATACATTTTTGCAATGTCGGCTGTAAAGCACACCTGGTGTGTGCGAAAGCGTAAGATGATTGAACACAAATCTGATTGGATTGTAGGTCCAACCATCAGCAAATCATTTGAAGATGTTCCATTAATTGACCCTGCTGAGGCGTCAAAAACCACTCTAATTTTCGTCGTGCTGCTAGACTCTTTAAAGATCGGATGATGCGGTACATGATAACTGACTGTAGCAGGGTTGGTTGAGGCGTCAATCGGCTGCATATGGCCCAGAGCTTCATACTCGTCCATAAAATTTGTGTTCTCTTTTCGCAATTGGGGCTGCCTCTCAAAACTTCTCTCCAGTTGATGAAATCTTGTTGTTGCCATGTGGTAGGAATCACCAAGCTGTGTGGGATCCTGACGCAAACGAAGACGTACTACAAATCGTCCTGAAGAGTCTCTTGTGGTGAATCGTTTGAAATGCTCTTCACATTCCTTCTCTTCTTGGGTCCGAGGTGTTTGGTTGATTTCCTCAACTTCCCAGAACCTTTGAAGTAGTTGTTGTAAACTGTCATCACTTCTGAGAAGAAACGACCTGGTTAGCTCTGGCTGGGATGATCTTGTAGGAGAACCTAAAACTTGATACCGTCCTGATACTATCCACCCTAGATCAGTGTCCTGAAAGACTGGATGATCGTTGCTTCTAACCCGTTTTCCTGGTCGAAGAATATGAAAAATTATCTCGGATCCAAGCAACAAGTCAATTTTCCCAGGTTTGTTGAATGTCAGATCTGCGAGCTGGATATCCTGAGGAATGCTCCAATCTTGATAGTTGACATGTGTTGCAGGTAGATCTCCAGATATCCTTGGTAGGACAGAGAAATTAACATGACACTTGTAATCATGAATATTGGAATGTACCTCTGCGAAGACGCTGTGTTTGGTTTCGGAGGTGACTTCACCAATACCTTGGATTGACGTTCTATTGCGTTCCCTTTTCAATTTCAATCGTTGTACACATGCTTCTGTGATAAAATGTGATTGGGAGCATGAGTCCAACAAAGCTCTACAAGTTTGTAATTTTCCACTACCGTCTCGTATCTTAACTAAAGCAGTAGAAAGCAGTATCTGTTTCTGCGATCCAAACTTTAACGAACAATAAGTGACCATGTCTAAATGGGGTTTCTCATTATTGTTGCTAGATGATGCCATTGGACCATCGCTACTTGCAGGTTTTTGTTCATGCTGTTGGATTTGGTTGCTAGATTTGTCTAAATGTAAGAGGCTGTGGTGCTTCTTATCACAGATGCGGCAATTACGAGAACGACACTGTCTTATGTAATGATTCTGAAGACAGTTGTAGCATAAATTGTTAGCCTTAACAAACTGTATACGCTGTGGTACACTTGCTTGAGCAAAGGCGCTGCATTTATACAAAGTGTGTGGCTCTTTGCAAAACATGCATTGATTCTTTGTTGTAACATATGAATGCCGTGGTTGGCGAGTATGTTTAACATTGCTTTCCTGAGGTTTGTGGCTAATAATATTAACCTTGCTTTGACTAGGTAACATAGTTTCCATAACCTTGCACCTTGTTTCTAGGAATTCATGTAAATCGTCCAATGTCAAAAGTTGTTCTGAAGCTTATGACTGAAGTTCCCATTCTTTCCTAGTAACACAATCTATTCTTTCAAGAATCAACTGAGAAATTAACAATTCGTGCACTGGCACCTTAATATCTAATGCCTTAATTGCATTCATGTTGCTTAACGTTTGATTTAAGAGTGCTCTAAGATCAACAGCAGATTGCTTATTCACTGTTGGTAAATTCAATAAATGTCTGACATGTGCAGTTGCAATTTGTCGTGGATTATTGTAACGATGGAAACTCAGATCCCATGCTACATCAAATTTTTTACTAACAACAGCTAAATTTTCTATCAATTTATGTGCTTCTGCAGTCAATGAACTTAGCAAATAATGAAAACGTTGAATGTCATCTAGGGCTTCATTGCTGACAATTAGGCTAGTAAACATATCGTAAAAATGCCTAAATTGAGTCACGTCTCCTGCAAAAGTAGGTAGGTTAATAGTTAGGAGCCGTATTTCCTTCCTACCTTCCGGTAAAGAATGATTCGACAGCAAATTTTCTCCATTATCTGACCCTTGATTAGTGGGAGATTTGTTGTCTGTTCCTTCTTCTATCAAAATTAACATCTTTGTTTTAAGCTCAAAATATAGCGCTTCAAAATTTTCCCTATCTTCAGCATGCGTTTCAAGATTATCAATAAATTCAAATTCTCCCTGAGCAAAGTTAAATTCCTGTTGAATATCAGGTAATGCTTGTAGACGTGTTCTTATTGCAGTTAGGTCTGAGCCTCTCAAATTTTCCCAAAAAAGTGGAAATGCGGGTCAATTGGCCTTTAGCGACGGCCCTTTGGTTAATAATTCTTTTCTTACTTTCCTTTTCCATATTGAAAATAAGAAGACAAAGAAAATGACAAATAAATGAACCAGACTTAGTGTGCTTAGCTTACTCACGCCGTAACCGATGTAAGCCGGCCGCTATCACGGGACCTCTCCAGTTAGCTGGTTCGTGGAGGGGGTAGAACGCCAAGGGATCCACCGCCGCCTCACCACGCCGCGTTGACGAAATCTGCGATGGTTATTGCGTAGTCGGTCCGCTCGTAGCTAGCTCCCACCCGTCGTAGTTTGTTAGAGACACAGATCCGGCCCGAAGGACCAAAATGTTCCGATCGCTCAATTAATAGACTAGTGGACTGTATAAATTGTATTTTATTTTACCGAGGGTGGTAAAATCACCGAATCCGTGTTCTAATTACAAACACCCGAGCCGGGCAGGCACGTCCAGCATCACTGTTTTAATGTCTCAACTCCCGAGTGGGCAGACACGTCCTCTCCTCACCGTGTTCACGTCTCCACTGGTACAACGTCCAAAGGCAACGTTGCCACACTTCACCGTTCAACCACACGGCGCCCGCCAGGACGCCGCCACCCGTCAACAAAACAAACAAAACCAAAACATACAATGTCCCAACAGACTTCAACACGACATTATGACCTGCCACCGACAGAACTCAGCACCTCCCACGATGGTGGGATCTTTTAAAAATTGAAATTTTCAAATTATAGATTTACTCGATGGGAGAGGAAATAGAAAGATAGGCTAATCAAGAGGATGGAAGATAAAGTGCGCCACCAGGAAGGTTTTGGAGGAGAAGAGCACAAGGCATTAGCAAAAGAAATGAGAGTGGTACGAATGAGGCAGTAAGGGGATGCTTGGGAGGGTGGGATGGGAGAATCTGCTGTCTAACGACAAGCCCGCTAGATCGTCGTTAGCACGCTGTGCCTCTCGCGTCATTCCAAAGCCTCTTTCTAAGATAGCGATATAAGAGAGAATCACGAACAAACGTACCGGAAATATGTGCGTACGTGCACAACAATCTCTCGGCATTATACGATTCAGCCGAACTGGTCGCAATTAACGAACAGGTATACGAAGGATTGAAAACTCTGGATATGGCGGAGAGTCAAGTATGTGATTCCTCCATCGACATAGATGAGTTAACAAACAGTCTGAAATCGCTAAATAAAGGAAAAGTTCCATGTATAGATGGACTAACCACAGAATTTTACCTGAAATTTTGGAACATCCTTGCAAAACCATTTAAAATGGTAATGGATGAGAGTTTCTCACAAGGGCAACTGCCACCCTCTATGAGACTTGCGGTAATTTCTCTGATACATAAAAAACGAGACAGAATGGACATAAAAAACTGGAGACCAATATCCATCACCACCACTGACTACAAGATAATCACCAAAGCCATTTATAGGAGAATAGCGACAGTCATCCCAAGAGTAGTATCACCTGAGCAAGGTTACTGTATCCCAGGCCGCACCATATTAGACAACATTTCCCTTCTAAGGGATGTAATAAGTGCAAAAAATAAAAACGAGGAGGAATTAGCGGTAGTATCCTTAGACCAGCAAGGAGCGTTTGATAGAGTCAAACACGAACACCTTTTTAAAACCTTGGAGAAGATGGGCTTCGCTGCGACCACAGTGAACATCCTAACAACAATGTGTAAAGGAGCCACATGTGTCACCAGAATCTCTTCCTCCCTGTCGGCTCCGATTATTTTTCTAAGAGGAATACGTCAGGGTTGTCCTTTATCAGGCTAGCTGTATTCCTTATCAATAGAGCCCTTTTAGTCATGATTTGAAAAAGACTAAGAGGTATACGTTTATGGGGAAATCGGGAAAGAAATTGGCAGTATAAGCTTATGCAGATGACATAAGCCTATTCGTGGGAAAGGATGAAGATTTCAATGAAATTACGGACCTCTCCAACGACTATTCAGCGACTAAACGTAGAGAAATCCGAAGGTCTGTGAAGTGGCAGTTGGAAGAATAGGAATGAGAAACCGGGCTTTCACTGGGGAAACGAGGAAGCTTATTTTCTTGAGGTGTGACTTGGGAACGATAAAGAAAAATAATTGAATACAAATATGAAGATTCTTCTAGAAAAGCTAAAAACAGGAATCGATCGATGGACTCCGCGCGTAGGACTAATGTCCATTAGAGGTAGAATGCAGGTGGCAAATCGGTTCCTAGCCCCGCGTTTGTGGCACACACTACAGTGTTCTAATCCGCCTCCTACCTTCATAAGAATACCGCCGCAAGGAATGCTAGTGGACTTCATTTAGGCCGGGGGACGACACTGGATAAATGCAGACACACTCACAACACCTGTCAATGAGGGAGGACTGAGTCTCCTAAAGAATAGTAGAATAGCAGCCTATAGGACCCTCTTTGCCCAGAGATTATTGTATGAATCTCCAGACCCCCCTTGGAAAGTGATTGCTGCATATAATCTTTCGAAATATAAACGAAAGGGAATGATTACAGGACTGGTTTTCAATCAACTGAACTATAGAAAGTGCAGGGACACTGAGAGTTTCTATAATTCCGTTATTGAATCTTGGGCATCAATGAACATCCGTCTTGAGGAAGATTGCAGACCAACTCCAGTCGGCTGGCCTCCACCCGGTGGCCCACCAAGAATAACTTTCCAAAGTAAGAGGAAGAACATGCTCATATGCATACCCTTAGAAAAGCGGCATATGTACAAGGAAATATTGTACATTATGAATAATACACGATGGCCGCTGAAAGGGGCACACTCTATCGATCCCGTCAAATGGAAGAGTTTTTCACGCAGAACCGACTTTTGGTGCAGTTGCATGGAGGCTGGCCCTAGATAGATGGGCAGACAGTATTTTTCTAGTCAAAGCTAAAGTAAGACGACAGAAATTTCCCATTGTTCACATAATTTTTCAATGCCCAAAAGCAAAGGATTTATGGAAACAGCTAAAAAATATCTTTAAAAAATCAAATTTTATTAAGGGATTTATATAGTGATTACAAAATCCAAACAAGAACGAATATAATAGGTATGCAAATTGCAAATTTTATCATAACATTAACAAAAAGCACCATATATCACGGTTTTACGAGTTTAGCGAAGGTGAAAGGACTAAAACGCATTACTGGAGAGATTTTAAAAAGAAACTTACGAAGCGCCTGATGAGAGAGCAGGCGTATCATCAGACTCTCGGGAGTGAAAAAGCTTTTAAAGATTTTTGGGGCACCGAGGAAGCAATATTTTTAGTGGAAGGCGATGAACTAAGAATAACTTCAATTTAATACTTTCCTTAAAAACTGAATAAAGATAAAGATGAAACTATGACTGAAAAGCATAAAACAAGGACAAAATAATATTAGATACCTAAATTGATGAATAAATAAGGTGACGGGGAGAGAATACCCTGATCCCTTATAATAACAATAATAATAATAAAAAAACACACACACGCATATATCCACACACACGCACACGAAAACGCACACATACATACTTATGTGTTTGCGAAATGTATTTCTTTATTACGTTTCGATGTAACTTGTTGATGTACTTCCTATTTTATAATTTCCCATACCTATTTTTAAATGTTATCAGCCACTGTCATCTTTATTTTAGCTTTATTCTTTAAAATAATGGCGAATATGAGGCCGCTCATGTTGATGTAGATAGAAGAAATATTAGCTGTCGTTTCATTTGTCCCCAAAAAGAGCTAAGCTGTTATATTAATGTTTAGCATGCACCGTGATGATACCATAATACTGGAAGAAAATAATAAACCAGAATTATTCAATTTTATAATGCGACCAAATCAGGTGTTGACAGTTTGGATCAAAAGATTGCCCAGGATTCGACATCTTGAATAAGTAGACGCTGGCCTATGGAAATCTTTTACTGTACTATGGATATTGCAACTGTAAACAGTAGAGTGATATACCAATTTTCTCAAGGATGCGGAATAAGGCGCAGTGACTTCATAATACAACTTGCTTTGTCTACCCTGCGCTCAGTGAAGAATTTTAAATGAAAAGATACTCTGCAAACAGGGCCGGCGGAACGGGGTAGCAAAACAGGCAACTGCCTAGGGCGCCAGAGATTGAGGGGCGCCAAGAAGAGCCAATGTTTTTATTTCACGAAGTTGTATATGTGTGTCTGTATTCTTTTTTTAAGTAATGTATACTTATCTTTCATCTTTTATTGATTCATTTTGTAATAATTTTCAGGTGCATTTGTGCTGTATATACCTTTATATTCAAAATGATTTCAATTCCTCTTCAATGCTGTGCACTACCCAGTGGCGAATCCTGAGATTTTTTGATACGGAAGCAATTAATTACGAAAATCATATCTTACCTTGTTATTTTAAATGCAGAAGAATTCCTCTTTCGTTATTTACTGATTCTGCAATGACGTCGTCATAGAAAACAGGTTTATGAGAAAGTTCTTTGATGAGGGCTTTTTCGATTGGTAGAACTGGTAATCTAGAGAGTCTTTCTTGATTTATAGAATTCCTCACGAATGTTTTGATATATATGAGAGCTGAAAAACTCCGTTCAGTTATAGCACTGATCGCAGGTATTGCCAATAATAATTCACATAATTTTGTCACTTAGAGTAAGCTTTGTCTAAATCGTTTTCTTTAATGAAATGATATAAATCGCTGACGCTGTTTTTATCAGTATCTTCTATTTGATATACAACCGAAAGTTCAGAACGCAAAGCAGCTATGTTGAAATAATTTCGGTAACTATTATTGAGGAAGTGGAACGCATCCTGTTTAATTATTTCCACTGTGACTGGGGCAACACAAGAAATTAAATCTTTCTGTATTGCACTGAACGTGCCGCGAAACACTGGAATGTTCCAAATGGTTTTCCATTGTTTCGTCGTATTTGGCAACCAATTCGATCAAGTCCACGCAATAACCTTCATTTACAGATTCACTGGATTCTTCATGACCACGAAATCCTAGTTCATGCTCCCCCAAAATATCAAAAAATATCAATAAGCCTTTTTAACATTTCTAGATTTTTCTTTACTGCTTAGTTATGCTGTCGATGAGTAATTTCCAACTGCTTATTTAAAACATGTTCTATTCGAGTTCTTCCATATGTTTTTTCTTGAAGAATTGACTGTATATATCCTTTACCTATCAAATGTATCTTTATTACATTATGAATAATATTTAAATCAGAAAATCCCGTTTTTGTCCAAACATTTATTTCGTTAGAAAACGGCCATTTGCTCTCACATCCAGTCAACCATTGGTGAATGTTCTAAATATCTACGTTAAAATGTCTTGTGTATGATTTAATTTTTATATTTAAATTTAGGCGAGGTTTTGGCCTACCTGTTTTGATAATTTCACTCTTTTCCAGAAAATTGTTCGATGAAAAAATTTCGCTAACAAATTACACACTGCACATCATGAAACCTCATCAGAGTTGCTTTAAAGCACAACAGAAGCATTTTATGCACTCGGTTTACACATGTTTGACATTTTTCAATTGCTTCCACTTCTTACTTTATTACGCGGAGAAAAACCGTGAAATTCTTCCTATATGAGCCAAAATCTTGGAAATAATATCTGGTAATACACTACTATAACACAAATACTTCTATAAGCACGAAGGTTCCTGTGAAACGTCAGAATTGCGATTAATTGAAACGATAATATAACTGTACCGGACGCCTAGTATACGCTCGTATACTATAGCAAATGGCTCATCCACGTGTACGCAATAATATTCTTGCTTTCTAGTATGCTATTAAGGTTATTTTCGGACATTGTTTGGCACCAGCTGTTAAGGTGGATTTTTAAAATGTCGCGCACTCGCACTGTTTACCTGAAGGTGTGTTTCTATAATTACACTTGTGAATGGGTCATTTTAATTTTTATTACTGTTATTATTATTTTAATTTGTAATCTGGAAGCAATGCTTTCCGTGCTTTAATGGAGGACTCGCCGCTGGCACTACCCCAATCCTAAAACTATAAGAAGTCTAAACTAGCGGTCGAAGGAAGATTTGGATAATGTGATTCTTGAAGATGTTGACTTATCAACTAACTTACGAGCCTAAAGTTATGATTTGCTTAATCTCTTGCAAAAAAATATTCTTCTAAATGCCCATTTTAACCACTTTTACTAACCATGAAGCTTTTTTAAATGTGGAAAAACAGTTTTTAGTAATTATAAAAAAAATTAAAATTAAAATTCGCTCTCTTATTTATATTATATTTAAATAATACCGGTGATTATAGGCATCATTGTGTAATTATCATTAAAAATAATAGTAGGCAGAGAGTAAGAGTTTCAGCACAGTCGCCATTTTTAAAACGAAAGAAGATCGAAATTTGACCACGTGACCAAACAAAAGACGATGGAAAATCTCTGATTGGTTCGTTCATATTGGTGCTAAATTGTGATTGGTCGATAATTTTGGCGGGAAAGAGATGTTGCCAAATTTATGGCGGGAAAATGGTTTCTCTCTCTCTAAAAAGACGATCGAAAATGGCCGACGTTACCAAACTTATGGCGTGTTTGACGGGAAAGACTTTTGTGCCCCCTTTCCACTTTTCGATCTTATAACATTACCTCTCCTCCTCTGTCGTTACCTCCTCTTCAGCAGTCCGCCATCTATTGGCGGGAACGAGAAAATTTTGCGGTGTTTTCTCTGCGCATTTCGGGAATATGAAGTTTTTTAATTGGACCACATTGCACTTTTCGATCTTATAGCATAAGCTCCCCTTCTCCCACTCAGTTGTCACCTCCTCTCCGGCAGTCCGCCATCTATTGGCGGGAACGAGAACCTTTTGCGGGGTTTTCTCTGCGAGAAATGCGTCTTGCGGGAATTTGAAGTTTTTATAAATAAAACGAAATCAGACAGGTTTGAATAAGTTTATTTAGTGACAATCCATATGTATTAGACAATCCATATTTCTGTTGGTGCGTTTATACCCATAACAAGCGTTTTTAGTTGGTGGTGGTCCGTCTATCTGCATCACTCCTTTGTTATAATGTTCAAAGCAGGGGCTATATTCATCCAAGTCAGTTAGATTTCGGGCGTAATCTGGGAATTTTTCCAATATTTCGTGTATCTCCCAAGAGTGATAAATCGTCATATATTGGAATGGGAGAAGCCGTATGTTTTCTTCATGCATATTTTTTATTCCACCATTCACGTAGGAGGCGATTGCAGTTCCAACTCTATCCACCGTCTCATCCATAACCTTAGGGTATTAGAAAAATAATGTGGAAAGGTGTGATTTGAGAGTGGAGTTAATGATTTAAAAGGTCAGAAGAACTTACTGTTTGCGGTTTGGAGAGCTACCTTTTCTTTTAGAAATCCACTTTATGCACACGTCTATCCTCTATCGAGCCTCAAATCTGAATGAAGCATTCTAACTGTAAGATTGTAGAAATGCTGAGGTTACGTGTGGTGGGAATATGAAGTTTTTTGGTTTTAAATAAAACGATATCAGACAGGTTTGAACAAGTTTATTCTGTTATTATTGTTAAAGTATTATTTTTTAGTTAGTATAAACATTTCAGTATTTTCGTTATAAATTTTTGTCTTCAGTCGTTAGCACATCCACATATCGTTTTGGGAGGAAGCCCTTCCTTCTCAAACTGGGGTCTTCCTCCCCTTTTGCAATAGTTGCCACCACCGCTGGCCCATATCGCGTCGTCATGGACAGTTTCCATTATTCTATGGCGCCTCCCCTTTTCTATATCTTCCTCCTTTATAAGCAGAAATTTGCCATAACCAAAATTTAGCGGCCTCAATTTGTTTTTCAACGCGTCCATCTAAAATGGGGAAAAATGATAATAAATTAAGATTAGATTAGATGAATAGTACGATGTAAACTTAAAATCGTTTACCGGTACATCGCCGAATCGGTCTAATACCGTTAGATAAATAACCCCGGCTTCAAAAAGTGGTTCATCATCGCTATCTGGCAATTCCTCATCAAAATTAAGCATCTATTAACCGAATATGATATGTTTTAGTTGAAAATATTTGCAAAGAATTTTAAATGCTGTTAAAAATTAATAAAGTAACGACTTACAGCTGATGACGACGACGGCGGCAGCAACAACGACGAGGAGAGTAACGACGACGAGGACGGCAACGATGACGACGACGGCGTGATATGGGCCGGCGGTGGTAGCATAGACGACGGTGATGGTGCAGGTGCCCTTATTATTCTCGGAGACTTTCTAGGTCTTGATGTTGGATTTGGCTCGGCGTCGAGATGGTAGCTATTATTTCCTCGTCGAGGAGGTAGATATACTGGCACTAGGCAGCTTCCTTCCAGGGAAAGATGCAGAGACAAAAGAGTGTACCGTGCTCGCACAAAGGACGTCTAGTGCAGGCAAGAAGCTGCTCCAATGTGCATAAATACGCGCTTTCGCGCTGTATATAAGTCCATCTATCGATCGCCTAGTCAATTTAAGAAATTCACGCAGCGCCTATTAAACTTGAATAATGAACTTGAACTTAAGGGGAACGCGCTTTCGCGCTAGTCCACAGGGACGTATCCCAACGCTCCGTAGCGGCTGCATCTGCCATCGCCCGGTCAATTAAAGGTATGGGCGCAGGGCCTATTAAAATTGATTAGTCCAATTAAAGGGATGGAGATACAACTGCGATGAAGTTTTTTGAAGGGATGTGGAACTTTCTTACTTTATAAGTTTAGTTGATAGTTTTTAAAGGCAGTTTTGATTTGAGCATGTTTGAAGGCAGTTAAGTTATCAAAATGAAGGTTCTTGGTGATATTCGTTTGGTGTATTATAATCCCAACCACCGAATTGCTCACGAGATGACAGATGTTCATCATTGGCATGCAATGAAGCAGGTTGAGGGTGTGAGAGGTCCGATCATTGAGATCGCCTCGGCAGTTCGGAACCGATTAAAGACCTACTGGGTAAGTGAATATGAAGTGCATGGGGACTTGATTACATTTCTCGATTCCATCCGGGAAATTGTTTCCACAAACATTAGAGAAAAATTACAAAGCACGGCCCTAA
Source organism: Tanypteryx hageni (assembly GCA_028673005.1). Classification (NCBI taxonomy): domain Eukaryota; kingdom Metazoa; phylum Arthropoda; class Insecta; order Odonata; family Petaluridae; genus Tanypteryx; species Tanypteryx hageni. The sequence goes on along the minus strand of CM054120.1, from coordinate 9,802,145 downwards.
AAATTAATCTTTTAGTGAAAGCGAAATTTGTGAATGATGAAGAAACGGATGATAGGTGGTTCCAAACCAAGAGCGTTAGATTCCTTCAGGCTGATGACGTAAATAAAATTTTGGATGGTCTTTTCGGAAAATTGATGAAGGAAAAATCTGAATATCAATATAAAGGATCGGGGTGGTCTTTGATTGAGATTCTCCGGCTCAAACTGAGAATCAACAAGTACACTCCTTTGAGGGGATCCACTTTCATTGAACTTTCACCCAAATATAAAAACACCCTTTCGGTTGTATATGTGCAAAATTCCGATCTTTTTTGTTTTAAGTACGAAATCTGAGCTGAAAACATTAATCGAAATACTCAACGGGTATCTAAGTACAGGGTGTTTCCGAGTTCTATTTACACTTTCAACATAGAGAAAAAAATAGAACAAAAATTTTTTAAAGAAATTTTATTAATGAAATTTGTACATGAGAATATATTATTTTGAAATGTTAAGACCAGAATCTAAAAGTAAGCTCATTATATTTTGAAAATTGTGTCCTCCAAGTGACGACCATTTCGGCACAGGCACTCTTGAAGCCTCTCCTCGAAGTTCAACATCACCTGCTGAGCCATGTGTCGTGGGATAGCCAACACTTCTCGTCGTATAGCCTCCTTCAGTTCTGGCAAAGTTCGCGGTTTGTTTATGTAAACTTTCGCCTTCAAGTATCCCCAGAGAAAGTAATCACATGGGGATAGGTCAGGTGAACGAGGTGGCCAGGAAATGTCTCCCCGCAATGAAATGAGGTGTTCCGGAAACAAGCGACGTAATTCAGCCATTGCTGCTCTTGAAGTGTGGGCAGTTGCCCCATCTTGTTGAAACCACATGCGACGAATATTGATGCGACCAACATTGAAGTGCGTCCGGAATCTTCTTTGCGCGACTGTAGCAGAATCACCACTTTTAAAATACGCCTCTACAGCAAACGCACGTTGCTCCTCACTCCACCGTTCCATGGTGGAAACTGAATGGCAAGGTCAGGCGGACACAATGAGACCCTCCCCACCATCCTACGTCACCCCCCTCAAACTGAGCACCTCTCTGAAAGTGTAAATAGAACTCGGAAACACCCTGTATAATAACGATGAATTCCGGCGAGGTTATCAAATCTCACAAATTTTTCATTTCGAAAAGGTGAATAATAATCTCGATTAATGTTTTCGGTCTCGATGAGAAAGATAACGTGTACCTCCTCAAAGTAGTGAACAACGAGCTAGAAGACCATCGTGAGATTTTATTATTGTCCGAAGGTGTAAAGAGTCATTAATGTTGAATCCGAAATTTTGAAAGATTAGTTCACGGCCAGATGACTAAAAACCATAATAGACTTTACATATGCAAAAGATGTTTCACACGTTTTCACGATTATGAAAAGTTGAAAGAGCATAAACAAGATTGTAACATCAATGCCCCCTCTAAAATCGTGCTCCCCGCAGATGATGATAAGTGGTTAAAATTTAAAAATTTTACCCATACCACGAGTGTTCCTTTTGTCGTTTATGCCGATTTTGAGTGCATTATTCTAATACTTCAATCATGCCAGCATCTAGAGGATCACTCCTACATAAAACCTATTCAAAAGCATGAGAATATGTCTTTTTGTTTCCTCGTCTCCCCCAATGAAATTTTACAACCTGTATTGTTTCGAGGACGTGATGCTGCGGAGGTTTTCGTGAAATATATGAAAGAAGTTGCGGAACTCGTTCGGGGAGTCTATAAAAACGTAGCTCAAATGACTGCGATGACTCTGGATGAAGAAAATGCGCTCGAATCGGCATCCACTTGTCATATTTGTGGAGAGGAATTGGATGGGGATCGCGTGAGAGATTATAATCATATCACAGGTAAATTTAGGCGTGCTGCTCATTCAAATTGTAATTTACATGTTAAAATTCCAAATTATCTACCCGTTTTCATACATAATCTCTCCGGGTACGATTCACATTTCATCGTACCCAAATTGGGGTATGATGAAAAGGAAATACATTGTATTCCGAATTCTGAGAAGTATATTTCCTTTTCGAAAAGTGTGGGGGGAAATTTTTCGATTCGTTATCTAGATACCTTTCGATTCCAAATCAGTAGATAACCTACCTTGCGAGAAATTCATACACACTGCGAGGTTTTTCGGCGATTTTAAAGTGGATATAACCACACGCAAAGGTGTTTTCCCATACGAATACGTGGACGCTTGGGGTAAATTAGACGACGAGTATTTACCATCAAAGGAGGAGTTTTATAGCCATCTAACGCTGGACATTGTTTTCGATTATGATTACGTATTCGCTCAGGGAATGTGGACGGAATTCGGCTGCAAATCTCTAGGCGATTACTCGGATTTATATCTTCGCACAGACGTAGTAGTTCTTTTGGCTGACGTATTAGAAAATTTTAGAAACGTTTTCATGGGCACGTACAGGTTGGACCCTGCGTGATATTTTACCACGCCGGGCTTAACTTTCGATTCTATGTTAAAACATACAGGAGTCGTCTTAGAACTTATGACAGACTACGACATGATCCTCATGATCGAGAGGAATTCGGCGAGGGGTCAGTCAATACTCTAAGCGATATAGCGAGGCTAACAACAAGTATATGGAGAATTTCGATTCAAAATCTAATTCTCGTTTTATCGTTTATCCTGACGCAAATAATCTATATGGATGGGCAGTATCCCCACCCCTCCCCGTTGATGGTTTTCGGTGGCTATCATCAAACGAATTCCCCGACGTTATGAACGTATCCGACGGTCACACAAAAGGATACATTTTGAAGATGGATTTGGAGTTCCCACCCCACATTCACGATGCTCACTCAGACTTATCCTTTTGTCCCGAAAATAAGACTCCTCCGGGTCGTAAACATAAAAAATTATTGACTACTCAAAATGACAAAATATAGTATGTCATCTTTCACAGCAATTTGAAGCAGGCGCTTCCTTCGGACTCCGACTTAAGACTGTGCATCGAGTCATTGAGTATAATCAATCCCCATGGTTGAAGTCGTACATAGAGCTCAATACTGATATGAGAAAAACTGCAACCAATGACTTTGAAAAAGATTTTTATAAATAAATGAATAATGCCGTTTTCGGAAAAACTATGGAAAATGTTCGGAAGAGGATGAATTTGGAATTGGTGATAAGGAAAATGAAAGATGAAAATGACGGGCTCATTTTGTGGGGTTGAGAAATAAACTATATTACTACCATGCGCAAGGGAAGAGAAAGATGCCTTTAATAAGATCTTCAAAGCATCAATTGCACACGGTGGAAATAAATAAAATAACATTGAGCACCTCAGACGATAAAAGGTACATTTGCGAAGATGGGATAAATTCTCTTGCCTGGGGTCACCGTAAAATTCTACATTTAAAACGGGCATGGGATGAAGCTTTTGAAATTTGAATTTGACTACCAATAAATATAAATGCACGTTTGAAATAAACGTCGTTTAGGTAATCAGTGCAAGAAAAAAGGATCTTTCAGTATTTGGATTAAAGTACTCGAAAATTCCTTCTTGTAAATGATTTAAAGGATATGGTAACACGATTTGATAAATTGCAAAGTTTATTATAAATTATAATTTGACTTGCGCAGAAAATCAGTGTTACAGATGTCATTAAGGATAAAGTAACAGAGTTAAAAAACAAAAAGTTTCAAGAATTCTTATCTCGCAAAAATATAAAATTTTATACTCATAATCCAGATGTTAAGGCGGCTGTTGTTGAAAGATTTAATGGAACACTTAAAACCAAGATGTATAAATATTTTACCAAATTTAATACAGGCAATTATATTGATGTGCTACCGAAATTAGTAATGGGATATAACAATTCGGTATTGCACCTTCTCGAGTAAACGACATCAATGCATTTGAAGTTGGAAAGCGATTAATTCGAAAACGAAATACTGATTGTTCACATTCACTTAAATTTCACGTTGGTGATCATGTAAGAATTAGTAAAGGGAGAATGCCTTTTACCAAAGGATATACTCCTAATTATACAACGGAAATATTTAAAGTCCACTCAGAAATTACAGCAGGTAACTTGGTACCCACTTACAAAATAGAAGACTTGAATGAAAAATTAATTGAAGGTTCGTTTTATGAACCGGAATTAGTTAGAGTAAATTTATCAAATGGCACAGAATTTCTAATTGATAAAATACTGAATCGTAGAGGTAAAGGTAGAAGTTTGGAATATCTTGTCAAGTGGAAAGGATATTCTGACGATTTTAACTCTTGGATAAAAGCATCTTTGGTGAAACGATTATAATGGATAATTTTACCTGATTCTTCTTAGCAACAGTTCCGGTGCATATTTTCCGAACATTGCAATTTCTCACTTTCGAACCAAATCATTTCAAAGGTTACGATTAGTAAGAGATAAATGGAAGGTAGATTTAGCGGAAATTTATCTTCCGATAATTATGAAGGTGGTAAACATTGAAGGCCATAAAAAAACGTAGGAGGATATAGTGAGAAATGCTCGAAATGTGAGCATATAAATACCGGATCGTGAAACATCAATAATCTTAGACAGGGATTACGATTTTGTTGAGGACATGGTCCAAATGTTGTTCCGCAGTTGTCGGCGCGCTTCCACCTCTGTGCACTTCTGGATATGCTTGAGCATGAAATTGTCGATAAAAAAGCCGCCAAGGACTAGCCTTGCTGTCTTCAACTACATTTTGCCTCGCATGTACTTTTGGACCCTGGGCCTTCCTCACAATATTTCTGCAATAACTAATATTTCGGCCGGTGCGAAGTCACACTTACGACTGAAGCAAAAATGCAGCGATCAAATAGAAGACACGTGACACACGCAGAATGCGACAAAATTCACGACTGACTGGCAGAAGCGAATGAGAGAGGGGGATAGGAGAGTGGCGCAGATGTAAGAGAGGGAAAGGGAAAAGAACTATACCAGGGGTCTCAAACCCGCGGCTGGCGAAATAAAGAGGTTTAGTTAATGATTTCATGCGTCACTTGGTGTAATTTCTTCATAATGTAAAAATAAAGAGACTTTTTGTAATTCCACATAACTTTATTCAAAACGACATAGGTTTTGCTGCAGTGCAACATCATCAGGTGAAATAAATTCAAAGCCGGTAGCAGTTTATAGTAATAGGTACAACGGGTGGGTGGGGGAGGGTGTGTTGGAGGAGAATTAAGAAAGGAATTGTGGAGCGAACGATCATTGGAGGAAAGGAGTGAACGTATGTTCGTGGGTAGTGGAGGCGGAGAAATCGGTTGAGCTCAGTGAAAATATGAGAGTTCGTGGAAATGAAATTCGTCGAAAACAATATGGTCGTGCAATTGACGGCTCCGTGTGTTCTAAGTAAATCCCCTTTTTTCTCATTTACAAGTGTCCCGGAGAAGTATATATTTTTCAAGGAATAGTTGCCCTAAAATGATTAAAAGTCATGGTGGGGCACCGTCCTGCATTTGAAAATGCCGAAACAGCAGCGAAACAAAATTTAAAAACAATCAAATGGACGGTATTGGGGGTTCTAGTGTTAATGCGCGAATTTTACCTTGATGGTTTCATATTGTCAATCGGCCCCGCAAATGCTGGTCGCTCCGGGCCCCGCACCCCCCTAGGGAAAATCCTGGGTACCTTTGACTTGGATAATAGCTTCGCATCGCATCTATTCACGAAATTTAATTTTAAAACTTTCCCGTGGAGTTTCAACGGGCATCTCCCTAGTAATATAAGTATAGATATTAGATATATAGATTTTTACGCCCAGCTACCACCCAGCTCTCCCCAGTTCTCTCAACAATCTTCGCCAATCAATAATGCTTCAGCGCCTATGTGGCTTCGTCAATCTAGTAATACTTGATATTTATGTTTGGTATAACTTTTTATCAAGTTTGAAGAAGACATTTTCAGCAGTCATGTTGTTTTTGTAGCAGTAAGATTTCTTTACAGTCAGGAATGAGTGTATTGAGACCAGACGCATAGTATGCATAGTATATGAGAAAGTTTGTGCAATATATGTATATTGCACCAATTTCCGCTATTGCATAGACTAATCAAGTTATATTTATTCTTTACGTTTTTAATTTGAAAAAAAGCGTATACGTACTTGACAATATTGCCATTTGTTTTTGTCAGATTTTTGTTGGTTGTAAGATAAAATTAAATGTACTCTAATTGAAATTTTATGAAAACAAGGGAGGAAGAAATTGCATTGGTGTTTTTTTCACCAACTGCTGCCTTTCTAGCCGAGTCAAGACTAGCAGATGAGATGTATTGCTGGTTGCCTATATCTGTAGCATGCACTTTTTAACGATTTTTCCGGTTAACCCCTAGCAGAAATTCCGACATCCACTAAGATTATACCATGTCTAACGCTCATAGAGAAAAATATATCCTGACAATTTGGTTTCTCTAAAAATAAGTTGCAGAATTCCAGAGATATGGCTAGTAGAGACGGCCGGACGGACAGACAAACCGAATACATGAGGGATTTGTTAGAAAAAAACGTACCTAATTAATTTTTTTTAATAAAAGTAATTGTATGATATGAATAAATACATTTTTATTACGTATTTTCTACTTTTTCAACCGACGTCTAATTAAAAGAGCGCAGTAAAAATTTTGAAAGGGCGACATATTCTATCATGCCTCAGACAGCAAACTGTCAGAGCCCGGCCCGGGCTATATGTATAGTTATTACCAAAATGCTCGACGAAATATTTTTAGACTTAATGTAAAATGAACATTTCATTGAGTCACATTTAGTTATTTTAAAGACATATGTAGATAGGAAAAACGATATATGTAAAATCAATAAATTGATTCGTTTAAAAGATGAAATAAAAATCTTTTGCTGCGTATGTTTTGTTTTGATCGATTCTAATTTTCCATTTTCTGAATATCAGCTCAAGTTGTCTATTTTTTAAACCCATTTTCATTCGCTCAACGATAAATAATCTCGCTGAAAATGTATGGGTAATTAGCTTAAAATATTTAATTAAACGTGGTATTTTTCCATTTTATTAACAGTTGTATATATATATATAACAACTTACGGAAAAGGAAAGGTAAAATGGATATATGGACGTCAACAAGGTGTTGGGATGAGGAAACCCAGTGAGCACTCACCAATCAGACGACTACAGGTTGGCGAGGCCCCGGGGATGTCGAAGCGACACACGTAAAAGAACACTAAAACACAGAAACATCACAAACGTAGAAGCTTTCGGAATTATTCCTTCATCAGCTACAGCAACACCTTGTTGACATCCATATATATATATATATATATATATATATATATATATATATATATATATATATATATATATATATATATATATATGGAGCTGAAGAAGGAGTAGTTCCGAAAGCTTTACGTTTGTGATGTTTCTGTGTTTTTGTGTTATTTTACGTGTGTCGCTTCGACATCCCCGGGGCCTCGCCAACCTGAAGTCGTCTGATTGGTGAGTGCTCACTGGGTTTCCTCATCCCAACACCTTGTTGACATCCATATATATATATATATATATATATATATATATATATATATATATATATAAAGTAGTCGTTGCTTGCATTCTGCTAGCATTTCATCTCACCTTGAAAAACACATTAATTTTCAAACACGTTATTGGAAATATTTTTTAATGCAAAAGTTTGCACCTCCGCCAATTTTCGTTCTTTACTTATGGGACAATATTCTAATAAATGCAATCCGTAAAATTTTTAATTTTAAGAATACTGTACTATTTCCAATATTTGCTACTTACGCCAAGTTTTAATGTTGTAGCACATATAGAAGTGCAATAATATTTATCTAATTGTTGACATTTTAAATATTATTAACGGTTGCAATAACCACCTCATGGATATTTTAAAATATTTGCGTACGCCCTTGCACCAAGCTCTAAATAACAAAAACATTTCAACTTCCTAGCTCGTCCCCTAGTACTTAAACATTTATCTATTTATATAAATAACAGAGGAGACTACGGCGAGTGAAACTATGACCTGAAGAGTATACTCTTCAGGTCATTTATCTATTTGTTTAGATTTTAAGAATTTTTAACGGCCGAATAAATAAATATTCATCATCATCATGCTTCTGTCCGAAGACAGGTTTTAACTGAATCGCTGCCTCCATTTCTCTCTCTCCCTAGAAGCCTCTTTTATACCTCTATAAGTAGTATATCCCTGCTTTATATTATCTAATATTCCTATTCTTTTTCTCCCTCTTCCTCTTTTTCCACTAATTTTTCCTTCTAAGATCGTCCTTTGTAAACACTGTCTTCTCAATATGTGCCCTATCCAATTTGCTTTTCTTTTCCTGATTGTTTTTATTATCATCCTTTCTTCTCCCACCATTTCTAATACTTCTTCGTTTCTCTTCCTCTCTGTCCATTTCACTTTCATCATTCTTCTCCATACCCACATCTCAAAACTTTCTAAATATTTTTCCTCCTTTCTCCTTATCGTCCACGTCTCTGCACCATAAAGAGCTATGCTCCATATGTAGCATTTTGCTAATTTCTTCCTTGTTTCTAGATTTATTTTCTTGCTTGTGAGAAGCTCCTTCTTCTCGTTAAATGCTGCTTTTGCCATTGCAATCCTACTTCTGATGTCCTGTGTACTACTTCCATCCTGTGCTAAAATACTGCCGAGATATTTGAAACTACTTACTTGTTCCAATTTTTTGCCATTTACCATTATATTTAATTCTTTATGTTCCTTTGAAACCACCATGACTTTCGTTTTTTCTGTATTGATCTTCATTCCATATTCTTGGCCAACCTCCACTAGTCTGTCTGTCATCCTCTGAAGCTCTTTCTCGCCTTCTGCTATTAAGCCCTGATCATCTGCGTATTTAATGGTGGTAATACTTTCACCTCCTATCTTAAATCCTTTCTCTTTCATCAACGCTTCTTCTGTTATTGTTTCTGCATAAATATTAAATATCGCTGGTGAAATAGGACAGCCCTGCCTCACTCCCCTCCCTATTGAAGTACTTTCTGTTTCTTCTCCTTCAACCCTGACTCTAATCTTTTGATCAAAGTAAAGGTTTTTGAGCAGTCTTTTATCTTTCCAATCTATTCCTATTTTGTTTAAAATACCCAGCATCTTATCCCATTTCACTCGGTCAAAAGCTTTTTCCCAATCTACAAAACAAAAATACATATCTTTATTGACTTCTAGCGCTCTTTCTATCATCATCCTCATACATCCTATAGCATCTCTAGTCCCCCTTCCTCTTCTAAAACCAAACTGATTATCTTGCAGCTCCTTTTCTATTTTACATTCAATTCTTTTGGTTATTATTCTGGTTAGAACTTTAGCTGTATGAGAAATTAAACTAATAGTTCTGTAATCCTTACAACATTTTGCATTGTTCTTTTTCTCCAGTGGTACCATCACAACATCTAAAAAATCTTCAGGCCATACGCCAGTATCATATACTTGGTTAAAAAATTTTGTGAGTTGCTTAACTGCTTTAGACCCCAAAACCTTAAGAACGTCCACGGGTATATCATCACTCCCAACAGCCTTTCTTCTTTTCATGTCATCAATTGCTCTTTTAACTTCAGACTCGAGAATACTTGGTCCTAACTGATCTTCTTCCACATCCTCTTCTTCATTTAATTCAATATTTCTTGGCTTTCCTTCTTTGTCATACAGAACCTCAATGTATTCTTTCCAGACATTCTTTACATTGTCTGGCTCCGATACTATTTTACCACTTTTGATCATGATTCCTTTACGTCCTATCTTTCTTGCTTTTTTCTTGAATAGTTCCCTTGCTTTGCTATACATGAGGTCTGTTCTACAAATTCTTTCACACTCGACAATCTCCTCGCATTTCTCATTTATCCACTGTTCTCTGGCTTTATCTGTTTCCCTTCTTAAAGCATTATTTAACTCCTTGTACTTTCTTTGGCCTTCTTCAGTGTTTATGTTCTTCCACTTTCTCCGCTCTTCCATTTTTTGCAGCATGGCTGCTGTGATCCAGGGTTTTTTGTTTCTTTCACCCGTTATCTTTCCTACCTTCTTTTCCATTACATCTTTAATGTTGCTATGGATGTATCTCCACTCCTCATCTACACTCTTCCTATTTTCTTCAGCTCTCTCCCCCAACCTTTCCTCCAGCTCAGTCATGATAGCCTCCTTGTTTTTAAGGAGTTCCTCTAAGTTCCATTTCTTGTTAACTCTTATGTTTCTCTTAACGCTCTTCAGTCTACATTGTATATTTGCCACCAAAAGGTTGTGGTCAGAATCGATATCTGCCCCTGGTAGTGTTTTCACATTTTTAATGCTATTTCTAAATCTTTCATTGACTAGTATGTAATCTATCTGGTATCGTCTCTGGTCTCCTGGGCTTCTCCATGTGTAAAGTCTCCGCTGGTGATGCTTAAACCATGTATTAGTTACAATTAATTTTAAATTTTAACAATTTTATACTTTTTCCATTGTGGGGTACTAATGCCACACATTTCTGCCAAATTTTAATGTTGTAGCACATCTAGAAGTGAAATAATATTTATCTAAATGTTTTAAGTTAAAAAAATTTTACGGCCGCAATAACAAATTAATGGAGATTTTTAAACGTTAATGTGTGACTTTGCACAACGCTCTAAATATCTGAAAAATTTCAGCTGCGTAACTTGTCCTTTTTTGCCTAAACATTTATCTATTTATTTATACTTTAAGAATTTCTAACAGCCGAATAATTAAAATTATCCAAATTTCCATAATCCCTATTCAGTTATGTTACAAATTCTACCTTTACAAAACATTTCAGCTTCGTAGCGCTTTCAAAAATACATAAACATTAAATATTTGTATTATTTAACTTTTTTGAGATTTTTCTAATCGGTTATGCACATAGTCCTACCAACATTAAAAATCTAAAATCTTTAGTTCGTCTGGAAGGGTGTCGCGCATTCTCGTCACAGAAAATTCGTCACTGCGACATCTCGTCACAGATGACAACTGGTACCTGCGAAATTTCGTCACTGTTTCAAAATGGTAACTGTGACAACTCGTCACACATTTAAATTCGTGCTAGCGACATTTCGTCACACAAAACATTTGATACCAGCGACATTTCGTCACACATTAAAATTGGTATCAGGGATTTTTCGTCATGGAAAATAATTTGTAACTGCAACTTTACGTCACAAAATTGTTTTCGTCACATTACTTTTCGTCACACGTTACGTTTGTGGATTCACTTTGGGAACATAGGCTTCATGGGTATCCAAGTACTCTGGACGATACACATCTTGGAAATTAATATATATCTAACAAGTTTAATCGGAATTGGCGGGGGGAGGGGTGGGGGGATAGGATTTTCTATCCTGGGACATGGTCTTAATGGGTATCAAAGCACTCGGGACGATACGTATGTTGGAAATTGTTGTACTTATATCTAACAAGTTTAATCGGAATCAGCGAAGGGAAAGGGGTGGAGGGGGCAATGAACCAAGAGAAGTTATTTCATTATTAAAGCTCGGAAGTTCAGGCAAAATGCCATAAATGCCTTTTTTGCCTATTTTCATGTTTTTTCCAAATATGCCTTTTTTATCCAAAAAAGTATATTTTTTCCTGTTTAACTCAATTTTTGCCAAATCTCTTAAATTTGGCCACTATTCTGTTTTGTTTGACTCTTCAAGGACAGTTTTTACCCTCCCTTGATTCGGTATCATATAAAATTTTGACCTTTGGCGCAACTATGCCTTTATCTTAATCCGACCACTGCTATTGATCTGAGTTCGCTTTTGGGAAACCCATGGCTCGGGAAGGCCTAATGAACACTCTCTTTCAATCCGAACATCCCTCAGTTGTCTATTGGCCTTTAAACAGTCGTTTTTTAACAAATTGTTTGTGCGGTGAACGTGACACTTTCATTCTAGTGGCCACAATGCCTACAATGAGTGATTCCACAATGCAGAGACTGAACAATTTCATTAAAGAGTTTGGTGTTATATTTTCTCGACACGGTTCAGTGCTTTTTTGTAACCTTTGTGAAAAGTCGGTGAATTTGGACAAAAAGTACTTTGTCTCACAGCATAGAAGTAAATGCCTCAAAACATAAAGCTGCATCCGATAAGAAGACTGACCAGAGTAAAAAACCGACCCTTTTACCATTGTTTTGTTCAGCTTCTTCTAGGCTGGTGGTGCACAACCTTTTTTGCTGGCGGGTCGCAACGGTGTTTGCTAATCCTTCGCCGGGCCGCATTGGAAGTTGTCAATTCTTCGGCGGGCCGGATTAGAGATAAAATCAAAAGTTATCTATATGTTCTAAGGAGCCATATAAGTGAAAATCCAGTCTAAATAAGGGTTTTATGGTTAACATTTCAGTACTAAAATATTATAAAAATTTTCATAAAATGTATGAATTTGTATTAAATTTTTTGAATAGCTTTTATATCATACCTTTGCGAGCCGCACAAAAACCCTTCGCAGGCCGCATCCGGCCCGCGGACCGTAGATTGGGCACCACTGTTCTAGGCATTCGGAGTTTTTCTTCAACTTGTCTAAATCTTTCGTCGAATCCAGCATTCTTTTATGGAAATTAGAAAACAGTTTTTTGAAAGCGTTTTTGGAAAAAATATACCAGCAAAGAGGTTCCAAGTGAGTAAGCATTGAGGAAAACCTATTTAGATAAACCTTACAACTGTGTTATCCAAAAAATCAGAGATAATGTTGGGGACAAGATAATTTGCATCTCTATCGACGAGACTGCCGACGTTGTGGGAAGATCCATTGCAAACGTCATACTAGGAACCATGGAGGTTAGTCAGCCATCAAAAATTTATTTACTTAGGTCAAATGTTTTGGAAAACGCAAATGGCTCAACAATCGCTCAATTTTCACCATAGCATTGAATCTTCTATTGCTGGATGCCAATCTTGAAAAGATAAAAAAGTTGTCAACACTTTCGATGAAGAAGACGCATACTCCATACCTATTGTCATAGAACTCCTGGAAAAGTAGTCTGTCAGTCACGATTTGGAATACCTCGCAGCCTACTTCTCAAAGTTGCCAGACGCCATTACATTACTTGAAAAGAGGGTGGAGACGGTCAATTCACTGAAGGTGAAATGTGCCGTGCTCCAGGTGAAAAGGGTATAGATGTAAAAAAGTGAGAAAAAGTATTGTGCGCCAATAGGCGCGCACCCAGGAATTTCTCTTGGAGGGGGGTCAAGTCTAAAATTTTTTTCACTAAACATTTATTAAACAACATTAGATTACACAAAACCGGACTAATATTTTATATTATTTTATTTGATAACCTCGGCAGAGGGGTGGCTAGCGCGTCTGGCTCCAAATGCTAGGGTGGCGGGTTCGAATCCCGCCTTGGTCATGGTTGTATGTGATTGTCTTTGTTGTTATTTCAATATTGTTAAATCGTTATTGATATTCAGTGTAATTGGCCTTGTGCTATCACTGAGTTCTTGCTAGTAAATAAATAAATAAATTATACAATGTTAGAAGTTTTAAATTAAAATATCAATTTTTCTTTTTCTTTTCTGTAATTCATTTAAAACATCTTGAGGACTAATTTTAATATCTCGGTGTAAATTTAATAGTGCTAAACCATTTAAACGGTCTTGAATCACAGTGCTCCTCAAAAATGTCTTCAATCTTCGCAAAATGGAAACGATCTTTCACTGCTGCATGCAGTAATAGAAAGTGTGACAAATATTTTTAGCAATATAAAAATATTGTGATCAATTAATTTAGCGCACTTTGCTAGTGCATCCATAGCGTTCTTGGGCGGCACTTTTGCAGATGTTGAATTTTCATAACGCTTCTACCACACCTAAGACACTTATTTGTTCAAAGCAAATCGGCAGTGTAGAACTCAACAAGTCCCAAAAAATCGTCTATTTGACATTGTTTTGTTATTTCACCTTTAGGTAGAATACTGCTAAATTTTAGTAGTACTTCTCGATGTTTTGAAAATCTCTCATTCAACTGACTTAACATTGGTCTGCGAAGGGAATAAATACAGACCTCCGATAATATTCTTCCGTATTTTCAGATGGCACATCATGATTTGGAGCAATGATGGGGAGAGTTAAAAGGGAAACATTCATTTGCTTATGCATAGACAGGTAACGAGACTTTTGTTTTACGTTCCATTCCCATAATACGATCGTACATCTCACGACCGATGGCGATAAAACGATCAGAAAATAAGCCACTTTCGCGAAGAAAGTTGGCGCCAAAGTTATTCGCCTCAGCGAATAAACGAGATTTTCCCGAATTTTCATCATCGCTCAGCTAGATGCATCTTACCGAAGTCGAATCTCGCAAAGATTCCATCCTAAAAGATCAAAGTCTGCGATTGTACGGAGAAATTAATTTTTCAACGAACTGTAAAAGGCAGACCGATGTACAAGATATTTCGAAAAATTACTAAAGATCAATAGAAAGACTAGAATCGTAGACTCGAAAAAAATATTTTTTGACTTTTGCCTGTTTGTTGAAAAATGCCTTTGTAAATGACACACGAAACAAACGAAGACCCCAGATCGCACACAAATTGCTAGTAGATTAATGTGTACAAAGACAACGATGAAGCCTCACAGACAACTCAATCACTCACAGAAACTCGAGCAAGAAACTTATACGTAGAGAAGAATGTCTCTAATATCTGATCACATCAGTCAGAAGATTTCTGATTGCGCTATCGCCATCGCTCGTGAGATGTACGATCGTATTATGGGAATGAAACAAAAAAAAAGTTCCGTTACCTGTCGATGCATAAGCAAATGAATGTTTCCCTTCTAACTCTCCCAATCATTTCTCCCAATGATGATTGGTGCTTGTAGATTATTAATGTTTTTATCAATTAGCCGAATTTCTGAGGGATTTATAAAAGAAATATTTTTATTTATTTATATTAATGTAATTTTAACGGATTTCTCACCAGTTCATTTTATTTTATAATTTCAACGATCCTTTGCCTGTTATACCTCCGCCTATTGGGTCTATTTTAAGTATTCGAAGGAAGTCTTCGCAAAAATAATTTCAGGGATCATTTCCATGCCATAAGCATCAATATAGAATGTAGCGTGTGCCTAGATCAATGAAGAATATGCGATTTAATAGTTTAAACAATGTTGATAAAATCGTTCGTTGAATGGCTTGAGAAAAAATTCCGGACTACCACCTAAAAATATAGAAAAAATAATAAAAATATGAACGTGGCTGCCCAGTTAAATTTTGATGCGAAATACGAAAAGGATTTTTAAAAGGAGGAGGAATGAAAGAAAAAAAGCTACCCAAGAGGGAATCACCGCCAACAATTACTTAATCAATTAGGCGTGCATTAAGATATTTATACCAGTTGACGAGAAATTGCAATATTTAATCGCGATTTTCGGAAAAACTATCGGCCTTATACGTCCAAAAGGGGGGTTTGCAGTGATTCTGGAATCCAGAGCTATACACCTACTAAGTTTCATATAAGTCCGTGATTCCACTACCGTGTCCTCTCCTTGTTAGTGGGAGTCCACGTTTCCATTCCCATGGCTTCATTCTCGAGCGGCAGGTCAGGAATTCGGGTCCTGGAAGTATGGAAAATGCCCATTGTGTAGGACGGGCTCTTCCTCGTCTTTCCATTCGCCCAAACACACACGAACACCATTCTATGGCCGCCGGAAGAAATTCCCATATAAATTTCTACTACTAATAATCTTCAATTTTTTAATTTGAAGTAATCGTAAAGCGTTGTTCCGGATGACGCCCGTGAATTTGTCATTAAATGTTTTATTTACACCGCTAGAATAAAATTTATTAAAATTTACTGGCATGCGACTCAGCATCCCTGTAATCTTCTCCTTTAACCGTAAATTCTTTCTACCTTTTACGTTTTAGAGTCCTTCTCAAAACTCGGTTATAGTACTAACGGAAATAGTTAAAAAGTCATAATGAGACATCGTGAGGATTCGCTGTTTCACAATTTTTTTCCATGTAATATTATATAATCGAACATTTTCTAAGAGAAAAGTTGAATAAGTGGCATGCAGTTAATCGAAACCAAGCACAATATACTCTGTATAGAACTCTGTTGGGGCATATTATTTATATTTTTCCCAAAATAACGTAATTTTGCCGGGAATTGGGGAGAAAATGATTGTTTCCATTCTATTCCTGATAGCGCCGAGAAAAGAGACATTGGAGAAAGGCAGTTTTACGGAATACATAGAATCTAAACCTCCTTTGCAAATAAGATTCAACATACATTCACTAGGTCTGCGTGTAGCTTAGTTTCCCTTTAGCCGAGACTCAAAAGGAACGTCGCAAAGGAGGTGAGAGTCTCATCGCCTTTTCGCTGTTCATTTTCAAATTCACCGGCGAGACACACGGAATCTCCCGGGACTCAAAGAAAAAGAGATCAAATACTGTGTTTAATTCCTTGATGAACAAGGTAGCCTGTCGGCTTTTGCTTGTCTGCGATCGTGGTTTTTACCGCTGGTTCCACCGGACGAAGTGGGCTATCCGGGGCCCGTTAATTACTCCTCCTCCTTTTGGAAGCGAGGCCCTTCTTATTTTCCGTCACAGAAATTGACCTCTTGTGTTTATCCAATGGTTAAGGACGATACTCTCCAATTTCGCGGAGAGTTTCGGATGTTTTATTCTCCAGCCCTTTGAAGAAATGTTGCGCTGTTGTCTTAAGTAATTCCTTTATTGTTATGACACTCAGTATTTCATATGTGGCCTCTTTAGATATTACCCAGCCCAGAGAAAGAATCTTTCGCAGGCAGGTTCTTTCGGCAACCTAAATTTCATTCCCATTAGCAAGGTCTGTCGGTGGTTCAGGAAGGCTGTCAGCAAGATGGACGCAGAACAGGTCCCAGTTGCCCTTGTGGAGGTCCTGGTTCACTCTGAGTGGCGATTGTAGAGGTCGAACTCCTATGTAAGGCAGGATAGGGAGGTGATCACTTTCCAGACAGGAGATGCTTTGGAGGTTCACTGAGAAGTTTATTCCCTTGTGCAAGAAGATATCTCCTCTCCACTGGTTGTTGTATCTAGATGGTCCAGATGGTCCTGCAACCCTCACGTCATCGGAGTTCGCCCTTGCTAGGAGTGCTTCTCCACGTTTGGTGATGATAGTGGAGTTCCATATGTGGTTCTTGCAGTTGAACTCTCATCCCGGGATGATTTGGAGGCCAGCGGATATGAATTCGTCCAGGACTGTATGGAGGACTGGTCGAGACGGAGGTATGTAGACAGATGTTAATTGAATTTCACCCTTGTCCGTGGATACCTCTGCTGAAGTAGCTTCAGCGAGGAGAGGTCGATTGGAGACACCTCTCGAGTTTGTAGTTTGTCAGAGATAATGAGAGCTGTTCTTCTGCCCTGCTTGCATGCAAAGGGATCTACTCTGTCTTGACGGTATATCCTGTACCCTGGAACGGTCAATCGTTGATTCAGGCGTAGGTGAGTCTCCTGAATGAGCGCCGCAACTACTTATTGCTTCTTTAAAAAGGCTACTAGCTCAGGTGTTTTCATTCGGATGGCGCCTCCTGAATTCCAAGAGACGATGATTGACGTTCGTCTATTTGTATCCATTTTGGGTACAATGGATTGATGTTTGATGAGGGTACTAATGGCAGAGAGCTGCTTCTGGAGGATGACAGTAAGTGATGTGAGGCACTCCAATAATGAAAAAAGCGTTGCCTGGTTGTTAGCAACGGGTGGAATTTCTGACCGGACCTGTCCTCGACGGAGCTGGCGGAGAGAAGTGTTTAGTTCCTCCACTGTTTCTCTTCGGGCTGCTGTACTGGGCGGAGGGAGCGGGAATTCCACGTCCAGATGCCGTCTGGGCGTCTGCCGTTGTAGTAGTGCTATCCATTGTGCATTTCCACACCCTCACGCGTTCTGCTTCCCTAGCACCGAGGATCCGCCGTGCAGAAGGTGGAACCATGCCCGAACCTGTTGCAGCGGAAGCACATCTGCGGTTCCTCGAACTGGTAAGGGCGAATAAACACACGGCAGTTTCCCAGAGATTTGATTTCACAGATTTCTCTAGGACTCCATTCTACGCTTCTTTGAACGTTCGCAACAAAGAGCGAGAGGTTTTTGTTGTCTCGGCCGCAAATGATCCGCACTTTCCGGACAGGGACGCCAAAGACATCCAGGTCCTCGTGGATGACTTTCGGGTCATCGTCAGCCTCCAGTCCGCGGATGATTTAGCTGCTAAGCTGTTCTTCTCCCACAGTCCAGGTGGAGGTTTGGGCCTTCATGGAGGCAAGGAGTTGCTTGACTCTGGCGTAGTCCTCATTATTGCGGAGTTGCAGCTTGGTGGCGTTCCTTGTCTTGAAGACTGGGAATGTATGGTCCAATACAGCTCCCTTGATGGTCTTGGCTAGTTCCCGTTGGTTGACGACCGAATAGACGAGGATGGGCGAAGGTCTTTTTGATGTACGGGGTCCAGTTGCGTTGTTCTCAGTCTCATCCATACTCTCTGGAGATGCTGAGGGTCCCGCCGTAATGTCTGTGTTTGCTTCATTGATGAGAGGCGCTTACCTATTGCTGGTGGAGACAGCTGCTACAAACTTCTGTAGCTTAGCAGGCATCTGAGATGATTCCTCCTCTGTTGTGAGAGAGACCTTAGTCTTCTTCATTGCGGCACGTGGGTCCTTCGTAGAATGAGCAGGTTTACAGCCGTCATAGCGGCTGCGGTCGTTTCTGCTGATTCGTTGACGATCTGCCAATCAAAGGTGAGGTCTCCAGTACGTTGTAAGAGAATTTTGGATATTGCAGCCGTGAGGCTGGCCGGTGAAATTGCTGTAGATATTTCAGCTCCGGGCAACTCGAGGAGTTGTAAGGCGCTGTTGATGAAAGTAGGCTCGAATCTCTACTCGGCTCGCTGTCCGACGAATCGGCTCAACTCGAATGACTCGACTCACTGACTCGACTGTGAACTCTAAACTAAACGCAAGAGAGATCACAGGAGGCTCGCTCGCTTTTACTACTCGTCCGAAAAATAACGCGTGTGAACAATTACTTTTTAACCGCAGGAGGCGATCTTGGTTGGTGGAGGAATTCATCTCGCGAATATAAAGAAAATTCAAAGAGTAGAAGCTGACCAAATCC
Source organism: Tanypteryx hageni (assembly GCA_028673005.1). NCBI lineage: Eukaryota > Metazoa > Arthropoda > Insecta > Odonata > Petaluridae > Tanypteryx > Tanypteryx hageni. The sequence goes on along the minus strand of CM054120.1, from coordinate 9,783,009 downwards.
GACTGTAATTTTTTCCGTGTCTTCGGCCTCTCCCCCTTCCGCGACAGATAAGGTCGGCAAAATAAGATTATCTAATGTGAGAGAGAGGGTTGAAAGTAAGCATTGGAATCTATATCTGCCCCCGAAAATAGAAGAGGAAAAAACTTTCCGATGGGCAGTTTGGGAGGGGGACGGGTGTCAGAGGGGGTCGGTCGGCAGAGGGGGAGAGGTAGGTGGACATAAATGGAGGTGGCAGAAGGGGACCGACAAGACAGAGAACAGGGTGCGAAAGGGTAGAAAGAGAGGATAAGATGGAGAGATGGGGCAGAGCAGACTGAAGGGGAGCGGCGTGAAACAGGGGTGCAATGAGGTTCGTGAAGGAGCAAAAGGGGGGGGAGATGGGGGACGAGAGGTAGCGAAGGAAGGGGAGTAAGGTTAGGTAAGATAGAGGAAACGAAGAAGGGGATGCCGAGGGAGGGAGTGGAAGGTAACTTCTCCTTTAGAGGATTCTGGCTCCGAGATGGGTGGGCGTTTTCTTCTCTCTCTGACTTAGGGCGGGGCGACGTTCTCTTCCGGATGTTTTGTTCGGCACCGGTAACCGCCCTCCCTATGCATCGCCTAACTTGTTCACGTAGCACGCCCGGCCTCTCCTACCATCGACCCTATCCAGTCCGTGCCGACGGTCCTCCTCTCGCCGAGTCACGAACAGGCGTCCCCTCGGGTTTCCCGTCTTCTAGAAGCGCGCGAGATGGCTCTCGGGAGCGTAGGTATCTAAGTCCCGGAGTGGCAGAGAGAGGGGAGGCGGCCCGGAGTTATGCCCGAGGCGGCCGGCGGGAGAAGTGGAGTCGGAGGGAAGGGGGCAGCCGTCCTTGACGAGTTCCGGAGCCGAATCCCCTCCCGCCTCCCTCGCCGCCCTCTCCGAGCGACCCATTCACTGGCGTTCATTCATTGCCTCACAGAGCGGTGACGAGTAAGGTAGCGCCCGTCGAATCGAGACGAAGGGTTTCGAGAGAGCGTGGCGCATAGAGGGAGACAAGGCGTCGGAATCTTGCCCCGCCGCTGCCTCGAACGTTCGCGCCTGTTTGAATGGCGCCACTCGCAGCCGACGCATGGACAACTGCGGCACCGCCGACGTCCGTGCTACTTTTTTTCTTGGGAGCTCTGCATCTGGCCGCTCTCCGGGGAGGTGAGTGGTTATTGCCGCATCCTCGGCACCCGTGACCCGCGCTGCCGCCGTGCGCATTTCCCGAGAAGAGGCGGGACTGACTTCTATGCGGAGACGAAGACGCTCCGCTAGCCCGGTTGGGAAAGTTCGGGACCCGGTTCATGTCGTGCCTTCTACTGGAAAAGGGATTTAGTATTTGTCTTGCTGTGATGTTAGAAACTGCGATATACGTCGATTATATTTCGGCGGTTGTTAACGTCGATTTTTTCTTCTTTGGATGAAGTAATATTTAACGAATCGTATGTATTTGTTATTGTCTGAAACGTAATATTTGTCGATGAAATTATACGCTTGGATAATTACATGATAAACGCTTCCCAATTTCATGTTATTTCTTAGTGAGAAACACAGCACAAAACGGAATTATGCTTCGGGGTTTTGTTTTTGAATTAGCGTCCGCGTACTTTAACACCTTACGAAAAATTGTTTTTGTCTTTATCGCAATAATGTGGCTCGGAAACACGAAGATTGTTGCGTAATTACAAACTAATTTAAACCGTGTGAGCTGCGTCTTTTAATCTCCGCATAATTTCGAAATGAAAAGCTGGTCGAAAAAAAGACAAGCGGTAATTTTCGTGCTCCACGCTACGGAACATTGTTATCCGGGATGTGACGGTATCTCGACCTGTCGTATCGTGTTGCGGAGAAAACAATATTGCCATCAATACGGACAGATCCTGTGCTTCCAAAGGGGTCATGCTCTCGTGAGTACGCGAACCGTGTGGCGGCCCATTCTGCCTCTCCTCCCACCTCTCCCTCCCCCCTCTCCCTCCCCCTTCCTCCCACGCTTCTTTCCTGCCTACCTCTCTCCCACTTTCCGGCCGCCTCCATTCCAGCATTGTTCTCACACATACTCCGGTCGAACCATATTGTTCCCACGAGAGTTCGCCGCTTCTGGCCTTCTACCCCATCACCGCTCCCAGGAATTCCCAACTTCATTACGATTTTCAGGATTTTTTCAAGCACCGCTATTCCCGTCATATTACAATTACGGTTTGCACTGCCGGCGACGTATGACTCATTTCCTTGGCACTCGTTGGCATTGGCAAGCGGATAATGTGGCGATTGTGCAGCGGTCGGATCTGTGATGTATAAAAATAATGTTAGCACAGCGGGAAGGTGTGCGTAAATGACGAATAATAGATTCCGTGCGATGAGAAGACGGTCGGGATTTAAATCGTAAACGTGAAGATAGCGTAAATTCGAGGTATCTTCGCTCCATAACTTAATTTCTAGATTTTTGTCGAGAAACTTATTTGGATTATCTTTCGTCTCCGAGAGAAACATAACTGAATCCTTAACATGGGTTTTTAAAATCCAAATGCTTGGAATGTCTCTCGTTTTCGATCATCAAAAAAAATATATTTCCGTCATATGGCCGTCGTATTTTTCCTTTCGGTCCCTCGTCTGGCCGCACCTAATATATTCGACGTTTAGAAGTTTTCAAATAACGTTCTTTGCCTGGAAGAATGAAACGCGTGACCAGACCCGTAGGTTAATTAGTCCACGTGGAAGGACGGTTAAACCTCGTTTAAGAGACGAATAAGCTGGCAGACGACGGGAGAGAGGGAGAATCGGATAAAGAAAGAGCGAGGCGGACATAGGAACGCGTGTCCATTTCGTGTGAATGGTATTTTACTGAGATCCGCTTACGGAGGCGTGCTCTCAAGGTGGATGCCATGGCAAGAGAGTGAAGTGCAACGAAGGAATGACATAGAGAGAGGGTGAGAGAGATAGAGGACGAGAGAGAGAGAGGACGAGAGAGAGAGAGGACGAGAGAGAGAGAGAGGACGAGAGAGAGAACGAGAGAGAGAGGACGAGAGAGAGAGAGAGGACGAGAGAGAGAACGAGAGAGAGAGAGGACGAGAGAGAGAGAGAGGACGAGAGAGAGAGAGGACGAGAGAGAGAACGAGAGAGAGAGGACGAGAGAGAGAGAGAGGACGAGAGAGAGAACGAGAGAGAGAGGACGAGAGAGAGGACGAGAGAGAGAACGAGAGAGAGAGGACGAGAGAGAGAACGAGAGAGAGAGGACGAGAGAGAGGACGAGAGAGAGAGAGGACGAGAGAGAGAGAGAGGACGAGAGAGAGAACGAGAGAGAGAGAGGACGAGAGAGAGAGAGAGAGGACGAGAGAGAGAGAGAGGACGAGAGAGAGAACGAGAGAGAGAGGACGAGAGAGAGGACGAGAGAGAGAGAGGACGAGAGAGAAAGAAGAGAGAGAAAGAGAGGGCGAGAAGGTAAGGGCGTCGTCTCGCCCAGCGGTATAATTCCATGAGAAGTAAATGTTTGTCTATTAAGGCAATTGGGTAGACAGGAGGTGAGCGAGAGATATGCGCCGTGATTCGAGTGCCATCTGCTCAAATCTTCCCACACCCTTCCTCTCTTCTTCGACCTCCCCTTCGCCCACTTGAGCTTCCTCACATCCTCTTCTCCCTTCCGTCTCCTCATCTCCTGCTTGCCCCTATCCGCTTTCCGCATTATTTCCTCACTCGCCTCATACTTGCTCCCTCGCGCCCCACCATCTCCTTGGCTCTGCTCGCCCGACCTCTGCTTTCTTTCCGCACTTACTTCCATCCTTTCTCCGTCGTGAACCTATCCCTATCTTCTCACCACCTCTTTCCACCTCTCTCTATGTCTGTCGCTCTTTTTACCTATCCCTTTCTCACTGCTGTTACCTTGCATTCCCCACCCCATGCCGTCCCCCTCCCACCCTTTTACACATCTCCGTTTCCACCTCTATATACCCTGTGTACATAATCCCCTTTCCGATCCCTTTAAAATGCCTGCTTCTATCCTTTCCCAAATCATATCTCGTATTCATCACAACCAATGGCGGATCCAAAGGCGATCTCCCTCCCCTTGGACGACCCCCTTGCCCGCCACTTGGTGCATTCTTAAATTCATTCCGCGCAACATTCCTTGTTTCTACACCGAAGATTGTCTGTATGACAAGGGAAAGAAAGGTTCTGATGGAGATAGAGATTTTTAAAATATATGGTCGTCGGCAGAGGCGAAATCAAGAAGGGGAGGGGCCATTGGGGCGATCGCCCCCCCCCCTTGGGAAGTTTCTGGATCCGCCCCTCAACACAACCCTTTTTTACGTCTCTTTCGTCCACCACTTCTAATTTCTCTCCCTCTCGCTCCTTTCCCCACATCCGTGTTATCTTTCCATTGTTACCTTTTTTCTGCTTCCATCTTCTTTAATGGACGCCAAATCTCTATCCCTAATATTCGTCAGTTTGTGCGAATTAGAAAGTTTTCCCTTCAGGAATGATTGTTTCGCTCGGCCAAAAGAGATAGTAATACCCAATGCTTCAGAGAACCGTGTATACAGAAAACCTCGTAAAACTTTTCAGGTGATTCTATAAGAAGATGAGCAGCTTTCTAGGAGGCTATGGAGGGGCATCTTCATATATGTACCGACTATAATGAGGGACGTATTACAGTGGCATGCATTTATTGATGGAGCATACGTAATAGATATCAGATCAGTGGCGTAGCGAGGGGGGAGCAGAGGGGGGCAGTTGCCCCCGGGAGCTGGGCTGAAGGACCGCAAACTCATGGACCGAAAATTAACGTTTCTGTTTATAAACAATAATACTATTATAATATATGCCGAATTAAAATGCTAGTATGGTATGTTTGGGTTTCCATTGCATTCCCCACATTACATTTGTCTGGAAAATTGTACAGTGAGCAAAGGGAGGAGGGCGCATTTCTGTGACTTGCCCCGCCACTATATCAGATAGCTAAATGTGACCAGTGAGTGTGTTCCGGAGTGATTTCAATGACAATTTGAGATGGGAATAAGGATTTTTCAGAAAGCGGGAGACAATTTGAGAAATTTTACAAAGAGGGGCGAGTAATGAAAAGGAGTGACTTCCTCCCAATTTTGTATGATAATTCTATAAGTTTAAAATACTAGCGAAGGATTACAATGTTCTCAAATATGACCTTAAAATTTACTCTGTTGACTGTAACCTTATTATAATATAATGGAAAGAGTGCGAAAGATATAATTTTAGAACTAACATCGCTATAGAGACACCATAGCTAATTGCTGTAATAATTCTAATAGAGAAGTAAACGCCTCTTTGTTGGAAGGCTGGAACACGAAGAAAACCTGCACCTCCACAAATTCCTCATATTCAGTCTATTCTAAACAGTAATGTGTCCGCGGAGGCGAAAAAATTTCACCTTCACCAACCTGTTGGTTACGAAAGATTTTGGATTTGATGCATTGGTAGCTCGTCGTTCAGCAAATCTATGCGTCGATTAACAGACTCCCATTCGAAATTAGACTTTTCCCATGTTATATAGTGTTCAAAGCTCAATTCTCTGTCGCTTACCATAATTACAGTTTATGTAAACTATTTATTTATTTATTAGCAGGAACTCGAAAACAGCACAGGCCAATTACACCGAATATAAAAAATCAAGTATATAACAATAACGCAACATATAAACAAACTAAGTAACATAAAACAAACATGACAAATTTTTAGAAACAGGTATTATAATTTATAAATGGAGGCAAAGAAAGACTTATTTAAGAATAGAGAGAGTAGATAACATAAAAGTAATTTAATTTTGAAAAATGTCGGGATCAGATTTACTGCCAAAGAGATTGTATGAGTTGGGAAAGTAAAAGAAAAGAGAGCGTTGAGAGACGAGGTGTATGAAAATAAAAGAGAGCCGATAGTCTAGTGGATCTAGATGGAATTCTTAAAGAAAAATAAGTCAGGAGAAGAGAGGAGTGTAGATTGCCATTCATGATATTAAAAGGAAGAGAAAGGTCGGATTTTATTCTGCAAGAGGAGAAGGTTGGAATTTTGAGGAAATTTACAATATCAATTCTTGGTAAATGTCGCAAATGAGGGAAGCGGTAACAAACTATTGCCAAAAAGAAAGATGATATGCGATCCGATTGATCAAGGTGAGATTTGGAGGCCATACTCCAAATAGGTGAACAGTAAGTGACAATAGGTAGGATGCACCCGAGGAAGAAAGAGCGAAAGAAAATGACATGATTAAGGCTGGTTTGCCTGTATATAATACCCAATAAGGACATACGCTTTTTCACTGTTTACTCAGTATGATCACAATATGGCAGTTTATCATCAATAATGATGCCAAGATCTTTCAAATTAGTAACCTTTTCTATATTCACATTCAAATAGAATAGATGCAGATAATGACTTGTTTACGCAATGTAATAGAGAGATGGGAACATTTTGAAGGATTTGGCTTGAGGCTCCACAAAATACACCACTCGGAAAACTTATTAAGACACCTTTGAAGAGAAAGAGTGTCATCCAAACAATTAATATTTCTAAATATCTTGCAATCATCCGCATACAGTAAAATGGAATTGTCGGAGCTATTTATAATATTGCAAACCTCGTCAACATATAAACAAAATAACAAAGGGCCGATTGCAATGCCCTGAGGTACACCAGAAAGAACAGCGAGATATGAAGAGCGGAGACCAGAAATAGTTACCCGTTGCCTGCGATCAGAGAGAAAACTAGAAAGAAGTGAAAGTAAATTACCGTGAATGTTAAATCTATTAGATATTTTATGCATTAGAAGTTTGTGAGGGACGGTATCGAAGGCCTTCGCTAACTCAATGTATACAATATCAAGTTGGGATTTATTTTTGAGAGCTTCAACTGCAGAATACTGGAGTTCGGCAAAATTACTGTGACATTATCTTCCAGTGAGGAAGTCATGTTGCTGAGGAGACAAATATGACAGAGTAAATGCAGACAGTCTTCGAAGGGTCGAAAGTATAGTGAGAGTGAGGGTTTGGAAATTTCTTGTACAACATCCAAGCACTGTATTTATTTTGTAATGCAAACATTTGCTCTAATCCAGCATTATTTGTTTACATTTACATTTACCACGCGTTATTGGGAACGTTTCCTTACAAAATCTGGAACATGTAGTGCCACGAATATGCTGCAAATTCGCGCTGTTCACGCTTTTAAGAAAACCAGTTTAAACATTTCATTTTTGTTCTCCCTCACGACGTGTAAATAGACGGCTAATTTATATTTTCTATCCGTTGTTTTAACGTTGCTTTAGTCACGTTATCCATATAGTGAACTCCTTGAGTCTATTTAGTGTTTGAGTTTCTAATCTCTTCTCAGAATTGCTTCGCCATTGGTATAACGCGAAGCCATTATCAGAGCGAATAATCGGTGGAAAGTACTCTCGTATTTATTTATTTATTTATGTATTTATTTATCTTATATTGATAAATAATTCACGAGGCCAATTGTAATGGAATCATTCACAGTAACGATAGAGATTGCGAACTTCCTATCACCAAGGAAGGATTAGAAACCGAAAATGTCATAGGTATATGAAGGCGGAAAACTAGCAAATGTAATGTATGATTATCAGCTAACGTATATTACATATTTTCTAACTCCGAATCCTAATCGCAACGCCTTTTTAACGTTGTGATTGCTTTACAGGAGATCATCAAAATACCGTATAGCCTAATGTTTATGTCTAAATTGCTAGACTCTAAGTTTAATTAGAACCTTTCTAGGACAGTGCGCTTCAGAAAAAATTGCTCGTATATTTCGGATTTACTACTTATCATTGAATATTTATTTTCGTTGCTTTTATGTGGAACATCTCAGAATTTACTGGCATATAATCAGGAGTGCACGTTTAATAGATTATAACCTTCCCCCAACTATGGCGCTAAAATTACCAGATAATATCATAATTAATTACGTTTGTCCTGAGTCGAATGAATAACGAAATCGGTTTATTTATGTGTATATAGAGATATTTTTTGTTTATAATCATGAAATCTATGGCATTTCTAAAACGACGGTAAAATGTAAACTCATGGAACAATTGAGTTGAATTATACTCGCTTCTCGCCATGTAAAATACAATATATTTTAACGTACTGTGTAACAGCAATAGAAGGGCAGCGATCTATAACGAGAACTTTGTTATAGCGAGCGCAAACACCGTCACCGTCAATTTCTTAACGTTACGTGTACGGAATAATAACGCATAAAACGAGGACTGTTTTTGCGGAAACTTCACCATAACGAGCGCATCTTAGCCTGCCTCGAGTTTTATTTCCTGTACTTTTATGCAGAAGTGTTGTGTTTTAATTGTATATCCAGTGCAGTTCTAATAGTTGTTCATTTTATAAAAAACAGTACCCATCCCTCCCTTTTTAAAATCAGTAATGCTCTGGCTTTCAAAACATTATCTGCCGAAAAATAAACTTAAGCAAGCGAACATATTGTTTTGAATGTGTACATATTTGAGGAAAGAAGTACATTTTGTCAGTGCGTATGTGTGCGCGAGCATACATTGCTATAGTAAACATCCAATGATATCACAGTTAATATTAAAAGCATGCCCGCATACTATGAATAAGTTTAATTTGGTTTCTACAAAATATTTTATGACAACTCAACATAAAAATTAACTAAAAAAGCTTGATTAGGTGTGACCAAACTATGGGCCTCGAACCACATACGGGTCGCTCAGTGAATTTATCCGACACCGTTGTTCCTTGTCAATTTCCTTAAGCATGCCTATACGAGTCAATGTTATTTAGTGTTTTCGTAAACCGATTATTACCTCAATGGTATGTTTCGAGTATGTGATTGTAAATATGCTTTCCTTTATTAAAATATGCATATCATTGGCGTAGCTACCGCCCGGAGGGTCACAAGTGGTTGAATGCTGTGACCGGAATGTTGAAGGTTTGCACTTACTTTTCTTTAACCTTACCTTATGTGGGTGAAGCTGAATGGTAACGAAATTCAAATATCTATCCAGTATGTTAAGACTATGAAAAGATAAGAGAAAAACAAGAGACTCCGAAGAAGCAGTATACGCATATTCGAATCTTGCGACCTAATCCACACTTGGCGAATAAAGTGTAAAATAGAGGATATACTATACGAGAAGTTTCAGATGAATCAACTGTTAGTCTTGAAAAAGAAATTATTGATTCTATCGAGAGTAAGGGACTGGATGTATCGAAATGTCAAGGCCGACACAGCTCCAGTTATGAAGAGAGCTTATTCTGGAATTCAGGTCAGAATTCTGGAAAAGAAGGAAATACACAAATTTTACATTTTGCTTCATTAAAAAATCTGGTTCTTAATGGTTTAGCTCTTGTCATATCTGAAATTTCTTCATTTTATAGTATCATGGAGAGAATTTACGTTTATTTTGGCAAGGCATCGAGAGATGGAAACTACTTGAATCTTTCATTAGCCTGGATAAAAATTACAGTCTAAAAAGACTCTGCTCAACTAGATAGGCATCGAGACATGACTCATTAATTGCATCAAGATAAAAATACGTGGAAATACTAAAATCCCATTTTCGAATTATACTCGTAAGCAAGTCTGATGTTTTAGTATATTTATATAAAGTCACTTAAGAAAACAATGTAAAGCTTAGAATTAGTATTTTATGTTGTGAGGCAGTAAAAATGCTTAGGTCAGTAAACGTAGTACTTAAAACGCTACAAGGAAAAGACCTTTCCAAAACATACATTATCATTTAAAACACCTATACCTAGGAAAATCATCTACAAATTACTTATAATCAGCCAACTAATCTGCTAAAAATCTTCGTATATAATGGAGGGCTGAACCGAAATTGTAAAATATTCCTGATCATGTGACAAGACACCTTATTGTGTGTGATGACGAGATGGCGGGAAGCACGACTCAGAATTAATGTCATCAATGGGTCTTGAGAATGTCATTCAAAAACTTATTGAAATGTTTAAGGATTTCGTTGAAGTGTTTACTGTTCTACAACCACAATCAATTGCTAAGAAATTAGATGACGAGTTAGAAAAAGGAGCGGGAAAGGCTAGAGAAAAAGAACAGCAGAGCTGTAACAGACCAATATCCAGCGCAGCTGATTTCATTTTGGCATTTCTTGAAAAGCGACATCGATAAACTTTCAACTGTGAAGGGAGCAACTAATCCGTTATTCAATGAAAACGCTGCGCTATCAATCACTTTTTCCAACATTTTTAATGTATTAATCTAGCGATTCCAGTCACTTCCGCAAGTTCAGAATGAGCATATTCAAAGCTTAAAAATATTAAGACTTATTTGGGAAATACTATGGGACAGGAAAAACTAAGCGGATTGATTCTACTTTTAATTGAGAAATAGGTAGCGTGCCTTCAGAGGAACGATGGATACCACATCTATAACGTGTTTGTCGAGTGTTAACGGAGAATCTAACTCAAAAGCAAGTAGTAGTTATTAATAAATATTTTATATTATATTTGCTTTTATATTTGATCCAAGGTCTCATAATAAATAGATGATGCATTCTCTCTTGAAGAGTGTGTTTGGGAATTGAGGAAGTTCAATACTTAGAGTATTTGCTGCTATTCCTCTCTTTTTTATTATTTAACGTCGCTCCAGTGGGCTACGTAGCCGTTACATTCGCAAACGATCAACAACATGGAACCTCGCCGCGAAAGCCTTCCATCCAAACAAAAACTGATTACCTCCACTTAAAGAATTGGTTGGAAATTCTGGCAAGCGCTAAAAGAAATAAACATTACATGAGCAGCGAAAGTAATGGTCACCATTTTGACCGTGATGTTGGAAGTTGAAATAAATTCTTTTGTGGGCAAAAATGACTTTTGGAAAGGCAGAGGGTATTGGGAGGGAAAAACTATCTCGATGAATTGCAAATTTTAGATCTCCATCGGTCTGCTTCTGTGACCGAAACGTTTGGCCAAACTTAAAAAAAAAACGATTGGCATATATTTAAGTGCGGATCTTTGGAGTGAGTCATGCATGGGTGGTGGACAGAGAATCAGGGATGGCATATTCGGAATAGAAGTTTGTCAAGGTTTTCCACTTTCTCCCTGTTTAATATTTATGTCGGAGCGGTGGTAATAGGAGGTGTGGGCGGATTTACGAACGCGATCGTGAGTGGGAGTTAGTCCAACGAATTAAGTCCGATCCGAGCAAGTTATGAGTAATCGAGCAAAAGTTCTGACAAAACGTCCAGGACGAAAAACCAATGCAATATATACGTGGGAGAAGAAATGGATGCTTACTTAATTAAACTAGGCTTATCCAACACCCAAGATTTTTGTGCAGTCCGCCACCCTTTCATAACTTGTGCAGATAAAAATAGTATTCACAACTATAACCCGATTGAAAGTAAAAATAATTGCTTTGCTGTGTTAAAAAATATAAAATTGCATTAATGACAGCGCTTAATGTAACGATGATTTATAATTGTTCTTAACGCATTAAACGGCGCTATATTAAACAGTAACTGAACATTTCTGACTTGCCTTCCTAAAATTCGCTAATTTGCTCGAGGGTGGGAAAATTTTCAAATGTTGCCCCTCGCGCGAAAAATCCTGAGTCCGATTATAATAGGGAGGCAGCGAGCTGGGCAAGGGCAGCGGACGTGTTCAGGAATACGTATCCAAATTATAGACCACAAAATAAAGAAGCCGAAAGAGAGCGATTGTTGATAGAAGAATGTAAATAAGAATGGTTGCCGTGCAATTTCTGCAACTACCTTAACGAAACATCAGGATATTTGATGATGTGAAAGATTAAATAGCGAATTGTGGTATCCTCTGCTGAACGTCTATGGCGACATACTAGCAACTATTGCTGGGTTAAATTAGAATATCGAGTTATATAAACATAGTTATGAGCCGGAAAGTAAAGAAAAAGCCGAATTATTTAAGGTCGTTAGCGAAGAGAAAAACTTGAGGAAGTGCGGATCGTCCTTCGGCAGTTAGAATTACAACGGCGCTCCAGCTTCTTAAAAACAATCATGGAAAAGCTAAAATCTCAAGCTTTTCGACACGAAAGAAAAATTTAAAAATAATACCCTGCAAGTCGTATTTCGGCGGCGTAAAAATTCATTGCTATGCCGTGGACAGCGGTCCAATCAAAATATCACCTTAATATTCAATCGGCGTAACCTTTCTCGGGATAGGGGCGATCCTCTTTACGAGACCGAAGTAACTCTTCCTCTCCTCCTTTGTCCCCACTTCTCTTCCCATCTCTTTCTTTCTCTCCTCCCTCTCTTTCCATAACGATCCCTAAATCTTTTTATTTTCCGCTCATTAAGCCACTAAACTGAGGTCGAAGACAGCCTAATCCGGAACATCCTAAATACTTCGTTCAAAAGCTTTACATTTGAAGGGATTTTTCCGTCTTCCCGCAACCATTTGGGGTTTAGTTTGAAATCTTCTTACTCGACAGATTTTCGCGAAAGTCGTGCTACGCTAGCCGATCCTTCTCGCTCCAATTCCTTCGCCATTTTTCTCAGAGAGTGCGAGATAATCGGGGCCGAGACCATTGTGTATAATTCGGCCGAGTTGAGATTTTTTATCCCTCTTCTACGGACACCTGCCCTCTCTCCTCTATAAACAAGTCACTCGTTCCCAAGAAGCATAATAAGAATCCCTTCTCCTCATCCCCCTGCTCCTTTTACCTTCTCAGACTTAGAAAACCCCATTCGTTCGAGTTTGCGTGCACTAGTGGGGAATGCCTTACGAATTAAATATGTTAATGCTCTCATTACCAATCCAAACACGTAGTTAGTGAGTTTTCGTCCAGCTTTAAACAGTAATTTTTTGAACAGGCTCTGAATGCTTTTTGCATTCCATCACACTCACCAGCTGGAGACTCTCTTTGAAGAAACTGGATGTGGTGGCGTATTTATAGCTGTGAGAAATTTGAGGAGGAAGAAATTCTTTGTTCTCTTACCTACATTTTGTATAAAAATATAGAAGCGTAGCTTCGGTTTTATCCTACTCTTTGATCGCTGGATTTTTCGCTAAGGAAGTTATTCCAACGACTCCGACAATCAAAATTTTACTTTTTAAACAAATAGTTCTTCTTGGTGAATTTTATCCGGCGGAGCTGGCGCGGGTTTGTGATACCCACTTTATATTTGTTTCTTTGATGAAAACTAGATGCCAACATTTGCATCGAAAGCGTCTATCATGCAAGACAGCTAAATATTAATTTAATCAATAAATAACATTGTGATAGCAGTGACGCAAATTGTCCAAACAACGAGAAATTTCTGGTTTTAAATAACTTACGCGTTTTTTGTAAAAGTAACTGGTATTGTCTTTTTCTTTTATCAGTCTTTTGAACGATGTATTTGGAAACATTTATTTCAATTTATTTTATAGAACTAAATGATTAGCTCCATAGTCTTTCATATTCGTAAAAAGATCTTTCTGTTGTATTTTGCGTCTCTTTCACCTCAGGCATTTGATGGTGGCATTGCAACTTTTTCCTCACCATCTGCAATCTGCACACAAGGCGAATAGGGTTTATTGGTCTCGTAGAGGTTGAGACTGGTTACAATAAACCGAGCGCATTGTTTCGTCACGTATCATTGGACAACCTGGCAGCCACGTACAGGCATACCTCGCGTTGCGTGACCCCGTTTTAAGCGGATTCGTTATAGCGCGAGCTAGGCCCGCGTCTTTCAGGTTTAAAAAACAATGGTGGCCAATTATTGAGGCAGCCTAACCATATATGAATTAGAAATTCCATTTTTACAGGCTTGTGGATGTTAGTCATGTCGTGTATGGATCCCCGCTAAGGGTCAGGATGTGGTACTGTACTATAAAAGAAATCCCGAGGACAGCCTACCGTTTTTATCTCTCGATCGACGGTCATTTTGACGTTATTATTTTCAAAATAAGGTGACTTTCCGAATAAAACTTCTTCGCTGATTTATTTAGGATTTCATTCATACAGGAAATAATTGCATTTTTGCTTGAATATAATGAAGAGAAGTTATTGAAAAAATTTAAAGATTTTCATCTGGCGTTAATGGATGGAAGCCGAAAATAAGTTGCTTACCGCGAAATTTTCAGGAACCTTTCTCTCGCGCAAAGCGAGATATGGCTGTATAGGACAATTAGCGACGGATTGACGTCTCCTATAAATGAATAAACAAAGTTCGGAATGGATTGTAACCGTTTGGTTGGAGAGACCCGCTTATTCCTTCTGATTTTGCGCTTTAAGATATTGGTTTGTGTGTGTCGCCAAATGGTGGTTCATTTGCAGATGAAAAACATGCAGATAGTCATTGGAGAGAGGGCTGTTGTACACATGGCTACTAATGTTGTCAATCTAGCGAATTTGTAGCTAGATATAGCGACATTAGGTCCGATCTAGCACCTAAAAATGTACTCTATCGACTGTTTAAAAAACTAGCGAATCCATTTACGAATCAAGCCGATTCTAGTTATTGGCTAAACGTACGGCATCTACGTTAATACTAAACACAAAAAAGATAATTAAAAAACGAAATTGTATATAGATAAGTAGAATATTCTTTTAATTTGTCTCTTACTTTTTATTTGGTTGTTTTCTGTTTGTAATTTAAGCATTTTATTACAACACCGGGACAGCGGATACAATTTACGAGAATGGTGGTATTGTTGGCCATAAATAAATAAATAAATAAATTGTGTATTACCCGATCAGGGAAGAGAGTTATCTTCTGACAGCACCAGCTACTTGCTCTAATATAGACACTATATCGACTATATTTTTATAGCTAAAATTTCCTGAAATGACACTGAATTTACATCACCTTCAGAAAAGACTTGTAGTCAAATAAACGCCATATTTTCAAAATTCCCAGGTTTTTATTTTACCGTACGTTTCGCGGGTTAGACGACATTAAACGTAGTTTACGAATGTGACAAACGTTATTGCCCAGTTGCAGAGAGAACTATTGTTACTTACCTTGCGAATTCTAGTGACTAACAAGTATGATCTAACAACTTACTGAAAAATATAACTGGCAAAAATGGTCGCTACAAAACAGTCACGCTTAGGCAAATGCCCTATTTAAACCACTTTTAAATAGCTTTAAGTATAGGGATGGCAATTTCGATATTTGGAGGTTTTTTTGTCACGGGAACATATTGTCGATAGAGGATGGATCATGAAAATGCGGAAGTAACGAGGCTTTTGCTGAGTTTATTTAGTAAAAAAGCGTTATTGTGATATGCGAAAATTTACGATATAGAGAGGATCGTTAAGTAGAGTTTTTACCCTACACACAGCTATAGCCCGCTTGTCGCTATCCCGTATAACACTTTTGTTTTGGTAAAATTGATCCTGGAGAGAAACATCTTACTGAAACAAATTTAAAAATCTAAAATTCAAATCAAAAGTTATGTCTGAGTATTGACAGCTCACCGACTTCTGCCATCTTTGTTCACTATAAATTTCAAGGCGAACCACCTTCAACACATCCTCAAACAGCTAGTTGAAGCAACCGTTGATCAAGGTAAGCAATTGACTAGGGAATCCTGGAAGACGTATAAAATCATGAACGGCATCGGTAGTATCAGAGCAGCCTGGGATGAAGTCACCAGCACTTTATAGAACAGTGCCTGGTAGAAGTGTGGAAGGATTTTTTGAAGTTTGAGCAAAAAGTGACATTGTACAGATTGCCAACTATGCAGGAACGGATGAAGTCGACATGGACGATGTGGGGGAGTAACTCCAATCTCACGGTATAGGTCTAACCAATGGGGAAGTACAGATGTCGCTCGCATAAGGATTCTGACGATACTGCTACAGAAGAAACTTCAACACAGCAGTTATGACTGAGGGCATCACTAAGATCACGAAATCACTGAGGCTCTTTTCTGAGAATATCCCCAATTGAGGGCCCAGCAAGACAGTGGAGAGAATTTACCTCAACGGGATCTTCTGCCGCAGGGAAATGCTCCGCAAAAAGAAGCTCCTGAGAAGGGCAGCCTGCTCTTTCCATGGAGTCAGGACATCTTCCTCTTCCACCTAGTCTTCAATAGCTTCTGTGATGCGTTGGTGTACCCATGGCTATATGTCATTCTATTTTCTTTATCATTTTACATTATATTGCTTTATTGTAGTGTATCATAATGGTTAGGTGGAAGAAGGGGCCATATGGCCTCAACCTCGCCGTAGTAAGAAATAAATAAATAAATAAAATAAATATTCATGTGTTGATTAATCGTTAATAAATGGAAATAATACTTTATATTTACCAATACCCCCAATGAAGCCCTCATATGTCGCTCATAGGCAAGAAACAATGCCGTTAGGAATGTATTTCATTATTCACAATATTTGTAATAACCAATTTCAGCGCTACTTCAGTTAGCGCTCTCTTTTCCAGAAACTCATCCTGAGTGTTAATCGAGGTATGGCTGTACATTTATATCCCCATTACCTCTATTTTATTAATTTCTTTTTTACAGGCATGTAATCATGGCACATTTAAGAGCAATTTCCAGCGGGTGTCAGTGGATGGAAAGATGGGCCTTCGTCATTCCTTGCTATCAGTTCATCGCCCGTATTTTAATTCGCCGGACGCACCTTCATGCCAAACTCTGGAAATATCAATCACACTCTACTCCATGAAGCGCACAAGAGCTGCAAAACTTGTCTCACTTCTCATCTTCAAGGATTCACATTCTAGGATTTTTCGAGCGGTATTGATAACGCGTGTATGGTTATATTCCGCCCATCGATATGGAAAGTGGCGGCATTGACTTATCACGCAATTATCCTCGTCAATTACCTCTTTCTTTTAATGACTCGCACCGCCACGTTTATTTCCATCTCTACGTACTCTTATTCACGGAAGAATTTTTCCCAGAACTGGGTCGCACAATGTTAGCTTTACTGAAATTGAAGGTGTAACCGCAGTGTACGAAGAACGCTTCAAATATTTAAAATATGAACTTTATCTTACGTTTTCATCGGCACCGAAATTTTTTATAGCGCATTTTCTTCTAAAGTTGCGATACTTTTCTAGTTGTTACAAGATTGAAGCTGGGGATTTTGATATATAATCTCCAAGAGATATTATCATATTATGTAGTAAGGTTGCCATCTTATGAGTTGCTGATTCCGGGAGGTAGTTAATCTCGGGAGATATTCATCTTGGGAGTAGGTAATTCCGGGAGATTTTTTTATGTTGAAAACAGGCAATGAGAACAATAAAACTTGATTATGTGTTGCACGAGGCATTATATAACGTTCATTTAATTTTGTAATAAAATCATCACATTTTCCTCCCTTTTATTCCCTCCCTTCCTTGTCTATGCTGGAATTTCACTACAGAGGTTGAACTACACACTCCACGCTCAATGTAGTACAGTCAGTTAAAAATAATTTATTTACAGCTTTGTTTTCTAAAATAACAGATGATATCGAAAGCAATTATAAGTGTTTGTAAATGGGTTTAAATTGTTGTCAAAATCAGGCGACCCTTTAGAGGGGCGTCAGATGTGTTTACCAATATGATCCTGTGTAAAGAATACATTTCCACACTGTCTCTCTTTATTCGAATCAAAGTTAATGATACTACCAAAATCTCAACTTAATACAACGTAAAAAGAGCAGTAAATCTGAAAATTACTTGATTACGAAGATTTTGGCCTCCCGGATTCCGGAAGAGTTGTATCTACAGTGAACTAATTCCGGGAGATTGCCGGAATTCCGGAACTCTGTAGCCTATGAATCCATCCGCCGTCTGATTTAAGGAGATGCTTTTTATGTTAACTCGGTGAGTGGTACGCAATGCCCCTTATCGAACGACGGGAAACAGTCATTTGTTTTATTTGACAAAATTATCTAAAAAAATCTGATGTGGCCACCACATGACTTTCACCATACCTGTAATATTTCTAAAAATTCCAAATAGGTTAAATGATAATAAATATTTTAAGGAATTGCGAGAAAAAATTAAAGACTAGAATAAACAGAAATACATTCAAAACTCCGACACTCCAACAATTAAGAATATGAAAAGAAACCTTACTATGACGTTACTAAATGTAAATTGTTTACAATAGTCGTCGGTAGATGGTGCGGTGGTGATAGCTAAAATATTAGTTTTTAAAATATCCCTTAAACAATGCATTATATGGGAATATGTTTCGAACAACGATTGTAGAAAATTACATTTCCTAAAACTTTTATTCTAGTATTTTTTTTCATTTATCAAATGTTAATGCAAGTATTTCAAAATAACAGATAAGTGACGAGTAAACACCCACTTCCGGTTAACCGATTTTTATCAAAAAGTAATCAATTTTTTTCCCCTTTAACAAAAATGTCAAATATGAAATTTCGTTTTGATCTAATTAATAGTTTTTAAGTTAGAACACCCACAAAATCCCGGTCATAGACACACATGGACACACACACAGACATAATAGAGAAAACAGTCAAAACGTGTTCAGGGTACCTTTAACATGTATTTCCGTTGAAATTCCGAATTCAATTTTTTTCATGAAAACGATACTTTAAATATAGAGAAAGTAAAAAGACGCTTTCTTAAGCGGATCTCGTTGGAAGAACAGATAAAAACTCGTTGAAAAGATGTCATTTTTCAGGAAGTGCGATGCATGTATTTTATGTGTCTTGAAGGTGGTGCAGTGACGCAAAATTACTACTGTCACCAATAATGCCATTTTAATATTTTTATCATAGATAATCCATCTATTGCTTTAAATGCGGGTTTGATGTACCACAGTTTTAGGATTTATACGTCTATTTAAATTTCCTAAAAATGCACTGCATTTTTATTTACTTAACGTCTGTTTAGGTTCCTTGAAGTTACCCTTATTAAAATGGAGCAGAGGCGATCTTCATTGTATCTGGCTTATGCAACTTCGGCGAAATTTTAGCTGACGGCGAAGCTCATAAGAAATATGCGAGTTAAACTGCTTATCTTGGATGAATAATCACTTTCTCTTTCTGTCGCTCTCTTGCACTCGCTTTCTCATTCTCTCGCTCTATTATTCACTCGCTGTCTTATTCTCTAGCTCTCTTATTCTCTCGCTCTCTCTCACTCTTTCTCTCTGTATATATTTCTCTCGCTTTCTCATTCTCTCGCTCTCTTATTCTCCCGCAATCTCTTGTTCTCCCGCTCTCTTATTCTCTCGCTCTCTCTCGCTCTTTCTCACTGTATATATTTCTCTCGCTTTCTCATACTCTCGCTCTCTTATTCTCTCGCTCTCTTATTCTCTCGCTCTCTTATTCTCTCGCTCTCTTTCTCGCTTTCTTTCTGTATCTCTTTGTCTCGCTTTCTCATTCTCTCGCTCTCTTATTCTCTCGCACGCTTATTCGCCCGCTCTCTCATTCTTTCACTCCCTCTCTATCTTTCGGTCTGTATCTCTTTCTCTCGTATTCTCATTCTCTCGCTCTCTTATTCTCCCGCTCTCTTATTCTCTCGCTCTCTTATTCTCTCGCTCTCTCTCGCTCTTTCTCTCTGTATCTATTTCTCTCCCTTTCTCATTCTCCCGCTCTCTCATTCTTTCACTCTCTCTCGCTTTTTCTCTCTGCATCTCTTTCTCTCGCTTTCTCTTTATCTCGCTCTCTTAATCTCCCGCTCTCTCTTTATCCTGCTCTCTTATTCGCCCGCTCTCTCATTTTTTCACTCTCTCTCGCTCTTTCTCTGTGTATCTATTTCTCTCGCTTTCTCATTCTCCCGCTCTCTTATTCTCTCGCTCTCTTATTCTCTCGCACTCTCTCGCTCTTTCTCTCTGCATCTCTTTCTCTCGCTTTCTCATTCTCCCGCTCTCTTATTCTCCCGCTCTCTTATTCTCCCGCTCTCTTATTCTCTCGCTCTCTTATTCTCTCGCACTCTTATTCGCCCGCTCTCTCATTCTTTCACTCTCTCTCGCTCTTTCTCTCTGTATCTCTTTCTCTAGCTTTCTCATTCTCCCGCTATCCTATTCTCTCGCTCTCTTATTTTCTCGCACTCTCTCGCTCTTTCTCTGTATTACCTAGGTTTTCCCCACAATCTCTTATCTGTCTTCAATTTTATATATTTCTTTTTTACTCTGTATGATTTAGGTATATACTGTTTATGTTATGGGTATTGTAATATCTTACTTTACAATTTTTTATAATTATCATATTGACGACGGGTTAAATGTAAGAATGGACCTTATGGTCTAAATTTCGCCCGAATAAAGACGAATATCTATCTATCTATCTATCTATATCTCTTTCTCTCGCTTTCTCATTATCCCGCTCACTTATTCTCCCGCTCTCTTATTCTCTCGCTCTCTTATTCTCTCGCTCTCTCTCGCTCTTTCTCTCTGTATCTCTTTCTCTCGCTTTCTCATTCTCTCGCTCTCTTATTCTCCCGCTCTCTTATTCTCTCGCTCTCTTATACTCTCGCTCTCTCTCGCTCTTTCTCTCTGTATCTCTTTCCCTCGCTTTCTCATTCTCTCGCTCTCTTATTCTCTCGCTCTCTTATTCTCTCGCTCTCTCTCGCTCTTTCTCTCTGTATCTCTTTCTCTCGCTTTCTCATTCTCTCGCTCTCTTATTCTCCCGCTCTCTTATTCTCTCGCTCTCTCTCGTTCTTTCTCTCTGTATCTCTTTCTCTCGCTTTGTCATTCTCTCGCTCACTTATTCTCCCGCTCTCTTATTCTCTCGCTCTCTTATTCTCTCGCTCTCTCTCGCTCTTTCTCTCTGTATCTCTTTCTCTCGCTTTCTCATTCTCTCGCTCTATTATTCTCTCGCTCTCTTATTCTCTAGCTCTCTTATACTCTCGCTCTTTCTCTCTGTATCTCTTTCTCTCGCTTTCTCATTCTCTCGCTCTGTTATTCTCCCGCTCTCTTATTCTTCCGCTCTCTCTCGCTCTTTCTCTCTGTATCTATTTCTCTCGCTTTCTCATTCTCTCGCTCTCTTATTCTCCCCCTCTCTTATTCTCCCGCTCTCTTATTCTTTCACTCTCTCTCGCTTTTTCTCTCTGCATCTCTTTCTCTCGCTTTCTCTTTATCTCGCTCTCTTATTCTCCCGCTCTCTTATTCTCTCACTCTCTTATTCTCTCGCTCTCTCTCGATTTTTCTCTCTTTATCTCTTTCTCTCGTTTTCTCATTCTTTCGCTCTCTTATTCTCCCGCTCTCTTATTTTCTCGCTCTCTTATTCTCTCGCTCTCTCTCGCTTTCTCTCATATTCTGTTTCTCTCGCTTTCTCATTCTCTCGCTCTCTTATTCTCTCGCGCTCTTATTCGCCCGCTCTCTCATTCTTTCACTCTCTCTCGCTCATCCTCTCTGTATCTCTTTCTCTCGCTTTCTCATTCTCCCGCTCTCTTATTCTCCCGCTCTCTTATTCTCTCGATCTCTTATTCTCTCGCTCTTTCTCTTTGTATCTCTATCTCTCGCTCTCTTATTCTCTCGCTCTCTTATTCTCTCGCACTCTTATTCGCCCGCTCTCTCTCGCTCTTTCTCTCTGTATCTCATTCTCTCGCTCTCTTATTCTCCCCCTCTCTTATTCTCCCGCTCTCTTATTCTTTCACTCTCTCTCGCTTTTTTCTCTGCATCTCTTTCTCTCGCTTTCTCTTTATCTCGCTCTCTTATTCTCCCGCTCTCTTATTCTCTCGCACTCTCTCGCTCTTTCTCTCTGCATCTCTTTCTCTCGCTTTCTCATTCTCCCGCTCTCTTATTCTCCCGCTCTCTTATTCTCCCGCTCTCTTATTCTCTCGCTCTCTTATTCTCTCGCACTCTTATTCGCCCGCTCTCTCATTCTTTCACTCTCTCTCGCTCTTTCTCTCTGTATCTCTTTCTCTAG
This sequence comes from Tanypteryx hageni, assembly GCA_028673005.1. Lineage (NCBI taxonomy): Eukaryota > Metazoa > Arthropoda > Insecta > Odonata > Petaluridae > Tanypteryx > Tanypteryx hageni. The sequence continues at coordinate 9,761,180 of CM054120.1, read as the reverse complement.
CTTTCTCATTCTCCCGCTATCCTATTCTCTCGCTCTCTTATTTTCTCGCACTCTCTCGCTCTTTCTCTGTATTACCTAGGTTTTCCCCACAATCTCTTATCTGTCTTCAATTTTATATATTTCTTTTTTACTCTGTATGATTTAGGTATATACTGTTTATGTTATGGGTATTGTAATATCTTACTTTACAATTTTTTATAATTATCATATTGACGACGGGTTAAATGTAAGAATGGAACTTATGGTCTAAATTTCGCCCGAATAAAGACGATTATCTATCTATCTATCTATCTATATCTCTTTCTCTCGCTTTCTCATTATCCCGCTCACTTATTCTCCCGCTCTCTTATTCTCTCGCTCTCTTATTCTCTCGCTCTCTCTCGCTCTTTCTCTCTGTATCTCTTTCTCTCGCTTTCTCATTCTCTCGCTCTCTTATTCTCCCGCTCTCTTATTCTCTCGCTCTCTTATACTCTCGCTCTCTCTCGCTCTTTCTCTCTGTATCTCTTTCCCTCGCTTTCTCATTCTCTCGCTCTCTTATTCTCTCGCTCTCTTATTCTCTCGCTCTCTCTCGCTCTTTCTCTCTGTATCTCTTTCTCTCGCTTTCTCATTCTCTCGCTCTCTTATTCTCCCGCTCTCTTATTCTCTCGCTCTCTCTCGTTCTTTCTCTCTGTATCTCTTTCTCTCGCTTTGTCATTCTCTCGCTCACTTATTCTCCCGCTCTCTTATTCTCTCGCTCTCTTATTCTCTCGCTCTCTCTCGCTCTTTCTCTCTGTATCTCTTTCTCTCGCTTTCTCATTCTCTCGCTCTATTATTCTCTCGCTCTCTTATTCTCTAGCTCTCTTTTACTCTCGCTCTTTCTCTCTGAATCTCTTTCTCTCGCTTTCTCATTCTCTCGCTCTGTTATTCTCCCGCTCTCTTATTCTTCCGCTCTCTCTCGCTCTTTCTCTCTGTATCTATTTCTCTCGCTTTCTCATTCTCTCGCTCTCTTATTCTCCCCCTCTCTTATTCTCCCGCTCTCTTATTCTTTCACTCTCTCTCGCTTTTTCTCTCTGCATCTCTTTCTCTCGCTTTCTCTTTATCTCGCTCTCTTATTCTCCCGCTCTCTTATTCTCTCACTCTCTTATTCTCTCGCTCTCTCTCGATTTTTCTCTCTTTATCTCTTTCTCTCGTTTTCTCATTCTCTCGCTCTCTTATTCTCCCGCTCTCTTATTTTCTCGCTCTCTTATTCTCTCGCTCTCTCTCGCTTTCTCTCATATTCTCTTTCTCTCGCTTTCTCATTCTCTCGCTCTCTTATTCTCTCGCGCTCTTATTCGCCCGATCTCTCATTCTTTCACTCTCTCTCGCTCATCCTCTCTGTATCTCTTTCTCTCGCTTTCTCATTCTCCCGCTCTCTTATTCTCCCGCTCTCTTATTCTCTCGATCTCTTATTCTCTCGATCTCTTATTCTCTCGCTCTTTCTCTTTGTATTTCTATCTCTCGCTCTCTTATTCTCTCGCTCTCTTATTCTCTCGCACTCTTATTCGCCCGCTCTCTCTCGCTCTTTCTCTCTGTATCTCATTCTCTCGCTCTCTTATTCTCCCGCTCTCTTATTCTCTCGCTCTCTTATTCTCTCGCTCTCTCTCGCTCTTTCTCTCTGTATCTCATTCTCTCGCTCTCTTAGTCTCCCCCTCTCTTATTCTCCCGCTCTCTTATTCTTTCACTCTCTCTCGCTTTTTTCTCTGCATCTCTTTCTCTCGCTTTCTCTTTATCTCGCTCTCTTATTCTCCCGCTCTCTTATTCTCTCGCACTCTCTCGCTCTTTCTCTCTGCATCTCTTTCTCTCGCTTTCTCATTCTCCCGCTCTCTTATTCTCCCGCTCTCTTATTCTCCCGCTCTCTTATTCTCTCGCTCTCTTATTCTCTCGCACTCTTATTCGCCCGCTCTCTCATTCTTTCACTCTCTCTCGCTCTTTCTCTCTGTATCTCTTTCTCTAGCTTTCTCATTCTCCCGCTATCCTATTCTCTCGCTCTCTTATTTTCTCGCACTCTCTCGCTCTTTCTCTGTATTACCTAGGTTTTCCACACAATCTCTTATCTGTCTTCAATTTTATATATTTCTTTTTTACTCTGTATGATTTAGGTATATACTGTTTATGTTATGGGTATTGTAATATCTTACTTTACAATTTTTTATAATTATCATATTGACGACGGGTTAAATGTAAGAATGGAACTTATGGTCTAAATTTCGCCCGAATAAAGACGATTATCTATCTATCTATCTATCTATATCTCTTTCTCTCGCTTTCTCATTATCCCGCTCACTTATTCTCCCGCTCTCTTATTCTCTCGCTCTCTTATTCTCTCGCTCTCTCTCGCTCTTTCTCTCTGTATCTCTTTCTCTCGCTTTCTCATTCTCTCGCTCTCTTATTCTCCCGCTCTCTTATTCTCTCGCTCTCTTATACTCTCGCTCTCTCTCGCTCTTTCTCTCTGTATCTCTTTCCCTCGCTTTCTCATTCTCTCGCTCTCTTATTCTCTCGCTCTCTTATTCTCTCGCTCTCTCTCGCTCTTTCTCTCTGTATCTCTTTCTCTCGCTTTCTCATTCTCTCGCTCTCTTATTCTCCCGCTCTCTTATTCTCTCGCTCTCTCTCGTTCTTTCTCTCAGTATCTCTTTCTCTCGCTTTGTCATTCTCTCGCTCACTTATTCTCCCGCTCTCTTATTCTCTCCCTCTCTTATTCTCTCGCTCTCTCTCGCTCTTTCTCTCTGTATCTCTTTCTCTCGCTTTCTCATTCTCTCGCTCTATTATTCTCTCGCTCTCTTATTCTCTAGCTCTCTTTTACTCTCGCTCTTTCTCTCTGTATCTCTTTCTCTCGCTTTCTCATTCTCTCGCTCTGTTATTCTCCCGCTCTCTTATTCTTCCGCTCTCTCTCGCTCTTTCTCTCTGTATCTATTTCTCTCGCTTTCTCATTCTCTCGCTCTCTTATTCTCCCCCTCTCTTATTCTCCCGCTCTCTTATTCTTTCACTCTCTCTCGCTTTTTCTCTCTGCATCTCTTTCTCTCGCTTTCTCTTTATCTCGCTCTCTTATTCTCCCGCTCTCTTATACTCTCACTCTCTTATTCTCTCGCTCTCTCTCGATTTTTCTCTCTTTATCTCTTTCTCTCGTTTTCTCATTCTCTCGCTCTCTTATTCTCCCGCTCTCTTATTTTCTCGCTCTCTTATTCTCTCGCTCTCTCTCGCTCTTTCTCTCTGTATCTCTTTCTCTCGCTTTCTCATTCTCTCGCTCTCTTATTCTCCCGCTCTCTTATTCTCTCGCTCTCTCTCGTTCTTTCTCTCTGTATCTCTTTCTCTCGCTTTGTCATTCTCTCGCTCACTTATTCTCCCGCTCTCTTATTCTCTCGCTCTCTTATTCTCTCGCTCTCTCTCGCTCTTTCTCTCTGTATCTCTTTCTCTCGCTTTCTCATTCTCTCGCTCTATTATTCTCTCGCTCTCTTATTCTCTAGCTCTCTTTTACTCTCGCTCTTTCTCTCTGTATCTCTTTCTCTCGCTTTCTCATTCTCTCGCTCTGTTATTCTCCCGCTCTCTTATTCTTCCGCTCTCTCTCGCTCTTTCTCTCTGTATCTATTTCTCTCGCTTTCTCATTCTCTCGCTCTCTTATTCTCCCCCTCTCTTATTCTCCCGCTCTCTTATTCTTTCACTCTCTCTCGCTTTTTCTCTCTGCATCTCTTTCTCTCGCTTTCTCTTTATCTCGCTCTCTTATTCTCCCGCTCTCTTATTCTCTCACTCTCTTATTCTCTCGCTCTCTCTCGATTTTTCTCTCTTTATCTCTTTCTCTCGTTTTCTCATTCTCTCGCTCTCTTATTCTCCCGCTCTCTTATTTTCTCGCTCTCTTATTCTCTCGCTTTCTCTCATATTCTGTTTCTCTCGCTTTCTCATTCTCTCGCTCTCTTATTCTCTCGCGCTCTTATTCGCCCGCTCTCTCATTCTTTCACTCTCTCTCGCTCATCCTCTCTGTATCTCTTTCTCTCGCTTTCTCATTCTCCCGCTCTCTTATTCTCCCGCTCTCTTATTCTCTCGATCTCTTATTCTCTCGCTCTTTCTCTTTGTATCTCTATCTCTCGCTCTCTTATTCTCTCGCTCTCTTATTCTCTCGCACTCTTATTCGCCCGCTCTCTCTCGCTCTTTCTCTCTGTATCTCATTCTCTCGCTCTCTTATTCTCCCGCTCTCTTATTCTCTCGCTCTCTTATTCTCTCGCTCTCTCTCGCTCTTTCTCTCTGTATCTCATTCTCTCGCTCTCTTAGTCTCCCCCTCTCTTATTCTCCCGCTCTCTTATTCTTTCACTCTCTCTCGCTTTTTTCTCTGCATCTCTTTCTCTCGCTTTCTCTTTATCTCGCTCTCTTATTCTCCCGCTCTCTTATTCTCTCGCACTCTCTCGCTCTTTCTCTCTGCATCTCTTTCTCTCGCTTTCTCATTCTCCCGCTCTCTTATTCTCCCGCTCTCTTATTCTCCCGCTCTCTTATTCTCTCGCTCTCTTATTCTCTCGCACTCTTATTCGCCCGCTCTCTCATTCTTTCACTCTCTCTCGCTCTTTCTCTCTGTATCTCTTTCTCTAGCTTTCTCATTCTCCCGCTATCCTATTCTCTCGCTCTCTTATTTTCTCGCACTCTCTCGCTCTTTCTCTGTATTACCTAGGTTTTCCCCACAATCTCTTATCTGTCTTCAATTTTATATATTTCTTTTTTACTCTGTATGATTTAGGTATATACTGTTTATGTTATGGGTATTGTAATATCTTACTTTACAATTTTTTATAATTATCATATTGACGACGGGTTAAATGTAAGAATGGAACTTATGGTCTAAATTTCGCCCGAATAAAGACGATTATCTATCTATCTATCTATATCTCTTTCTCTCGCTTTCTCATTATCCCGCTCACTTATTCTCCCGCTCTCTTATTCTCTCGCTCTCTTATTCTCTCGCTCTCTCTCGCTCTTTCTCTCTGTATCTCTTTCTCTCGCTTTCTCATTCTCTCGCTCTCTTATTCTCCCGCTCTCTTATTCTCTCGCTCTCTTATACTCTCGCTCTCTCTCGCTCTTTCTCTCTGTATCTCTTTCCCTCGCTTTCTCATTCTCTCGCGCTCTTATTCTCTCGCTCTCTTATTCTCTCGCTCTCTCTCGCTCTTTCTCTCTGTATCTCTTTCTCTCGTTTTCTCATTCTCTCGCTCTCTTATTCTCCCGCTCTCTTATTCTCTCGCTCTCTCTCGTTCTTTCTCTCTGTATCTCTTTCTCTCGCTTTGTCATTCTCTCGCTCACTTATTCTCCCGCTCTCTTATTCTCTCGCTCTCTTATTCTCTCGCTCTCTCTCGCTCTTTCTCTCTGTATCTCTTTCTCTCGCTTTCTCATTCTCTCGCTCTATTATTCTCTCGCTCTCTTATCCTCTAGCTCTCTTATACTCTCGCTCTTTCTCTCTGTATCTCTTTCTCTCGCTTTCTCATTCTCTCGCTCTGTTATTCTCCCGCTCTCTTATTCTTCCGCTCTCTCTCGCTCTTTCTCTCTGTATCTATTTCTCTCGCTTTCTCATTCTCTCGCTCTCTTATTCTCCCCCTCTCTTATTCTCCCGCTCTCTTATTCTTTCACTCTCTCTCGCTTTTTCTCTCTGCATCTCTTTCTCTCGCTTTCTCTTTATCTCGCTCTCTTATTCTCCCGCTCTCTTATTCCCTCGCTCTCTTATTCTCTCGCACTCTTTTTCGCCCGCTCTCTCTCGCTCTTTCTCTCTGTATCTCATTCTCTCGCTCTGTTATTCTCCCGCTCTTTTATTCTCTCGCTCTCTTATTCTCTCGCTCTCTCTCTCGCACTTTCTCTCTGTATCTCATTCTCTCGCTCTCTTAGTCTCCCCCTCTCTTATTCTCCCGCTCTCTTATTCTTTCACTCTCTCTCGCTTTTTTCTCTGCATCTCTTTCTCTCGCTTTCTCTTTATCTCCCTCTCTTATTCTCCCGCTCTCTTATTCTCTCACTCTCTTATTCTCTCGCTCTCTCTCGATTTTTCTCTCTTTATCTATTTCTCTCGCTTTCTCATTCTCTCGCTCTTTTATTCTCCCGCTATCTTATTTTCTCGCTCTATTATTCTCTCGCTCTCTTATTCTCCCGCTCTCTTATTCTCCCGCTCTCTTATTCTCTCGCTCTCTTATTCTCTCGCTCTCTCTCGATCTTTCTCTCTGATTCTCTTTCTCTCGCTTTCTCATTCTCTCGCTCTCTTATTCTCTCGCTCTCTTATTCTTTCGCTCTCTTATTCTCTCGCTCTCTCTCGCTCTTTCTCTCTGTATCTCTTTCTCTCGCTTTCTCATTCTCTCGCTCTCTTATTCTCCCGCTCTCTTATTTGCTCGCTCTCTTATTCTCTCGCTCTCTCTCGCTCTTTCTCTCTGTATCTCTTTCTCTCGCTTTCTCATTCTCTCGCTCTCTTATTCTCCCGCTCTCTTATTCTCTCGCTCTCTTATTCTCTCGCTCTTTCTCTCGCTTTATCATTCTCTCGCTCTCTTATTATCCCGCTCTCTTATCTCTCGCTCTCTTATTCTCTCGCTCTCTTATTCTCTCGCTCTCTCTCGCTTTCATTTTGTATATCTTTCCCTCGATTTCTTTCTGTATCTCTTTCTCTCGCTTTCTCATTCTCTCGCTCTCTTATTCTCTCGCTCTATTATTCTCTAGCTCTCTTATTCTCTCGCTCTCTCTCGCTCTTTCTCTCTGCATTTCTTTCTCTAGCATTCTCATTCTCTCGCTCTCTTATTCTCCCGCTCTCTTATTCTCTCGCTCTCTTATTCTCTCGCTCTCTCTCGCTCTTTCTCTCTGTATCTATTTCTCTCGCTTTCTCATTCTCTCGCTCTCTTATTCTCCCGCTCTCTTATTCTCCCGCTCTCTTATTCTCCCGCTCTCTCATTCTTTCACTCTCTCTCGCTTTTTCTCTCTGCATCTCTTTCTCTCGCTTTCTCTTTATCTCGCTCTCTTATTCTCCCGCTCTCTTATTCTCTCTCTCTCTTATTCTCTCGCTCTCTCTCGATCTTTCTCTCTGTATCCATTTCTCTAGCTTTCTTATTCTCTCGCTCTCTTTCGCCCGCTCTCTCATTGTTTCACTCTCTCTCGCTCTTTCTCTCCTTATCTCTTTCTCTCGCTTTCTCATTCTCTCGCTTTCTCATTCTCTCTCTCTCTTATTCTCTCGCTCTATTATTTACTAGCTCTCTTATTCTCTCGCTCTCTCTCGCTCTTTCTCTCTCCAATTCTTTCTCTCGCATTCTCATTCTCTCGCTTTCTTATTCTCCCGCTCTCTTATTCTCTCGCTCTCTTATTCTCTCGCTTTCTTATTCTCTCGCTCTCTCTCGCTCTTTCTCTGTACCTCTTTCTCTCGCTTTCTTATTCTCTCGATCTCTTATTCTCTCGCTCTCTCTCGCTTTCATTTTGTATATCTTTCCCTCGCTTTCTTTCTGTATCTCTTTCTCTCGCTTTCTCATTCTCTCGCTCTCTTATTCTCTCGCTTTCTTATTCTCTCGCTCTCTCTCGCTCTTTCTCTGTACCTCTTTCTCTCGCTTTCTTATTCTCTCGATCTCTTATTCTCTCGCTCTCTTATTCGACCGCTCACTCATTGTTTCACTCTCTCTCGCTCTTTCTCTCTGTATCTCTTTCTCTCGCTTTCTCATTCTCTCGCTCTCTAAATCTCCCGCTATCTTATTCTCTCGCTCTCTCTCGCTTTCTTTCTGTATCTCTTTCTCTCGCTTTCTCATTCTCTCGCTCTCTTATTTTCCCGCTCTCCTATATTCTCGCTCTCTTATTCTCTCGCTCTCTTATTCCCTCACTATCTTATTCTCTCGCTCTCTCTCGCTCTTTCTCTCTGTATTTATTTCCCTCGCTTTCTCATTCTCTCGCTCTCTTATTCTCTAGCTCTCTTATTCCCTCAATATCTTATTCTCTCGCTCTCTCTCGCTCTTTCTCTCTGTATTTATTTCTCTCGCTTTCTTATTCTCCCGCTATCTTATTCTCCCGCTCTATCATTCTTTCACTCTCTCTCGCTCTTTCCTTCTGCATCTCTTTCTCTCGCTTTCTCTTTTTCTTGCTCTCTTATTCTCCCGCTCTCTTACTCTGTCGCTCTCTTATTCTCTCGCTCTCTCTTACTCTTTCTCTATGTACCTCTTACTCTCGCTTTATCAATTTCTCGCTCTCTTATTCTCTCGCTCTCTCTCGCTTTCTCTCTGTATCTCTTTCTCTCGCTTTCTCATTCTCTCGCTCTCTTATTCTCCCGCTCTCTTATTCTATCGCTCTGTGTCGCTCTTTCTCTCTGTATCTCTTTCTCTCGCTTTCTCATTCTCTCGCTCTCTTATTCTCCCGCTCTCTTATTCTCTCGCTCTCTTATTCTCTCGCTCTCTGTCGCTCTTTCTCTCTGTATCTATTTCTCTCTCTTTCTCATTCTCTCGCTATCTTATTTTCCCGCTCTCTTATTCTCTGGCTCTCTTATTCTCTCGCTCTCTCTCGCTTTCTCTCTGTATCTCTTTCTCTCCCTTTCTCATTCTCTCGCTCTCTTATTCTCTCGCAATCTTATTCGCCCTCTCTCTCATTCTTTCACTCTCTCTCGCTCTTTCTCTTTGTATCTCTTTCTCTCGCTTTCTCATTCTCTCGCTCTCTAAATCTCCCGCTATCTTATTCTCTCGCACTCTCTCGCTCTTTCTCTCTGTATCTCTTTCTCTCGCTTTCTCATTCTCTCGCTCTCTTATTCTCCCGCTCTCTTATTCTCTCGCTCTCTTATTCTCTCGCTCTTTCTCTCGCTTTATCATTCTCTCGCTCTCTTATTATCCCGTTCTCTTATCTCTCGCTCTCTTATTCTCTCGCTCTCTTATTCTCTCGCTCTCTCTCGCTTTCATTTTGTATATCTTTCCCTCGATTTCTTTCTGTATCTCTTTCTCTCGCTTTCTCATTCTCTCGCTCTCTTATTATCCCGCTCTCTTATCTCTCGCTATCTTATTCTCTCGCTCTCTCTCGCTTTCATTTTGTATATCTTTCCCTCGCTTTCTTTCTGTATCTCTTTCTCTCGCTTTCTCATTCTCTCGCTCTCTTATTCTCCCGCTCTCTTATTCTCTCGCTCTCTTATTCGTCCGCTCTCTCATTCTTACACTCTCTCTCGATCTTTCTCTCTGTATCTCTTTCTCTCGCTTTCTCATTCTCTCGCTCTCTAAATCTCCCGCTATCTTATTCTCTCGCTCTCTCTCGCTTTCTTTCTGTATCTCTTTCTCTCGCTTTCTCATTCTCTCGCTCTCTTAATTTCCCGCTCTCCTATATTCTCGCTCTCTTATTCTCTCGCTCTCTTATTCTCTCACTATCTTATTCTCTCGCTCTCTCTCGCTCTTTCTCTCTGTATTTATTTCTCTCGCTTTCTTATTCTCCCGCTATTTTATTCTCCCGTTCTATCATTCTTTCACTATCTCTCGCTCTTTCCTTCTGCATCTCTTTCTCTCGCTTTCTCTTTTTCTTGCTCTCTTATTCTCCCGCTCTCTTACTCTGTCGCTCTCTTATTCTCTCGCTCTCTCTTACTCTTTCTCTATGTACCTCTTACTCTCGCTTTATCAATTTCTCGCTCTCTTATTCTCTCGCTCTCTCTCGCTTTCTCTCTGTATCTCTTTCTCTCGCTTTCTCATTCTCTCGCTCTCTTATTCTCCCGCTCTCTTATTCTATCGCTCTCTGTCGCTCTTTCTCTCTGTATCTCTTTCTCTCGCTTTCTCATTCTCTCGCTCTCTTATTCTCCCGCTCTCTTATTCTCTCGCTCTCTTATTCTCTCGCTCTCTGTCGCTCTTTCTCTCTGTATCTATTTCTCTCTCTTTCTCATTCTCTCGCTATCTTATTTTCCCGCTCTCTTATTCTCTGGCTCTCTTATTCTCTCGCTCTCTCTCGCTTTCTCTCTGTATCTCTTTCTCTCGCTTTCTCATTCTCTCGCTCTCTTATTCTCTCGCAATCTTATTCGCCCTCTCTCTCATTCTTTCACTCTCTCTCGCTCTTTCTCTTTGTATCTCTTTCTCTCGCTTTTTCATCTCCCGCTCTCTTATTCTCTCGCTCTCTTATTCTCTCGCACTCTCTCGCTCTTTCTCTCTGTATCTCTTTCTCTCGCTTTCTCATTCTCCCGCTCTCTTATTCTCTCGCTCTCATATTCTCTCGCTCTCTCTCGCTCTTTCTGTCTGTTTCTTTTTCTCTCGCTTTCTCATTCTCTCGCTCTCTTATTCTCCCGCTCCTTTATTCTCTCGCTCTCTCTCGCTCTTTCTCTCTGTATCTCTTTCTCTAGCTTTATCATTCTCCCGCTATTCTATTCTCTCGCTGTCTTATTCTCTCGCACTCTCTCGCTCTTTCTCTGTATTAACTAGGTTTTCCCCACAATCTCTTATCTGTCTTCAATTTTATATATTTATTTTTTACTCTGCATGATTTAGGTATATACTGTTTATGTTATGGGTATTGTAATATCTTACTTTACAATTTTTTATAATTATCATATTGACGACGGGTTAAATGTAAGAATGGACCTTACGGTCTAAATTTCGCCCGAATAAAGACGATTATCTATCTATCTATCTATATCTCTTTCTCTCGCTTTCTCGTTCTCTCGCTCTCTTATTCTCCCGCTCTCTTATTCTCTCGATCTTTCTTTCTGCATTTCTTACTCTCGCATTCTCATTCTCTCGCTCTCTTATTCTCCCGCTCTCTTATACTCTCGCTCTTTCTCTCTGTATCTCTTTCCCTCGCTTTCTCATTATCCCGCTCACTTATTCTCCCGCTCTCTTATTCTCTCGCTCTCTTATTCTCTCGCTCTCTCTCGCTCTTTCTCTCTGTAACTCTTTCTCTCGCTTTCTCATTCTCTCGCTCTCTTATTCTCCCGCTCTCTTATTCTCTCGCTCTCTTATTCTCTCGCTCTCTCTCGCTCTTTCTCTCTGTATCTCTTTCTCTCGCTTTCTCATTCTCTCGCTCACTTATTCTCCCGCTATCTTATTCTCTCGCTCTCTTATACTCTCGCTCTCTCTTGCTCTTTCTCTCTGTATCTCTTTCCCTCGCTTTCTCATTCTCTCGCTCTCTTATTCTCCCGCTCTCTTATTCTCTCGCTCTCTTATTCTCTCGCTATCTCTCGCTCTTTCTCTCTGTATCTCTTTCTCTCGCTTTCTCGTTCTCTCGCTCTCTTATTCTCCCGCTCTCTTATTCTCTCGATCTTTCTTTATGCATTTCTTACTCTCGCATTCTCATTCTCTCGTTCTCTTATTCTCCCGCTCTCTTATACTCTCGCTCTTTCTCTCTGTATCTCTTTCCCTCGCTTTCTCATTATCCCGCTCACTTATTCTCCCGCTCTCTTATTCTCTCGCTCTCTTATTCTCTCGCTCTCTCTCGCTCTTTCTCTCTGTAACTCTTTCTCTCGCTTTCTCATTCTCTCGCTCTCTTATTCTCCCGCTCTCTTATTCTCTCGCTCTCTTATTCTCTCGCTCTCTCTCGCTCTTTCTCTCTGTATCTCTTTCTCTCGCTTTCTCATTCTCTCGCTCACTTATTCTCCCGCTCTCTTATTCTCTCGCTCTCTTATACTCTCGCTCTCTCTTGCTCTTTCTCTCTGTATCTCTTTCCCTCGCTTTCTCATTCTCTCGCTCTCTTATTCTCCCGCTCTCTTATTCTCTCGCTCTCTTATTCTCTCGCTATCTCTCGCTCTTTCTCTCTGTATCTCTTTCTCTCGCTTTCTCGTTCTCTCGCTCTCTTATTCTCCCGCTCTCTTATTCTCTCGATCTTTCTTTATGCATTTCTTACTCTCGCATTCTCATTCTCTCGTTCTCTTATTCTCCCGCTCTCTTATACTCTCGCTCTTTCTCTCTGTATCTCTTTCCCTCGCTTTCTCATTATCCCGCTCACTTATTCTCCCGCTCTCTTATTCTCTCGCTCTCTTATTCTCTCGCTCTCTCTCGCTCTTTCTCTCTGTAACTCTTTCTCTCGCTTTCTCATTCTCTCGCTCTCTTATTCTCCCGCTCTCTTATTCTCTCGCTCTCTTATTCTCTCGCTCTCTCTCGCTCTTTCTCTCTGTATCTCTTTCTCTCGCTTTCTCATTCTCTCGCTCTCTTATTCTCTCGCTCTCTTATTCTCTCGCTCTCTCTCGTTCTTTCTCTTTGTATCTCTTTCTCTCGCTTTCTCATTCTCTCGCTCTCTAAATCTCCCGCTATCTTATTCTCTCGCACTCTCTCGCTCTTTCTCTCTGTATCTCTTTCTCTCGCTTTCTCATTCTCTCGCTCTCTTATTCTCCCGCTCTCTTATTCTCTCGCTCTCTTATTCTCTCGCTCTTTCTCTCGCTTTATCATTCTCTCGCTCTCTTATTATCCCGTTCTCTTATCTCTCGCTCTCTTATTCTCTCGCTCTCTTATTCTCTCGCTCTCTCTCGCTTTCATTTTGTATATCTTTCCCTCGATTTCTTTCTGTATCTCTTTCTCTCGCTTTCTCATTCTCTCGCTCTCTTATTATCCCGCTCTCTTATCTCTCGCTATCTTATTCTCTCGCTCTCTCTCGCTTTCATTTTGTATATCTTTCCCTCGCTTTCTTTCTGTATCTCTTTCTCTCGCTTTCTCATTCTCTCGCTCTCTTATTCTCCCGCTCTCTTATTCTCTCGCTCTCTTATTCGTCCGCTCTCTCATTCTTACACTCTCTCTCGATCTTTCTCTCTGTATCTCTTTCTCTCGCTTTCTCATTCTCTCGCTCTCTAAATCTCCCGCTATCTTATTCTCTCGCTCTCTCTCGCTTTCTTTCTGTATCTCTTTCTCTCGCTTTCTCATTCTCTCGCTCTCTTAATTTCCCGCTCTCCTATATTCTCGCTCTCTTATTCTCTCGCTCTCTTATTCTCTCACTATCTTATTCTCTCGCTCTCTCTCGCTCTTTCTCTCTGTATTTATTTCTCTCGCTTTCTTATTCTCCCGCTATTTTATTCTCCCGTTCTATCATTCTTTCACTATCTCTCGCTCTTTCCTTCTGCATCTCTTTCTCTCGCTTTCTCTTTTTCTTGCTCTCTTATTCTCCCGCTCTCTTACTCTGTCGCTCTCTTATTCTCTCGCTCTCTCTTACTCTTTCTCTATGTACCTCTTACTCTCGCTTTATCAATTTCTCGCTCTCTTATTCTCTCGCTCTCTCTCGCTTTCTCTCTGTATCTCTTTCTCTCGCTTTCTCATTCTCTCGCTCTCTTATTCTCCCGCTCTCTTATTCTATCGCTCTCTGTCGCTCTTTCTCTCTGTATCTCTTTCTCTCGCTTTCTCATTCTCTCGCTCTCTTATTCTCCCGCTCTCTTATTCTCTCGCTCTCTTATTCTCTCGCTCTCTGTCGCTCTTTCTCTCTGTATCTATTTCTCTCTCTTTCTCATTCTCTCGCTATCTTATTTTCCCGCTCTCTTATTCTCTGGCTCTCTTATTCTCTCGCTCTCTCTCGCTTTCTCTCTGTATCTCTTTCTCTCGCTTTCTCATTCTCTCGCTCTCTTATTCTCTCGCAATCTTATTCGCCCTCTCTCTCATTCTTTCACTCTCTCTCGCTCTTTCTCTTTGTATCTCTTTCTCTCGCTTTTTCATCTCCCGCTCTCTTATTCTCTCGCTCTCTTATTCTCTCGCACTCTCTCGCTCTTTCTCTCTGTATCTCTTTCTCTCGCTTTCTCATTCTCCCGCTCTCTTATTCTCTCGCTCTCATATTCTCTCGCTCTCTCTCGCTCTTTCTGTCTGTTTCTTTTTCTCTCGCTTTCTCATTCTCTCGCTCTCTTATTCTCCCGCTCCTTTATTCTCTCGCTCTCTCTCGCTCTTTCTCTCTGTATCTCTTTCTCTAGCTTTATCATTCTCCCGCTATTCTATTCTCTCGCTGTCTTATTCTCTCGCACTCTCTCGCTCTTTCTCTGTATTAACTAGGTTTTCCCCACAATCTCTTATCTGTCTTCAATTTTATATATTTATTTTTTACTCTGCATGATTTAGGTATATACTGTTTATGTTATGGGTATTGTAATATCTTACTTTACAATTTTTTATAATTATCATATTGACGACGGGTTAAATGTAAGAATGGACCTTACGGTCTAAATTTCGCCCGAATAAAGACGATTATCTATCTATCTATCTATATCTCTTTCTCTCGCTTTCTCGTTCTCTCGCTCTCTTATTCTCCCGCTCTCTTATTCTCTCGATCTTTCTTTCTGCATTTCTTACTCTCGCATTCTCATTCTCTCGCTCTCTTATTCTCCCGCTCTCTTATACTCTCGCTCTTTCTCTCTGTATCTCTTTCCCTCGCTTTCTCATTATCCCGCTCACTTATTCTCCCGCTCTCTTATTCTCTCGCTCTCTTATTCTCTCGCTCTCTCTCGCTCTTTCTCTCTGTAACTCTTTCTCTCGCTTTCTCATTCTCTCGCTCTCTTATTCTCCCGCTCTCTTATTCTCTCGCTCTCTTATTCTCTCGCTCTCTCTCGCTCTTTCTCTCTGTATCTCTTTCTCTCGCTTTCTCATTCTCTCGCTCACTTATTCTCCCGCTCTCTTATTCTCTCGCTCTCTTATACTCTCGCTCTCTCTTGCTCTTTCTCTCTGTATCTCTTTCCCTCGCTTTCTCATTCTCTCGCTCTCTTATTCTCCCGCTCTCTTATTCTCTCGCTCTCTCTCGTTCTTTCTCTCTGTATCTCTTTCTCTCGCTTTGTCATTCTCTCGCTCACTTATTCTCCCGCTCTCTTATTCCCTCGCTCTCTTATTCTCTCGCTCTCTCTCGCTCTTTCTCTCTGTATCTCTTTCTCTCGCTTTCTCATTCTCTCGCTCTCTTATTCTCCCGCTCTCTTATTCTCTCGCTCTCTTATTCTCTCGCTCTCTCTCGCTCTTTCTCTCTGTATCTCTTTCTCTCGCTTTCTCGTTCTCTCGCTCTCTTATTCTCCCGCTCTCTTATTCTCTCGATCTTTCTTTATGCATTTCTTACTCTCGCATTCTCATTCTCTCGTTCTCTTATTCTCCCGCTCTCTTATACTCTCGCTCTTTCTCTCTGTATCTCTTTCCCTCGCTTTCTCATTATCCCGCTCACTTATTCTCCCGCTCTCTTATTCTCTCGCTCTCTTATTCTCTCGCTCTCTCTCGCTCTTTCTCTCTGTAACTCTTTCTCTCGCTTTCTCATTCTCTCGCTCTCTTATTCTCCCGCTCTCTTATTCTCTCGCTCTCTTATTCTCTCGCTCTCTCTCGCTCTTTCTCTCTGTATCTCTTTCTCTCGCTTTCTCATTCTCTCGCTCTCTTATTCTCTCGCTCTCTTATTCTCTCGCTCTCTCTCGTTCTTTCTCTCTGTATCTCTTTCTCTCGCTTTGTCATTCTCTCGCTCACTTATTCTCCCGCTCTCTTATTCCCTCGCTCTCTTATTCTCTCGCTCTCTCTCGCTCTTTCTCTCTGTATCTCTTTCTCTCGCTTTCTCATTCTCTCGCTCTCTTATTCTCCCGCTCTCTTATTCTCTCGCTCTCTTATTCTCTCGCTCTCTCTCGCTCTTTCTCTCTGTATCTCTTTCTCTCGCTTTCTCATTCTCTCGCTCTCTTATTCTCTCGCTCTCTTATTCTCTCGCTCTCTCTCGTTCTTTCTCTTTGTATCTCTTTCTCTCGCTTTCTCATTCTCTCGCTCTCTTATTCTCTCGCTCTCTTATTCTCTCGCTCTCTCTCGTTCTTTCTCTCTGTATCTCTTTCTCTCGCTTTCTCATTCTCTCGCTCTCTTATTCTCCCGCTCTCTTATTCTCTCGCTCTCTTATTCTCTCGCTCTTTCTCTCGCTTTATCATTCTCTCGCTCTCTTATTATCCCGTTCTCTTATCTCTCGCTCTCTTATTCTCTCGCTCTCTTATTCTCTCGCTCTCTCTCGCTTTCATTTTGTATATCTTTCCCTCGATTTCTTTCTGTATCTCTTTCTCTCGCTTTCTCATTCTCTCGCTCTCTTATTATCCCGCTCTCTTATCTCTCGCTATCTTATTCTCTCGCTCTCTCTCGCTTTCATTTTGTATATCTTTCCCTCGCTTTCTTTCTGTATCTCTTTCTCTCGCTTTCTCATTCTCTCGCTCTCTTATTCTCCCGCTCTCTTATTCTCTCGCTCTCTTATTCGTCCGCTCTCTCATTCTTACACTCTCTCTCGATCTTTCTCTCTGTATCTCTTTCTCTCGCTTTCTCATTCTCTCGCTCTCTAAATCTCCCGCTATCTTATTCTCTCGCTCTCTCTCGCTTTCTTTCTGTATCTCTTTCTCTCGCTTTCTCATTCTCTCGCTCTCTTAATTTCCCGCTCTCCTATATTCTCGCTCTCTTATTCTCTCGCTCTCTTATTCTCTCACTATCTTATTCTCTCGCTCTCTCTCGCTCTTTCTCTCTGTATTTATTTCTCTCGCTTTCTTATTCTCCCGCTATTTTATTCTCCCGTTCTATCATTCTTTCACTATCTCTCGCTCTTTCCTTCTGCATCTCTTTCTCTCGCTTTCTCTTTTTCTTGCTCTCTTATTCTCCCGCTCTCTTACTCTGTCGCTCTCTTATTCTCTCGCTCTCTCTTACTCTTTCTCTATGTACCTCTTACTCTCGCTTTATCAATTTCTCGCTCTCTTATTCTCTCGCTCTCTCTCGCTTTCTCTCTGTATCTCTTTCTCTCGCTTTCTCATTCTCTCGCTCTCTTATTCTCCCGCTCTCTTATTCTATCGCTCTCTGTCGCTCTTTCTCTCTGTATCTCTTTCTCTCGCTTTCTCATTCTCTCGCTCTCTTATTCTCCCGCTCTCTTATTCTCTCGCTCTCTTATTCTCTCGCTCTCTGTCGCTCTTTCTCTCTGTATCTATTTCTCTCTCTTTCTCATTCTCTCGCTATCTTATTTTCCCGCTCTCTTATTCTCTGGCTCTCTTATTCTCTCGCTCTCTCTCGCTTTCTCTCTGTATCTCTTTCTCTCGCTTTCTCATTCTCTCGCTCTCTTATTCTCTCGCAATCTTATTCGCCCTCTCTCTCATTCTTTCACTCTCTCTCGCTCTTTCTCTTTGTATCTCTTTCTCTCGCTTTTTCATCTCCCGCTCTCTTATTCTCTCGCTCTCTTATTCTCTCGCACTCTCTCGCTCTTTCTCTCTGTATCTCTTTCTCTCGCTTTCTCATTCTCCCGCTCTCTTATTCTCTCGCTCTCATATTCTCTCGCTCTCTCTCGCTCTTTCTGTCTGTTTCTTTTTCTCTCGCTTTCTCATTCTCTCGCTCTCTTATTCTCCCGCTCCTTTATTCTCTCGCTCT
Organism: Tanypteryx hageni; assembly: GCA_028673005.1. NCBI lineage: Eukaryota > Metazoa > Arthropoda > Insecta > Odonata > Petaluridae > Tanypteryx > Tanypteryx hageni. The sequence goes on along the minus strand of CM054120.1, from coordinate 9,743,940 downwards.
CTCTCGCTCTTTCTCTCTGTATCTCTTTCTCTAGCTTTATCATTCTCCCGCTATTCTATTCTCTCGCTGTCTTATTCTCTCGCACTCTCTCGCTCTTTCTCTGTATTAACTAGGTTTTCCCCACAATCTCTTATCTGTCTTCAATTTTATATATTTATTTTTTACTCTGCATGATTTAGGTATATACTGTTTATGTTATGGGTATTGTAATATCTTACTTTACAATTTTTTATAATTATCATATTGACGACGGGTTAAATGTAAGAATGGACCTTACGGTCTAAATTTCGCCCGAATAAAGACGATTATCTATCTATCTATCTATATCTCTTTCTCTCGCTTTCTCGTTCTCTCGCTCTCTTATTCTCCCGCTCTCTTATTCTCTCGATCTTTCTTTCTGCATTTCTTACTCTCGCATTCTCATTCTCTCGCTCTCTTATTCTCCCGCTCTCTTATACTCTCGCTCTTTCTCTCTGTATCTCTTTCCCTCGCTTTCTCATTATCCCGCTCACTTATTCTCCCGCTCTCTTATTCTCTCGCTCTCTTATTCTCTCGCTCTCTCTCGCTCTTTCTCTCTGTAACTCTTTCTCTCGCTTTCTCATTCTCTCGCTCTCTTATTCTCCCGCTCTCTTATTCTCTCGCTCTCTTATTCTCTCGCTCTCTCTCGCTCTTTCTCTCTGTATCTCTTTCTCTCGCTTTCTCATTCTCTCGCTCACTTATTCTCCCGCTATCTTATTCTCTCGCTCTCTTATACTCTCGCTCTCTCTTGCTCTTTCTCTCTGTATCTCTTTCCCTCGCTTTCTCATTCTCTCGCTCTCTTATTCTCCCGCTCTCTTATTCTCTCGCTCTCTTATTCTCTCGCTATCTCTCGCTCTTTCTCTCTGTATCTCTTTCTCTCGCTTTCTCGTTCTCTCGCTCTCTTATTCTCCCGCTCTCTTATTCTCTCGATCTTTCTTTATGCATTTCTTACTCTCGCATTCTCATTCTCTCGTTCTCTTATTCTCCCGCTCTCTTATACTCTCGCTCTTTCTCTCTGTATCTCTTTCCCTCGCTTTCTCATTATCCCGCTCACTTATTCTCCCGCTCTCTTATTCTCTCGCTCTCTTATTCTCTCGCTCTCTCTCGCTCTTTCTCTCTGTAACTCTTTCTCTCGCTTTCTCATTCTCTCGCTCTCTTATTCTCCCGCTCTCTTATTCTCTCGCTCTCTTATTCTCTCGCTCTCTCTCGCTCTTTCTCTCTGTATCTCTTTCTCTCGCTTTCTCATTCTCTCGCTCACTTATTCTCCCGCTCTCTTATTCTCTCGCTCTCTTATACTCTCGCTCTCTCTTGCTCTTTCTCTCTGTATCTCTTTCCCTCGCTTTCTCATTCTCTCGCTCTCTTATTCTCCCGCTCTCTTATTCTCTCGCTCTCTTATTCTCTCGCTATCTCTCGCTCTTTCTCTCTGTATCTCTTTCTCTCGCTTTCTCGTTCTCTCGCTCTCTTATTCTCCCGCTCTCTTATTCTCTCGATCTTTCTTTATGCATTTCTTACTCTCGCATTCTCATTCTCTCGTTCTCTTATTCTCCCGCTCTCTTATACTCTCGCTCTTTCTCTCTGTATCTCTTTCCCTCGCTTTCTCATTATCCCGCTCACTTATTCTCCCGCTCTCTTATTCTCTCGCTCTCTTATTCTCTCGCTCTCTCTCGCTCTTTCTCTCTGTAACTCTTTCTCTCGCTTTCTCATTCTCTCGCTCTCTTATTCTCCCGCTCTCTTATTCTCTCGCTCTCTTATTCTCTCGCTCTCTCTCGCTCTTTCTCTCTGTATCTCTTTCTCTCGCTTTCTCATTCTCTCGCTCTCTTATTCTCTCGCTCTCTTATTCTCTCGCTCTCTCTCGTTCTTTCTCTTTGTATCTCTTTCTCTCGCTTTCTCATTCTCTCGCTCTCTAAATCTCCCGCTATCTTATTCTCTCGCACTCTCTCGCTCTTTCTCTCTGTATCTCTTTCTCTCGCTTTCTCATTCTCTCGCTCTCTTATTCTCCCGCTCTCTTATTCTCTCGCTCTCTTATTCTCTCGCTCTTTCTCTCGCTTTATCATTCTCTCGCTCTCTTATTATCCCGTTCTCTTATCTCTCGCTCTCTTATTCTCTCGCTCTCTTATTCTCTCGCTCTCTCTCGCTTTCATTTTGTATATCTTTCCCTCGATTTCTTTCTGTATCTCTTTCTCTCGCTTTCTCATTCTCTCGCTCTCTTATTATCCCGCTCTCTTATCTCTCGCTATCTTATTCTCTCGCTCTCTCTCGCTTTCATTTTGTATATCTTTCCCTCGCTTTCTTTCTGTATCTCTTTCTCTCGCTTTCTCATTCTCTCGCTCTCTTATTCTCCCGCTCTCTTATTCTCTCGCTCTCTTATTCGTCCGCTCTCTCATTCTTACACTCTCTCTCGATCTTTCTCTCTGTATCTCTTTCTCTCGCTTTCTCATTCTCTCGCTCTCTAAATCTCCCGCTATCTTATTCTCTCGCTCTCTCTCGCTTTCTTTCTGTATCTCTTTCTCTCGCTTTCTCATTCTCTCGCTCTCTTAATTTCCCGCTCTCCTATATTCTCGCTCTCTTATTCTCTCGCTCTCTTATTCTCTCACTATCTTATTCTCTCGCTCTCTCTCGCTCTTTCTCTCTGTATTTATTTCTCTCGCTTTCTTATTCTCCCGCTATTTTATTCTCCCGTTCTATCATTCTTTCACTATCTCTCGCTCTTTCCTTCTGCATCTCTTTCTCTCGCTTTCTCTTTTTCTTGCTCTCTTATTCTCCCGCTCTCTTACTCTGTCGCTCTCTTATTCTCTCGCTCTCTCTTACTCTTTCTCTATGTACCTCTTACTCTCGCTTTATCAATTTCTCGCTCTCTTATTCTCTCGCTCTCTCTCGCTTTCTCTCTGTATCTCTTTCTCTCGCTTTCTCATTCTCTCGCTCTCTTATTCTCCCGCTCTCTTATTCTATCGCTCTCTGTCGCTCTTTCTCTCTGTATCTCTTTCTCTCGCTTTCTCATTCTCTCGCTCTCTTATTCTCCCGCTCTCTTATTCTCTCGCTCTCTTATTCTCTCGCTCTCTGTCGCTCTTTCTCTCTGTATCTATTTCTCTCTCTTTCTCATTCTCTCGCTATCTTATTTTCCCGCTCTCTTATTCTCTGGCTCTCTTATTCTCTCGCTCTCTCTCGCTTTCTCTCTGTATCTCTTTCTCTCGCTTTCTCATTCTCTCGCTCTCTTATTCTCTCGCAATCTTATTCGCCCTCTCTCTCATTCTTTCACTCTCTCTCGCTCTTTCTCTTTGTATCTCTTTCTCTCGCTTTTTCATCTCCCGCTCTCTTATTCTCTCGCTCTCTTATTCTCTCGCACTCTCTCGCTCTTTCTCTCTGTATCTCTTTCTCTCGCTTTCTCATTCTCCCGCTCTCTTATTCTCTCGCTCTCATATTCTCTCGCTCTCTCTCGCTCTTTCTGTCTGTTTCTTTTTCTCTCGCTTTCTCATTCTCTCGCTCTCTTATTCTCCCGCTCCTTTATTCTCTCGCTCTCTCTCGCTCTTTCTCTCTGTATCTCTTTCTCTAGCTTTATCATTCTCCCGCTATTCTATTCTCTCGCTGTCTTATTCTCTCGCACTCTCTCGCTCTTTCTCTGTATTAACTAGGTTTTCCCCACAATCTCTTATCTGTCTTCAATTTTATATATTTATTTTTTACTCTGCATGATTTAGGTATATACTGTTTATGTTATGGGTATTGTAATATCTTACTTTACAATTTTTTATAATTATCATATTGACGACGGGTTAAATGTAAGAATGGACCTTACGGTCTAAATTTCGCCCGAATAAAGACGATTATCTATCTATCTATCTATATCTCTTTCTCTCGCTTTCTCGTTCTCTCGCTCTCTTATTCTCCCGCTCTCTTATTCTCTCGATCTTTCTTTCTGCATTTCTTACTCTCGCATTCTCATTCTCTCGCTCTCTTATTCTCCCGCTCTCTTATACTCTCGCTCTTTCTCTCTGTATCTCTTTCCCTCGCTTTCTCATTATCCCGCTCACTTATTCTCCCGCTCTCTTATTCTCTCGCTCTCTTATTCTCTCGCTCTCTCTCGCTCTTTCTCTCTGTAACTCTTTCTCTCGCTTTCTCATTCTCTCGCTCTCTTATTCTCCCGCTCTCTTATTCTCTCGCTCTCTTATTCTCTCGCTCTCTCTCGCTCTTTCTCTCTGTATCTCTTTCTCTCGCTTTCTCATTCTCTCGCTCACTTATTCTCCCGCTCTCTTATTCTCTCGCTCTCTTATACTCTCGCTCTCTCTTGCTCTTTCTCTCTGTATCTCTTTCCCTCGCTTTCTCATTCTCTCGCTCTCTTATTCTCCCGCTCTCTTATTCTCTCGCTCTCTTATTCTCTCGCTATCTCTCGCTCTTTCTCTCTGTATCTCTTTCTCTCGCTTTCTCGTTCTCTCGCTCTCTTATTCTCCCGCTCTCTTATTCTCTCGATCTTTCTTTATGCATTTCTTACTCTCGCATTCTCATTCTCTCGTTCTCTTATTCTCCCGCTCTCTTATACTCTCGCTCTTTCTCTCTGTATCTCTTTCCCTCGCTTTCTCATTATCCCGCTCACTTATTCTCCCGCTCTCTTATTCTCTCGCTCTCTTATTCTCTCGCTCTCTCTCGCTCTTTCTCTCTGTAACTCTTTCTCTCGCTTTCTCATTCTCTCGCTCTCTTATTCTCCCGCTCTCTTATTCTCTCGCTCTCTTATTCTCTCGCTCTCTCTCGCTCTTTCTCTCTGTATCTCTTTCTCTCGCTTTCTCATTCTCTCGCTCTCTTATTCTCTCGCTCTCTTATTCTCTCGCTCTCTCTCGTTCTTTCTCTCTGTATCTCTTTCTCTCGCTTTGTCATTCTCTCGCTCACTTATTCTCCCGCTCTCTTATTCCCTCGCTCTCTTATTCTCTCGCTCTCTCTCGCTCTTTCTCTCTGTATCTCTTTCTCTCGCTTTCTCATTCTCTCGCTCTCTTATTCTCTCGCTCTCTTATTCTATCGCTCTCTTATTCTCTTGCTCTCTCTCGCTCTTTCTCTCTGTATCTATTTCTCTCGCTTTCTCATTCTTTTGCTTTTTTATTCTGCCGCTCTATTATTCTCTCGCTCTCTCTCGCTCGTTCTCTCTATTTCTTTCTCTCGCTTTCTCATTCTCTCGCTCTCATATTCTCCCGCTCTCTTATTCTCTCGCTCTCTTATTCTCTCGCTCTCTTATTCTCTCGCTCTCTCTCGCTCTTTCTCTCCTTATCTCTTTCTCTCGCTTTTTCATTCTCTCGCTTTCTCATTCTCTCGCTCTCTTATTCTCTCGCTCTCTCTCGCTCTTTCTCTCTGTATCTCTTTCTCTCGCTTTCTCATTCTCTCGCTCTCTTTTTCTCTCGCTCTCTTATTTTCTCGCTCTCTTATTCGCCCGCTCTCTCATTCTTTCACTCTCTCTCGCTCATCCTCTCTGTATCTCTTTCTCTTGCTTTCTCATTCTCCCGCTCTCTTATTCTCCCGCTCTCTTATTCTCTCGATCTTTTATTCTCTTGCTTTCTCTCGCTCTTTCTATTTGTATCTCTATATCTCGCTCTCTTATTCTCTCGCTCTCTTATTCTCTCGCACTATTAATCGCCCGCTCTCTCATTCTTTCACTCTCTCTCGCTCTTTCTCTCTGTATCTTTTTCTCTCGCTTTCTGATTCTCTCGCTCTATTATTCTCCCGCTCTCTTATTCTCTCGATCTCTTATTCTCTCGCTCTCTCTCGCTCTTTGTATCTCTTTCTCTCGCTTTCTCATTCTCTCGCTCTCTTATTCTTCCGATCTCTTATTCTACCGCTCTCTATTTCTCTAGCTCTCTCTCGCTCTTTCTCTCTGTATCCCTTTCTCTCGCATTATCATTTTCTCGCTCTCCTAATCTCTCGCTCTCTTATTCTCTCGCTCTCTCTCGCTCTTTCTCTCTGTATCTATTTCTCTTGCTTTCTCATTCTCCCGCTCTCTCATTCTTTCACTCTCTCTCGCTCTTTATCTCAATATCTCTTTCTATCGCTTTCTCATTCTCTCGCTCTCTTATTCTCCCGCTCTCTTAATCTCTCGCTCTCTTATTCTCTCGGTCTCTCTCGATCTTTCTCTCTGTATCTCTTTCTCTCGGTTTCTCATTCTCTCCCTCTCTTATTCTCTTGCTCTCGCTCTTTCTCTCTTTATCTATTTCTCTCGCTTTCTCATTTTCTCGTTCTCTTTTCTCTCGCTCTCTCATTCTTTCACTCTCTCTCGCTCTTTTTCTCCTTATCTCTTTCTCTCGCTTTTTCATTCTCTCGCTTTCTCATTCTCTCGCTCTCTTATTCTCTCGCTCTCTCTCGCTCTTTCTCTCTGTATCTCTTTCTCTCGCTTTCTCATTCTCTCGCTCTCTTATTCTCCCGCTCTCTTATTCTCTCGCTCTCTTATTCTCTCGCTCTCTCTCGCTCTTTCTCTCTGTATCACTTTCTCTCGCTTTCTCATTCTCTCGCTCTCTTATTTTCTCGCTCTCTTATTCGCCCGCTCTCTCTTTCTTTCACTCTCTCTCGCTCATCCTCTCTGTATCTCTTTCTCTTGCTTTCTCATTCTCCCGCTCTCTTATTCTCTCGATCTCTTATTCTCTTGCTTTCTCTCGCTCTTTCTATTTGTATCTCTATATCTCGCTCTCTTATTCTCTCGCTCTCTTATTCTCTCGCACTATTATTCGCCCGCTCTCTCATTCTTTCACTCTCTCTCGCTCTTTCTCTCTGTATCTTTTTCTCTCGCTTTCTGATTCTCTCGCTCTATTATTCTCCCGCTCTCTTATTCTCTCGATCTCTTATTCTCTCGCTCTCTCTCGCTCTTTGTATCTCTTTCTCTCGCTTTCTCATTCTCTCGCTCTCTTATTCTTCCGATCTCTTATTCTACCGCTCCCTATTTCTCTCGCTCTCTCTCGCTCTTTCTCTCTGTATTCCTTTTTCTCGCATTCTCATTCTCTCGCTCTCCTAATCTCTCGCTCTCTTATTCTCCCGCTCTCTCTCGCTCTTTCTCTCTGTATCTATTTCTCTCGCTTTCTCATTCTCTCGCTCTCATATTCCCCCGCTCTCTTATTCTCCCGCTCTCTCATTCTTTCACTCTCTCTCGCTCTTTATCTCAATATCTCTTTCTATCGCTTTCTCATTCTCTCGCTCTCTTATTCTCCCGCTCTCTTAATCTCTCGCTCTCTTATTCTCTCGGTCTCTCTCTATCTTTCTCTCTGTATCTCTTTCTCTCTGTTTCTCATTCTCTCCCTCTCTTATTCTCTTGCTCTCGCTCTTTCTCTCTTTATCTATTTCTCTCGCTTTCTCATTTTCTCGTTCTCTTTTCTCTCGCTCTCTCATTCTTTCACTCTCTCTCGCTCTTTATCTCTGTATCTCTTTCTATCGCTTTCTCATTCTCTCGCTCTCTTATTCTCCCGCTCTCTTATTCTCTCGCTCTCTTATTCTCTCGCTCTCTCTCGCTCTTTCTCTCTGTATCTCTTTCTCTCGCTTTCTCATTCTCTCGCTCTCTTATTTTCTCGCTCTCTTATTCGCCCGCTCTCTCATTCTTTCACTCTCTCTCGCTCATCCTCTCTGTATCTCTTTCTCTTGCTTTCTCATTCTCCCGCTCTCTTATTCTCTCGATCTCTTATTCTCTTGCTTTCTCTCGCTCTTTCTATTTGTATCTCTATATCTCGCTCTCTTATTCTCTCGCTCTCTTTTTCTCTTGCACTATTATTCGCCCGCTCTCTCATTCTTTCACTCTCTCTCGCTCTTTCTCTCTGTATCTTTTTCTCTCGCTTTCTGATTCTCTCGCTCTATTATTCTCCCGCTCTCTTATTCTCTCGATCTCTTATTCTCTCGCTCTCTCTCGCTCTTTGTATCTCTTTCTCTCGCTTTCTCATTCTCTCGCTCTCTTATTCTTCCGATCTCTTATTCTACCGCTCCCTATTTCTCTCGCTCTCTCTCGCTCTTTCTCTCTGTATCCCTTTCTCTCGCATTCTCATTCTCTCGCTCTCCTAATCTCTCGCTCTCTTATTCTCCCGCTCTCTCTCGCTCTTTCTCTCTGTATCTATTTCTCTCGCTTTCTCATTCTCTCGCTCTCATATTCCCCCGCTCTCTTATTCTCCCGCTCTCTCATTCTTTCACTCTCTCTCGCTCTTTATCTCAATATCTCTTTCTATCGCTTTCTCATTCTCTCGCTCTCTTATTCTCCCGCTCTCTTAATCTCTCGCTCTCTTATTCTCTCGGTCTCTCTCGATCTTTCTCTCTGTATCTCTTTCTCTCTGTTTCTCATTCTCTCCCTCTCTTATTCTCTTGCTCTCGCTCTTTCTCTCTTTATCTATTTCTCTCGCTTTCTCATTTTCTCGTTCTCTTTTCTCTCGCTCTCTCATTCTTTCACTCTCTCTCGCTCTTTATCTCTGTATCTCTTTCTATCGCTTTCTCATTCTCTCGCTCTCTTATTCTCCCGCTCTCTTATTCTCTCGCACTCTCTCGCTCTTTCTCTTTGTATCTATTGCTCTCGGTTTCTCATTCTCTCGCTCTCTTATTCTCCAGCTCTCTTATTCTCTCGTTCTCTTATTCTCTCGCTCTCTCTCTCGCTATTTCTCTCTGTATCTTTTTCTCTCGCTTTCTCATTCTCTTGCTCTCTTATTCTCTCGCTCTCTTATTCTCTCGCACTCTCTCGCTCTTTCTCTTTGTATCTATTGCTCTCGGTTTCTCATTCTCTCGCTCTCTTATTCTCCAGCTCTCTTATTCTCTCGTTCTCTTATTCTCTCGCTCTCTCTCGTTTTCTTTCTGTATCTCATTCTCTCGCTCTCTCATTCTCTCGCTCTCTTATTCTCCCGCTATCCTATTCTTTCGCACTCTCTCGCTTTCTCTCTGTATCTCTTCCTCTCGCTTTCTCATTCTTTCGCTCACTTATACTCTCGCTCTCTCTCGCTCTTTCTCTCTGTATCTCTTTCTCTCGCTTTCTCATTCTCTCGCTCTCTTATTCTCCCGCTCTCTTATTCTCTCGCTCTCTCTCGCTATCTCTCTGTATCTCTTACTCTCGCTTTCTCATTCTACCGCTCTCTTATTCTCCCGCTCTCTTATTCTCCCGCTCTTTCTCTCTGTATCTCTTTCTCTCGCTTTCTCTTTCTCTCGCTTTCTCATTCTACCGCTCTCTTATTCTCCCGCTCTTTCTCTCTGTATGTCTTTCTCTCGCTTTTTCATTCTCTCGCTCTCTTATTCTCCCTCTCTATTATTCTCTCGCTCTCTCTCGCACTTTCTCTCTGTATCTCTTTCTCTCGCTTTCTCATTCTCTCGCTCTCATATTCCCCCGCTCTCTTATTCTCCCGCTCTCTTATTCTTTCACTCTCTCTCGCTCTTTATCTCAATATCTCTTTCTATCGCTTTCTCATTCTCTCGCTCTCTTATTCTCCCGCTCTCTTAATCTCTCGCTCTCTTATTCTCTCGGTCTCTCTCGATCTTTCTCTCTGTATCTCTTTCTCTCGGTTTCTCATTCTCTCCCTCTCTTATTCTCTTGCTCTCGCTCTTTCTCTCTTTATCTATTTCTCTCGCTTTCTCATTTTCTCGTTCTCTTTTCTCTCGCTCTCTCATTCTTTCACTCTCTCTCGCTCTTTATCTCTGTATCTCTTTCTATCGCTTTCTCATTCTCTCGCTCTCTTATTCTCCCGCTCTCTTAATCTCTCGCTCTCTTATTCTCTCTCTCTCTCTCTCTCGCTATTTCACTCTGTATCTTTTTCTCTCGCTTTCTCATTCTCTTGCTCTCTTATTCTCTCGCTCTCTTATTCGCCCGCTCTCTCATTCATTCGCTCTCTCTCGCTATTTCTCTCTGTATCCTTTTCTCTCGCTTTCTCATTCTCTCGCTCTCTTATTCTCTCGCTCTCTTATTCTCTCGCACTCTCTCGCTCTTTTTCTTTGTATCTATTGCTCTCGGTTTCTCATTCTCTCGCTCTCTTATTCTCCAGCTCTCTTATTCTCTCGTTCTCTTATTCTCTCGCTCTCTCTCGTTTTCTTTCTGTATCTCATTCTCTCGCTCTCTCATTCTCTCGCTCTCTTATTCTCCCGCTATCCTATTCTTTCGCTCTCTCTCGCTTTCTCTCTGTATCTCTTCCTCTCGCTTTCTCATTCTACCGCTCTCTTATTCTCCCGCTCTTTCTCGCACTTTCTCTCTGTATCTCTTTCTCTCTGTATCTCTTTCTCTCGCCTTCTCATTCGCTCGCTCTCTTATTCTCCCGCTCTCTTCTTCTCTCGCTCTTTCTCTCTGTATCTCTTTCTCTCGCTTTCTCAGTAACTCGCTCTTTTATTCTCTCGCTCCCTTATTCTCTCGCTCTCTTATTCTCCCGCTCTCTTATTCTCTCGCTCTTTCTGTCTGTATCTCTTTCTCTTGCTTTCTCATACTCTCGCTCTCTTATTCTCCCGCTCTCTTATTCTCTCGCTCTCTCTCGCTATCTCTCTGTATCTCTTACTCTCACTTTCTCATTCTACCGCTCTCTTATTCTCCCGCTCTTTCTCTCTGTATCTCTTTCTCTCGCTTTTTCATTCTCTCGCCTTCTCATTCTCCCGCTCTCTTCTTCTCTCGCTCTTTCTCTCTGTATCTTTTTCTTTCGCTTTCTCATTAACTCGCTTTCTCATTCTCTCGCTCTCTTATTCTCCCGCTCTCTTATTCTCTCGCACTCTCTCGCTCTTTCTCTTTGTATCTATTGCTCTCGGTTTCTCATTCTCTCGCTCTCTTATTCTCCAGCTCTCTTATTCTCTCGTTCTCTTATTCTCTCGCTCTCTCTCTCGCTATTTCTCTCTGTATCTTTTTCTCTCGCTTTCTCATTCTCTTGCTCTCTTATTCTCTCGCTCTCTTATTCTCTCGCACTCTCTCGCTCTTTCTCTTTGTATCTATTGCTCTCGGTTTCTCATTCTCTCGCTCTCTTATTCTCCAGCTCTCTTATTCTCTCGTTCTCTTATTCTCTCGCTCTCTCTCGTTTTCTTTCTGTATCTCATTCTCTCGCTCTCTCATTCTCTCGCTCTCTTATTCTCCCGCTATCCTATTCTTTCGCACTCTCTCGCTTTCTCTCTGTATCTCTTCCTCTCGCTTTCTCATTCTTTCGCTCACTTATACTCTCGCTCTCTCTCGCTCTTTCTCTCTGTATCTCTTTCTCTCGCTTTCTCATTCTCTCGCTCTCTTATTCTCCCGCTCTCTTATTCTCTCGCTCTCTCTCGCTATCTCTCTGTATCTCTTACTCTCGCTTTCTCATTCTACCGCTCTCTTATTCTCCCGCTCTCTTATTCTCCCGCTCTTTCTCTCTGTATCTCTTTCTCTCGCTTTCTCTTTCTCTCGCTTTCTCATTCTCTCGCTCTCTTATTCTCCCGTTCTCTTATTCTCTCGCTCTCTCTCGCTATCTCTCTGTATCTCTTACTCTCGCTTTCTCATTCTACCGCTCTCTTATTCTCCCGCTCTTTCTCTCTGTATGTCTTTCTCTCGCTTTTTCATTCTCTCGCTCTCTTATTCTCCCTCTCTATTATTCTCTCGCTCTCTCTCGCACTTTCTCTCTGTATCTCTTTCTCTCGCTTTCTCATTCTCTCGCTCTCATATTCCCCCGCTCTCTTATTCTCCCGCTCTCTTATTCTTTCACTCTCTCTCGCTCTTTATCTCAATATCTCTTTCTATCGCTTTCTCATTCTCTCGCTCTCTTATTCTCCCGCTCTCTTAATCTCTCGCTCTCTTATTCTCTCGGTCTCTCTCGATCTTTCTCTCTGTATCTCTTTCTCTCGGTTTCTCATTCTCTCCCTCTCTTATTCTCTTGCTCTCGCTCTTTCTCTCTTTATCTATTTCTCTCGCTTTCTCATTTTCTCGTTCTCTTTTCTCTCGCTCTCTCATTCTTTCACTCTCTCTCGCTCTTTATCTCTGTATCTCTTTCTATCGCTTTCTCATTCTCTCGCTCTCTTATTCTCCCGCTCTCTTAATCTCTCGCTCTCTTATTCTCTCGCTCTCTCTCTCTCGCTATTTCACTCTGTATCTTTTTCTCTCGCTTTCTCATTCTCTTGCTCTCTTATTCTCTCGCTCTCTTATTCGCCCGCTCTCTCATTCATTCGCTCTCTCTCGCTATTTCTCTCTGTATCCTTTTCTCTCGCTTTCTCATTCTCTCGCTCTCTTATTCTCTCGCTCTCTTATTCTCTCGCACTCTCTCGCTCTTTTTCTTTGTATCTATTGCTCTCGGTTTCTCATTCTCTCGCTCTCTTATTCTCCAGCTCTCTTATTCTCTCGTTCTCTTATTCTCTCGCTCTCTCTCGTTTTCTTTCTGTATCTCATTCTCTCGCTCTCTCATTCTCTCGCTCTCTTATTCTCCCGCTATCCTATTCTTTCGCTCTCTCTCGCTTTCTCTCTGTATCTCTTCCTCTCGCTTTCTCATTCTACCGCTCTCTTATTCTCCCGCTCTTTCTCGCACTTTCTCTCTATATCTCTTTCTCTCTGTATCTCTTTCTCTCGCCTTCTCATTCGCTCGCTCTCTTATTCTCCCGCTCTCTTCTTCTCTCGCTCTTTCTCTCTGTATCTCTTTCTCTCGCTTTCTCAGTAACTCGCTCTTTTATTCTCTCGCTCCCTTATTCTCTCGCTCTCTTATTCTCCCGCTCTCTTATTCTCTCGCTCTTTCTGTCTGTATCTCTTTCTCTTGCTTTCTCATACTCTCGCTCTCTTATTCTCCCGCTCTCTTATTCTCTCGCTCTCTCTCGCTATCTCTCTGTATCTCTTACTCTCACTTTCTCATTCTACCGCTCTCTTATTCTCCCGCTCTTTCTCTCTGTATCTCTTTCTCTCGCTTTTTCATTCTCTCGCCTTCTCATTCTCCCGCTCTCTTCTTCTCTCGCTCTTTCTCTCTGTATCTTTTTCTTTCGCTTTCTCATTAACTCGCTTTCTCATTCTCTCGCTCTCTTATTCTCCCGCTCTCTTATTCTCTCGCTCTTTCTGTCTGTATCTCTTTCTCTCGCTTTCTCATTCTCTCGCTTTCTTATTCTCTCGCTTTCTTATTCTCCCGCTCTCTTATTCTCCCGCTCTCTTATTCTCTCGCACTTTCTCTCTGCATCTCTTTCTCTCGCTTTTTCATTCTCTCGCTCTCTTATTCTCCCGGTCTATTATTCTCTCGCTCTCTCTCGCACTTTCTCTCTGTAACTCTTTCTCTCGCTTTCTCATTCTCTCGCTTTCTTATTCTCCCGCTCTCTTATTCTCCCGCTCTCTTATTCTCTCGCACTTTCTCTCTGCATCTCTTTCTCTCGCTTTCTCATTCTCTCGCTCTCTTATTCTCTCGCTCTCTCTCGCTCTTTCTCTCTGTATCTATTTATCTCGCTCTCTTATTCTCTCGCTCTCTTATTCTTTCGCTCTCTCTCGCTCTTTCTCTCTGTATCTCTTTCTTTCGCTTTCTCATTCTCTCGCTCTCTTATTCTCCCGTTCTCTTATTCACTCGCTCTCTTGTTCTCTCGCTCTCTCTCGCTATCTCTCTGGATCTCTTTCTCTCGCTTTCTCATTCTTTTGCTCTCTTATTCTCTCGCTCTCTTATTCGCCCGCTCTCTCATTCTTTCACTCTCTCTAGCTCGATCTTTCTTTATCTCTTTCTCTCGCTTTCTCTTTCTCCCGCTCTCTTATACTCTCGCACTCTCTCGCTCATTCTTTCTGAATATCTTTCTCTCGCTTTTTCATTCTCTCGCTCTTTTATTCTCTCGCTCTCTTATTCTCTCGCTCTCTCTCGCTCTCTCTCTCTGTATCTCTTTCTCTCGCTTTCTCATTCTCTCGCACTCTTATTCTCCCGCTCTCTTATTCTCTCGCTCTCTTATTCTCTCGCTCTCTCTCGCTCTTTCTCTCTGTATCTCTTTCTCTCGCTTTCTCATTCTCTCGCTCTCTTATTCTCCCGCTCTCTTATTCGCTCGCTCTCTCTCGCTCTTTCTCTCTGTATCTCTATCTCTCGCTTTCTCATTCTCTCGCACTCTTATTCTCCCACTCTCTTATTCTCCCGCTCTCTCATTCTTTCACTCTCTCTCGCTCTTACCTTTTGCATCTCTTTCTCTCGCTTTCTCTTTTTCTTGCTCTCTTATTCTCCCGCTCTCTTATTCTCTCGCTCTCTTAATCTCTCGCTCTCTCTCACTCTTTCTCTCTGTATCTCTGTCTCTCGTTTTCTCATTCTCTCGCTCTCTTATTTTCTCGCTCTCTTATTCTCTCGCTCTCTTATTTTCTCGCTCTCTTATTTTCTCGCTCTCTTATTCTCTCGCTCTCTCTCGCTTTCTCTCTGATTCTCTATCTCTCGCTTTCTCATTATCCCGCTCTCTTATTCTCCCGCTCTCTTATTCTCTCGATCTCTTATTCTCTCACTCTCTTTCGCTCTTTCTCTTTGTGTCTCTTTCTCTCGCTTTCCTATTCTCTCGCACTCGCTTTTTGTGTCTTTATCTATTTCTCTAGCTTTCTCATTCTCTCGCTCTCTCATTCTCCCGCTCTCTTATTCTCCCGCTCTCTCATTCTCTCGCTCTCTCTCGCTCTTTCTCTCTGTATCTCTTTCTCTTGCTTTCTCATTCTCTCGCTCTCTTATTCGACCGTTCTCTTATTCTCTCGCTCTCTCGCGCTCTTTCTCTTTGTATCTCTTTCTCTCGTTTTCTCATTCTCTCGCTCTCTTATTCTCCCGCTCTCTTAATCTCCCGCTATCTTATTCTCTCGCTCTCTCTCACTCTTTCTCTCGCTTTCTCATTCTCTCGCTCTCTTATTCTCCCGCTCTCTTAATCTTCCGCTCTCTTATTCTCTCGCTCTTTCTATTTGTATCTCTTTCTCTCGCTTTCTCATACTCTCGCTCTCTTATTCTCCCGCTGTCTTATTCTACCGTTCTCTTATTCTCTCGCTCTCTCTCTTGCTCTTTCTCTCTGTATCTCTTTCTCTCGCTTTCTCATTCTCTCCCTCTCCTATTTTCTCGCTCTCGCTCTTTCTCTCTTTATCTATTTCTCTCGCTTTCTCATTTTATCGCTCTCTTTTTCTCTCGCTCTCTCGCTATTTCTCTCTGTATCTCTTTCTCTCGCTTTCTCATTCTCTTGCTCTATTATTCTCTCGCTCTCTTATTCGCCCGCTCTCTCATTCATTCAATTTCTCTCGCTCTTTCTCTCTGTATCTCTTTCTCTCGCTTTCTTATTCTCTCGCTCTCTTATTCTACCGTTCTCTTATGCTCTCGCTCTCTCTCGCTCTTTCTCTCTGTATCTCTGTCTATCGCTCTCTTATTCTCTCGCTCTCTCGTACTTTCTCTCTGTATCTATTTCTCTCGCTTTCTCATTCTCTCGCTCTTTTATTCTCCCGCTCTCTTATTCTCCCGCTCCCTCATTCTTTCACTCTCTCACGCTCTTTCTCTCTGCATCTCTTTCTCTCGCTTTCTCATTCTCTCGCTCTCTTATTCTCCCGCTCTCTTATTCTCGCGGTCTCTCGATCTTTCTCTCTGTATCTCTTTCTCTCGCTTTCTCATTCTCTCCCTCTCTTATTCTCCCGCTCTCGCTCTTTCTCTATTTATCTATTTCTCTCGCTATCTCATTTTCTCGATCTCTTATTCTCTCGCTCTCTTATTCTCTCGCTCTCTCTCGCTATTTCTCTCTGTATCACTTTCTCTCGCTTTCTCATTCTCTCGCTCTCTTATTCTCCCGCTCTCTTATTTTGTCGCTCTCTTATTCTCTCGTTCTCTCTCGCTTTCTCTCTGGTTCTCTTTCTCTCGCTCTCTTATTCTCCCGCTCTCTTATTCTCTCGCTCTCTTATTCTCTCGCTCACTCTCGCTCTCTCTCGCACTTTCTCTCTACATCTCTTTCTCTCGCTTTTTCATTCTCTCGCTCTCTTATTCTCCCGCTCTATTATTCTCTCGCTCTCTCTCGCACTTTCTCTCTGTATCTCTTTCTCTCGCTTTCTCATTCTCTCGCTTTCTTATTCTCCCGCTCTCTTATTCTCCCGCTCTCTTATTCTCTCGCACTTTCTCTCTGCATCTCTTTCTCTCGCTTTCTCATTCTCTCGCTCTCTTATTCTCTCGCTCTCTCTCGCTCTTTCTCTCTGTATCTATTTATCTCGCTGTCTTATTCTCTCGCTCTCTTATTCTTTCGCTCTCTCTCGCTCTTTCTCTCTGTATTTCTTTCTCTCGCTTTCTCATTCTCTCCCTCTCTTATTCTCCCGCTCTCGCTCTTTCTCTATTTATCTATTTCTCTCGCTATCTCATTTTCTCGCTCTCTTATTCTCTCGCTCTCTTATTCTCTCGCTCTCTCTCGCTATTTCTCTCTGTATCACTTTCTCTCGCTTTCTCATTCTCTCGCTCTCTTATTCTCCCGCTCTCTTATTTTGTCGCTCTCTTATTCTCTCGTTCTCTTTTTGCTTTCTCTCTGGTTCTCTTTCTCTCGCTCTCTTATTCTCCCGCTCTCTTATTCTCTCGCTCTCTTATTCTCTCGCTCTCTCTCTCTCTCTCGCACTTTCTCTCTACATCTCTTTCTCTCGCTTTTTCATTCTCTCGCTCTCTTATTCTCCCGCTCTATTATTCTCTCGCTCTCTCTCGCACTTTCTCTCTGTATCTCTTTCTCTCGCTTTCTCATTCTTTCGCTTTCTTATTCTCCCGCTCTCTTATTCTCTCGCACTTTCTCTCTGCATCTCTTTCTCTCGCTTTCTCATTCTCTCGCTCTCTTATTCTCTCGCTCTCTCTCGCTCTTTCTCTCTGTATCTATTTATCTCGCTTTCTTATTTTCTCGCTCTCTTATTCTCCTGCTCATTTATTCACTCGCTCTCTTATTCTTTCTTTCTCTCTCTCTCTGTATCTTTCTCTCGCTTTCTCATTCTCTCGCACTCTTATTCTCTCGCTCTCTTATTCTCTCGCTCTCTCTCGATCTTTCTCTCTGTATCTCTTTCTCTCGCTTTCTTATTCACTCGCTCTCTTATTCTCTCGCTCTCTCTCGCACTTTCTCTCTGTATCTCTTTCTCTCGCTTTCTCATTCTCTCGCTCTCATATTCCCCCGCTCTCTTATTCTCCCGCTCTCTTATTCTTTCACTCTCTCTCGCTCTTTATCTCAATATCTCTTTCTATCGCTTTCTCATTCTCTCGCTCTCTTATTCTCCCGCTCTCTTAATCTCTCGCTCTCTTATTCTCTCGGTCTCTCTCGATCTTTCTCTCTGTATCTCTTTCTCTCGGTTTCTCATTCTCTCCCTCTCTTATTCTCTTGCTCTCGCTCTTTCTCTCTTTATCTATTTCTCTCGCTTTCTCATTTTCTCGTTCTCTTTTCTCTCGCTCTCTCATTCTTTCACTCTCTCTCGCTCTTTATCTCTGTATCTCTTTCTATCGCTTTCTCATTCTCTCGCTCTCTTATTCTCCCGCTCTCTTAATCTCTCGCTCTCTTATTCTCTCTCTCTCTCTCTCTCGCTATTTCACTCTGTATCTTTTTCTCTCGCTTTCTCATTCTCTTGCTCTCTTATTCTCTCGCTCTCTTATTCGCCCGCTCTCTCATTCATTCGCTCTCTCTCGCTATTTCTCTCTGTATCCTTTTCTCTCGCTTTCTCATTCTCTCGCTCTCTTATTCTCTCGCTCTCTTATTCTCTCGCACTCTCTCGCTCTTTTTCTTTGTATCTATTGCTCTCGGTTTCTCATTCTCTCGCTCTCTTATTCTCCAGCTCTCTTATTCTCTCGTTCTCTTATTCTCTCGCTCTCTCTCGTTTTCTTTCTGTATCTCATTCTCTCGCTCTCTCATTCTCTCGCTCTCTTATTCTCCCGCTATCCTATTCTTTCGCTCTCTCTCGCTTTCTCTCTGTATCTCTTCCTCTCGCTTTCTCATTCTACCGCTCTCTTATTCTCCCGCTCTTTCTCGCACTTTCTCTCTGTATCTCTTTCTCTCTGTATCTCTTTCTCTCGCCTTCTCATTCGCTCGCTCTCTTATTCTCCCGCTCTCTTCTTCTCTCGCTCTTTCTCTCTGTATCTCTTTCTCTCGCTTTCTCAGTAACTCGCTCTTTTATTCTCTCGCTCCCTTATTCTCTCGCTCTCTTATTCTCCCGCTCTCTTATTCTCTCGCTCTTTCTGTCTGTATCTCTTTCTCTTGCTTTCTCATACTCTCGCTCTCTTATTCTCCCGCTCTCTTATTCTCTCGCTCTCTCTCGCTATCTCTCTGTATCTCTTACTCTCACTTTCTCATTCTACCGCTCTCTTATTCTCCCGCTCTTTCTCTCTGTATCTCTTTCTCTCGCTTTTTCATTCTCTCGCCTTCTCATTCTCCCGCTCTCTTCTTCTCTCGCTCTTTCTCTCTGTATCTTTTTCTTTCGCTTTCTCATTAACTCGCTTTCTCATTCTCTCGCTCTCTTATTCTCCCGCTCTCTTATTCTCTCGCACTCTCTCGCTCTTTCTCTTTGTATCTATTGCTCTCGGTTTCTCATTCTCTCGCTCTCTTATTCTCCAGCTCTCTTATTCTCTCGTTCTCTTATTCTCTCGCTCTCTCTCTCGCTATTTCTCTCTGTATCTTTTTCTCTCGCTTTCTCATTCTCTTGCTCTCTTATTCTCTCGCTCTCTTATTCTCTCGCACTCTCTCGCTCTTTCTCTTTGTATCTATTGCTCTCGGTTTCTCATTCTCTCGCTCTCTTATTCTCCAGCTCTCTTATTCTCTCGTTCTCTTATTCTCTCGCTCTCTCTCGTTTTCTTTCTGTATCTCATTCTCTCGCTCTCTCATTCTCTCGCTCTCTTATTCTCCCGCTATCCTATTCTTTCGCACTCTCTCGCTTTCTCTCTGTATCTCTTCCTCTCGCTTTCTCATTCTTTCGCTCACTTATACTCTCGCTCTCTCTCGCTCTTTCTCTCTGTATCTCTTTCTCTCGCTTTCTCATTCTCTCGCTCTCTTATTCTCCCGCTCTCTTATTCTCTCGCTCTCTCTCGCTATCTCTCTGTATCTCTTACTCTCGCTTTCTCATTCTACCGCTCTCTTATTCTCCCGCTCTCTTATTCTCCCGCTCTTTCTCTCTGTATCTCTTTCTCTCGCTTTCTCTTTCTCTCGCTTTCTCATTCTCTCGCTCTCTTATTCTCCCGTTCTCTTATTCTCTCGCTCTCTCTCGCTATCTCTCTGTATCTCTTACTCTCGCTTTCTCATTCTACCGCTCTCTTATTCTCCCGCTCTTTCTCTCTGTATGTCTTTCTCTCGCTTTTTCATTCTCTCGCTCTCTTATTCTCCCTCTCTATTATTCTCTCGCTCTCTCTCGCACTTTCTCTCTGTATCTCTTTCTCTCGCTTTCTCATTCTCTCGCTCTCATATTCCCCCGCTCTCTTATTCTCCCGCTCTCTTATTCTTTCACTCTCTCTCGCTCTTTATCTCAATATCTCTTTCTATCGCTTTCTCATTCTCTCGCTCTCTTATTCTCCCGCTCTCTTAATCTCTCGCTCTCTTATTCTCTCGGTCTCTCTCGATCTTTCTCTCTGTATCTCTTTCTCTCGGTTTCTCATTCTCTCCCTCTCTTATTCTCTTGCTCTCGCTCTTTCTCTCTTTATCTATTTCTCTCGCTTTCTCATTTTCTCGTTCTCTTTTCTCTCGCTCTCTCATTCTTTCACTCTCTCTCGCTCTTTATCTCTGTATCTCTTTCTATCGCTTTCTCATTCTCTCGCTCTCTTATTCTCCCGCTCTCTTAATCTCTCGCTCTCTTATTCTCTCGCTCTCTCTCTCTCGCTATTTCACTCTGTATCTTTTTCTCTCGCTTTCTCATTCTCTTGCTCTCTTATTCTCTCGCTCTCTTATTCGCCCGCTCTCTCATTCATTCGCTCTCTCTCGCTATTTCTCTCTGTATCCTTTTCTCTCGCTTTCTCATTCTCTCGCTCTCTTATTCTCTCGCTCTCTTATTCTCTCGCACTCTCTCGCTCTTTTTCTTTGTATCTATTGCTCTCGGTTTCTCATTCTCTCGCTCTCTTATTCTCCAGCTCTCTTATTCTCTCGTTCTCTTATTCTCTCGCTCTCTCTCGTTTTCTTTCTGTATCTCATTCTCTCGCTCTCTCATTCTCTCGCTCTCTTATTCTCCCGCTATCCTATTCTTTCGCTCTCTCTCGCTTTCTCTCTGTATCTCTTCCTCTCGCTTTCTCATTCTACCGCTCTCTTATTCTCCCGCTCTTTCTCGCACTTTCTCTCTATATCTCTTTCTCTCTGTATCTCTTTCTCTCGCCTTCTCATTCGCTCGCTCTCTTATTCTCCCGCTCTCTTCTTCTCTCGCTCTTTCTCTCTGTATCTCTTTCTCTCGCTTTCTCAGTAACTCGCTCTTTTATTCTCTCGCTCCCTTATTCTCTCGCTCTCTTATTCTCCCGCTCTCTTATTCTCTCGCTCTTTCTGTCTGTATCTCTTTCTCTTGCTTTCTCATACTCTCGCTCTCTTATTCTCCCGCTCTCTTATTCTCTCGCTCTCTCTCGCTATCTCTCTGTATCTCTTACTCTCACTTTCTCATTCTACCGCTCTCTTATTCTCCCGCTCTTTCTCTCTGTATCTCTTTCTCTCGCTTTTTCATTCTCTCGCCTTCTCATTCTCCCGCTCTCTTCTTCTCTCGCTCTTTCTCTCTGTATCTTTTTCTTTCGCTTTCTCATTAACTCGCTTTCTCATTCTCTCGCTCTCTTATTCTCCCGCTCTCTTATTCTCTCGCTCTTTCTGTCTGTATCTCTTTCTCTCGCTTTCTCATTCTCTCGCTTTCTTATTCTCTCGCTTTCTTATTCTCCCGCTCTCTTATTCTCCCGCTCTCTTATTCTCTCGCACTTTCTCTCTGCATCTCTTTCTCTCGCTTTTTCATTCTCTCGCTCTCTTATTCTCCCGGTCTATTATTCTCTCGCTCTCTCTCGCACTTTCTCTCTGTAACTCTTTCTCTCGCTTTCTCATTCTCTCGCTTTCTTATTCTCCCGCTCTCTTATTCTCCCGCTCTCTTATTCTCTCGCACTTTCTCTCTGCATCTCTTTCTCTCGCTTTCTCATTCTCTCGCTCTCTTATTCTCTCGCTCTCTCTCGCTCTTTCTCTCTGTATCTATTTATCTCGCTCTCTTATTCTCTCGCTCTCTTATTCTTTCGCTCTCTCTCGCTCTTTCTCTCTGTATCTCTTTCTTTCGCTTTCTCATTCTCTCGCTCTCTTATTCTCCCGTTCTCTTATTCACTCGCTCTCTTGTTCTCTCGCTCTCTCTCGCTATCTCTCTGGATCTCTTTCTCTCGCTTTCTCATTCTTTTGCTCTCTTATTCTCTCGCTCTCTTATTCGCCCGCTCTCTCATTCTTTCACTCTCTCTAGCTCGATCTTTCTTTATCTCTTTCTCTCGCTTTCTCTTTCTCCCGCTCTCTTATACTCTCGCACTCTCTCGCTCATTCTTTCTGAATATCTTTCTCTCGCTTTTTCATTCTCTCGCTCTTTTATTCTCTCGCTCTCTTATTCTCTCGCTCTCTCTCGCTCTCTCTCTCTGTATCTCTTTCTCTCGCTTTCTCATTCTCTCGCACTCTTATTCTCCCGCTCTCTTATTCTCTCGCTCTCTTATTCTCTCGCTCTCTCTCGCTCTTTCTCTCTGTATCTCTTTCTCTCGCTTTCTCATTCTCTCGCTCTCTTATTCTCCCGCTCTCTTATTCGCTCGCTCTCTCTCGCTCTTTCTCTCTGTATCTCTATCTCTCGCTTTCTCATTCTCTCGCACTCTTATTCTCCCACTCTCTTATTCTCCCGCTCTCTCATTCTTTCACTCTCTCTCGCTCTTACCTTTTGCATCTCTTTCTCTCGCTTTCTCTTTTTCTTGCTCTCTTATTCTCCCGCTCTCTTATTCTCTCGCTCTCTTAATCTCTCGCTCTCTCTCACTCTTTCTCTCTGTATCTCTGTCTCTCGTTTTCTCATTCTCTCGCTCTCTTATTTTCTCGCTCTCTTATTCTCTCGCTCTCTTATTTTCTCGCTCTCTTATTTTCTCGCTCTCTTATTCTCTCGCTCTCTCTCGCTTTCTCTCTGATTCTCTATCTCTCGCTTTCTCATTATCCCGCTCTCTTATTCTCCCGCTCTCTTATTCTCTCGATCTCTTATTCTCTCACTCTCTTTCGCTCTTTCTCTTTGTGTCTCTTTCTCTCGCTTTCCTATTCTCTCGCACTCGCTTTTTGTGTCTTTATCTATTTCTCTAGCTTTCTCATTCTCTCGCTCTCTCATTCTCCCGCTCTCTTATTCTCCCGCTCTCTCATTCTCTCGCTCTCTCTCGCTCTTTCTCTCTGTATCTCTTTCTCTTGCTTTCTCATTCTCTCGCTCTCTTATTCGACCGTTCTCTTATTCTCTCGCTCTCTCGCGCTCTTTCTCTTTGTATCTCTTTCTCTCGTTTTCTCATTCTCTCGCTCTCTTATTCTCCCGCTCTCTTAATCTCCCGCTATCTTATTCTCTCGCTCTCTCTCACTCTTTCTCTCGCTTTCTCATTCTCTCGCTCTCTTATTCTCCCGCTCTCTTAATCTTCCGCTCTCTTATTCTCTCGCTCTTTCTATTTGTATCTCTTTCTCTCGCTTTCTCATACTCTCGCTCTCTTATTCTCCCGCTGTCTTATTCTACCGTTCTCTTATTCTCTCGCTCTCTCTCTTGCTCTTTCTCTCTGTATCTCTTTCTCTCGCTTTCTCATTCTCTCCCTCTCCTATTTTCTCGCTCTCGCTCTTTCTCTCTTTATCTATTTCTCTCGCTTTCTCATTTTATCGCTCTCTTTTTCTCTCGCTCTCTCGCTATTTCTCTCTGTATCTCTTTCTCTCGCTTTCTCATTCTCTTGCTCTATTATTCTCTCGCTCTCTTATTCGCCCGCTCTCTCATTCATTCAATTTCTCTCGCTCTTTCTCTCTGTATCTCTTTCTCTCGCTTTCTTATTCTCTCGCTCTCTTATTCTACCGTTCTCTTATGCTCTCGCTCTCTCTCGCTCTTTCTCTCTGTATCTCTGTCTATCGCTCTCTTATTCTCTCGCTCTCTCGTACTTTCTCTCTGTATCTATTTCTCTCGCTTTCTCATTCTCTCGCTCTTTTATTCTCCCGCTCTCTTATTCTCCCGCTCCCTCATTCTTTCACTCTCTCACGCTCTTTCTCTCTGCATCTCTTTCTCTCGCTTTCTCATTCTCTCGCTCTCTTATTCTCCCGCTCTCTTATTCTCGCGGTCTCTCGATCTTTCTCTCTGTATCTCTTTCTCTCGCTTTCTCATTCTCTCCCTCTCTTATTCTCCCGCTCTCGCTCTTTCTCTATTTATCTATTTCTCTCGCTATCTCATTTTCTCGATCTCTTATTCTCTCGCTCTCTTATTCTCTCGCTCTCTCTCGCTATTTCTCTCTGTATCACTTTCTCTCGCTTTCTCATTCTCTCGCTCTCTTATTCTCCCGCTCTCTTATTTTGTCGCTCTCTTATTCTCTCGTTCTCTCTCGCTTTCTCTCTGGTTCTCTTTCTCTCGCTCTCTTATTCTCCCGCTCTCTTATTCTCTCGCTCTCTTATTCTCTCGCTCACTCTCGCTCTCTCTCGCACTTTCTCTCTACATCTCTTTCTCTCGCTTTTTCATTCTCTCGCTCTCTTATTCTCCCGCTCTATTATTCTCTCGCTCTCTCTCGCACTTTCTCTCTGTATCTCTTTCTCTCGCTTTCTCATTCTCTCGCTTTCTTATTCTCCCGCTCTCTTATTCTCCCGCTCTCTTATTCTCTCGCACTTTCTCTCTGCATCTCTTTCTCTCGCTTTCTCATTCTCTCGCTCTCTTATTCTCTCGCTCTCTCTCGCTCTTTCTCTCTGTATCTATTTATCTCGCTGTCTTATTCTCTCGCTCTCTTATTCTTTCGCTCTCTCTCGCTCTTTCTCTCTGTATTTCTTTCTCTCGCTTTCTCATTCTCTCCCTCTCTTATTCTCCCGCTCTCGCTCTTTCTCTATTTATCTATTTCTCTCGCTATCTCATTTTCTCGCTCTCTTATTCTCTCGCTCTCTTATTCTCTCGCTCTCTCTCGCTATTTCTCTCTGTATCACTTTCTCTCGCTTTCTCATTCTCTCGCTCTCTTATTCTCCCGCTCTCTTATTTTGTCGCTCTCTTATTCTCTCGTTCTCTTTTTGCTTTCTCTCTGGTTCTCTTTCTCTCGCTCTCTTATTCTCCCGCTCTCTTATTCTCTCGCTCTCTTATTCTCTCGCTCTCTCTCTCTCTCTCGCACTTTCTCTCTACATCTCTTTCTCTCGCTTTTTCATTCTCTCGCTCTCTTATTCTCCCGCTCTATTATTCTCTCGCTCTCTCTCGCACTTTCTCTCTGTATCTCTTTCTCTCGCTTTCTCATTCTTTCGCTTTCTTATTCTCCCGCTCTCTTATTCTCTCGCACTTTCTCTCTGCATCTCTTTCTCTCGCTTTCTCATTCTCTCGCTCTCTTATTCTCTCGCTCTCTCTCGCTCTTTCTCTCTGTATCTATTTATCTCGCTTTCTTATTTTCTCGCTCTCTTATTCTCCTGCTCATTTATTCACTCGCTCTCTTATTCTTTCTTTCTCTCTCTCTCTGTATCTTTCTCTCGCTTTCTCATTCTCTCGCACTCTTATTCTCTCGCTCTCTTATTCTCTCGCTCTCTCTCGATCTTTCTCTCTGTATCTCTTTCTCTCGCTTTCTTATTCACTCGCTCTCTTATTCTCTCGCTCTCTCTCGATCTTTCTCTCTGTATCTCTTTCTTTCGCTTTCTCATTCTCTCGCTCTCTTAATCTCCCGTTCTCTTATTCTCTCGCTCTCTTATTCTCTCGCACTTTCTCGCTCTTTCTCTCTGTATCTCTTTCTCTCGCTTTCTCTTTCTCCCGCTCTCTTATTCTCTTGCTCTCTTATTCTCTCGCACTCTCTCGCTCTTTCTCTCTGTATATCTTTCTCTCGCTTTTTAATTCTCTCGCTCTTTTATTCTCTCGCTCTCTCTCGCTCTTTCTCTTTGTATCTCTTTCTCTCGCTTTCTCATTCTCTCGCTCTCTTATTCTCCCGCTCTCTTAATCTCCCGCTCTCTTATTCTCTCGCTCTCTCTCACTCTTTCTTTCGCTTTCTCATTCTCTCGCTCTCTTATTCTTCCGCTCTCTTAATCTCCCGCTCTCTTATTCTCTCGCTCTCTCTCGCTCTTTCTCTCTGTATCTCTTTCTCTCGCTTTCTCATTCTCTCGCTCTCTTATTCTCCCGCTCTCTTATTCTCTCGCTCTTTTATTCTCTCGCTCTCTCTCGCTCTTTCTCTCTGTATCTCTTTCTCTCGCTTTCTCATTCTCTCGCTCTCTTATTTTCTCGCTCTCTTATTCGCCCGCTCTCTCATTCTTTCACTCTCTCTCGTTCATCCTCTCTGTATCTCTTTCTCTTGCTTTCTCATTCTCCCGCTCTCTTATTCTCCCGCTCTCTTATTCTCTCGATCTCTTATTCTCTTGCTTTCTCTCGCTCTTTCTATTTGTATCTCTATATCTCGCTCTCTTATTCTCTCGCTCTCTTATTCTCTCGCACTATTATTCGCCCGCTCTCTCATTCTTTCACTCTCTCTCGCTCTTTCTCTCTGTATCTTTTTCTCTCGCTTTCTGATTCTCTCGCTCTATTATTCTCCCGCTCTCTTATTCTCTCGATCTCTTATTCTCTCGCTCTCTCTCGCTCTTTGTATCTCTTTCTCTCGCTTTCTTATTCTCTCGCTCTCTTATTCTTCCGATCTCTTATTCTACCGCTCCCTATTTCTCTCGCTCTCTCTCGCTCTTTCTCTCTGTATCCCTTTCTCTCGCATTCTCATTCTCTCGCTCTCCTAATCTCTCGCTCTCTTATTCTCCCGCTCTCTCTCGCTCTTTCTCTCTGTATCTATTTCTCTCGCTTTCTCATTCTCTCGCTCTCATATTCCCCCGCTCTCTTATTCTCCCGCTCTCTCATTCTTTCACTCTCTCTCGCTCTTTATCTCAATATCTCTTTCTATCGCTTTCTCATTCTCTCGCTCTCTTATTCTCCCGCTCTCTTAATCTCTCGCTCTCTTATTCTCTCGGTCTCTCTCGATCTTTCTCTCTGTATCTCTTTCTCTCTGTTTCTCATTCTCTCCCTCTCTTATTCTCTTGCTCTCGCTCTTTCTCTCTTTATCTATTTCTCTCGCTTTCTCATTTTCTCGTTCTCTTTTCTCTCGCTCTCTCATTCTTTCACTCTCTCTCGCTCTTTATCTCTGTATCTCTTTCTATCGCTTTCTCATTCTCTCGCTCTCTTATTCTCCCGCTCTCTTAATCTCTCGCTCTCTTATTCTCTCTCTCTCTCTCGCTATTTCTCTCTATCTTTTTCTCTCGCTTTCTCATTCTCTTGCTCTCTTATTCTCTCGCTCTATTATTCTCCCGCTCTCTCATTCATTCGCTCTCTCTCGCTATTTCTCTCTGTATCCTTTTCTCTCGCTTTCTCATTCTCTCGCTCTCTTATTCTCTCGCTCTCTTATTCTCTCGCACTCTCTCGCTCTTTCTCTTTGTATCTATTGCTCTCGGTTTCTCATTCTCTCGCTCTCTTATTCTCCAGCTCTCTTATTCTCTCGTTCTCTTATTCTCTCGCTCTCTCTCGTTTTCTTTCTGTATCTCATTCTCTCGCTCTCTCATTCTCTCGCTCTCTTATTCTCCCGCTATCCTATTCTTTCGCACTCTCTCGCTTTCTCTCTGTATCTCTTCCTCTCGCTTTCTCATTCTTTCGCTCACTTATACTCTCGCTCTCTCTCGCTCTTTCTCTCTGTATCTCTTTCTCTCGCTTTCTCATTCTCTCGCTCTCTTATTCTCCCGCTCTCTTATTCTCTCGCTCTCTCTCGCTATCTCTCTGTATCTCTTACTCTCGCTTTCTCATTCTACCGCTCTCTTATTCTCCCGCTCTCTTATTCTCCCGCTCTTTCTCTCTGTATCTCTTTCTCTCGCTTTCTCTTTCTCTCGCTTTCTCATTCTCTCGCTCTCTTATTCTCCCGTTCTCTTATTCTCTCGCTCTCTCTCGCTATCTCTCTGTATCTCTTACTCTCGCTTTCTCATTCTCTCCCTCTCTTATTCTCTCGCTCTCGCTCTTTCTCTCTTTATCTATTTCTCTCGCTTTCTCATTTTATCGCTCTCTTTTTCTCTCGCTCTCTCGCTATTTCTCTCTGTATCTCTTTCTCTCGCTTTCTCATTCTCTCGCTCTCATATTCCCCCGCTCTCTTATTCTCCCGCTCTCTTATTCTTTCACTCTCTCTCGCTCTTTATCTCAATATCTCTTTCTATCGCTTTCTCATTCTCTCGCTCTCTTATTCTCCCGCTCTCTTAATCTCTCGCTCTCTTATTCTCTCGGTCTCTCTCGATCTTTCTTTCTTTATCTATTTCTCTCGCTTTCTCATTTTCTCGTTCTCTTTTCTCTCGCTCTCTCATTCTTTCACTCTCTCTCGCTCTTTATCTCTGTATCTCTTTCTATCGCTTTCTCATTCTCTCGCTCTCTTATTCTCCCGCTCTCTTAATCTCTCGCTCTCTTATTCTCTCTCTCTCTCTCGCTATTTCTCTCTGTATCTTTTTCTCTCGCTTTCTCATTCTCTCGCTCTCTTATTCTCTCGCTCTCTTATTCTCTCGCACTCTCTCGCTCTTTCTCTTTGTATCTATTGCTCTCGGTTTCTCATTCTCTCGCTCTCTTATTCTCCAGCTCTCTTATTCTCTCGTTCTCTTATTCTCTCGCTCTCTCTCGTTTTCTTTCTGTATCTCATTCTCTCGCTCTCTCATTCTCTCGCTCTCTTATTCTCCCGCTATCCTATTCTTTCGCACTCTCTCGCTTTCTCTCTGTATCTCTTCCTCTCGCTTTCTCATTCTTTCGCTCACTTATACTCTCGCTCTCTCTCGCTCTTTCTCTCTGTATCTCTTTCTCTCGCTTTCTCATTCTCTCGCTCTCTTATTCTCCCGCTCTCTTATTCTCTCGCTCTCTCTCGCTATCTCTCTGTATCTCTTACTCTCGCTTTCTCATTCTACCGCTCTCTTATTCTCCCGCTCTCTTATTCTCCCGCTCTTTCTCTCTGTATCTCTTTCTCTCGCTTTCTCTTTCTCTCGCTTTCTCATTCTCTCGCTCTCTTATTCTCCCGTTCTCTTATTCTCTCGCTCTCTCTCGCTATCTCTCTGTATCTCTTACTCTCGCTTTCTCATTCTACCGCTCTCTTATTCTCCCGCTCTTTCTCTCTGTATGTCTTTCTCTCGCTTTTTCATTCTCTCGCTCTCTTATTCTCCCTCTCTATTATTCTCTCGCTCTCTCTCGCACTTTCTCTCTGTATCTCTTTCTCTCGCTTTCTCATTCTCTCGCTCTCATATTCCCCCGCTCTCTTATTCTCCCGCTCTCTTATTCTTTCACTCTCTCTCGCTCTTTATCTCAATATCTCTTTCTATCGCTTTCTCATTCTCTCGCTCTCTTATTCTCCCGCTCTCTTAATCTCTCGCTCTCTTATTCTCTCGGTCTCTCTCGATCTTTCTCTCTTTATCTATATCTCTCGCTTTCTCATTTTCTCGTTCTCTTTTCTCTCGCTCTCTCATTCTTTCACTCTCTCTCGCTCTTTATCTCTGTATCTCTTTCTATCGCTTTCTCATTCTCTCGCTCTCTTATTCTCCCGCTCTCTTAATCTCTCGCTCTCTTATTCTCTCTCTCTCTCGCTATTTCTCTCTGTATCTTTTTCTCTCGCTTTCTCATTCTCTTGCTCTCTTATTCGCCCGCTCTCTCATTCATTCGCTCTCTCTCGCTATTTCTCTCTGTATCCTTTTCTCTCGCTTTCTCATTCTCTCGCTCTCTTATTCTCTCGCTCTCTTATTCTCTCGCACTCTCTCGCTCTTTTTCCTTGTATCTATTGCTCTCGGTTTCTCATTCTCTCGCTCTCTTATTCTCCAGCTCTCTTATTCTCTCGTTCTCTTATTCTCTCGCTCTCTCTCGTTTTCTTTCTGTATCTCATTCTCTCGCTCTCTCATTCTCTCGCTCTCTTATTCTCCCGCTATCCTATTCTTTCGCTCTCTCTCGCTTTCTCTCTGTATCTCTTCCTCTCGCTTTCTCATTCTTTCGCTCACTTATACTCTCGCTCTCTCTCGCTCTTTCTCTCTGTATCTCTTTCTCTCGCTTTCTCATTCTCTCGCTCTCTTATTCTCCCGCTCTCTTATTCTCTCGCTCTCTCTCGCTATCTCTCTGTATCTCTTACTCTCGCTTTCTCATTCTACCGCTCTCTTATTCTCCCGCTCTCTTATTCTCCCGCTCTTTCTCTCTGTATCTCTTTCTCTCGCTTTCTCTTTCTCTCGCTTTCTCATTCTCTCGCTCTCTTATTCTCCCGTTCTCTTATTCTCTCGCTCTCTCTCGCTATCTCTCTGTATCTCTTACTCTCGCTTTCTCATTCTACCGCTCTCTTATTCTCCCGCTCTTTCTCGCACTTTCTCTCTGTATCTCTTTCTCTCTGTATCTCTTTCTCTCGCC
The DNA here is from genome assembly GCA_028673005.1 of Tanypteryx hageni. Taxonomy (NCBI): domain Eukaryota; kingdom Metazoa; phylum Arthropoda; class Insecta; order Odonata; family Petaluridae; genus Tanypteryx; species Tanypteryx hageni. The sequence continues at coordinate 9,714,569 of CM054120.1, read as the reverse complement.
TTCTCATTCGCTCGCTCTCTTATTCTCCCGCTCTCTTCTTCTCTCGCTCTTTCTCTCTGTATCTCTTTCTCTCGCTTTCTCAGTAACTCGCTCTTTTATTCTCTCGCTCTCTCTCGCACTTTCTCTCTGTATCTCTTTCTCTCGCTTTCTCATTCTCTCGCTCTCATATTCCCCCGCTCTCTTATTCTCCCGCTCTCTTATTCTTTCACTCTCTCTCGCTCTTTATCTCAATATCTCTTTCTATCGCTTTCTCATTCTCTCGCTCTCTTATTCTCCCGCTCTCTTAATCTCTCGCTCTCTTATTCTCTCGGTCTCTCTCGATCTTTCTTTCTTTATCTATTTCTCTCGCTTTCTCATTTTCTCGTTCTCTTTTCTCTCGCTCTCTCATTCTTTCACTCTCTCTCGCTCTTTATCTCTGTATCTCTTTCTATCGCTTTCTCATTCTCTCGCTCTCTTATTCTCCCGCTCTCTTAATCTCTCGCTCTCTTATTCTCTCTCTCTCTCTCGCTATTTCTCTCTGTATCTTTTTCTCTCGCTTTCTCATTCTCTCGCTCTCTTATTCTCTCGCTCTCTTATTCTCTCGCACTCTTTCGCTCTTTCTCTTTGTATCTATTGCTCTCGGTTTCTCATTCTCTCGCTCTCTTATTCTCCAGCTCTCTTATTCTCTCGTTCTCTTATTCTCTCGCTCTCTCTCGTTTTCTTTCTGTATCTCATTCTCTCGCTCTCTCATTCTCTCGCTCTCTTATTCTCCCGCTATCCTATTCTTTCGCACTCTCTCGCTTTCTCTCTGTATCTCTTCCTCTCGCTTTCTCATTCTTTCGCTCACTTATACTCTCGCTCTCTCTCGCTCTTTCTCTCTGTATCTCTTTCTCTCGCTTTCTCATTCTCTCGCTCTCTTATTCTCCCGCTCTCTTATTCTCTCGCTCTCTCTCGCTATCTCTCTGTATCTCTTACTCTTGCTTTCTCATTCTACCGCTCTCTTATTCTCCCGCTCTCTTATTCTCCCGCTCTTTCTCTCTGTATCTCTTTCTCTCGCTTTCTCTTTCTCTCGCTTTCTCATTCTCTCGCTCTCTTATTCTCCCGTTCTCTTATTCTCTCGCTCTCTCTCGCTATCTCTCTGTATCTCTTACTCTCGCTTTCTCATTCTACCGCTCTCTTATTCTCCCGCTCTTTCTCTCTGTATGTCTTTCTCTCGCTTTTTCATTCTCTCGCTCTCTTATTCTCCCTCTCTATTATTCTCTCGCTCTCTCTCGCACTTTCTCTCTGTATCTCTTTCTCTCGCTTTCTCATTCTCTCGCTCTCATTCCCCCGCTCTCTTATTCTCCCGCTCTCTTATTCTTTCACTCTCTCTCGCTCTTTATCTCAATATCTCTTTCTATCGCTTTCTCATTCTCTCGCTCTCTTATTCTCCCGCTCTCTTAATCTCTCGCTCTCTTATTCTCTCGGTCTCTCTCGATCTTTCTCTCTTTATCTATATCTCTCGCTTTCTCATTTTCTCGTTCTCTTTTCTCTCGCTCTCTCATTCTTTCACTCTCTCTCGCTCTTTATCTCTGTATCTCTTTCTATCGCTTTCTCATTCTCTCGCTCTCTTATTCTCCCGCTCTCTTAATCTCTCGCTCTCTTATTCTCTCTCTCTCTCTCGCTATTTCTCTCTGTATCTTTTTCTCTCGCTTTCTCATTCTCTTGCTCTCTTATTCTCTCGCTCTCTTATTCGCCCGCTCTCTCATTCATTCGCTCTCTCTCGCTATTTCTCTCTGTATCCTTTTCTCTCGCTTTCTCATTCTCTCGCTCTCTTATTCTCTCGCTCTCTTATTCTCTCGCACTCTCTCGCTCTTTTTCTTTGTATCTATTGCTCTCGGTTTCTCATTCTCTCGCTCTCTTATTCTCCAGCTCTCTTATTCTCTCGTTCTCTTATTCTCTCGCTCTCTCTCGTTTTCTTTCTGTATCTCATTCTCTCGCTCTCTCATTCTCTCGCTCTCTTATTCTCCCGCTATCCTATTCTTTCGCTCTCTCTCGCTTTCTCTCTGTATCTCTTCCTCTCGCTTTCTCATTCTTTCGCTCACTTATACTCTCGCTCTCTCTCGCTCTTTCTCTCTGTATCTCTTTCTCTCGCTTTCTCATTCTCTCGCTCTCTTATTCTCCCGCTCTCTTATTCTCTCGCTCTCTCTCGCTATCTCTCTGTATCTCTTACTCTCGCTTTCTCATTCTACCGCTCTCTTATTCTCCCGCTCTCTTATTCTCCCGCTCTTTCTCTCTGTATCTCTTTCTCTCGCTTTCTCTTTCTCTCGCTTTCTCATTCTCTCGCTCTCTTATTCTCCCGTTCTCTTATTCTCTCGCTCTCTCTCGCTATCTCTCTGTATCTCTTACTCTCGCTTTCTCATTCTACCGCTCTCTTATTCTCCCGCTCTTTCTCGCACTTTCTCTCTGTATCTCTTTCTCTCTGTATCTCTTTCTCTCGCCTTCTCATTCGCTCGCTCTCTTATTCTCCCGCTCTCTTCTTCTCTCGCTCTTTCTCTCTGTATCTCTTTCTCTCGCTTTCTCAGTAACTCGCTCTTTTATTCTCTCGCTCCCTTATTCTCTCGCTCTCTTATTCTCCCGCTCTCTTATTCTCTCGCTCTTTCTGTCTGTATCTCTTTCTCTTGCATTCTCATACTCTCGCTCTCTTATTCTCCCGCTCTTTCTCTCTGTATCTCTTTCTCTCGCTTTCTCATTCTCTCGCCTTCTCATTCTCCCGCTCTCTTCTTCTCTCGCTCTTTCTCTCTGTATCTTTTTCTTTCGCTTTCTCATTAACTCGCTCTCTTATTCTCTCGCTCCCTTATTCTCTCGCTCTCTTATTCTCTCGCTCTCTTTCTCTTTCTCTCTGTATCTCTTTCTCTCGCTTTCTCATTCTCTCGCTCTCTTATTCTCCCGCTATCTTATTCTCTCGCTCTTTCTGTCTGTATCTCTTTCTCTCGCTTTCTCATTCTCTCGCTTTCTTATTCTCTCGCTTTCTTATTCTCCCGCTCTCTTATTCTCCCGCTCTCTTATTCTCTCGCACTTTCTCTCTGCATCTCTTTCTCTCGCTTTTTCATTCTCTCGCTCTCTTATTCTCCCGGTCTATTATTCTCTCGCTCTCTCTCGCACTTTCTCTCTGTAACTCTTTCTCTCGCTTTCTCATTCTCTCGCTTTCTTATTCTCCCGCTCTCTTATTCTCCCGCTCTCTTATTCTCTCGCACTTTCTCTCTGCATCTCTTTCTCTCGCTTTCTCATACTCTCGCTCTCTTATTCTCCC